>ML681963.1:10728171-10801818 GCA_007922195.1 Podocnemis expansa | reverse complement strand
GGGCTGCAGGCACCGGTGGGGTTCAGCGCAGCCCAGCGCTGATGCCCGTGGGTGCCTGCAAAGGGGGGCTGCAGGCACCGGTGGGGTTCAGCGCAGCCCAGCGCTGAACCCCGCAGGTGCATGCTGGGGGGGGCTGCAGCTACCGGAGGGGTTCAGCGCAGCCCAGCGCTGCTCCCCGCCGGCTTAAAGCCCAGGCTGCCCCCAAACCCACCATGACCCGCAGCAGGTTTGGGGGCAGCCCGGGCTTTAAGCCAGTGGGGAGCAGCACTGGGCTGCGCTGAACCCCGCCGGTGCCTGCAGCCCCTCTCTGCAGGCGCTGGCCAGGGGACACCTCTCAGCACCCTGGCCAGGGTGCTGAGGGTTCCCTGGCCAGGGTGCTGAGGGGGCAGCCCTTCAAATGTTGTTTCGGAACACCTTATTCCGAAACAACATGTTCACACGCAGTGTTTCGAAACAAGGTTGTTTCGCCCCCAAATGGGGTTTAACTTGTTTCGAAACAACTGTGCGTTGTGTGAACATGTTTTTTTTTTGTTTCGAAACAACCTCGTTTCAAAACAAAAATGCTGTGTGAACACAGCCCATGAGACTACTTTCACAGTAAGGCTGGAATTTTCAAGGTCAGTTTAGGTAATTTACCTACACAGCTCACTGAAATTAATGGGAGTAGCATAGCTAACTCTGCCAATCCAGAGGTTCTCAGATTTTGCCATGCAGCTTCTTCTTCATCGCCCCAGAACCCTCTTATAATCCTTGTCCAACCTACTCAGAGCTATCCAAGATCCTCCTTCTCATTCAGCAATATGGAATGGCCAGATGGTTGTGCCACCTGAATGAAACCTGTTTGCTCCTCTAACTGGGGGTTGTGACCTCCCCAAACTGAGAGCCCCAGCTTTGGAAACCACAGCTAAAGGCATTGTTCAGTGCCAAAAAGTGGAGCAGAGTCTTATCCCTTGAACTTAGCTGATGATGAGCACAGAAGGGCTTCCTTAAAAGGGGGTGTTGAGTACTGCAGTCAATACCCAGGGGATGAATGCCATTGCTCTCAAGTAATTTTGAAATTCACCATATTGAATCTGATTCTGATCTCATGTTGATATACATCAGGAGTAACTTTACTGGTCAGTGGAATTCCACTATGATAAAGCCACTGTCAGAATCAGGTGCAGTGCATTAAAATACCCTATATGTCCTTAATAATATAGTGCCCTTAGCACATTAAGAACTTAGGTCCTGGTGTATTTGTAGTGCCTGAACTGTTGATATGAACATAAATAATTCTTGATGCAAATGGGACCAATTCAGTTTTGATTTATATTCTGTGCAACTTGTGATCAGCAGTTTTCATGGTGTTTCAGTGTAGAATGAGGTTCACTGTCTGAAATTCACTACTGGAACAAATATATTGTAGATAACAGAGTTACACCTGAGGTGAACTGACCCTACACATTTTTGTACTTCAAAATAAGTCTTTTTTTTTTTTCAGTTTATAAAAACAGAAGAAGAATAAGAAGAAAAAAAACAGCGGGGCTGGTGGAACATGGCAGGATGCAGCTGATAAGTCAAAATGGCAATTAGCTTCAGTTAGGTGGAAACTAGTAGGCCCCTGTCCAACATGGTTTCCATACAGCTGTCAGCTGTACGGAATGCTATGGTGAAGGAGGTAGTCCATGTTTATTTTTTATTTTTCCAATTTTCCTGCTGATACACTTGGAGAGTGTATTTCTGGTATTTTCCTATTCTCTTTTTGATTGGTTTTGGAGTCACATCACCTCTTGCAATGCAACTATCTCAGGGGAGGCATCCTAATTGGGCTCTGAGCTAATACCTTTTCCCTTCACTAGTCTGAGATGAGAACAGCTATGTCCCAAGGGAGTCAGTGCTATTCTCTCAGCTTTCTGCAGCTCAGATATGAGATGTACCAGCTAAACAAGCCTGGCTTTTTCTTTCTTTCTTTCTTTCTTTCTTTCTTTCTTTCTTTCTTTCTTTCGACTCATACCATGAGGTGTATTTATACAGCATGAGTCTGTACTTCAGTCATGAACTCACATTTTTATGGTGGTTGAAACATAGGATATAAACACTGCTCCAACCAACATTCAAAAGACCAGAACAACTGCTTAGTCATCCCAAAATTTGCATGATCCCCTTTGGGGCTGCAAACTCTCAGTTGTGCACATTACTAGGAGCCCCGTTCTACTTCCACTAATCACTTGGCAGAATTGGAAGCAGACAACCTTTGACCATATAGGAAATACCCCATTAAAGGCAGGATCCTGCTCAGTGCTAAGTTGGTGTTTTAATGGATAGAAAAAGTTTAAGGGAATACTGCCCTCTGACCCCTCCTTTGCAATAGCATGGATGGATTTCAGTGGAGTCTTCCAAGGAGTGATATGTAGTCTGATAGATTCCCTCACCTCAGTACCAACCTCCTGACTAGAAGTAGGGGAGTGAGGAGTGGGCAAAGCAGTCACTCTGACAGCTTACTTGCATTCTGCCATATGCACTATCTATGACATGGATACACACTCTTTCTTCTTAAAAGAGATGTCCTATTATGCATCCTGTAGCCCATCCCATAGAATCCTGCCAGACTTGAGCAGCAGAGGATGCATTGATCAGTGCCCCTGGTCACTCTTATGGCTTCTTCTGCCCCAGATTCAAGGGGAGGGCCATAACTACAGTGGGGTGAATGGGGCAAAGCCCCAGGCACAAATTTGACAGGGTGCCAGAGTTGACCCTTCCTGGCCCCAAAGAGGAATGTGCCTGAAAGGCACATTCCTCTGGGAGCTGGGGAAGGCGCTCCCCATGTGGCTCTACCTGCGCTGAGTTGGGCAGTAGGGGGGGTGCTTTCCCTGCTGCCCGCTCAGAGCGGCTAGGGCACTTCCCACTCAGCTCTGGCTGTGCTTGGCTGCTGGTGGGGAAGGGACCCCCCCCACCTCAGCTCTGGCCATGGTGGGGAAGCGATGCCCCAATTGGCTCTGGCTGCCAAAAGGAAGGGACCCCCCCACCACCTCTGTTTGGTAACAGGGAAGGGACCCCCGACTGGCTCTGGCCGTATTGGGGAAGGGACCCCCCATTGGCTCTGGCTGCCAGAGAGGCAAGAGAACCCCCTGCTGCTGGGGGCCCAGGTTGGGGGCAGCATCTATGAGGCTGCTTCCCCGGGCACCCAAATCCATACTTGCCTGTTCAAGGGTGCAAAATCAGACTCATAATACTGGCCAGGGCAGGAATGGACCCATACTGTAACTGCCATTCAGTTTTGCCTTGCAAGGCATTGTTTGTATTGTGTGACATAGCACAATCAGGCTGATGTGATAACACGCACAGCAGACAGTGGCAACAGATTAATAGAACATAGCAAGCACTGTGAAGGCCAAGATACCTTTGAAAAGAAATTATTTCCATATCTGGATTAGTTGATTTCAGATATTAATTTGAAGTGCATTTTTCAATGATTGGATCTCCATAGAGTAGTGGATAATTTGAATGAGTTCCAGAAAATTTTGCAGTTAACTCATTAAGCCAGAACTCCCTGCTTATGGATATTTTTAATGGATATTTTTAATGACTAACTGGCTAAGTAACAAGTTCACAACAGTTTAGTAAGAAAAGCAGGAGAAATTGCATAGGCCTGTCCAGCCCAAAAGCAACTCTCAGATGCCATTCACTTTCCTGCAGTTTCTGTTCTTTTATTTCATCATTTGCATCTTCTGACTTCAATTTATAATTTGTTTTGCTGCTCCTGTTTCCCTGAAGGTACCTCATCTCTAAGGAATGAAATGTTTTGAACTAATGCCTAGAGGACCCATGCTAATTTGTTTTATGGCCCCTCTCCCTGAGCTCTTACCTCCTATTTTCTGAAAACAGAAATTCCTTTTTCTCCCAGATTAGCTGCTTGGATCAGTGAGTTGATAATGTTACAGGCAGGCAGCTCCTACACAAAGGACACAATGGACCAAATTCATCCCACAAACCAAGGATAACATTTGCAAAACTATTTAAGTAGCTCAGGAGTGGGGGGGGGGCAGAGAAAGGTGAAAAGAGATGAAGTTTTGGGTTGATTTAAACTGTTGAGTCTCTTTTGTTGAACAGTTTAGTCAAAAAAAAAAAGATGAGAAAAAATTTCTGAATAAATCAAAACATTTTGTTTTGACATTTGCAAAATGAAATATTTTGTCTATTTGTCTTGAAACCACCTATAGTTTTGGAACTTATCCAGATTTAACTTAAGAAACAAAAAACAAAACAAAAAGGGTAAAATATACCCAAAATGGGATGGGGGGGTTGGGTGGGAGTGTTGGTTGTTTCAGTGAAAAAAACCCAGAAAATTTTCATGTTGAAGCAGGTTTTCTTTTCCGTCTACAGGTTTTCTTAGTGCTGACATCAAACTGAAAAATCCATTATTCACCCAGCTCTGTTTAGGAGCCTAGGTTCTATTTTCAGAAGTATCAGAGGCACTTAAGAATCTAAGTCTCACTGAAAGTCAGTTTTGCTTAGGCTCCCTAAATAGCTATCACTTTTGAAAATAGCATTTAGTCTCTTAAATCACTTGTTTATATGGTGCAGCAGTGCATACAGTTGGGGTGTTATTTCTAAAGCATACAAATGCATTGTTCAGTAAGTTGTAACTCCAGTGACCAAAGGTGGGAGTTTCAAAATGTAAGTGAGTAAGGCACCTATATCCTATTTAAATTCAAGGGGAATTGGGTATCTGTCTTCCGCAGGCAAAATTCTACCCCCTTTGGCCCATCTTTGTGCACAGACAGACCCCTAGAAGAGTGGCAAAGGTGTTACACCAGTTTGACACACAATGACCTGCTCAAAACAACTGCCAGACACTTTTGCTAAGGATTATTTTCAAATCCTTCATTTTCTACCTTCCAATTAAAGAGATAATATTGGAGCAAAGTAAATTCATCCTGGTATGAACAACTAAGCTGAATTACCTGGGTTGATTTTTGATGTTAGAAGAATGAACAAACAACCCATGACACAGCTATTGCTCAGCAACACATAATCATATCCTGCTGATTACTTAAAAAACCCAGATACCTATTTTCCCTTTTGCCATTAAAAGTAGGTTGAGTACCCAGATGACACTAGCATTTCAAAAGTACCTGGTGTCTTCCAATGATTTCACACCACCTAATTTAAATCTTTACTGATTATAAAAAAAATAAACATATGTAAAACCAAAAGAAAATGTTGCTTAGTTGATTATAGTAATTCTGAAGACAGTGGAGAGGCTGTGCTGGAAGATCATTCACAATTCTAATTTTTAATTATTTTGTGGGTCATTTGCCTTGTAATTCAGTTGAAATAAGATAAGTTTTCGCTTATGAATGTTTGCATGAGATTGGACCCAGTGCTAGAGAATTGTAACATGCATACTGGGCTTATATAACCCTATGCAAGAGAAGCAGCCTTTGTTTCTTGTACTTAAGATTTTCCTTGTTAATTCTAATTTCTTTTTTGTGCCTTGTGCTATGCTCCAGTTGACCAAGAGCTCCCTAAATCAAGGGGCTGAGACTCATTTATTAGCTTTACTATTTGCTTTATTGATTGTGTCTGTTATGTATGAGCATCCCAGCAATGCTAGCTAATCTCAGAGAATCCTGCCCAACACGCACTGGGCTAAACATAAAGGTATGCGTTGTTCCTCCACAGGAAGCTCTTCTTTGGTTGTTTCAAAGTCCTGGCGAAAAGCATGGAGAAGAGAGCCCTGCAGTGGCATTGCTGGTGCTGGGCACATGGGGCACAAGGCCTGACTTTCAGCACCAGTGCCCTGAATCTGGCCAGGGACTCGGGGCTGGACACAGTCGCTAGCAGTGGCAGCATTTGACCCCGGCCAGGGACCCAGGGCTGGGCCACCAGAACTGGCAGCAACCAGCACCAGCCCCAACCACAGCCAGGGACCTGGGGTGAGGCCACTAGCAGTGACAAGACTGTAACTGGCCCTGACCCCAGACAGGAACCTAATGCCAGGCCACCAGGAGCAGGATCCATCCTCAACCCCAGGCAGGGACCGAGGGCCAGGCCGCCTGCCAGCAGCAGCAGGAGCCTGGTCCAGGCCTCAGATGGGGACCCAGGACTGGATATGGCCCAGGGTGGATTGGGCCAAGGGGGCAGGGCCGGCACAGCAGGCGATGCTTTTTTCAGGGCAGCAACATCCCTCGAGCCCTTGGGCATTATGGGTGGGATTTTCAAAGGAGCCTAAGCCAATTAGGCACCCAAATCTAATTGAAACAGGCACCTAAATCCCTGAGGTTCTTTGAAAACCCCATCCTACATCTTGTTTTAAGAAATCCCCCCATTTCTGCTTAGCCTCATTTATTCTAACTGAAGGAGTGATACTGGTTATAGACCAGGGCTCTGCAACATGTGACTTGAGTCGCACACAGTTCTTTGGCTGCCCCCTTGTGGCTCCAGGCTCTGCTCTCCCCCACCCACTACCAGGAGACCCTGCAGGTGGCCCACTCCTGGCTCCGAGCCCCCCTTCCATTGGGGGACCCCACGACAGGCACTCTGGCCCAGCCCCACCACCACTAATGAGGAGGCTACACCCACTGCTGCTCTCAAAACTCTTGGTTATTGAAGGAATTTTTTAAAATGGCTCTTTTTATCTTTTGAGTTGTTGATCCCTGTAGGACCAACATGATCCAAATAGTTTTCCAGCTGCAACAAGAAACATACCAACTTCTCTCAGAAATTATCACCAAAATACATGGTGCAAATATTCACATGTGTTATAAATTTGCACAGGTTAAAATATTTTATGGTACAATTCACACCACCCGGACACAATCAGTCACACTCATAATTAATAGAATGAAAAAGTTTTCTGCAGCACCTAACTGTAGATTAACTTGTCTTTCACTTCTCAGATTGATTTTATTCTTGTGAGTAAACCACAACAGGAGAAACAAATGGCAGAACGATCCATTCTGATGTCAGTCACAGTTATTAAACCCTAGCAATTATGTCACTGAAAAAGAAAGCTGAATTACGTATTAAAATGTGATTGTTTTTAACTTTATCTTAAGCACTTTAAGGAATAATATAAATTACATTACTATCAATGTTACAACAGATTAAAGGATTGATTCCTATTACCTGCAAGGATACAGTAAATTTAATTTCTCCAAGCCACTGAATCTACTCCCAAACATTTTGGATTTGCATATTAAAAATAATAACCGATTACCCCATAATGGACATTAAGTTGAATTCTTCAAGCCAAAGTCTTCTCTTAGTTGTGTGGTTGTAAATCCAGGGTAACTCCGTTCCTCAAAGAGCAGAATGAGGAGCCCATTCTGAAGTTTGCTTCCCTCATTTGTGTCTCTTTAAGAAAGTTCAGGTTTTTAATCAGGTTTTCTTTAGGTCAGTGATGTTTTAATAATAGTGTAAATGGCTCTAAGCCAGGGATCTATAAAAATAAAGTAATAATGCCAGTGTGGCTGTAATGAAACCCAGTGGCTAAGTGGTCAAGGTATTTGACTACGCTCCTGAAGGTCAGAGATACGAGTCTTACTTGATCTTATTCTGAAAGATGGCCTTAGCCATGTCTGGAGAGACTGATGGTGAGTGGAGAAAGATGCACTTAGTTTACACAGAACACAGTTATGTTGTCTGTTAACACTAACAGCTTTTCTCACCACGATATGTACATGAAAGGGCAAACAAACTAGACAAATAGCACATAGCTCACTGTTGTTTATATGAGTACCTGGATCCTGTGAGGACTACAACCCTTGAGTTTGTGAGGTTCTGATGTGTGACCCAAGCCCTAGGATGAGGCATCCACGGCCAGCGTGAGCACGGGGGTGGAGAAAGCAAGGGAATGCCCACACAAACATTCCAAAGGTCTGTCTGCCAGCCCAGAGAGGTTATACATTGATGCCAGCCAACACTGAAGCCTTTTGAGGCATAGTCTGGCATACTACACTAAACAGCTACATGCTGGCATGTGCCCTAGAAGCCTGAGACAAGTGTGCAGTGAAATAATGGGATGTTCTTGTAAGTCCAAGAACAGGTCCTGAGCGGTTGGAACATTGACTTGGGATAGAATCACTCTGGTTTGTGTAGTATCCAGAAGTGTACTGATAAACTCTATTCTTTGCACGGGTTTTAGAACTGATTCGTCCTGACTGACTAAAAGTCCCAGTGCCTTGAAGGTGAACTGATTGATTGTGATGCTGGGCAGTACTTGAGACCTGAACTGGCCTCTCATTAGCCAGTCATCCAGATGTGGGAGCACATGGACCCCTTATCTCCTCAAATAGGTAGCTATGGAGCCATGCACTTTGTGAAAAGGTGAGGTGCTGCTGTTAGGCCAAAAGGAGGAAGCAGGTTCCATGTACTACAAATGTGAAAAACTTCCAGTGGTCTAGACAAGTCACTATATGGAAGCAAGTGTCCTTTAAATTGAGGGTAGCATACAAAGCAGCTTGTTTCAAGAAAAGAAAGGTGGAAGCTAGGGTAACCATGCTGGGCTTTATTTTCTTCAGATACTTACAGTAGGTCTGAGATTACCTTTTCATAGAATCATAGGGTTGGAAGGGACCCCACGAGGTCATCTAGTCCAACCCCCTGCCAAAAAAAGCAGGACCACTCCCATTAGATCATCCCAGTCAGGGTTTTATCCAGCTGGGACTTGAACACCTCCAGAGACAGAGATTCCACCACCTCCCTAGGCAGCTTATTCCAATGCTTCACCACTCGCCTAGTAAGGAAGTTTCTCCTAATATCCATCCTGGACCGCCCCAGCTGTAACTTGAAACCATTGCTTCTCGTTCTGCCCTCTGTTACTACCAAGAACAGTCGAGCTCCATCCTCCTTGGAGCAACCCTTCAAGTAGTTGAAGGTTGCTATCAAATCCCCCCTCAATCTTCTCTTCTGCAGGCTAAATAAGCCTAGTTCCTTCAGTCTTTCTTCATAGGGCTTGTGCTCCAGCCCTTTGATCATTTTGGTTGCCCTCCTCTGGACTCTCTCTAATTTGTCCATGCCCTTTTTGTAGTGGGGAGCCCAAAACTGGACGCAGTATTCCAGATGTGGCCTCACTAGTGCAGAATAGAGGGGAATGATCACATCCCTTGATCTGCTGGTAACACTTCTTCTGATGCAGCCCAGTATGCCATTGGCCTTTTTGGCAGCAAGAGCACACTGCTGACTCATATCCAGCTTCCCATCCACCATGACTCCCAGGTCCTTTTCTCCAGTGCTGCTATTTAGCTGACTACTCCCCAGCCTGTAGCAGTACATGGGGTTTTTTCGTCCCAAGTGCAGGATTTTACACTTGTCCTTGTTGAACCTCATGAGATTCCTCTTGGCCCACTGCTCCAATTTGTCTAGGTCTCCCTGAATCCTGTCCCTGCAGAGGAACTTCCTCTATAGACAAAAGACCACATGATCCATTGGCTACAGGCAAGCCCTAACATATAACTGCAGTTAGTTTGATCTCTCAGACAGAGACAGAAACCTTCAGGATCTCTATCAAGCACTCTTAAAACTACAGTACTCACCTGTGGAAGTGAAGATACAGATTGACAGAGCAAGGCAGGTACCTAGAAGTCAACTACTACAGGAGAAGCCCAAGAAAGAAAACAACAGAATCCCACTCATCATCACCTACAACCTCCGAGTCATACCTCTATAGTACATCATCACTGACCTATAGCCTGTTCTACATGACAATCCCTCATTCTCTCAAGCCTTGGGAGACAGACCACTCCTCACTTACAGACAGTGCCCCAACCCAGAGCAGATACTCACCAGCAGTGGCGTTGCTAGTGCTGAGCTTACAGGGCTTGAGCCCCAAGTCCCAGAGCCAGTACCACGGTGGCAGCTGTCTTCTCTGGCCCCATCCCTGGCTGGGGGTCTGGGGCCAGGCCACCCACGGCAGGAGTCTGATCTGGGCCCAGGTAGGATTGGGCCCAGGCCCCAGAATCAGGACTGGGGGCTGCATGTGGGACCCAGGGCCCAGGTCTTTTCCTCAGCTCCTGCTCACCAGCAACTACAGACTAAACAACAGAACCAGTAAAGCACGCACATATCCTTGCAACAAACCATGCCGCCAACTTTCCCTACACGTCTGCACAAAAGACACCATCAAGCCAGCTACTCCAACAAGGGCTCATTCATCCGCTCATCCACCAATGTGATTTATGCCATCTTATGCCAGAAATGCCCCCCAACCCCACCTTACATATTGGACAAACAGGACAGCCAGTGCACAAAAGAATAAATGGACACAAGTCTGACATTAGAAAATACAACATTCAGAAACCAATAGGGGAAAACTTCAATAGCCCTCCTCACTCCATTGATGATTTGTTAATAGCTGTGCTCAGATAAATGGATAACAAATCAAAGCTTCAAAGAGAAACTGCAGAACTGGAATTTACATGTAGATTTGACACTGTTGCTTCAGGGCTAAATAGGGACTACGGATTTTTTTCTCATTACAACTGGTGATTTGACCTCATCTCCTCTATATACTGTTTCTCAGTGTTTGAATCTTAACAACTGCTTTGATTTGCTGTCACAGTCTGACCTGATCCTATGATTTACATTTCTGTGCTTTATTTTCCTCCTATTCTGTAAGTTCCCCATCTTCAAAACATCTGACAAAGTTGGATTTTCCCCCACAAAAGCTCATATGATAAATAAATTCATGAGTTTTTAAAAGTGCCACAGGATTCCTTGTTTGTGTTTCCTCTACAGGCTCCACTTCTAGGTGAGACCGAATCGCCAATAGAAGCAGTGGTTCTTAACCTTTAGCAGGTTCCAACATATTTGTGGCATATCACGACCCTACAGAACACACCAGCCCAGCTCCCACAGGCCAGATCCAGCCATCTTCCTGACTATCCATGACACACTTACCACTGTGTGGTGACACAGTAATGTGTCACCACACAGCGGTTGAGAACCACTGCACTAAAGAATGGTCTCGTAAGAGTGGGAGGGAGAGGAAGGAAGGGGGTGAGAAAGTAGTATCTCAGATATACTGTGCTTAGGATTGGACCCAGCAATCCAATGTGATCTGAGTCCAAACACAAAGGAACAGGAATAGATGATTGGCAAAGATATGGATAGGAAGAAATTCGTCTATAAGAACTGGCACGCTGCCCTTGACAAACCTGTCAAAATGCATGTTTTGGCTGGACCACTGGTCAATAGGAACCTGCTATTGCAAGTGATACGGGAGACTGTGGTCGCCTCCTCTAACTTCTGTCCCCTTTTTTTAGCAGGTTGTGGGAATCAAATATAAACCTCTGGTATCTGTGAGACTGCTAGGAGCAAAACTGCTTCCTCTTTGTCAATGGCACATGGATTGCAAGCGACTTCACTGTTTCCCTGGAATCATTAGGCTTTGCAGCCTATCATCTCTCTTTTCAAAATAAGGGAGGGTCCTTCAAAGGGCAAGTCCTGGATGGTCTGCAGTATTCAGGAGGGAGACTAGAAGATTGCAGCCATGAACCACTCCTCATAGATATGGGAGACACTGTGGATTGATCTGCAATTCTGCTGACGTACTAAGCTGTCTCAGAGAGCTGTTGCAGCTGGGGAGGTTGAGGTTGGATGTTAGGAAAAGCTTTCTTTCTAGGAGAGTGGTGAAGCATTGGAATGGGCTACCTAGAGAAGTGGTGGAGTCTCCATCTTTGGAGATATTTAAGGCTCGGTTAGACAAAGCCTTGGCTGGGATAATTTAGTGCGAGTGGTCCAGCTTTTTTTGGCAAGGGGTTGGATTAGATGACCTCATCAGGTCCCTTCTAACCCTATGATTCTATGTTCTTGCCATCTGCTTGTCCTCCTCTACTGTCAAAGCTAACTCCTCCTGTCTGGAGTCCCCCAGTAGCCTGCCTTTAAACTTCATGATGATTTCCCAAAGGGTGAAGTCAAATCAAATCATAGGGCTGGAAGGGACCTCGTGAGATCATTGAGTCCAACCCCCTGGGAATTAAACCCAGGACCTTCTGCATGTTATGCAGCAGTGTTAGCCACTACACTATAAGTCATAGTGACTTAGAAGAGCCTTCTGATTAGCAATTCTAAGATGCAGACCTCTTGTCAAATAAAGGTTATGACAAAAAAAGTCCAGCTTCTTTGACTCTTTGCTCTTCATAGTCAATGTTTGGTGCTGCTACCTTCACTAACAAGTCTAAGGGTAGTGAGAGTAGAGGTGTCCAAAACCTTTAGGAGGGACATAGTGTCTCTTTTCTGTCCATTTAGCCACAGTTAGGTGGGAAGAAGGGGGTCTGCCAGACTGCTTTTTCAGCCAGAATTTCTTTGTTATTCAGAAACACCACTTGGTAGGGCAACAAATGACAATACATCTGTATACCAGCATGCAGTGACTTATAAGAACAGAGGGCACATCAGCCAATCCAATGGGTGCCAGTGAGGGCAACACTGCACCAGCAACTGTATGCACACCTACAATGGAATGGACATTTAAAATCACGCAAAGAAGAGTAACAGTTCCTTTGGTGTTCCTCTTTAATAGCTTCCATAACAGGAACTTTGTATCCACAGTATTTCCAGCAGCAGAATATGTCAAATCACATTTGAGTTACTTTCCAACATTAGTCATAATTTAATGTATTTTAAAAAGCAAGCAAATGTGGTTTTGGGGATAGCACTGGGAAAATTCAGTTATCTTGATTAACATTATTGATTTATATGGTACCATCAGCTAAAATGGCAATAGATAGCAGGCAAAATATGCCAAACAAGTGATAGAGTCCTTGCCCTAAAGAGAATCAAATTTAAAGATTCAATAATAAACAAACATAGAATGCTGAAAGATCATTGGATCCAACATGTTTCACAGATATGGTGAACTCTTCAGGGTTTTTTGTAGGTGGTGTAGAAGAGCACTTGAGATACTCTACCTGAGTGGCTGTTTCAAGCATTCTGTGGCATGGAGGAAGACATGAGGTTTGGAACAAGTAAAAGGCACAAAGGACCTGGTTTGCTTTTAGACAGTTACATGGAACATAGGGAATATTTGTTCGCATTTTAATCCATTATTGTTTCATAGTCTTCTTTGGTGGCTTCACGTGGAATACTGAACAGGATGGAGGAGTGGATGGCTCACTGTGGGACTCAGGGAGGATCCTTGACCTTGGAAGTACTTAGCACAACTTTCTGGGTATGACCTAAAAGAAATGATGGAAATCATCCATCAATGTTCTCAGTTCCTTTTCTGTTCCACATTCTGGCATGAAGCCTAATTAGGAGGGACACAAGATATTAGAAGCCTTTTGGTGGAGTTGGAGGCAAGCACTCAATCAGCTTGCTCAGGAATGAAGGGGGAGATATAAGAGGTGGTAGCTGAAGGCCTCACCTGAGTAAAGGATAAGAAATCCATAATAAGAATTTCAGGATTTGGCCCTACCTTCACATTAATGTCTGTTATGGCAGCCATCACCAGGTGGCTCAATTATACACAACTTTCCAAGTTCTTTTCCTTAGGTATTTGATCAAATATTAAGTCTGGGGGGACATGGTGCATTATTAGTTTTTGTTATGCAAGGCTCTGTGCAGAGGCAGCAGTCCTTGGAGAAGGCACCATGTGAGCAGTAAGGACAGTTTGTTCTCTGCTTTGATCTCTGATTAGACACGGTTTGCTCTTTGGGAACTGCCTGTAAGTCTTGGACTGAAATCCCTGTAAGGTATGCTTGCCTGAATATGTTTGATTCCCTCCTGATCTAGGATTGGTGTAGATATGTAAATAAAACAAGTTATATTTAAAATGTCTCAGAACCCCATGACACTGATTTCTCCTTCACTAGAAGGCTGACCTTTGAGGCCTTAGCTGGCCACCTGACCTGCTTGGCACAGGACAGAAGCTGGTGTCAGAAGCACATTCAAAGGCACAACTAGCAAAGAAAAAAACCCTCATGCAAGTAGAAAGTACCTAAAACTCTGTCTGCTGTGGGATGTTCTTGTGGAATTCCTGGAATTGCTCACCACACCAGATTTTTCTTTTCTTTTCTTTCTTTCTTTCTTTCTTTCTTTCTTTCTTTCTTTTTTTTTTTTTTTGTTAAGCCTACACAATGAACAACTCTGAGTAAAACTGATAAAAAGTTAACTATATTTGCCAAACAGCACATTGGAGCCCGTTGAAGATTAATAATGCACTAGTCACATTTTCCATTTGCTAGTGAGCAATTAACTATCATTTTGGCCAAGACCCTTCAGGATTAAACAATCAAAAGACAGTAAAGGAACATATCGTTTCAATCATTGTATTTTTGAGTGTGTGTACTTCTCATAAAAGTCTAACAAATAGCATCAGGGCTGAAGCTGTGTACTGTGATGCAGGCAAGCACCTTGTAAACCTTCTTCCATGGAGTGGTGCCAATGTACCTCAGTCCTGACCTTCATCACCACCCATAGTCCAGGCCTGAGCCTCTCCTGAAAAGTGACCTGCCCAGGTACTGAACGGTGTATCACGGTAGCTTTGTGAAATGAACTGACTGGGATAAGTATTCTGAACTGAGGTAGATGGAGTATGGATGCTGACCAAACTCATCAGTAGCCTAAGCAAGAGTTAATGTAGGTTTCCAGAAGGGCAGGCACGAGGAACAGATGTAGCACCACCCAAGTGGCTGTAGTTGGAGGCATTATATTCCATGGTATCGCCACACAGGAGCCCTCTGATGAACCTACCCCTTCATCCCCCCCCTTGTCCAGACATGCACCCTCTGGGGCACTGAACCTTGCTGCCAGTGCTAGTTTGTCACCCAGTCCCTCCTTGTGCTTTATGGAAATCAAGCAACCAAAACTACTACTTTGAGCTGTGGTGGAGAGCTACAGAGTTGGAAAGGGCTGTCTACATCCACACTAGAACAGACTTAACTGTAAGTGTTTATAATTTGGATGGTTCATGATCAATCTTGAACAGAATATCAAATATGTCCCCTTATTCTCCTTAACCACCTAAATATGAGTAGAAGGTGAAGCTTTTCTTGTGATACTGTGAATGCCCATACATTTTTTTAAACCATAAATATTTCTAATGGACTCTAAAAGGAGACTGAGGACATGGAACGACTCAGTGGAACCTTGCCTCTCCAAGGACCAAATTCAGATGAGATGACAAGTGAGAATGAATTTCTTGAACTATTTTGCTTCTGGTAGATGGGGGTCCTGATGAGAGAACCCACCCTCAGTGTGAATTCCAACAAATCTAGCTTTCCTTGATATAAGTTTCTGAAAAATGTAGGCAGTGGCAGGGCCACATGAGGAATAGTGTAGTGGCTAACACCTCTGCTTAACATGCAGAAGGTCCTAGGTTCAATTCCCAGGGGGTTGGACTTAATGATCTCATGAGGTCCCTTCCAGTCCTATGATTTGATTTGGCAACACTATTTCATAAGGCATACTACAGCCAAGATGCATATCTCTCTCCTACCAAACATTCCAGTAGGGTACTTGGCACCCAAAATGAAAGCTGTTATCTGATTCCACGAAGGAGAGGGAGGAATGAGAACACACTATCTCCTCCTTTGACTGTAAGGAACTGTTTTACTCTGACACCAGACTCTTACTAGGAATAACAGCTGTTTAGTCAATGGAATCCCACATATGAAGGATTTGAATGACCAGTAAATGCATTTTGTATTCCCCGATTCATTCACTGACTTATTTGAATGCAAAACAGCACAACCTCCCACCCCTACTCCTATTCTTTTTTAGATGTGTGAAGTTAGCACTAATAAAAGTTGTAGGACTGACAGTCCTGGAGATTGAAACATTCTGTTTAGTTACCAGATGGATAGACAATGGGCAGTGCCAGTGCAAGTTTCCCACTTTTGCCTTGTCAGTGCCCCTGTACTCTCCAAACAGAGAACAGACACAATCAATTGCCTGGTAAGATTTTTGTGAAGCACAATTGAATAGGGAAAATACATACTGTGAGGTATAATTACAGTTACCAACAGAGGGCACTTAAAACACCATCACTAAATTGTCCTCTCCTTGTCACCTCCCACCTCAAAACACTTTGGAGAGGTTCTGTGGGAGGAAATCTACATCGGGATATCTTTATAGAGATGTCCCCTATATTGTCATGTTTTGGGAGTAGAAAATGGTGCAGGGTCTCGCTTCCAAACTTGGCAGATCCCCAGGAACTTGTGAGAAGCCATGGCCAGGAACATGACAGAGTCTTGTACCTCCACTATAGCTCTAGTCTCCAACTTCATGAACTCCCCAGCAATGTAGCACCCACTGAGAGGAATCAGGGGCACATGATCTAGACCCAGGCCAGACATCATCCAGAAAAAAAACAGAAAGTGCAAAATGTGCAACCCTTTTATGGAGTGAGCAGAAAAGTGAACGCACAGTCACCCTCCTTCCAGGCTGCACAGGTTTATTTAAGCTTAGGCCAAATCCTTAGGTAGTATAAACTACCATAGCTTTCTTGACATTGGTGGAACCACACTGATTTACAGAACCTGAAGATCTGGCTTACAGGAAGTGCCTTGCCTGTGACTTTTAATAAGAAATGCAGTGAAGGATTATTTAAACAGAAATACACTGAAAATCTGCAAGACTGGAGCAGTCATAATGGTATGGTGTAGCAATGTGGTCACATGAATATCGTTAAAGTTGAGGGGACCTGTAAGGGGAAGTCCCTTCCCACTGCTTTGAAAACATGCTCCTCACAGTCAGTACATCACCTATTCATTCTTTATTTGGGGACAGTTGCATAGCCCTTTAAGTGATGAATTCACTTCTCGGTGCTGACAACTGGGAAACAGAGAGTAGGCGGAGGGTGGTTCTTTCACTGTCAGTCTCATTACAAGTAATTTTCTTCAGTTTCTTTTGATACAAGACAACAAGAAACTGATGGTGTGTGCCAAAGTGCAAGTGCCTTATATCTGACCTGCTATACAGGTATCAGTTTAGTGGCTTGCACAAAATGAATAGGCAGAAAGTATCAGTACCTCAAAGCAAATTAATCTACAGTCATCTTGTTTTAATTTTTGGAGACAGAAAGAAATTGGGACAGATCCATAGCTGGTATGAAATAACTTTCTTGAAGTCAGTGAAGCTATGCTGATTTACAACAGCTCAGCTGCTTTACAGAAGATGTTAATATTACTACAACAATTACCCTTGTCTCTGTGCCTTAATTTGCAAATAAAATCAGAACAGCAATAATTCAGGGAAGGAAGCTGTGATTCAAAGCTACACTATTTAAATCACATTTTGGTCATAAAATGTTGACAACTTAGCATAGATTAGTGCTAACAGAAGCTGTTGATATTCTGCTGGCATTTTTGCCATTCACTGATTTTGTTTCAGAGGCACTTAACAGGATATTAATGTTTAGTTACGCAAAGTGTAACCTTACTTCCAATATTAATTGCTAGAATTCCGGATTTCTGCAATGGCTTCCCATAGAAAAAGAGAAAACATACTCCCATGAAGTGAAACAAAATGTATCTGAGATTTCAGCCTTTCTGTTGAAGGTAAAAGCTTATCTTTGTGCTCCACAGAGATCAGGAAAGACAAAAAGTACTGCTAGCCCTTAAAACTTGCAGTGAAATCACTACAACAAACAGTCTCCAAAGAACATCAGTTGTTACTAAACTACACGAAAGGCAACTTGTAGCTTCTCACTTACAGCATAGATAGAAATCACAGAAGTACAGGTCTCCGCCATGTTACCTAATGAAGAATCTTGATTGACTTTTAGCTGTATAGGGCCTATGATACAAAAGGTGGTCAGTTTTTATTCCAACCAGTAGAGGGGAGCAGGGTAGTGTATCTCATACACACTACCAAATAAGAGTATTGAAAATCAGCAAATACACTGAGGTAGTAGTCAGGGAGGCACTAAATCAGGGGTCTCAAACACGTGGCCCGTGGGCTGCATGCAGCCCCTAAAGGTATTTCCTGCAGCCTGTAATGACACAATCATTACCGACATTTGCAATATCATTGTATGGAAAGGTTTCAATGGTGCGACCCTCGGGCTAATGCATTAATCCTCATACGACCCTCATGGTGATTTAATGAGCTTGATCTGAAACAAGGCAGATTTAGGTTAGATATTAGGGAAAACTTCCTAATTATAAAGTGTAGTTAAACACTGGAATGTATTTAAGAGAGATTATAAAATCCAAGAGCGATTGTAGAATCGCATCACTGGAAATTTTTCAGGCCAGGCTTGACAAATACCTGTTATGGATGGCCTAGGATTATTTGGTCCTGGCTTAGCACAGAGGCCTGGATGTGACCTCTCAAGGACTCTCCCACCCTTCAATTTATAATTTGTGATCAATGAGCCAATATGTCTATTCCATTTCTAATATATATAAATCTGTGAAGATTCAGTATCAAATTTATTCAACCCTGAAAGGAACTCCTTCCAGACCATGTGAACCCCATTCTCATATGGTCACAGAATATTAGAGAAATATATCTGGATCTCTTGATTGCTCCTCCCAGGCCTGTCCTCTGGTTTCCATTACATATTGTATGTGTTTTAACTAACATGGGAAATGGAACTTTACTGGAAAGGGGAATAAAATATTTAAATAATTTTAAGATAAAGTGAAGGGCTAACAGCAGTGGCTATAGTCAGGCAAAGGGTGGAAAGGGCAAGCATTGCTAAATAAGGACTACAGATTCCTTTCTCATTACAATAGGTGATTTGACCTCACCTTCCTCTGTATGCTGTTCCTCAGTGTTTGAATCTAAACTGCAGTGCTGATTTGCTGTAACAATCTGACCTGATCCTATGACTTACACTTTCCTGCATTTATTCTCCTCCCATTCTGTAAGTTCCCCATCTTCAAAGTGTCTGACAAAGTGGGATTTTCTCCCACAAAAGCTTATGCGGTCAATTTTTTTTTTTTTTTTTTTTTTAGTGTTTAAAAGTCCCATAGAACTCCTTGTTTGTTTTGCTTTGTTTGTCTAACACAACTACCCCTTCGGAACGTAAATCTGCCAGTATACTTCAGTCTGACATATTGTTTCCATCCTGGGATTCCTGTGAATAAGATTGTGCATCACTGTGAATGATAGGTTGCTTTTGCCATGAAGATAAAGGTCCACTAAGGATTATGAGACCATCCAATTCTTTTTCTTTTCAACCTTACCAGCACCTAATCTAAAATTACTGGAAGGGGAGAGGTTTGCCAGTAATCCACCGTGCTTCCTACACCATAAGGCATTGGGCTATGTCTGCTTGATGCACATATATGCCTCTTGTTATTCTAGTTTGGTTCTTCCTTCCAGGCTTATACTACAACTTCACTCTGATTTACTATTTGCAGTTGCCTCTGTGTGCTCTGTAATTTCTGCCTTGTATAGCCAGTTAAAGGCCAAATATATAAACATCCACTGTATCCTAGGGAATCCTCATAAACTGGCCTTTTCTTTAATTTCTTATTCAAAATGTAAATTCTCATATCAGGGCTTGACAAATCTCAGGCTGGGATGATTTTTCTGGGGATGGTCCTGGTTTGAACAGAAGGCTGGCTTAGATGACCTCTGAGCCCACAGTCCCTTCCAACCCTAAGCTTCTATGACTCTGTGGTATCCCTGCAGCACCTAAAAGAAACATTCCATATTTAATTGCTACTGCACAGAATGAAAGTCTGATCCAACTCCTTTTGACTTCATTGAGACGCCTTCCATTGCCTTCACCAATGATCACTGGAGCAAGCTATGAGTTATGAAAATGAAAACATTTAAGTAGTTCTGGCTTCACTTAATAATAGTGCATATGGAAAGGAAATATTCTATTATCAGGGTGTTAACTACCCTGCTACCATGTCAGTGTACTATATTTGATGGGAGAGTGATATAAAGGCCAAAGTCAAAGATTTGTTTCACCAGTCTCGATTCACTCCTTCAGCATCATGACCAGACAGGTCCAGGCCACAATAATTTGAAAATTGGCAATTAGCGGAAAGTGGAGTATACATCATGGGAATCCAACTTTGTGTGCCTGTACAGTTCACAGCCACACGATTTCAAGGGGTTAACTATAACCAGTCATAGAAAGCCTGCACCTTTTATTTGTCTTGGATTTGTACTAGTTTTATGAATCATCATGTTCAAATAGAAGAAAATGAGCCTGATACGTCAAAAAGAGCATACCTGTATCAGAGCATTGGTATGGACTTTACCAGGGGAAAGATCTTTTGGAAATGAGGCAGGTACATGCCTGCCTCCTCTGAAAAAGAAATTAGATCTACCGAAAGTACTGACATCATTTTTATCACTACACAAACTGCAGCCTAGCACAGAAATGAATCTTAGAAACAGAAACTTTGCTTGGCACTTATGGAAAAGTTGAGCTTTGTAGAAGTTAAACTTACTGCTGTATGTAAGGCTAGAGAACTAGAGGATTTTTTTACTATAAGACTAACAAAAGAATGTAAAGAATGCTGGGACTATGCAGATTAAATCTTTTTTTTTCTTTTTATAGCAAGATTCAGATTTTTTTCTTTCCTCTCTGAGGTGCTAGAAATTAAATGAAACATCACTCATGTGTTACTGAGAACACCCTGCCCCCAATTCAAGATTCAAAACCAACAATTCACAGGTTTTTCCTGTTTTATCAGGGTTTGTACAGGAACTTAATCAAGCCCTGGAACCAGATCCCATGGTAGCTTGAACTGAACTGGAAAAAATAACCCTGGAGCATGTTAACTCTTTACATTGCTGGTTTTCACTTTTGAAATGTACCTTCTTCATTTATAAATCAGAGCCATTAGCCATTCCTCCTCACAGGCCTGGTTCTAACCTGGCACAACTAACAATCTGGCCCTGGGTTTTTTCTGATGCATTCCAAAATCAAGTGTACACAGAGTATAATACATCTGAACAGCAAAATTCAGGAACAGAAAAATAATTTACTTACAAGCTCTGATGTCAGTACTTCATGTACCAGAACAAGACTGAGAGAAGATAGTCCTTATCACGGTAGCTGCACTTGTTAGAAAGGCTGAAACAGCACAAGTTTCAAGGGGAGTAATGCAGATACCCAAGTTTTAGATACCTCAGACTATACCTTCACTAGATGGCTCAAGCTGAGCACCCAAACTTAGTGGTCACTTTTGAAAATGTGGACACATGCAACTAAATTAAATAAAGTACTTCTTCACACAGCACATAGTCAACCTGTTTAACTCACTGCCAGGGATGTTATGAAGGCCAAAATTATAACTAGGTTCAAAAAAGAATCAACTAAGTTAATTGAGAATAGAGCAATTAATGCAGGAGTTGGCCACCTTTACCAGTCCCCATGCTAGCCCCACCCCCTCAGCAAGAGCTGGGGGTAGGACCAGCAGGTACCAGGAGCACAGCCAGCAGGTGCTGGCAACCACAAGAGCTGCACACACATGGCGGCTCCTGCTGGCCTTGACCCCCAGCAGGGCCTGGGGCTGCAAAAGCCATGTATGTACAGTAGCTCTTGAGGCTTCAGGGCCTGCAAGGGGGTGAGGCCAGCAGCAGAGAGCAGCTGGAGGGCCAGGAGCCCCGCATGCTGCTCTGAATGTGCACGTGTGCTGTGCTTGGCACATGTGCCTGGGGTTGCCAACCCCTGCACTAATGGCTATTAGCTAAGCCAGTCAAGGATGCAATCCTATGCTCTGAGTGTCCTAAACCCCTGACTGCCAGTTGCTTAGGACTGTATGACAGGATAATTGCCTGGGTCAGTTCATTCCCTGTGAAGTATCTGGCATTGGCCACCACTGGAAGACAGACACTGGGCTACAGGAACCAATGGTCTTCCTGACCCAGTCTGGGCATTTTTATGTTTACATGGTCTTATTTTTACTGGTCATGGGTGTGCTTTAATTGCTTTTCCCTTTTAAAAAACTGGTTGGTTGGTTGGTTGGTTTGTCTGTTTGTTTGTAATGAACACAACACAGAAACAAGCATCAGAAATAACTACACGCAGACATTAAAGATGAGCTCGATCAGCAATTAATTTATTATAAAAAGACATTCAAATGCCTTTCCAGAATAAGAATCCATAGCTTTAAAGACATATGTCTTAAAACACAGCTACAGTACTTAGTGAATATTAAGTCAGTAACATTGATTTAGCTAGTTCCAAAGGGGTAGCTGTGTTAGTCTAGTTCAGCAAGACTAACAAGTTCCCCCATCTTGAAAACATCTGATGAAGTGGGAATTCTTCTCCCACAAAAGCAAATGTGATAAATAAATGTGTTAGTCTTTAAAAGTGCCACAGGACTCCTTGTTTATTTTATCAATTTAGCTTTCTCAGTTAGATGAGAAGTTACCTACAAGATCAGAAGTTCACTGAAATGTCTCAAACTAAATTCATTTTCATTTGTGACCTGACTTCAAGTAGTTGTGAGAGTTAATGATGGCATATAAGACAGTTGTTTCTGGTGTCTTTGATCTTGTTACCTATGTTGTTTACTCTCTTGTCTTTGTTAATTTATCATTATTTCTTTGGGCCACATCTGGAAGTCCTCATTCACCCAAGTCTTCTACAGACTTCAGTGGATGTTTGCCCTTAAAAATATACTATGAACTTGTTTATTTAACCTTTTATATTCCTTTGGTCTTTATACTTTTTTTTGTTTTCCTTATTCTTCTTTTAATCTATGCTCATATGACGAAAGTAACACATATGTGGACAGGAACACTATGTCAAGGAAAGGCCTAGGATTTAAATAGCACAGGTGTTGGAAGCCAGCAGTGTGGTGCACTGGTAGAGCTGCATTAGGGCATTACGAACAGAATGACAGGAATTTTGCTTGCCAAGAATGAGGTTTATAGTCCAGAGATGTGTTAAGAGCCAGAAAGACGCAAAACGTATGTTGTAGGAAGAACTTAAATACATTTGTAGAGCAATGTACAGAGATTAGGATTACAATAATAGGGGTTTCCGTGTTAGCCTAGTTCAGCAAAACAAAGAAGGAGTCCTGTGGCACTTAAAGACTAACAAATTTATTTATAACATGAGCTTTTATGGAAGAAAATCCTACTTCATCAAACGCTTTGAAGATGGGGGCTCTTACAGAATGGGAGGAAAATAAATGCAGGGAAGTGTAAATCATGGGATGAGGTCATACTGTAACCTCAAATCAGAATAGTTGTTAATATTCAAACACTGGGAAACAGCACATAGAGGAAGGTGAGGTCAAATCACCTTTTGTAATGTAATGGGAAAGGAATCTGTAGTGTGTGGAAGACTAGGACGGAGGTGCACAGACTGAACTGTTGAGATGGGGGGCAGTGTCAAAAAATAGAAAAGCCAGAAGTGTTATAGACCAGGCCTGTAATTAATTTGGCAGAGCTGAGCTGAAGTATATATGGTGCCTGCCTCATTTAAATCTGGTTTTAGTCAGTGCTATTAGTTCATTATTCATGTTCATGATCAAAATAACATCCCAATTTTTACAAAGAGAGGTACCCAGGGAAGTACCAATGATCCTGCACATAAGTATCAACTGATGGTTACACACCTATTGTAATGAATAAGAAAACAAATATGTATTCGTGAAGGATCAATTCTATGCATAATAACTTTACAGGTATGATAAAAGCTATTTGTTCAAAAAAAGAGTAGGTTCCCTGAAGTCTGAAGTGTCCTTAGTATTTTTAAGTTTATTTCTACATTTCTCAAAGTTTTAGAAAGGGAAGCTAGAAGTGCATATGCAAGAAGTGCTTCTAATTGCAGACACACGGTTGTGAGCACAATTACCATGAGAGTGCACGTATATTCAGTATCTGAGCATGCAAATGCCATTTGAACTCTAAAAAGCTGCACGCATGTGCGCGCGCGCATACACACACACTTGCTCTGCACAGATGTGGTAATGACATATGCTTAGGTGCATAACTGTGCAACATCCCTCTCTCAAAATTTAGACTTCTTTTTTATAACATGCCTTTTTAAAAAAGCATTAGTTCTCCATGTCCAGCATGTCTGACTGAAAGATTACAGACACAAAAATCATAATTTCTTGCAATACTTGCTTCTGCTGAGTGTAACAACTCTAGCCAAAATGATCCAGACACAAAACTTCGTTTACTGTAAGTGTATTTTAGGCTATTTTGAAGGAAGGATGCTAAAACCTGCAGTTTATTGGCCAATGTGTGTGTAATTCTGAAAATGATTAACTCATCAGGAAAGCATAATACACAAAGTGAAATCATTAACAGGCATATTCAAAACAGAGCAATTACCTTTAAAAGCAAATATGTGTATTGTAGACTACAACAGTAAAAAGAAATAGGAGGAAAGACAGTCGCTTACCTGTAACTGTTGTTCTCCAAGATGTGTTGCTCGTGTCTATTCTCAATTTAGGTGTATGCACGCCTGTGAGCACGGTCACCGGAACTTTTTTCCCTAAGTAGTAGCCGTAAACCCAGCTTCTGAGGCCCCTGGCATCCTGCGCAAATGCTGCTGTATAATAGGACCTCCTGGGTCTATGCCTGCTCAGTCCCTTCTTTCTGGAACTCCAGAAGTGGGGAAGGTGGGTGGGTGTATAATGGACATGAGCAACACATCTCGGAGAACGACAGTTACAGGTAAGCAACCATCTTTCTCCTTTGAGTGCTTGCTCATGTCCATTCTCAGTTTAGGTGATTACCAAGCTTCACTTTGGATGGTGGGCGGAGTTAATGTTGAATCAATTGTAGCACTGCCCTCCCGAACACCGCATCGTCCTTTGCTTGCTGGACTATCGCATAGCGATCCATGAAGGTATCAACAGAGGACCACGTCACAGCGTGGCAAATGTCCGTAATGGGTACATTAGCCAGGAAAGCTGTGGAAGAGGCCTGAGCGTTGGTGGAATGGGCTGTTATAAGGCCTGGGAGGGGAACCTTTGCCAGATTATAACAGAACTTATTACACTCCACAATCCATGAAGAAATTTGCTGGGCAGAGACTGGCTGTCCCTTGACTCTGTCCACCACTGCCATGAATAATTGTGTGGATCTGCGGAACGGTCTTGTGCACTCTAGATAGAACGCTAAGGCTCTGCACACATCCAGCATGTGCCATTTTCTCTCTTCATTAGATCTGTGAGGCTTTGGAAAGAACATTGGAAGAAAAATATCCTGGTTGCAATGAAAAGAGGTTACAACTTGTGGAAGGAAGGCTGGGTGTAGTCTCAGATGTACCTTGTCTTTAAAAAATCTAGTATGTAAGGGGTCTGAGGATAATGCTCTGAGCAACCTTCCAAGATAACAAGAGAACAGAACAGGAAGCCAATGGCTCAAACAGAGCCCCTGTTAACCTTTCGAGTACTAAGTTTAAGTCCCAAGGGGTTGGAGGTGTCCTAGCTTGTGGAAACAAAAGTTCAACCCCTTTGAGGAACCACATCACCAGTGCATGTGAAAATACTGGCCTTCCCTGAATAGGCTATCAGAAAGTTGAGATGGCAGGAAGGTGCACCCAAAGAGATGAGAGAGAGAGGCCTTGGGAGTTAAGGTAAAAGAGAGAGTCTAGGGTAACCTGGACCGCTGATTTAGTGGATGACAGTCCCTGGGCTTGGGACCAGGCAACGAAGTGCTTCCACTTGGCTGCATAGGAGAGCTGTGTAGATGGTTTTCTGCTTCCTAACAGAATCTCCTGAACTTGCAGTGAGCATGCGCTCTCCTCCACATTCAGCCACAGTGTCTCCATGCTGTCAGGTGAAGAGACCTGAGATCTGGGTGTAATAGCCTCCCATGGTCTTGCGAGAGAAGGTCTGGCCACCTCTGAAGCTCCCATGGCGGAGCTATCAACATGTCCCTCTGCATGGAAAACCATGGTTGGTGGGGCCAAGATGGCATCACTAAGATTATGTCTGCCCTGTCCCTCTCTATCTTTGGTATGACTCAGAGGAGCTACAGAATCGGGGGGAAAGTGTATAGAAGACCTCCTGACCATGACCTGAGAAAAGCGTCTGACAGGGCACCCGGCTCTATATCCCTGAGGGAGCAAAACTGGGGGCATTTCTTGTTCCAGCGCCTGGCGAATAAGTCCACTAGGGGATAGCCCCACCTCTGGAAAAGCATGTCCGTCACCTTGGGGTGAAGTGACCAATCATGGAGGGGTAAGAACTGCCTGCTGAGTCGGTCTGCCTGTGAGTTCCGAACCCCTGGGAGGTGAGAGGCCATCAGATAAAAATTGTTCTTTATTGCTAGGTTCCATAAACGCACTGCTTCGCGACAGAGACCGGAAGACCTGGCCCCTCCCTGCTTGTTCACATAATACATTGCCACTATATTATCTGTTAAGACGCAAATCACTTTGCCCCATATTTGGTGTAAAAATACCCTGCATGCTAATGGGATTGCCCTTAACTCCTTCACGTTGATATGAAGGGATTTGTCCCTGTGGGACCATAATTCTTGAGTTTGATAGCCTGTGCTGAGATGCGCCCCCCACCATATGTCTGAGCCATCCAAGACCATGGTTAGTGTAGGGTCCTCCTATATAAAAGGAACTTCCTTCAGCATGACTTGCGGATTCGCCCACCATGGAAAACTTTGCAGGGCTTGCGGGGAAATGGTGACCACCCTGTCTAGGGGGTGGATCACCAGTGCATATACCTTGGCTAGCCAAGATTGGAGTGTGTGCACTTCTAAGCGGGGAAGAGGAAGCACCTGAGTGCAGGAGGCCATGTGACCCACCAGTTGTAGGCAGTGCCTGTCCATGGTTGTCGGGCAACTCTGGAGCATTGTTACCATATTCACTATGGTTTCAAACCTGGATACAGGCAAGGCCATTCTGGCCGTGACAGAGTCCAACATTGTGCCTATAAATTCTATCCTCTGCACCCACACTAAAGTGGACTTTCCTTCATTTATTTGCAGACCCAGCTTGCCGCAAGTTCTCAAAATCAGAGCGACGCTTTGTTTGACCTGGCTCCGTGACTTGCCTCTTACAAGCTAATCGTCTAGGTAAAGAAAAATATGTATTCCTTTCCTGCGAAGGAACATGGCCACTATGGCCATACCTTTGGTGAAGACTCTGGAGGCTGCACAGATGCCAAATGGGAGGGCCATAACCTGAAAATGCTGGCCTGCCACCAGGAAGCAAAGGTATTTCCTGTGCCTCTGGCGGACAGAAATATGGAAATACACATCTTTTAAATCGAGAGCGGAGAACCAGTCTCCAGGGTTCAGGGATGGGATGATAGATGAGAGGGACACCGTGTGGAGCTTCGAATTTACTATATACCTGTTGAGGGCTCAGAGATCCAGGATGGGCCTTTGGTCCCCATTGTCCTTGGGTATCAAAAAATATCGGGAATGAAAACCTTTCCCTTCCTGTGCCCAGGGCACTGGTTTTACTGCTCCCAGGATGAGGAGTGAGTCCACCTCCTTGATCAGAATTTGTTCGTGAAAGGTGTCCCTGAAGAGGGATGGGGAGGGGGGAAAAGGTGGTGGTACCAAGGAAAACTGGCTTGAATATCCCTTGGAAATGGTGCCAAGCACCCAACGGTCCATAGTAATCCAGGCCCAATGGTGTGAAAACCGGAAAAGGCAGTTTAGGAATGGTAGGAAGGATTCCATGGGGAAGACTGGGTCGTCGCTCGTGGGTGAATCCTCAAAAGTGGCGTTTGTTGTTGCCCGTTCCTGGCCGTCTCATATGGTTCTGGTGAGAGGAGCCTGACCCGGATCCCGAGTAAGAACGCCTTCTTCCTTGTTGATGGCATTTATCCCTCTGTCTCTGAGAGGGAAATCTCTGTGACTGCTGCCTAAATTGTGAAGGGGGTGGGGGTCTAAAAGTATGGTAAGATGCCTGCAGTGCATGAATACCCAATGATTTTAGAGTAACTTTTCAATCCTTTAGGCCATATAACTTCTCATTCATTTTAGATGAGAAAAGGCTTATCCCTTCGAATGGCAAGTCCTGAATAGCCTTCTGAACTTCCTGTGAGAGGCCAAATGCTTGAAGCCGGGATGAGCATTGTATATAGATCGCTGACTCTATAGTGCAACCCACCAGGTCTGCAGAGTCATAGGCTGACTGGAGCACTGCTTTAGCCACTGCAATGCCCTCATCTAACAGGGTCCTGAAGTCCAACCTGTGGTCACGAGAAGGACAATCACCAAAGGGCCAGAGAGAACTCCAGAGGTTATAGTTGTATCTACCAAGAATGGATTGGTGGTTTGCCATTCTAAAGCGTAGGCTTGCTGACGAATAAACCTTTTTCCCAAAATTGTCCATTTTCTTAAGGTCTTTATTTTTTGGCGTTGGTGCCAGTTGCCCCTGCCTGTCCTTTTGATTCGCTGCGTTGACCACTAGAGAGTCAGGGGTCGGGGGGTGAGAACAGATATTCAAAATCATTGGCTGGGACAAAGTATCTCTTTTCCACCGATTTCAAGGTAGACGCACGAGAGAAGGGGTTCTGCCAGCGGACATTAACAATCTTCATCACCTCTTCATGGACTGGGAGTGCGACCTTCATGGGGATCCCAAAAGTCAAAACATTAAAGAGAGTGTCTGAGGATTCTTCCAACTCCTCCGCTTTGAGACTTAAGTTCATGGCCACCTTCCTAAGCAGGTCTTGGTATGATTTAAAATCATCTGGGATGATCGATGCCCAACTGTGCGATCGATGTTTCTGAAGAGGAGGAAGGTGATTGGAATTAAGCCCTAGAACCTGTTTCAGATGAGTCTGAGTCACTTTGGCAAGAATCCTTCATGCTTCGCTGGCCTTTTTGATGCACCTGGTGTGGCTCTGCGCCCCCTTGTGAAGGCAGTGGTCCCCAATAGGGCCACTGACCGAACCATTGCCCTTGTTGCCAGGGAAGCCCAACGGGGACGGAGAGGGCCGCAGTCCCTGAGATGTCCCTCCAAGGCAGTTACGAGAAGGAGGAGAAGATGTGTAATGAATGGAATGGGAAGTGCGGGTTGAATGTCCCCTGTGTCGGTGTTTGGATCTATTCTTAACCCCCCAATGGGAGGCTGCTCTCTGGGAGGAGGAGGTATATCTTCTGCTCTGCTGTTCTTCCCCACTGGAGCTAGATACTGGCTCTCTACTGCCCCTATGGGCTCTTTTATGAGGGGAGGGGAAGGACTTCTTCCCCTTCTTCCTTTTCCCTCCATGTGATCCTTCCTGCGGCGACCAGGTTCTGCGGCCCCGATGTGGGGGCAAATTCTGCGGTGCTGATGTCAGGGAGAGAGGTGGAGGAGGAGTAGTCTTCTTTTCCTTCCCCCAAGCGGAGACCTCCTGCAGTGACCGGGTTCTGCAGCCCCAATGCAGGGGCGAACTCTGCGGTGCCGATGAGGAGGAGGAGGAGGAAGCTGAGCTCTCTGCTGACCAGGCAGGAGGGCTGTGAGAGTGAGGTGAGTGATGATGTCTCCTTGGCAACTGGTGACGGTGCCGGGACGCCTCTGCCACCTCTGTGCTGGAGAGGGGACAGGCCGCCCACAACAAGAGCTCCTCCTGTGTCCCACCCATCCTGTTCTGTTCCACTGGCTGGGCCTCTGGGGTAGGGAGGGCCATTAGTTCATTGGCTGCCTGCAGAGCCTCTGGTGTTGATGGGGCAGGGCATGGCAGAGGCATCCTCGTGCTCCCCTGAGTCAGGGACAAGTCTCCGCTTGGGGAACTGTGCTCCTGGGCCATGGCTGCAGTCCCCTCTGCCAGCGCTGCCGGAGCCTGCTTCCCCATGCCAGGTTCCTTTGGGGACTTCGGTCTCTTCCGCCGCAGCTTCCCAGATCTCGCCCACAGCGACGAGCTGGGGCAGCGAGGTAGGTTCTTTCTGCTGCCTGCCACTTCCGGAACTGTAGAGCTAGGCACTAGGGCTGACTGAGTGCTCCAAGCCAATGCCAAGCCCAGCGCTGATGGTGTTCCTGCCACTTCTGGCATTGGATTCAGAGCCACCTCCATGAGAAGAACCTTCAGGCGGTTCTCCCTGCCTTTTTGTGTCTGGGGTTTAAATGCTTTACAAATTTTGTATTTGTCTTTCCTTTGTGTTTCCCCCAGGCATTTCAAACAGCTATCATGAGGATCGCTGAGGGCAAGCCTCTTGCAGGGCCTGAAGCCTGGCGATTTAGGCATCACCCCGAGAAATTCCCCCTTGTCAGGGCGGATTTCTTGGGTTATAGCTCTAGATGTAAGTCGTCTCAAGTCCCAAACCAAAACTCAGCACCAGTGAACCAACACAAAGGAAACGAACAGATCACAAGCAGAGAAGTTCTAGTGACCCACCAAAGGCGGAAAGAAGGAACTGAGCGGGCATAGACCTGGGAGGTCCTATTACACAGCAACATTTGCGTGAGATGCCAGGGGGCTCAGAAGCCAGGTCTACAGCTACTACCGAGGGAAAAAAGTTCTGGTGACCATGCTTGCATGTGAGCATACACCTAAATTGAGAATGGACACAAACAAGCACTCAAAGGAGAATAATTATTGAGAAATCAGAGTTTCTATCTGAAATACTTTATCATAATTTCTGAATCATATACAAGTTGCTCCTCTGAACATTCAACAGCTCTTTACATTAACATTGATTAGTGTTTCTTGGTATTAAGGGCAAGGAGTTTAAATATGATTGGTTCATTCAGTACCTTAGAATCTAATTCTTTTGGAATTTCAGGTAATTAATAAATGTACCAAACAGGCAAAAAGTTCAGAGTTTTCTAGATGGCAAAGGCTGGGAGAAGTAAGGAGCTTTATACCCCAAGCCCTTTGCAGTGCCCCCAACCAGCTCCACCTATGTTCAAACCAGCACTGGCCAACTATACTTCCAGCTACACAGGGTTGGGTGCAGCTCCTTCAGGAAGTTTTGGCACGCCTATGATACCTAGTGAGCTGAGTCATGCAGTGTGAAGAGAGTTGCTCCTCTCCAGGACTGAGTGCATTACAATCACTGGAGAGAAAGAACAAGCATGAATTCCATAATGACATTTCCCATGTGGCTGTACGTTTTATTCAGCTCATTGAACTGATATTTAACAGGATGATTATTTTACTACATATCAGTTACAGTCCAATACCTTTGAGATTTAATCCTTGTGGGCCAAATGTCCCCACAGAGATCTACATGCTGAGCAAAGCCTTTGTATGTCTTTCTCCATTTTTCCACTTTCCTTTACCTGGTCTTCTTAGGGTCTCATAAGAGAGCTCTACACAGTGCATTTAAAAGAGAACGGGTGGTCTGTGAGCATGGCCTGGGCTAGTATATCATCTCCCCACTAAGCCCACAAGGAACGCACTCAGAAATACAGTTTAGAGTAGTGCTTTAATTAAATCTAAGCAGGGAGCTCCCTCTGTGCTGTGGAGGCTGTTTAAAGGAGGCTCAGTAGCCAGTAGGGGAGGCCCTGTCTGTACAACTACACCATTTCTATGCCCTAGTCTCCACTGAGGGCTTTTTCAACAGTAGGAGACCTCCATTTATTCAAGGAACATAAAAGTGCTTGCATGAACAGCAGCAACTTTCTAAGCTGCCATTACACATTAGGGGAAAGCTGACCATAAATCACTTGTGGTCAGCTTTCCCCTACACCCCCGCAACTCCAGGACTTCTGGGGTCAGGTTCCGGAAGTGGCACAGCGAGTTCATTCTCGCCACAATCCGCTTCCAGAAGCCCGAACTGATGGCAGTGAATTTGCCGCCGTCTGTATAGATATACCTTATGGTGAAGAGACACAGGAAATCCTGCTCTGCCTTGCCATAGGTGGAACAACCTGATGAGAATTCTGCAAGTGCATGGGGAGCCTTGGTGAATTTTATTCTTTTGTCTCCTTCCCAGAAGGAGCATTGGACACAGGCTTTTTCCTTGTGTGATATGAGAACAGCAACAACTATAAGAAGTTTACAGGGCCTGGGACATGGCTGCTTTCTTAACAGCCAAAATCTGTCATATGATTACAGCTAATGCCTGGTATTAAAAACTGTTGAAAGGTCAAGGGGAAAAGAGCACAAAGCACTGAGCAAATAAAGGCAGGGGACATAGTGTACGTGTGTGTGTGTGTGTGTATACATATTGCAGGGAAGGCTGAAAGGTCCCAATACTGTCTCAGAGAAATGTATCATAGCAAGCTTAATCCTGCAAACTGGTAAACACAAGTTCTTCTATTTGTTGCCAACTCTCACATGCATTAAAATCTCAGATTTCATTTTAAAAAAGTAGTTCCTAGCCCTCATGATCACATAGAAATCTTGAAATGTGCCCTAAATGCATCCTAAAGTCTTTCCCAGAAAAAAGTACTTAACCAGAACCCCAAATATATTATTTTTAAAAGAAGATTTGATTATTTTTAAGCCAAATCCCATGATTTTTAGGAGTCTAACATGATTTTTGAACATTTGGAGTTGGCAATACTGTCTCTATTAGTTATTCAGTAGATATTCCAACTTCCTGGGAAATATTGCAGTATATCACCCTGATTATTAGTTCATTAGAAGTGCAGGAGCATGATGTATCTGGCATTCCCCAGACGATGGATGCCTGTTGGGGATCACAGCTGGTCAGTACAAATTAGAGCAGGTCCCAGACTTTTCTAATCTATGCCTATGGATAGGGCTGGGTAGAATTTTGGAGCCATATCCAACTTGCTGATTCCCCCTATCCCCCCACCCCCATCTCTGCTGCATCCAGCAGAAACTGAAGATAGCAGAGAACTTAGCCTTCTCTATACAATTCTAACCCAAGGGCCTGCAGGATCTGTCTCTATTATACAAGATAACTGGAAACAAGAAGAAATGGAGTGACCATGGGGGATTAATTCTTAATTTTTGGCTCTAAAATAAGGATTAATAGGCCTTGCCCGGAGGCATTAACAAAGCCAGATTTCCTTGTATGCTGATGAGAAAGGTCAATTCAGAGAGCATACCAACTCTTTTCTTGCAAAACATATAAGGAGTCCTGTGGCACTCAAAGACTAACAAATTTATTTATTGCATAAGATTTCATAGAAGAAAATCCCACTTAAGTTGCCCACTCTGCCTTGTTCTTATGATTCTGTAGATCCCTTACTACCATGAAGAACTGGTAGTGTAGCTGGTTCAAAGATACTTGTCAGGAGACAGCACAAGTGGTTTCGGGCTGCTCTACATAAAATCAGACTGTGACAAACCCAGGGTGGATTTTTGTTACAAAGGTTTCTGTTCCTTTAGCTAAGGCAGCAACCAAAGCAGTCCCAAAAGGTGAAAGGCGGAGAAGAATTAATTGTATGACTCAGTGGCTTACCTAACTCAGAGTCAGATTACCAGTGCCGAATCTGGGGAAAGGGATAGGTTTGAAAAGAGATGGCAAATAAAAGTATTTTAAAACAAAGTTGCTTAAAACAAACAGCACAGAGTTAGTCTGAGTCACCTGCAATTTGCCAGATAAGGCTAGTCCTAACAGGGTGGGGTGGGAGCCATTTTAAACTTTTAATTGTATCCAGCCTCCTCACAGAACGATGATGAATTTGTAAACAAGAGGAAAGAGGAAGTCAAGTGGGAAAATACACTAATCTCTGGGTTCTAGCCTAGTTTGGATCACCAGGGAATGAATTTAGTGACAACCTTAATTACCCACCCTGATTTTCCCATGACTGACCCAGAAAGACTGTTACTGAGCTAAGGAATTGCTTGTTCTAAGTGATAGACTTTTGTCACCAATCTGGGCAGTGGTGGTCAGCCCAGCCCTACAACAGCTCAAGGGTCACAGCCACTGTTAGGAACGGCAATAGTAATTGCAGGCATAATAACTGAGTAGCTGCTGGCCTGGTGCTGTTGCTGGGCTTTAAGAGGAAGCCGGGTGACACAGCTCACCCAGTCAGGGTGTTCAGCTGTATGTCAACTAGCTGGTTCCTAACTCGGCTGAAGGCCCTGATTCTGACAACACTGAAGCTAGCCGTGGGTTTTCAAAATGTTTCATTGCTACCACTAAAAATAAACATTCCTTTCTGACTGGCTGGGTGTTGGAATTCATCTAATAACTTTAAAATTTGGGCCAACTGATGTCAGCAGCACACTCTAGTGCTTTCTGATATCTCAAGGGGCTGAGTTTGCCAGAATGTGTTGCACTGATGTAAGAGGCCAATTGGGTCCTATTTGTGTGTTTCGTCTCAGACACCTCAGTCTGTGGCTACAGCAGCAAGATATACAATATCATCACAATATATTCAGATTTCCCCATCTTCCAAATATATCCAGAAGTGGGAAAGGCATAGGTGAACTCCAAGTCAGCTCCTTGATATCACAATTCACGGTTGTCTTAGCCCTTTGCAGTGCACGCTGTCCTACGCAAAGGGAATGTCTTTTTCTTACAGGAACTCATTTTCTTCATTGGAATTTATTTCAGGACTGGAAATTCCTTGCAGCACAGGAGGGGTTTTAAAGAGTGACTAATGTAGATGTAACAAGCAGATATTTGTCTTCAGGCTTCCCAGGGTTTGAACCTAACAACTGCTCTGATTTGCTGTTACTGTATGACATGATCCTATGTTTTATACCGCCTTGCATTTATTTTCATTCCATTCTGTAAGTTCACACATCTTTGAAGCATCTCATAAAGTGGGATTTTCTCCCATGAAAGCTCATGCGAAAAATAAATCTGTTAGTCTTTAAGTGCCACACGACTCCTTGGGTTTTTTTGCTGGCCTAGACTAACGCGGCTATCCCTTTGAAAATTGCTTTTAAAATCAACACCAACGCCTCTCACAATATGTAACTCCGAGCCTGAAAACCAAAAACCCATCAGATCTTTATTTCTCATTTCATTACATTCAGAACATTAAGCTAAAAAGACTATTTTGTTATAGGTTATTTTGATCTTCAGCTAGATTAATCTCGTGATTTACAGATGAACTGCACAAAATGTTGTGTTTCCAAAATAGGTTTAATTTGTGCATCATAATTTAAGTGATTAGTCATTCATTTTACCTCTTTGGGAAATATAACATCCTATTAATCAAAGAATTTATGTCAATATACTCCTTTAAACCTCTGGAGAGAGTACCAGGTTGCTAGGAGTTTTATGTTGCCCAGTTGCCCAGTAACAGCCCTGTTTTGTGGCAACTTGCAGCAGTATCAGAGAAATGACCCAGCTTTCTTGTGAGATCTTCCTGCTGCAGTACGTTACAATACAGTGAATTTGCATCCGTTGATTCCTGAGATCAGCTGGCAGTTCTGGACTTTATATCAATACTACCAAAGGCATCTGCAAGGCAAGGGATTTGTACCCATTTAGACAACCATGTTTGAATACTTCAAAAATTCATGCTCAGTCCAAAGGAAAATAAAGGCCATACATTTAGTTGGTGTTGCTCCATTGACTCTATTTTTTACCAACAAAGGATCCAGTACTGACTTGACTATACTGAAAAGACCAGTGTAGGTTCAGGTGCTATAAACACTCTTTTCAGACTCTCTCTCTCCCTCTCTCTCTCTCTCTCCCCCCACTCTCCCCCCCGGGGCTTATTCTGAAGTCTTGTGGCCTCCTGCTGAAAGGCAGTTCCCAGAGAGTAAAGAACCTGGTATAATCTGATGCATTAATAGGGGCCTGTGGACAACTCTTTAACTTGAGAACACAGAAGCTCTTGGTGAAGGGTGGTATGGGCAATGACAGAAAGAAATCGTTACACCTTTGAATTACCAAAGCAAAGTGGATACAAAGGACTGAAATCAGGGTAGGAACCAAATGTGTCATTTGTGCACAAAGAAGAGATGGGCCTGAAGTTCTTGTGCTATGTATATACTGGCAGATCCCTCACAGGTACAAATCAGCTTTGCTCCATTGATTTTAACAGAGCTATATAGATTTGCACCAGCTGGGCTATATATTTTTGCTCACCTTTATTAGGTAACAGGAAGCAAGTCAGTTTTGTAGCAAGATGTGCCCAAACTCCCAATTAAACTAACATGGACAGGCTGGACCTTTGAGTCTCTATGAAGTTCCAAAAGGGTAGCTGTGTTATTCTAGTTTGGCAAAACAATAAGGAGTCCTATGGCATTTTTAAAGACTAACATATTTATATTGCATGAGCTTTTGTCGGAGAAAATCCTACTTCATCAGACACTCTGATGAAATGGAATTTTCTCCCACAAAAGCTCATGTGATAAATATATTTGTTAGTCTTTAAAAGTGCCAGAGGACTCTATGTACTGATGAACTGACTATTAAAAAACAAAACTTTATCACAAATGAGTCAAAGAAGAAACACAGAATTCCTTCATCCAGGAAAAATAAATCTTATAAGGTCAACACCCTTTGTTGCTTGCACACCAGGTGTAAAATTTAAGCTGGTGTCAGTTTTCAAACCGACATATTTGCTGACTTAGAATTAACACGTATTCTGTTCCTATTGGCTGGTCACCTGGGAAATGCAAGTTATGCCAGTGAGTTACCAAAGGGGTGGAGGAATGTCTGGCAGAGAGCAGACTAGGTTTAAGGCAGGTCTCCAAATGTAATTTCATTAACCCATAAAGAGCACGCAACAGAAAATACTTCCATATTTTGACACTATAGTAAAAGAAAGCTAGCTTTCCCAACAATGCTCAAAAATAAATGGGTGAGAGAAGTTTCAGCTCACTTTCTTTTCTGATTTGTCACTTTCTCTACAGAACAAACTAGGAGTCCTGCAGTGCTTTTAAAGACTTTCTACAGACACCTGCAAAGGGTGTCAGCCTATAACTGATTCAGACAGATGTATCACATGTGTAGTGTAGAGGAGATGTAGGTGAAAGAGACCTCTCCCATTCCCTTCTCTAGCATTCAATCATATCCTTCTGATGGGAGCTGATTTGGTTGCCAAAAATCCTTCTCTGTGATCAAGAGCCTTGGATCAGTTACCGGCACTTTGTGTCTGTTCCCCCCATCAGACATCCAGGCTTTTCTTTGTCAACTCTCTGTACCCCTCATAGACCTGCCTCCAAGTGACTTGCATCTTGGCTGCCACGCATCTCACATCATTCCCTGCATACAAATGATTCCACAGACTTTCCAGTGTTTTCCCCACGAATTGAAATTGGGGAGGAAGGTGTTCAAATTTACCCGGGAGGAGGACAGCCGGTGAATGGTGAGATTGTGAGAGGCAAGGTGAGTTGTGTTACACCATAGTAAAACTGAAAAATGTTTCACAACCATTTTATTGGCTCTAACTCATGTTTTAAAATCATCACACAAATTAAAGTTGATCACTTAAGCCTACTATGAAGTACTACATCCTTCTTGGTTTCTTGTAATTTTGCACAACTCTGTTCATGAACTTGTCAAATGCAGTGCGTTCACCTTTGGTGGCTTCTCATGTGTCTCGTAGGGCTAGTCCTTCATGATATGATCATGATCAGGCAGAAGGAAACTTCTTTCAGAGCACAAAATTCTACTAAATGAAGAAAAAGAACACTGAGCTATAGCTCTTGCAACTAGGAGTAGCAAGAGAGAGATTTCTACTTCTCCCATGGCAGGAAACACAACACAAAGATTAGGTCAAACGACTAGTGATGATGAAGAAGTTGAAGCTGAATCTTCATTCATTCATCGTATGACATTCACTGTGTGTTCACATTCTCTAGTTTGCCCAAATCACATAGTAGGTTCATATAAAAACTGTCAGGGTTATAAGACAAATATTTGTAAAAGCTATGTAGACTAGAGGATGAGTAGAATCCAGAAATAAAAGCAAGGAGTCGTGTGGCACTTTAAGACTAACAGATTTATTTTTCACATGAGCTTTCGTGGGAGAAAATCCCCTTCATCAGATGCTTCAAAGATGGGTGAACTTACAGAATGGAATGAAAATAAATGCCATTCTGTAAGTTCACCCATCTTCGAAGCATCTGACGAAGTGGGATTTTCTCCCACGAAAGCTCATGCGAAAAATAAATGTTAGTCTTAAAGTGCCACACGACTCCTTGCTTTTTTTGCTGGACTAGACTAACACAGCTATCCCTTTGGAAATTGACTAGAATCCAGAAGCTGCTGTTATTGTATTATAAGAATAAAGTCAATATAGTTTTTTAACTGACTTAACAAACACTTCTTGTCCTTTTCACTTAAGGATTCAGTATAAGGCTATGTTTCCATTAGAAATTTTAATTTGGACTTTCTAGTCTGAACTGAAGAAGCCCGAGTTTAGTCCAAACTAACCTCGGGCTAGTTTGAACTAACCGTGGCTTTTTAGTTCAAACTAGCCATGTGTTCTAGTTCAGACTAAAGTTTTAGTTCAAACTAGAACACGTGGCTAGTTTGAACTAATGGCTTAATTCAAACTTTTTAAGTTTGAATTAAACTTTAGTTTGGGTCTTGCCCACATTTAGTTTAAACTAAAGTTCGAATGAAGGCAGCAAGTCCAAACTAACCCTTGGTACTTACTAGTTCGGACTAAGCTTTCCCTAGTCCAAATTAAGAAATTTCTTAGTTTGGATTAGGCAAAGCCTAGTGTAGCTAAGAGCTAAATTAGTCCATATTAGGCCTCCTTAGTTCAGACTAATTGGCTAATGTAGACATAGCCTAAGTGTCTTCATAAGTCAACTTCTGGACTGAAGTCTTTGATTCTTCAGGTGTATTTTCAATGGCTCTCTCTCTTTGATCCAAATGTAGTTTCTGTTGCTGAACAAAGATATACTGTTACAGCAGATGCCTGGATGGCATTGTTTAATGACCTAAATAGTTTCAATAGTACATTTACAAGAAAGAGAATGGCAATAATTTTCCATAAGCTCAGTGGCAAAAATAGTCCACCAGCCTCACTACTTAGATCTGTGCCATCTTCGTAGATCCTTTTCAAAGCTAGTAATAACAGCTACAGTAATTTTAAGACTACAGCCAAGAATCTCATGAGAAAGCCAGTGTGTTTCCCAGGTTGGATTAATTTGGCTGTCAGTTCCGGGGTATCTTCTATTGTTTCCAAGATGTTCAGTCCTTTTGGACTCTTGCTGAAAAAAGTGTGTGATGAAGACATTACATTTATGACTTTTAAATATCTTTGGAGGATTGTGCAGCTCATACTAGTACTAGTCAGAGTAGACGGCATCCAGAGAATGCTAGTTGGAGTAGATGGCTAATAGGATAGATCAGCGTTACAATTTTCTCTGAGCAAAGTTTGTACCCCATTCTGTCTTTCAGAGGAGTTTGCAGCTCCATCCAATACACAAGCAGCCATCTGTCTGGGGTTCATTTTACAAGCATTTAACTCTTCTAAGATATGGGTTGTCACAGATGCAGCCAATGTCTTCTATAACCTGAACATCTAGAAATGCATCTATTGGCCAACCACTGACATCACGATAATATGCACAGTGACTTAATCCTTGATGCCCATTTGTATCAGTTCATTCATCAGCCATGTATAAACAGTTTTTGAATGTAGTGAAAGAGTTCTTCATATTTTCAAGTGCTGAGTCTTTCGCTGTTGTACTGTACGCTTGTAACCAGTCAGCTGAATTTTTTGAAGAAAGATAGTAAGCATTTGCCTTTCTTGTTTGAAACCAATGTCCAACTTCAAAATTAACAAATAAGAATGCACTTAACATTGGCCTCCAGTCTGTAGTGTGTAGTATCTCTTGCTTAAATAGAATGTATGGTGTAACAGTCATGTTTGTTCACATTAACTGTGTTGTGTCTCCAGCATTCTTAACAGCCTCATTAAATGTTTCTAAAACTGGCTTTGACAGTGACTGACTTAGAAGACTTTCTGCTTGTTGATGCAGTCCAGCATTTTGAAGCCTTTCCACATAGCTTCTCACTTCTCAGTGGTGGCTTTTCTCATTGATTTGGTAAACAAAGTTCCTCAGCTTTCATGATATAAATCCATGGCACACCCACATCTTGAATACTGTGTGCAGCTCTGGTAATCCCATCTCAAAAAAGTGTAAGGCAGGCTTAGAAGCTGTGCCTAACAGCTTCTGAAGGGGGCAACTAATCTGCATGGGTCCTGTATTAGCATGAACACAAAAAGCACAATTAGGTATTAGCATACTGGGTGCAGGGCATAGCAGGTAATGGTATTTGGGCTTAATCTGGTCACAAATCTGTCAATATCTGTAATCCTACTGAAGGGAAATATGAGATACTGACATGCCATTCTCTGCTTGTTTCAAATCTGTTTGGGTTAGTTAAGGGGTGAAAGCTACCCCTTAGTTAAAAATATACCTGTAAAAGAGGCCACTGGCTATTTCAGCCTGGAAAAGTTTTAAGACAGGGGTGGGGGTTGGTATGTCTTCTTCTGGAGTGATGCCTAAGGCAATTTGCCTCACCTATCTAGCTTCTCTGTCAAATGATAGATCTGGCTGGGCTTCTTTGAGGTCTTCTTTGTCATGTTAAAGAAAGCTGCTTGAGGTTTAAGAACTGGAATCACTAGGGAGACAAGCAAACTCCCTCTCTGAGCTAGACTCACTGATGAGGAGCCAGCAGCAAGCTGGGTGGTGTGAATGACTGGTGGGTGGAGCCAACAGGATGGTGCTATTGGATGGAGTGGGTGACGGTTGTTGGCACCAGCGGACTGCTGGTGTGAGAGATGCTCCCTGCGTACTCTAGGGTTGGATGGGAACCTAGTAGCACTGATCTGTAGATCAGTGCTGGTTTTGCTATTAAGTCTTGTATGATCTGTTATGCGGTGTTGATTGTTGGGAACTTTGCTTTGTACTGATTTGCTAGATCAGCGCTAATTTCTGTTATTTGGCCTTTTATACTCTGTTTTACTACTATTAAAAGATCTGTTTACTACACTCAGACTCGTGCTTGCAAGTGGAGAAGCCTTACCCCTTTGGGATGCCCAGGGAACAGTACAGGATTTCCCAGAAATCTGGGTGGGGGCTCAAGCTGGTTGGTGGTATTACATCATTGGGAACCCCCTAGGTGTAGAACCCAGCCCTTCTTCTGCCAGTTGCCCTGCAACTAGAGCCCTGCAAATCTGCAGGTATCCACATTATATCTGCGGATATCTGCATCTGCGGATACAATGCAGATATTTCCAGACCATTTCTTGTGCATGCAGATCAAATACAGGTCCATATATTTTTATCCATGCAGCACTATAGCCCTGCAAATATGCAGATATCCGCATTACATCTGTATCCACAAAGGATAACACGGAAATCTGCAGACCATTTTTTGCGGATGCAGATCAGGTGCGGATCCACATATTTGCATCCGTCCAGAGCTATAACTTTAACTGGGATAAAAAAAGAAACTAGCTAAGTTCATGCAGGATAGGTCCTCCAATGGCTATTAACCAGGATTGATGGGAATGCAATACCATGCTCTGAATGACTCTAGCCTCTATTTGCCAGAAGCTGGGAGTGGATGACAGGAGATGGATCATTCAATGACTGCCTGGTCTGTTCATTCCCTTAGAAGTGCCTAGCATTGGCCACTGTTGAAAGAGAGATACTAGGTCAGATGGACCACCAGTCTAATCCAATACATCCATTCTTATGTTCTTAGGTAAAACTTAATTATAATATAACAGTAAAAATATTTAGTGCAGAAACTCCCCAAGATAACAGGCTCCTGAGACAGAGACAACATGAGATAACAACCATGGTAATAATGCATTTTAAAAATCTGTGCCTACTAGGAAGTATATATGTATATGAGTTTCCCACTCACAAATATAGCATTCTGGAGCAAAATTACTAATGCACAGACCAGCAAAAAATGTTTCTTTAATGTGCCCCTCCCTTTTTGCCCCTCTGCATCCTGCTCATGATATTTGTTCTTGGTCAGTGGAGACCCAGAGTTCAGAGGTACTTTCATGTTAGTACACATCTCCCACACAAGTGGGTGATGGGGAGAAGACAAGTTGCTCATTCCTCCAGGCTGTTGTCACTCTGTAGACTGTTCACTCTGGCTGCTGTTGATTATCATGCCACCATTCATTCCAGCATTTCATTGCCAATGGCCCTGTACCATCACCTTCTGCTGCCACCTGTCACTGTGACTTCTAGGGAGATGAGCCTATGTGATAGGTGCCTTCTGGGGCATCTCTTTGGAAACAGGTAGGAGAGTTACAGGAGGAGGTGTCATGACTCAGGGGTATCTATGCCCTGGAAAAGTTCCTTGATAGTGTCCACGATGAGACCTGCAAGGAGGAGGTCCCTATCCCAGTGCCAAGGGCTACTGCCACAGCTCTGGAAATGGATGGGATGCCTATGGCAGAGGAAGGACACTGGCAGCTGGTCACCTCTGGCAGTAGACAGTGCTCCACGCCTGCTCACATCCCACCATCCATTTTGGTGAGGAACCGTTATACAGTGCTGGACACACTGAAGGAGGTAGAGGAGATGCCATCCACCCCAAAGGCTGGGCAGATCACAGCCACCTCACCTAAGAGGAAACATAGGGTAGTGGTGATTGGGGACTCACTCCTGAGAGGAACGGAGGCACCCATCTGTCACCCTGACAAGGCCTCTAGAGAGGTATGCTGCCTGCCAGGTGCCCGTATCTGAGATGTAACGGAGGGATTGTCTAAAATCATCTGCCCCTCAGACTACTATCCCATGCTTCTTATCCATGTGGGTACCAATGATACTGCGAGAGGTGATCCTCAGCAGATCAAAGGTGACTTCAGGGCTCTGGGGGCGAGGGTGAAGGAGTTTGGAGCACAGGTGGTGTTCTCCTCGATCCTTCCAGTCAAGGCTAGAGGCCTGAGGAGAGACAGAGGCGTCCTAGAGGTGAATGCCTGGCTGCGAAGATGGTGTAATCAGGAGGGATTTGGCTTCCTTGACCATGGAGTCCTGTTTCAGGACAGAGGATTGATAGGCAGAGATGGCCTTCACCTGTCCAGGAGGGGGAAGAGCATATTTGGGCACAGACTGGCTGACCTAGTGAGGAGGGCTTTAAACTAGGTTCAACGGGGGAAGGAGACCAAAGCCCACAGGTAAGTGGCAATGTGGGAGATCTGGGGGAAGGGATGGAACTTGGGGGGTGCTGGGACTGTAGCACCAGCAATAAAAGAGAAGGTAATTGGAACATGGGGGGGGGGGAATCAAATGAATGTCTTAAGGGCTTTACTGAAGCCCCAGTATGCAAGGAGAGTGGGGGAGGAGAACTCCAAGAAAAAATGCAAGGAGGTTTATGTAACAGAATTGAAAATCAACAGGACAAAGTAGGGCAATCGGCTGGGTATCTTAGGTGCCTATACACTAATGCGAGGAGCCTGGGAAATAAGCAAGAATAATTGGTAATACTAGCGCAGACAAGGAACTATGATATTATAGGAATAACAGAGACGTGGTGGGATAGTCTGCACGACTGGAGCTCTGCCATGGATGGGTATAAACTGTTCAGGAAAGACAGGCAGGGAAGAAGAGAGGGAGGAGTAGCACTATATGTAAAAGAGCTCTATGACTGCTCAGAGCTCCATTATGGAAGTGGAAGTGTGCCAGTAGAAAGTCTGTGGGTTACACTGAGAGGGGAAAGCAACAAGGGGGATGTTGTGGTGGGTGTCTGCTATAGACCACCAGACCAGAAGCAGGAGGTGGATGAGGTGTTCTATGGACAACTAGCGGAAGCTTCTAGATCACAGGCCCTGGTGCTGATGGGGGACTTCAATTACCCTGACATCTGCTGGGAAGCCAATACAGCAGTGCACGGGCAATCCAGGAAATTTTTAGAGAGTGTTGGGGACAACTTTCTAGTACAAATGCTAGAGGAACCAACTAGGGACCTTGCACCGCTCGACCTGCTGCTCACAAACAGGGAAGAATTGATCAGGGAGGTAGAGGTAAATGGCAAGCTAGGCAGTAGTGACCATGACATGGTTGAGTTCAGGATGCTGATTAAAGGAAGGAAGGAAAGAAGCAAAACAAAAACCCTGGACTTCAAAAAAGCAGATTTTGGCTCCCTCAGGGAACTGATGGGCAGGATCCCTTGGGAAGCTAATCTGAAGTGGAAAGGAGTCCAAGAGAGTTGGTTATATTTTAAAGAAACCCTGCTAAGGCCACAGGAAGTTGCCATTCCAATTAGGAGCAAGAACAAACATGTGAAGCAGCCAGAATGGCTTAGCCGAGAACTCTGCTCTGAGCTTAAACATAAAAAGGAAGCTTACAGGAAGTGGAAGCTTGGTCAGATGACCAAGGAGGCATATAAAGATATTGCTAGGGACTGCAGGGATAAAATCAGAAAGGCCAAAGGGCAAATGGAGTTGTGGCTAGCGAGGGATGTAAAGGATAACAAGAAGAGGTTCTACAAGTATGTTAGTAACAAGAAGAAGATCAGGGATGGTGTAGGTCCCTTGCTGAATGGGGCAGGCATCCTCGTGACGGAGGATGAGGGAAAAGCTGAAGTGCTCAATGCTTTTTTTGCTTCAGTTTTCACAGGCAGGGTCAGCTCTCAGCCCCCTACCATGGGTGTGGCAGCTGGGAGAGAAGAAGAGAGGCCCTTGGTGATGGAAGGTCAGGTTAGGGACTGCTTAAAGAAGCTGGATGTGCACAAGTCCTTGGGGCCGGATGAACTGCATCCAAGGGTGCTAAGGGAATTGGCCGATGAGACGATGAGATAGCAGCACCGCTGGCCATTATCTTTCAAAACTCATGGAGAACGGGGGAGGTGCCAGAGGACTGGAAAAAAGCAAATGTAGTGCCTATTTTCAAGAAAGGGAAAAAGGAGGATCCGGGGAATTACAGACCAGTCAGCCTCACCTCAATCCCTGGAGAAATTATGGAGCAGATTCTCAAAGAATCCATCCACAAACACTTAGAGGAAAATAAAGTGATCAGGAACAGTCAGCATGGATTTACCAAGGGTAAATCATGCCTGAACAATCTCATCTCCTTCTATGATCAGATGACTGGTTTTCTGGATGCAGGAAGAACAATTGATGTGATATACCTTGATTTTAGCAAGGCTTTTGATACAGTTTCCCACAGCATTCTCACTGGCAAATTAAGGAAGTATGGGTTGGATAGGTGGACTATACGGTGGGTAGAAAACTGGCTAGATCAACGGTTCGAGCATGTAGGAATCAATGGATCCATGTCTAGCTGGCAACCAGTCACGAGTGGTGTGTCCCAGGGGTCGGTCCTGGGGCCGGTTCTGTTCAACATTTTCATCAATGATCTGGATGATGGAATAGACTGCACTCTCAGTAAGTTCGCGGATGACAGACACCAAGCTGGGGAAACAGACATGTTGGAGGGCAAGGACAGGATTCAGGGAGACCTAGATAAATTGGAACAGTGGGCCAATAGAAATCTTATGAGGTTCAATAAGGACAAGTGTAAAATCCTGCATGTGGGACGGAAAAACCCCATGCACTGCTACAGGCTGGGAAACATTCAGCTAAGTAGCAGCAGTGTAAAAAAGGACCTGGGGATCATGGTGGATGGGAAGCTAGATATGAGTCAGCAGTGTGCTCTTGCTGCCAAAAAGGCCAATGGCATACTGGGCTGCATCAAAAGAAGTATTACCAGCAGATCAAGGGATGCGATCATTCCCCTCTATTCTGCACTGGTAAGGCCACATCTAGAATACTGTGTTCAGTTTTGGGCTCCCCACTACAAAAAGGACAGGGACATGCTAGAGAGAGTTCAGAGGAGGGCAACCAAAATGATTAAAGGGCTGGAGCACAAGCCCTATGAGGAAAGACTGAAAGCATTAGGCTTATTTAGCCTGCAGAAGAGAAGATTGAGGGTGGATTTGATAGCAACCTTCAACTACTTGAAGGGAGGCTCTAAGGAAGATGGAGCTCAACTGTTCTCGGTAATAACAGAGGACAGAACGAGGAGCAATGGTCTCAAGTTACGGTTAGGGAGGTCAAGGCTGGATATTAGAAAAAACTTTTTTACTAGGCGAGTGGTGAAGCATTGGAATGAGCTGCCAAGGGAGGTGGTGGAATCTCCATCTTTGGAGGTGTTTAAGGCCCGGCTGGACAAAACCATGACTGGGATGGTTTAGTGGGAGTGGTCCTGCCTCTGGCAGGGGGTTGGTCTAGATGACCTATGAGGTCCCTTCCAACCCTATCATTCTATGATTCTATGATAGCACCCAGCTCTCATTGCAGGTGGGGCAGTCTCTTCCACAGAGACACTACCCCATAGCAGGTCTAAGCACTTAAACCTGATTATCAATTATTTCAGTTCTAACTGTTGTTTAAAAAGGGGGCATGTGTTCTCTATGAGCCCATCAGCTCTCTTTTAACAGAGGAGGGAGCACGTTAGCTAACATCTGTGATGCTTAGGCACCGCCCACACCACCAGGCAAAACACCTGTCCTCCATTCTCTCTCTCTTTCTAGTAAGATCTGTCATCCACCTCCCTCACTTAGCAAGTGCAGTTCATTCAGACCTTGTTTACAAATCATAGTTTGAAATTTAAAGGTTGCCCAACATTACCAAAAACCAATGTGCCAAGATGTGATAAATAACAAGAGCTGTGAGAAGAAGTCAGTCTTGGTTTATACCAGGCTTGTCCAACCTGCAGCCCAGGGACCGAACTCCGGCCTGCCAAATGCTTTCATTGGGCCTGCAGAGTCCTGCCAAAAGAGCCTGGGAGCTGGGGCTGGCCAGGGCCCTTGTCAATTTCCTGTCCTGTGCACAGCTGCAGGGAGGCCTGGCCTGGCCCGAGAGCTGTTCGGGGCTGGATCTCCCTGTGCAGTGCTTGCCAGGGAGTGAGGAGAGCAGAGCTGGCAGCATCCCTGTCAGGAAGTAGCTGAGTCCTGCCACCCAGCTGCTCTGCGCCCCTCTCCTCACCTTTTTTCCCACTCCCTCCTCTGCCATGCTCCCCTGTCTGGCCTTGCTCCCCATGCTCTGCCTTGCCCCCTCACACAGTCATCCTGACCCCCCTTGTCCTCTGTACATACTCCAAGCAAAAGCAATGCCAAATATCATGCTAATCATTATTTTATTAAAGTTTATTAATAAAGATTGATTTGTCTGTCTTATCTATCAAAAATTTTCTCATTGCCCCCCTGACAGACAAAAGAATTGCAATGTGGCCCCTCACCCAAAAAGGTTGGACACCCCTGGTTTAAACTTTTCAAACCTTTGACGCTTTTTCAGGTACAAGAACTGCATCATATACTGTACATGCTTTTGGAATTTGTATTCATGTTTCAGTTTCAATTCAGATTTCCAACAAACAACTAAATTGGTAACACTGCAACTAGTTGACTAGTGTGAGGGTGATGAGGAAAACGAGGGAAGTGTACCCCTCGACTAGGGGGATCTAGGGAAATCTCCTGTTAACAGCTGTCACAGCCAATCCTTCTTCTTGTCAGATGTATGCTACATCACACCAACCTTTTAGAGGGTGATGCCTTCCTCTTCCCAGATATATCCCCTGACTCCACCATATACAGGGATAGCAATCCTCAAGACATTTCGGAGAAGAGCCAGTAAAGAATCTAAGGGTGTGTTCACACACACGGGGTTATTTCGATACAGTTGTTTCGAAACAACTTGTATCGAAATAACACCTTATTTCGAAATAACTTAATTTGAATTAACAGTTTGTTAATTCGAATTAAGGAAAAAAGCTCAAAGCGAAATAGCAGGTTCAGGCAACAGTTATTTCGAAACAAGTCACCGTTGTTTCGAAACAACATGTTTGCACGGTGTTGTTTCGAAACAATCATTTTGAAACAACATTGTTTCATCCCCGCATGGGGTTTAACTTGTTTCGAAATAACGCCGTTGTTTCGAAACAACGGGACCCGTTGTTTCGAAACAACCGCGCATCATGTGAACAGCCTAAATCTTATTTCAAAACAACCTCTGTTGTTTCGAAACAAGAGGGCTGTGTGAACACAGCCTCAAGGGGTAGCCATGTTAGTCTAGTTCAGTAAAACAAACAAACAAGGAGTCCTGTGGCATTTAAAGACTAACAGATTTATTTTTTGCATGCGCTTTCATGGGAGAAAATCCCACTTCATCTTCAAAGCATCTGAAGAAGTGGGATTTTCTCCCATAAAAGCTCATGCAAAAAATAAATCTGTTAGGCTGTGTTCACACACACAGGGTTATTTCGAAACAAGTTGTGTCGAAACAACTTGTTTCGAAACAACACCTTATTTCGAAATATCTTATTTAGAATTAACAAAATGTTAATTCGAAATAAGAAAAAAAGCGGGAAACGAAATAGCATGTTCACAGTGTGAACATGCTATTTCGTTACCCCTGGGGGTGAGCCGCTGCTGGCTCACCCTGCAGCCCCAGAAACAACTGTGCGTCGTGTGAACATGTTTTTTTTTGTTTCGAAACAACAAGGTTGTTTCTAAACAAAAGTGCTGTGTGAACACAGCCTTAGTCTTTAAGTGCCACAAGACTCCTTATTTGTTTGTTTTAGTAGAGAATCTGGGAAGGTTACACACCACACTTGTGGTCACACAACCATAGGTCTGCTATAAGCACAAGCAAAGCAAGCGACTGGTCCAGCCTGATCTTCTGGCAGCCACGCAGGCCCTGCAAGCACTGCAAAACATGGTTTAGCTCTATCTGCCTTTCCAATAGCAGGTTAGATGGTGGGAGGGTAACAACTCATTGCCGAATGCCTTACTACAGCGTAGCAATGAAACTGCAGTGGAAAACAAATCCTAAACTATTCTCCACCCCTGGGGAATTTGACGTCTTCCCTTGTTTAGGATTTGACTAATTATTAATCAGGTTGTAATGTGTTTACTCACCCACTTCCACATACCCCTGCTATCTCAGAGAGTGTAAATGAAGACAAGAGGTCACTGTCATTCTCTCACACATAAGTACAGCTCAAGATCATAAAGTAAAATGATTGGCCTTAATTTCTATGAAGGACCCAGCAGAACAGGCTGAGATAATCAAGGCGGCCCAGTGGAGTTTGGCACTCAATGCCCACAGACATTAATGATACATGTTTATAGCATCTAAAACTCCTATCCTCTGCATCTAGGATAACAAGCAGCAATTCTTGTTTCAAATCAACAAGGGCACTCTACCTTTAAGAGCTGCTTTTCAAAACAAATACACAAACTCCTAATGCTGCATATCGGAACTACCTTAAGTGACAGGGTGTCAGATATTATCATGAGAGATTGTCCCTCTGACTTGGAGTGCAAACCCTGGTCAGTTAAAGTGTAATCAGACTGATTTTGCTGGAAGCAAAGAGTAAAATTTGCTTCTAATAACCAACACCTTTGTGCTTCCCCAATAAAATACAAAGGCCATAAAAACTAACAAGCTGACATCTAAAGGCTTAAATTGTGGATTTTCTAACCATAGAAATTATAGTTTTTACAGTCTTCATTTAGGGCCTGATCAAAGCACACTGAAGTCAACAGAAAGACTCCCACTGAATTCAGTGGGCTTTGGATCAGTTCTTTTGGTGCTTTTCATTGTGACACTCGGAGATATTCAACCCAGGTGTAATTCTCAGGAATGTGATGGAGTCATTCCTAAAGTACACCAGCTCAGCTGTGATCAGAAGCTAGCACATCGAGCTCACTGAATGACAGCATTATCTTTCTAATATTGTGCTTTTCTAGTATACAAAAATAATAATCTTGCATTAAGAATAGTACCCTGAAGTAATGGAGGGCTTGCCATCCAGGGTTCTCATAACCTTTTTCACACAGTAAATAAACCTCATGGCAGACCTGTGTAGCAGATGATATTATGATCAATTTATGGACTGGGAAACTGAGTCTTAGAAAATTTCTTCTTACTGCACATACTCGTACTGCAAGTCAGCTACAGATCCAGGAATTGATATCAGAACACCTGATTTACAGTTGTATGCACTAAGAACTTGAAAACATTTCCTGTATTTCTATACCAATTGCTATTAACACTGTTCTGCTTCCACTATTGATACTGAAACTTGTTAATTCGAGCAATAGTTCCAAATCAAATGTTCATAACATTGAACAGTTGATACCCAGGGGATTCTATGAAGGCAGCCTGCTAATACCTTAAAGGAGTTATGCCTTATAAACACACTTAAATAAACTTTAGCTAATAGCAATCACTCTGGGCTCGGACAAATTACATTTTCAGGGTATGCATCAGAAAAAGCTAGCAACAAAACAAATCCTCAGGTTTGGAGAACCATCCAAACTCTTCCATGAATTATGGATGTAAAAGCAACAGGGGATGAGAGGGAGGGACAATTTATCTCATCAATTTACAAGACATATAATCAACATCTCATCATCAAGAAAGGAAGCTATAACTAATGTCAGTATAGTTCCTATGTTGAGAGAGAGAGAGTGCATACTAGTCCAACAAAGGCCCTGAAAGGAGTGCATTTCCTTTTCACAGCAAGAACAAGTCCACAGTAAGGCTGCAGTGTTGCAGTATGTGATTTAAGAACATTTCTCTGAAAGGGCAAAATTCTTTCATGAAATGTTTGCTCATTTCAGCTGTCACTGCTGGGTAAGATGGCTGTTTCCCACTGGAGACAAAGAACAAAATATCTCCCATTTTTGTGTAAAAGAAAAAGGAAAGGCTGCAAATATTCAGGTAAATCCTGGTGCAAAACCACTGATTTCAATGCACTTTGGACCATGCCCGAACTGAAGTGTTAACACAATTATAAGGAGTCCTGAACACTGGGAGATGTTAAAGAGTATCGTAGATAACAAACTTACTAGGCCAAATTCAGTCTTGGTCCAAACAGGTGCAACTCCTTTGTCCTTAATAAAGCTTTGGTCACATGCACTAGGACTGAATCTGTACTGCATCAAAACTTTAAAAGGTGCTGATGGAAACAAACATGATGATGCTTCTGGTGTGCTACTCTAGTTGTTATTGTCTCTATTTTACTTATGATCATCACTACTAACATGCATAGACATGTTGGAAGGTAGGTCATATGGCACTTAGCTAGTCTGTTGACACAGCTGGTCTAGAAAGGCTACTGAAAGTATCATAAGCACAAAAATTTTAGGAAACATTTCTAATAGAACGGGAGTTGAAAGAACTCTAGGAATCTCACACATCATCTTTCTACATCCTTTAATTTTTTTTAAAAATCTACATAGAAAATATATAGAATAACTAATTAATAAGGAGGTAAATATCCAATCAGAGTGACATCTTTTAGCTGTTGTGATTTATGTCCACAAAAGCTGTTCCTCAATTCTAGACTATAATTTCAGTCATGGGAACAGACTGTAACACTTGTGCCCTTAACTTCCTCAATGAGAGTGCAACTCAAGAGGCATGGCTCATCAGATTAGTACCCACCATTCAATTTGGAAATGCAAAAAGCAAAGCACAAATTTTGCAGATGGAATTTGCACCTCAAAACAGGGAAGCAGGGCCTTAGCCTTCTAAAATTTCTCACTATGCATTTCTGAAGTAAAATGAAATCATTTCTACTATTTACTTTAGGTCATCTTAAAATGAATATAATGTTGCATTTACTTTTCAAATGACTTAAATAAAACTTAGTGGGCCAGATCCCTCAATGGAGTCCCAGTGATTTACATTCCCTGGGGATCTGTCCTTTTTTAAGTCCTTATGTTTTCAGTCTCTGTGCATTCAGATAAATCTCTTCAGCCAAGTTATAGTTTTTATCTGGCTTTTGCCTCTCTAGAAAGTTATTTGTACTTGTTAGTTTTTGATGTTTCTCTTTGATGCTCTCATATCACTGTGATCATTGGAACAGTTACATTAAAATTTCCCAAAAAGTAAAACAATATTTGGTAAATCAATAACAGTGCTTGGTTTCCAGATGGAAACACCTAACGCTTAAATGCTTCAAAACTTTTACTGCTCACCTGGCTTAGAAATGTACCCAAGCCCTCCATCCAACCATGTTTTATTACCTTTCAGATGAAGAGAACAGAATGTGGATGCTAAATTAGCCCCTGTAGTAAGATGCACTGCATATCCTCATCCCAAAACTATGGGCATCAATAGAAAGCTCAAGGGTTCTCCACAAATATTTCCATGCCAGAAAAAATGTAGGATCACACTGAACAGGAGATGGGTTTCACAGAGTGCCTAATGAGCATGGTAACAAGCCAATGTTGGAGGTTCATGTCACTCCAAAGTAAATAGCAAAAGTTTGATTATAATCAGTACTTGCTACAGATCAGTTCTAGTTTAAACAATGTTTAAAAAAAGGCAAAACCAACCCAAACCCCACTTAGTTCCTTTCTTTCTGTTTCCTACCTTGGTGGTTTCTTGGCTGTTTCTCAGACGCGAATCACTCCCTTACCTCTTCTAGAAGCCATCAGAAACCCAGGAAGGAACTTCTGGCTTGGTGTTTCATACACAAAGGCCGGTGATCAGAACCACTACACCTCTAATCACTGAATCAAGTAAATTGTCTTGGATCACAAAGAATTCCTTAGAATTCAGCTTTATTTCTTTGTACCTAAGAGTCGTACATAAGGTGCAGTAATTTCACACTTCTGACTCCTAAACACTTTTCAAAACTCCCACTATATACTGCAAAGTACAGTTATTTTTTGACTTGAAAAGGCAACCTCACTTTAGAAAAAGATCAATCTTCCAGTTACATGTTCTTTGCAGTCTTTCTTGTCACTTAATGCAAACAAACAAAAACAAGACTGAGTTACACTTAGCTTTGATCACATTAATAAAAAAGTGAACCATAAGTTCAGGCAATACCTTATTAAGCAAACGAAAAACAAGGTGGAAGATGAACACCCCGATGGAATCTCAGAAGAGCAGATTTAGTCCAGCAAGTGCTTTACAGGGTCTGTTATCTCAGTCTTGGCTAAGCAAGAGAATGCTGGTGAAAATCTTTGCCTGGTACAGTACGGAGCCTCTGTTTCACAGGCCAGGAATTTTACATTGAATAATTTTTAACTTCAGCCCTAGGAGGAAAAACAGGGTTTTGCACGTATTGTCTGTTCAGTTAGATGCTTCATACAAAGATGACTCCTAAAACAAAGGGGAAAATACATTGCTCCCCACCTCCCTGACAACTCCCAGAAATAAGTAACTATCACAGCATTACTTTGCAGGGACAAATAAAGAAGAAAACATAATATAAAAGATCTTAACTTTTAAGAAATCCAAATTATTGCATGAATGCTCAGGCATCATTCAACGTTATTAGTTCCACTGATTTGTTGCTAATAAAGTACTCACTTAGAATTTATAAAAGATAATAATGCTCAGCATGTATCATAATTAACTTTATTACTATTATTATTTGTACTGAGTTGTGGGCCCCATTGTGCAAGGTGCTGTACAAACACATAGTAAAAGAGGTTGCCATATACAAAGGCTGTGAGGGGAATAAGAATTATAGATGGATTAAGTGACTTGCCCAAGGTGACATGGAAGGTCAGCAGCAAAGCCAGAAATAGAATCCTGGCCCCCAAATCCTGTCCAATGGACAGTGCTGCCTGGTTAAATAAATGAGAATATAGTAAAATGATTGCAACAAGTCCTTACTGTAGCAAACACATTTAATCTTCAAAGAACATTTACAAACATTAACAATACAAACAATACAAAAGAAAGCATTTATGAAGGAGATTTTCAGAGGCACAAAGGACAGCTAAGTACCCAATTCTCATTGGATGTCAACAGGAATTGGGTGCCTAACTCCTGTTTGTGCCTTGTGGTGAAGTAGATAAGTAAGATTATCCTGGTGTACAATTAGGAATACTGAGATACAGAGGTTAGGTGATTGTTACTCAGCAAGCCAGTGGCAGACAATCAATTAAAACACAAATCTCCTGATTCCTAGTCCCATGTTCAATCCCCTAGTCCATGCTACTCTTCACTTTGGTCCAAACAACAAGCAAATTTTATGATGATAAATAAGACACAATCTGAAATGTGTGAATCAAAACAACAAAGAATTTTTCATTCACATATTTCTAATTTTCTATTTCATCCTCACACTATTTCTTTGCCTCTAAGTAATTTTTATGATCCCTGTTCCTAACCTAAACTTTTCTGAAAACAAAAAGTGATTCAAAAACTACCCTTTACCTGGCAGTGTGCACACATGTGTGCACTGGCGTGCGCGCGCGCGCACACACACACACACACACACACACACACACACACACACACACACTTGCACATACACATACACTCTCCATACAAAAAATGCCAAATGGGCCTGATTGCAAAATCTTGGTCTTTTCATAATGCATTATGTTGTTGGTGTTACATAAATGCAAGTTATCACCTGGCTTTTTCCACCCTGAAAGCTCTAGGGCTAGCATTCTGCAGGTGCTCAACAATTGTAATTAAAGTCCTATTAAAATATCCATTTAAAATTACTCTCTTCATGATGAACTCATAATGCTAGACAAGTATAGTCATTTTAATTAGACCTTTGGGTTTCTCAGAAAGAAATCGAACAAAAATCCCTCTGGTTTTGAAATCATCTGGCGTGCAAAGACTATATAACATGCACAGTCTGGTAGGATGAAACACGAGGTGCACCTGCCTTCCCTTATGAGTTTGTATATGTGTGAACTGGGAATTAGCTAGATATACTGCATAAGAAGAGAAACACTGAGTTAAAGAGATCCTGTCCACTAACTGAGGCCCTCACAGCAATACTCAAATTTAACTCAGTTTTTACATACCCATGTTTGTGCACAAAGATAATTGCACCTGGAAAATTAGGCACATGTCCATTCTATATATATAAATAGGTATTCATGCATGTCAGATGGGCACAGATTTTTTGTGGGCACCATCAGTTACATGTGAAAAAGCAGGTAAGAAAAAATGGTGGCTGTTGCCAAAAATATGGTTCTAAGTGTTGCCTGCTGCTAGCAATAAATAGATACTGAATTTGTTATATATAGTATGACAAACATATTGAAGCAAGCATATCTTGCCATGGGAATGGGGCATATAGGGCTGGCTTCTGATCTCAGTGACACTAGCACGTAACAGAAGTAACTCCAATGAAATCAATCAATATAAATTGCATGTGAGGGCTTAATCCAAACACCACTGAAGCCAAAGGCAAGATTCCAATTGTCTTTAAAAGGCTTTGGATCATACCCTGAAGGAGGTCAGAAACAAGGCCAAACTGATACCTGAAAAAATGTCATAGTGACAGCCATATATAGCTTTATCCTTGTAGAGTTTAAGGTAGACAGGAGAAGAAGATTTGGTAGAGATGCCGGAAATGAGTACAAAATAAAACAAAAGAATACAAGAATTTACCATTACAAATCTCACAAAATGTAAGACGAATGGAGCCATCATAATTTGATTTATTTTTCGCATGAGCTTTCATGGGAGAAAATCCCACTTCGTCAGATGCTTCAAAGATCTTCAAAGCATCTGACGAAGTGGGATTTTCTCCCACAAAAGCTCATGTGAAAAACAAATCTGTTAGTCTTTAAGTGCCACACAACTCCTTGGTTTTTTTGCTGGACTAGACTAACATGGCTATCCCTTTGGAAATCATCATAATTTGACCACTGTATACAAAGAATTCTCTACTCAAAGACTTTAAGACTTTCACGATCATCTAGTCTGTCCTCCTGATCATTGCAGGACCAAAGAACCTTACCTAACCATTTCTGTAATACACCATAACCTTTACCTGAGTTACTGAAGTCCTCAAATCTTGATTTAAAGACATCAAGTTACAGAGAATTCACCATTTACTCTACTTCTAACCTCAAAGTGACCCATGCCCTACACTTGCAGAAAAGGCTGGGAAAAAAACCCACTGTTTCTGCCAGTCTAAGCTGGGAAAAAGTGTCTTCCCAACCTCTAAACAGTCTGAGCATGAGCATATGGCCAGGGCCAGCCAGACTATACATGCAAACTAGGCAGCTGCCTAGGGCGGCAGTCTTTAAGGGGTGCCAAATTAGAGGGAAGTGAATTTCTTTGTTTAAAAAATATTAATATATTCATTCTTGACTTTCTTATTTTTCCTCTATATTGAATGGGAGGGGGCGCCAAAATTGTAGTTTGCCTAGGGCATCAAAAATCTTTGGGCCATCCTGCTGGAGGGTCAGACCCACCAGACACCTGGGAAAGAATGTGCTGTAGTTATTCAGAGCCCTCTCTTTCTATTGTCCTATTTTCAGTCGTTGGAGATATTTACTGATATCAGTCATGGAAGCACCATCTGCTGTTGAGGGTACTTCACCATATCATCCCTTCCATAAACTTATCAAGCTCAGTCTTAAACCAGTTCTCCTCACTGATGGCCAGTTTATATCCACTGGTTCTTGTGCCAGCACTGACCCTTAAGTTAAAAAACTGCTGTCTCTACCTGGGGCTTATCCCTCTGATGTATTTATAGAAAGCAGTCATTTTCTCCTCAGCCTTTGTTTTGTTAAGTTAAACAAGCCAAACTCCTTAAGTCTCCTGTCATAAAATAAGCTCTCCATTAGTGTAATCATCCTAGCAGATCTTCTCTGGACTTGTTCCAGTGTGAATTCATCTTTCTCAAACATGAAAGATCAGAATTGAACACACTGTTCCAGAGGAGGTCTCAGCAGTGCCTTGTTTAATGATAATGCTTCTCTGGAAATACCTTGTCTGATACATCCTGGGATTGGATTACATGTCATTGTGTTTGAGTTTCCATTTACTACTAATACCAAAAAATATAACACAATCTCCCTCTTGCATCCATACCCACAGGCACACAAACATTCATGGTGGTGATCAGCTATATAAACAATTAACCTTTCTTTTAACAATGTCAGCTTTCATCCCAAAACTACAAACCTCCCAAAACCCTGCTTCCTGTTCTCCATTAGAATTTGCAACAGATGGAAGTAAATGCCCTATAGGGAAGAAGCAATAAGCTGGCTGTACTCTTTGTCATGAAGACAAACATCATCATCATCATCACCATAATGAATAGTAGTGTACATGAGCTGAGCAAGCGCTGAAATAGAACTCTGAAACACCTGTGACTGACTTTGCTTAGTGTAAATGCAACCATGCCCATCTCTGGATAGTCTGGTAACGTGCAACCAAGTGTTTCTGGGACAGATGCTGCCCATAACAGCTGGAAGCTGCTACTACTAAGTAACATCTATTAAGAAGAGATCAGAATTACAATTCACTTTTTTATAGGATTGAAGATCAGGAATCCTTGTATTTCTGGATTTCTTTTAGTGGTAGAGAAGGTGTGAGAGGTATACAAATAAACTTGAATGCTTACCCACATGACACATTTGAAAAACACTTAAGACCAGATCCACTGGCCCAGTAAGAGAAGCAAGGAGTCCTGTGGCACTTAAAGACTATGAGATTTATTATCGCATGAGCTTTCATGGGAGAAAATCCCTCTTCATCAGACGCTTTGAAGATGGAGGAACACACCCTTGCATTTATTTTCATCCCATTCTGTAAATTCCCCCATCTTCAAAGCATCTGACAAGGAGGGATTTTCTCCTACAAAAGCTCATGCGATAAATAAATCGGTTAGTATAAGTGCCACAGGTCTCCTTGCTTCTTTTGCCAAGCTAGACTAACATGACTGCTCCTTTGGAACTTGTCCCAGTATGGTTGTTCTTCACAACTTCAGCAGTGCAAAAAGTTTTAAATCTCCTCCCTTCTATTGAAATGTGCCTGAGTTACAACAAAACAAAACAGAAAATATCTTTGTCATCAACTCAGCATTGTTATTACCACAATCAATAACTGCTTCCCTCTTAATAAAAATGGACTGAAAGGGTGCTCAGTACTGAGATTTGACAGTTGACAGGACTCACAGTTTCAGCAGCAGTCACCATACCCTTCTTATGTTTTCCAGATCAAGTGAGATTTTTCAGACTGAAATAACATTTGCCAGCTGAGCTGCAACTAAGGAGTGAGGAAGAGATGCCCCATGACTCCCACTCTCACAAAACCTTATCACATGGAACTATTTGGGGAAGCTTTCCTGACATGTTGTTATTGCAAAAGTTAAAGTATTGAGGGAAAGTCACTAACTGCTTCTCCTCCGCATTTCAGCAGTGGTTTGCAAGCACCTCAAAATGGGTGGCGGCAACTGTCTGGTTTTGAAATATGTGGTCTTAAAAAGACCCTATCTCTGGCTTATTTCCTGAAATAAACTTGTTTACTTTGCATATTTTCCTCACTTGCCAAGAGACCACTGCCACATTCACTATACTGAGTTCTTCCTTCAAAACACATTGGAACCTTGCAAATAGGTATCTGAAGCACATTGGAAAAGGAGAGACTGTCTGTGATTGAAAGTGTGGGACAAGGGATGAAGAATGACAAGAGAACCTTTCCATTATGCACACTGGAATACCAGGACAGCACAAGTTGTGTAGTCCTAATAAAGTGGCACTGGCTGCCAGAACAGATGAAAAGCTGGAAGCCCATAAGGTGCAGCAGTACTAGCGGCTCTTAAAAATAGTCAGAGTTAAATATTATTGCCTGCTTTGCCCCAGCCAGTATTTACCTTTTGGGTCAATACATTTTGATATTCAAAATTCAAAATTCATTTCAACAGGGGGCATCATCTGCTTAGTCAAGTTGCACTGGCTTTTATTTCTGTATTTCTATTTTCTTTTCTAAATCTGTGGTGATTAAGTCTGCTAGAGCCATGGATGATGTAGATAAGAGCCTGTATAGGCTTCAGAATTCAAAGTGGGTAAACAGTCCTGTCCTTGCTATTCTGCATTGTACATAGAGGAGAAGCAGATGAGCTGTGGACAAATGGACAAAGGCTGGTGCTTTAACTGCATTCCTAGACTAGAATCACAGAAAAGTAGGATTGAAAGGGGCCTTGAGAGGTTTTCTAGTGCAGTGTCTGCACCCAAGGCCTGACTAATATTATCTAGACTAGCTCCCCTTGGAATATTTGGACGAGCTCCCCAGGAACATTTAGGTAGGATATCCACCTGGTTTCCAAGAAAGGACTAGGCTGGAATCTTGGTCAACTGCTTCACAGATGCGCTGGCGACAGGGGAGAGATACCCTATTGCTCTCTGGTCCTCCAGTTTAATGCTGCAGAACAGAGCTGGACTGTGCCCAATTTCATACATCTGAAGTGTCCCTCATTTTAGACACAAATTTACCTCTGTCCCCCATCAGCAGGCTGTGTACACTTAGTAGAGGCACAGAAAACACTATTTGTGGATCTCACATCATGTTACCCTTTCTTGGATTAAAATTCTCATTTCTCACTCATTTTGGCCCTACTGTTGGGCCTTCCCTTTGAGAGGCTGATCAGAATACATCTCTCAACTACTGCCTTTCAGTCCTGACTGGAGATGGGTTCAAAATGTGATTTCAATCCCCCTTGAAAGTTTGTGTTATGGGGCAGTACCTAGCCTCACTGTAGTCAAAGTTGCAGCAGGATTTCTGTTTAGAAAATGGATTTGGATTTCCACTTCATAACCAGTCCCCCTCTTTTAGCCTGACCTGCTATTCAGTCATGTGTCCCATCAGTTGTGCTGAACTATACCCAACTGGTGGTTTAGCTATGTATGGAAATGAGGACTAGGATGAAACCACTTAGTTAATTTTTACTTAGCCCCAAAAAGATTGACATTCAAGTCTCCAAAGGTGAAAGGCTAGTTCTCACCCAGCAATAAAATAGTGCTAAGCATTAACCCAGTGAAACAACTGGCCACCTCAAAAACGGGACTCAAGATGAAAGGGAGGTCCCTATTTTTTCATCTCACCTGGAGGAGTTATCATGATGCAGTTCCATCTAACGCTAAAGCCACTTTCCTCAAGAGGACAAAATATCTCAAAAGAATAACCTAATCGCATATCATCTGTGAGGGCACAAAATAACCTGCAGCCTGAATGATAACTAGATATTGTAGTGCCCAGGACGAGCAAGCATTTTTGCGCCTCTTAAAGGCAATGCAGGGGTGCATGTGGTTATGTGTCCCCCCAGGTTTCTGCCTTCCATTTAATACAGAAGTTTTCAAATCATTGGACATGTAACTCTTGATAGTGGTGGTGGGGGGGCACAATTTAAATGTTCTGGGCCACGTGACTGCCTTCTGTTGCCTCTGGGCTGAGGAACAGCAGCAGAGCCAGGACCACCAGGCAGTGGTGAGCAAGTGCCTGGTTCAGGCAGCATCTCATGGCAGACAGGCTGTGCAGTCAAGGAGAGGGCCCAGGGGCCTCACCAGCCTGGCTTCTTTGAGGGAGAAGCAAGAGTATGTCAAGGGTGAAGCTCAAAGTTGTGCTATCTGCTCTGCCTGGGGAGTGCCTGGCTCTGCCAAAGTGGCCTGGTTCAGGGAGCAGGACAGAGAGAACAGTCAGGTTCTGACAGCACAGAGAGCTAGGGGTCCAAGAGGGCTTGCAGCTCCTACCACCTTCAAATTCATGCACCCCACATTTTGAAAAACCTCCGTGCTAAAAAGATGACAGAAATCTGCATGTTCCTCCCACACTGCCCAATTTTTCCATCCCCGTGGTTTTGCACCCTGGGCCGGTTCCCCCTCTCGCCCCACCCAAGTTATGGCCCTGCTTGCAGCACACTCATTATACAATGCTACCTCTTCCAAAGCAAACCAAGGCAACCATATTACAGCACAGGAAGCCGTTTTAAATGAAAAGGTGCATCAATAAAATATGATTTATAATAACTTTGTGGAGACATTTTGTGCTTATTGTACTCCAGATAAGATAGGAAATGCTGAGAAAGGCTCATTAAAGCACACCATGGTAGTCAGTGTGTTAACAAACCTGCCTTCCAAAGCCTTATTAGCCACAAAAGGCAGTTATAAACTGACAGCTGTCTAAGGAACAGGGATGGAGGCAGGGTATTGTTGGTAAGTGCTGGTGCTTGATAGCTGAGGCATATCTTTTATATTTGGAATGTTCCACCTGGTTGTTTATTAATTATCATTGTTATTTGTATTCTTGTAGCACCTAGTAGCCTCAAGCAAGAGCAGGGCCCCATCGTGCTAGGCACTGTATATACACATAAATTCATAGAAATGTTAAGGCTGGAAGGGACTTCTGGAAGTCACCTGGTCCAGCTTCCACTGCTGAGGTGGGTACAAGTATACTTGGACCAGTCCTGACTCATGTTTGTCAAACAGGTGATTAAAAATGTCCATTTACGGGGATTCTTCAAACTCCTTTGGAAAACTATTCTAGAACTTAACTATCCTGAAAGACAGAAAGGCTTTTTAATGTTTAACCTAAATCCACCTTGCAGTAGATTGAGCCAATTACTTCGATTTGTCCTGCATCACACTGTTGACTCACGTTTAGCTGAGTTCCACTCTAACCCCTGATCTTTTCCTGTAGTATTACCAGCCAGCCAATAATCCCCTATTTTATAGTTGTGCCTTTGATTTTTCCTTCCTGTCTGTAGGAGTTTGTAATTGTCTTTATTGAATTTCATCTTGTTGGCTTCAGACCAATTTTCCAATTTATCAGGGACATTTTGCATTCTAATCCTGTCCTCTAGTGTGCCAGCAACCCCTCTCAAGTTGGTGTCATCCACACACTTTATAAGCATACTCTACTCCATTATCCAAGTCATTAATGAAAACATTGACTAGTACAAACTCTAGGACAGACCTCTGCAGGACCCCATTAGATACACAACCTAGATCAATCATAATTCTTTGAGAATGGTCTTTCAACCAGTTTTGCACCCACCATTTACTAATGTCATCTAGATCACATTTCTCTAGTTTCTAATGGGATTGTGTCAGAAACCTTACTAAAATTAAGATGCATCACATCTACAGCTTTCTCCATAGCCACTAGGCCAGTAAGTCTGTCAAAGAGGTTGGCCTGGAATTTGCTCTTGACAAATTGATGTCAGTTATTTCTTATATCCCTATTCTCCTATAAGTGCTTACAAATTGATTGCTTAATAATTTGTTGCAGTGTCTTTAGGAGTAGTAGACTGAGAGGTCTATAGTTCTCTGGATCCCCTTTTTAAAGAGAAGTGCTGTGTTTTCCTTCCACTGACCTGGCAATCTAAGTAGACAAGCCAAAGGATGGAAGGGAAAACAGAGGGGGGGAAGTAAGTCTGAAGCAGAACGCACAATAGAACACAGGCATCCTGATTCCCAGGCCTCCATGGTTCCACTGCATGTGGAAATCCAGGACTGGCTTGGCACATGACACATGCAAAACTACTTAAGAAATACCAGTTTGGGGCCTGATCCTCTGATAAGTTCTCCACACACAGTTCTCCCTGAAGCCCAGTTAATGGTGCTCAGCACCTTTAAGGATTTGGCCCATGTTTTTAAGTGCAACAATCAAGTTCTGACCCTCACTTGCTCTGAGGAAAAAAACTTTATTCATTCTTCTTCATAACGGAATAATTTTCAAACAAATAATAATGATTCTTAACAAAGGACAAACACCCTGTGCAGGCAGGAACAGGCAAAATGTTAATTCCCTGCTCTAGTCTCCTGTGATTATAATCATGGGATAATAAGACAAGGCTGTTGGTGTTGAGAAATGCCCAGTTAGTTGATCAGAGTAAATCAGAAAACTAGAGGAAAATGTCTGCCTGGCCTTCTGACTGGGGAGAATGCTCTGAAGTGTGATATCAAAAGGAGAAGGAACTGTTTGGCTGCAATTCAAGCAGGGTCTTCTATTTCTTGTTATCAGAGATAACTGATGTTGCAACCCAGACAACAAAGACCTTAGAAAAAAGCTATCTTGGTAAAAGACACTGGGTTAAATTCATGTCCCTGGAGTGGTACCTGAGGTACATTTTACTCACTTTGTTTTGTAATTTTAGCATTTACCAACTTGTATTCATCCAAATAGTGCCCAGAATAAGCTGATATATGAATAAAATGTCACAGAAGTTCTCCCTTATTTTATCTAGCTCCTACTTTGTTTTGGTGCTTTCTGGACACAAAGAGTGCAATGTTACTTGCACTTTGGTGCCCCTGAGTGGCCAACACAAAAAGGGCACTGTCTAACTAAATCTGTGTGCTCCCACAGTCTTAAGTGTGCTTCTGCAGATAAAAGAGGGAGCAGAAAGGCGAGATAGTGGGGAACAGAAAGGGGGAAAGAATGTAAAAATCAGAGGACCTATCTTTTTAGCTTAACCACTGTCTCAGGAAAGCCTTATTAGTGCAATGGATAGCATGTTGTAGGGAAGGCTAGACACAGATGTCATTGACAATTTGCATCAGAATGAAACAAGGAAAAAAGGATGAACAAAAATGTCTCCCTGGAGAAGACCAGATATGTCATCTCTATTGCAATGCAGAATACACTCAGGGAACTAATCACTCACTTCCTAAGCTATGATCAGTTGGCATACTAATTTACACAGAGCTCTTTTTCTTTTTTGTTTCTCCATTTTATTAGCAAGTTTCCTAGAAAATGTGCCATTAATACTTCAAAGCTCTCTCAGTCTCTATGCATACAGGTCAGTTTAGACTAGAGCTTCTCTTTATGTCTGCAAATCCAAATGATCAAGAACACTTCTGAACTCCACACTAAATCTGCAAGCCATCTGAAATTTACAGAGGGCTGTAATTTCTTATTCCTTCAGATATGTATCACAGTTGCTCTGAAACCAAGGTATCAGGACAACCCAATGCAACCACAATGCAAAGTGACTTAATAACAATTTTTACAAGCTTCTAACAGCAGTTGAACAGGTTGGAGCAGTAGTTCTCAACCACCACACTGCAATAAGTGTGTCATGGAAAACCAAGGAGATGGCTGGATTCAGCCTATGGGTGGCAAGTTGATAGTGTGGCATGACCCTACAGGACACACTGAATGTGTCGTGACCTGCAAAAGGTTAAGAACCACTGGGCTGGAGTGCATGTAACTGAATTCGAGTAGGCTATAGATGATAGGCTTTAGATACAAACTATGCTGGGCCAAATCCTCAGCCAGTGTAAATCTGTGTAGTGCTATTAACTTCAATGGAGTGATGCTGCCATACACCAGCCGAGGGTATGGCTCATTATTTCAATGTCCTTGGGAAGAACAGGTGACCAAATGATTTTAAAAAGCATCAAGATGTCATGGAACAAGAGAAGCAAGAGTTCATATCTCCGTTCATTGTAACTTATTCCGATCCCTGTGCACAAGTCCAGTTCCTTCTCAAGAGAGATGCCGTCAATCCAATTTAACACAGGGGTGTTGACTGTTGCATGAATCTTATAACTGTTATCAGAGCCAGCAGAAGTTAGGCATGTAATGAGTAGCTCAGATATTACTGTGATATATATGCCTGAGACATAAAAGAGCCAAATGAAGGGTTTTGAAAGTGCTGTAGTGTCTTCTTTTTTAAAAATGAAGCTACTCCAAGAAAACAACTTAGAGCAGTGAAGTATTTAGTGGCTAAAATACTACACTGAAACTGAAGCGATGTGAGTTCTCTTCGCCCTCGACCACTGATCAACTGTATGATCCTGGGTAAGCCTCTCTACCCCCCACCCACCATTTCATCTATTTAGACTGCAGGCTTTCTTAGGGAGGGATTGTCTCTCACTGTTGTACAGTGCCTAGCATAACAGGGTTCTGATCTAAGTTGGGGCCCTCTATAAACTACTATAGGACAAATAAAAATAATATACTAATATAACTACATATTCTTTGCATTTATTTTTCATGTCTGATCACAGCGATCTTGCTAAGAGCAGAAAGGCAAGTTCATCCCTAGTGTGATTCCACTGCCTGCAATGGAGTTAGATCAGTAATGTGTTTGGCCCAGAGTCACAAGTGATTACCCCATCTTCAGCAAAGGAAAGAAGAGTATGTGAAATATGACATGTTTCACTGACCTGCTTTCATCCATTTAGATGGTAAAACAAAAAGCTCACAGAAGCAATCGGCACAATCACCAATCTATCTAGAGAGCCTAGTTTCATATTCTCACTAGAGTGCCATTAATGTCCCGTGATATAAAGCTCTTTTATGGAGGATGAGATTTCCAGTGAGGGAGAAAACAACATGAGAAAAACAATGTACTCCCTCCTATCTGCATTGCCATAGCAATGAAATAAACTCCAACCTACAGTTTCAGAAGTAATTAGTGCAGTTCATTGCCTTTGTTTTGGGGTGCCCAATTTGAGACACCATAACAGGGCCCAATTTTCACAAAATGGCTCAGCATTTTCTGAAAATCAGGCCCATTGAAGGTGTCTCTGGGCATCTACAAAACATAAGTCATTTCTCAAAATGTAGGCCTGTATTCATTAGAGAGTCATAGATTTTGAGGCCAGAAAGGTCCTTTGTGATAACCTAGTCTGGCCTCTTGTATAATACAGACCATAGAACTTTTCCGGAATACTTACTTTTGAACTACATCGTATCTTTAAAAAAATCCATAATTGTCAGTGATGGAGAGCCTACCATTAATTTTCATAAGGCTCAGCTGCAATGTTGAGCTCCAGATCCAAAGTTTGCAGGTGTTCAGACCAGGGTCATCTCTAATGCCAATGGAATGTTCAGTTAAATCCTCAAAACTCAGGAAATTCAGATATCAGCTGGTTCACTTTCATCCCCTTTGCTATCTGACCTCTTCTCCCTAGCTTTCCTCTCCCATCCTATCTCATCCTTATCTCTGCCCACACCCCATTTGTGAGTATGCATTAAGATAAGGCAACTGGATAAGCAACCTCTCATATGTCAAGTTACCTGTATAATGTGATAATTTACTACCATTAGAACATGAAATACTTCTGTATCTTCATCCTATTTAACCCAATCTGTAAAGTAAATATTTGCCCAGTGGTATCTCCCATTGCCCTGGTTTAGGTATTGGGAATGCATGTTAGGGACAGCAAAAAGAAACATAGTCCCTCCTGATATTTCAGATTGGTTTGCCTTTATTATAGCACTTCAGAGGACAACAGAAGATAATTAACTACTGGTGCAACTTGTCTAAGGAAGTGGGATTCTCCATTACTTGAAATCTTTAAATCACAATGGGATAGCTTTGTAAAAGATATGCAGTAGCTCAGTCAGAAATTATAAGATTGATGCAGATCTTACTAGGTAAATTTCTATGGTCTGCAAGCAGATGATCAGACAGTCTAGATGATCAGAACGGTCCTTTCTGGCTCAAAAATCTTCAAATCCATTAATCAATTTTATTGGGGTTACTGGATTATAGCAACAAATGGAATTTGAGCAATAAGACAGCTGATGCAGGTAGCAAATAAGATGGAACCCAGTTTGATGTGAAAAGCAAGGTTAGTAATGAAATTAAACAGGGAGCCCTGGGGCATTTAAAGACTAACAAATTTATTTGTTGCATGAGTTTTCGTGGGAGAAAAATCCTTGTTTGTTTTACTGAACTAGACTAACACAGCTGCCCCTTTTGAACTTGGTAATAATGAAACTGAATCTCATTTATATTTCTGGCAGATGTCGGATTACAAGACAAGATATAAACAAAAGTAGGAATCCAATGAAACAAAGTACAGTGTCTATCCAATACGGTTCTCTGTAAGTCTTCAGGAAACATACCCAGGCTGTTATCAGTCATCTTTTGTTGGGAACAGTACTGATTTTTACTTCCTGTTGCTTAGAAGCACCACGGTATTTCACTTAACCTTTTCTCCCACTGACCTGAAGATATACTGAACTTCAGCTGTACAGTCAGCCTTTGATTCTCTGATTTTTCCCTGTTGGCCAGCTAAGAACAAAGAATAGATCACGGAGGTAATAGTCGTCTCTTTGATTATATGATCTTTTCTGTGAATGGTCCTGTCACATGTAAAGCAATGGGAAGAGGAAAAAAATGAGATCTCACCTAGTATACATGACAGCAAGAAATTGGCCTGAACTATAACACTGCATAGGAACATTTTTGAACAGTAGGGATGTTCAGATCAAGATCTGTTCTCTTGCTTGGCCCCAAGACTATGGCTAGCATTAGACCATAACACTGAATAGGTAGGACTGGCTGGGCATGGACATGTACCCCCAACAATTTTTCTTATCTTTCCCAAATGGATGGTCTTGTATTTAAGATAGAGTTTGATTTAGAAGATTCAGGTATTCAATTCTTGGTCATTCCACAGATTTCCAAGGAAATAATGGCAAGTCACTTAATCTCTCAATTCCCAACTGTAAAATGAAAATGAAAATACGTATTCTTCTCCATTCTCTGTCTCTCTTATCTGTAGAAATTACAAGCATAGCTTCTTTGACCTCATTGGAGCTATGCAAATTTACACCAGATGAGCATCTGACCCAAATATGTTAGCTTCTATCTATCATATAACTACTGCTGCACAGAACTTATCAGGGTCAGGACTGACTTAAGGATCCTAGGGCCCAGGGCTGCCCACTCTTGTGGGGCCCTGACCTCCTCACACCATGGTTGCACCCAGCTCGGGGCCTAGATGGAGCTGGGACAGTGGGCGAGACCTTGGAGCCAGAGTCCATGGTGCTCCTGCTCCAGAAGGTCTGGGGCAACCCAGGGACAGGGGCGGGGCAGGTGGGATGTAGTGCAGCTTCTAGGGGTGGCTCCAGGGCCAGGAGCAGCAGAGTGCAGTTGGGCCACCATGCCAGGGCCCCAGAAGAGGAAACTGGAAAAGCCAGCCTGAGTTGTGAGGACCCCAGGACAGCTGCCGGAAGTGCTTCACTGCTCCTGGCTGTAGAGCTGCCGCCATAGATCGCACTGCACACCAGCTACCCCAAAGCATGGTTGCTGTGTGGAGGCCCACCCTGCCCCTGATGGGGCAGGACAGTTGTGCTGTGGCCTTTGGCCCCAGGGCTCCAGCTTCCCCCCACCCACTCAGCACTAGCTGCCCCACCCAGAAATGGTTTCTCCACCCAGCACCGGCCAGGACCCCCAGGCCACACCACCACTGCGCTGGCCTGAGCAGGGCTAGATCAATACAGGAGCTTTAGGGCTGCAGCTGTGGGGTCTTCCTTTAGCTAAGGCCCTGGGGCTACAGCACCTAAAGCCCTTGTATTGATCCAGTCCTGATCAGGGTGTGTGTGGGTGTCTTTGTCAACAAGGAAGTTAAATGTGATCATATGGAACATGAAAAGGTGCTATTTTTTTTAACTAGCTATTTGCATGAAAGATTTGGAAACAGCCAAATAGTAAGTTAATTCAAAAGTACATCTGACAAGTCAAGCTACTGGGCTACTTCCTCTTATAAGAAAAGTAAACCTCTTAGCCAAGTCCTGCTTTTCCAGCCAACTCAAGCAAAGCTTGAGAAGTTGAATGAATGCAGAATATATTTGCAATTATCTATTGTATGTTCTTACAAAACTGAAACGTTATTAGCACATTTCTAATCATAAGTGTAGGGTCAACAATAGGGTTTCCTTATATGAAACCCAGATGAAACAAAGCCACAGCCAATTTCTTTAACCTCTTTTCAGAAAAAAAAAATTAAATATATGAGACATGAAAAGAAGTAAAAGGGAACTCTACAACTAGTCATAAAAATTTTCCAACTAGCCCAACATTTGGGTCAGATGTAGACAGTATCATCTTGTGGTTAGCATAGGAAACGTGTCAGGAGGCATATGTCCTATCCCCTGTTCTTCCTCTGACATTTTGTGTGATCTTGAGCAATTCACATTGCCACTCTATGCCTTGGCTATACTTGCATGACATCTTGTAGGTGCCCTTTACACTGTTCCAGTACAGCCATTTTGACTCTGGCTTTATTGATAACTGGTGACATCTCGTGGTCAGGTGTATGAACCTCAGTTGTGTATTCCACAAAGACATGTTCAAGTCTTGTTCCTTCCTAGCTCACTTAAAAGGTCTGTTTCCCATTTAAACTTTGTGTTTGGCAAAAGTTTTAATGGAAAATGCAACTCTCTGTAGAGGTTAGCATCAAGAAAATAGGACCTTGTCCACGGGCAGGTAGAAGAGAATGGAAATGAACCATTGTCAGTGATCTGAACTTTCTTTATAAGGTTTAACCTTGTAAAAGGTTAACTAACTTCAGGGCTGTCCCATGGAAATCAAAGGTACCCAGTTACTTGCCAGACTGGGCCCTAAAGTGAAGTTTTCTCTACCATGTGTTTGTCTCACTGTTGATTAATGGGGACAGGAATCTGCCCTTTCTGAATTGTTGGATTCCTTAGTTTTGTACATTCATTAATTTCGAATTTTCAAACTTGAGTTCATAAATGTAAGCAATTAATTTTACATTCAGCTGCCAGATTAGCCCCCTAACACTGGTATTTAGACAGCTGGAATTGAAATATGGTATGGTATGGTACGGTATGGAGCCTAACTGTTCATACCCACATTTGAAAACTGGGCCCAAAATGACTGAGTAATCACAACGGACCTGCATCACTTGAATTCAGTGAGAAAGTTGCCATTGACTTCAATGGCAACTAGATTGGGCCTTGTAAGAACTGGAAATACTGTATTGTTATTTGTGCAACATGACATTGCAAGTCTTAAAAAGCAGTCACTTATGGATATTGGAAAACCACAACAATTTTTACACACATTCACAGATCCCCTTAAGCAGCCAAAAGTATATTTTCAACCAAAATCCAAAGGGACATGGAAATAGAACACCAGAGAGAACATATTTTAAGAGACTTCAGACTATAAAAGTTCATTTTATGAACCTTTGAAATGGAAGGAGTTGTTATGAATATGTATGTGAAAAGCATAGAAAATCACCATCAAATAAATTTATTGAGCATAAAATCACGTAAGCCTGGTGTTTGCCCTTATCAAAACTTTGCCACTTCCACTGCACTATATTCCATCCAGCCCAAGTAACTATCATTCTCCAAACTACGTCTCAACTCTGCAAATTAGCATATGGTAAGAAATCAGGAGTGGAAAGCAAAATATGTTTATGCCCAACTTTATATGCAGAGAAGACATTATTTGATCTTAGCAAAGAGGTTACAAAGTGTAAACACAGTAATTAAGGCACTCATTCTAATTGCACACAGTTAATTGTACTGTATACTGCATAATTGAACCACTATCTCAGCCATAAGCCTTGCATTATTGCAGCCCCTGACTAATCATGGGGGGCTGTTTGGAAAACGTTAGCAATCCCCTCTCCTGCTGATTAGTCTAAGTTCCAGGGTTCCCCTATGGCCACATCTGGCTCTTCATATTATCATTTACTCTTACTGCTATCCTTATCATGCCCAACAGATGGTATTAGATTTTGTTTTGGAGACATAAAGAAGAAAATAGAGGGGTTAAATAAAAATTATATAAAAGGGATTTAAAGACCCAAATATTATATTGTTCATGTTACAATATCATTGGTTCTGGGCTTCACTTTGATAGGTGTAGTTTTTAACTCATTATGTGGTCATAAGATGCCATGAATAATGTTGGATAGTATCTCTTTGCTGGTTAAGGTCTTGATCCTGTTCCATGGATATAGATAGGATTTTTGACTTTCATTTGGAATAGGAACAGGGATTCAAGGTGTAGTTTTGCTCTATTTTCTTTTCTAAAAAAGGTTTCCATGTGAATTCAGTGAGCACCACTATTACAATGAGTTTTGTAGGCTCTAAAGGAGTTCCAGAAAGAGAAATAAAGTTTTCCTAAACTCTAATGATTTTGTTCTTCAAGTCCCATAATACAGATAGTGATGTTACAGTACATGAGAAAATATCATGGGATAAAACTATGTGATGAGCATGGGGCCATAAATCTGTTCATGGAGAAACTGCTTTGTTCTTCATATTTGAGCCAGAATGCTTAGAAATGCCTGTTCCTCCTTTTGTTTAGTGGCCAAACCACTCTGGCTGGTGATCTTATTAATTCTCCTAAACAAGGTTTAGCTGAAGACTTCGGTGGGAAGGCTCTGAGGAAGACCCATGTACAGCAAGAAAGTCCTTTTAACTGCATGTGACCATTTAAAGCCTTCTTGTAACAATAGGGATGATCATCCTTGCTTCCTGGACACCCGAATAGATACATTATCCCTACCTAGATGTTCTTCTCTAGTTTGAAAAGTTACAACATTCTTCACTTCCTGTTGTAAAGTGCCACACGGTATATGCTGTTAAACAATTGCTATGTTTCATCCTGAAACATGGGCTAAATTCATGATATATAGTTTATAAAGTGCTTTATGACCCTTCTAGAGGAAAGATACTATGAAATGCAGGCTAACATCATTATACGGAAATGAGAAACTAATGGGCAGCAATTGATTTCACTAGCAGTCCAACAATGCAATACATATGTTGATCTCAGCTTGATCTTCAGTGGGTACTGCAAATCATCTAAACTCAGTTCAGCATGACCGTGTGGGAAAGGACCATAGCTTAGCAGAAGAATGTAAATTGCTCCTATAAATGATGTGAGAATTCACAAAAAGCTTTTTTTCCAAATGTCAGTCTTTCACTTTCATATATCTGTGGTGAAGTAAGAAACCCCTTGGCTACTGTGGGATGCCAGGGGTGATAACCCAAATGTTCTTTTCTCTTCCTGTACTTTGGTGATGGAATACAGGAATTCTGGTGATGGGACATGGGGGTGTGATAACTATAGGAACCACTGGGGGGAAGTGGCTTTAGACAGACCTTACTTGGACACCCTATGGGTGACACAGGTTGTGGCCGGTTTAGACTGGGGGCAGGGCAGCTGGCTGGGGAGGAGAACAAAGGGTTGAGAGAGGAGGAGGGTAGTAGGGAAACGGGGCTTGGAGAGGCAGGATCTCTGGGGTCTTGTCCAGGGGTTAACTGCTATGCCTCCTGGTTAATCTGAAAGCCAACTGTCCTAGGTGTTGTGCAAAGTGGATTGCTAATAAACGCTCTGGCTTCTATAGTGGCTGAGTGTCACTTCTGATTGGGACGGCCGGGATCCTCCTGGAGGAAGGAACCCCCACAGGGAGACCAGACAGAGCAAGGGTCGGACCCTCTGAGCCTGGATTTTGGAGCTGGCTACAGGTAGTGTGGAGACCTGGGTGCTGGATGGGAGAAAGCTCCACCATAGCAGAGTCCTGATTGCCTGTGGACAGAGGGGATCTAAGGGCGCTTTTCTGCAGTTCTCCATCACAATATCCTTAGTTAACTCTTTATCCTGGATACAGTGTGCATTTTAACATGTACTGATGTTTATTTTGTACAGCTCTGTTATGCTGTCACATCATATTTCTTACAAAGCGTTCATCCAATTGGACAGTGCAGTTTCTTTAACTAGTCATAAATAAAACAAATATTGGTATGAACAGTGTGGGGGAGTTGGTCTGTTTATTTTATTGTTCCTTGAACAATTCTCTAATACAATTAATCATTGAACAGGGCATAGTCAAGGAGTTTTTCACTTTCATTAAATCTTTTTCCTTCCTGTTTGTAAGAACCCATTGGAAAGCAATCCACTGAAATTTATTTCCTTACCAGCTAGAGCTGGACCTGCACCAAAGGCACACTCCACACAGCCATGAACTTTAGGCCATTTGATATCCAGCTGCAACATTTGTAGTGCTGGCCTGTGCTAACCAGAGACTGGGTTTTGATCCAAACAAACAAGTTGTCTTGTGCCACACTCTGAAGTGGGATTTTCCCTCACAAAAACTCATGTAATAAATAAATTTGTAAATGTAATCTATATGCCTAAAGGAGCTCTCTCTTTTAGGGGTCTCATGAGACTGGGTTATGTTGCTGGGCAGATTTGGCTGCTCAGGTCCAGAAGCTTCTGGAAATGGAGTGATTGTATTGAGCATGCTTCAGTAGGTTTTCTACTGCTGCTGTGGTTACATGCCTGAGAACAGCAGCCACAGAGAGCTGCAGTGAGGGGAGCCCATGCGGTCAGTGTGTGATGGGGAGAAGCTGAGCCAGGCGTGGACAGCAAGAAGTTTTCTCCCTGCTGTGGGGTATTTTGCAGCAGAGTTTTCTCATATGTGACTGATGGCTGGTCAACCAGTGAATTGTCCCGACGGTGCTGGTTCCAGAAGAGTAAGAAAAGCCTGCATGGATTTCTACCTAAGATCCCTGCAATGGAACAAGAGGATTACTGCTTCTTGCAGCTCAAGCCTTTGGAATTGAATAGAGACTGCAACTGAGATATGGGTGAACTCCACCTAAACTTTGAGACTCTTGGGTTTCTTTCCCACAATGTTTCTGTGGTGACTGTTCTGTTTAAATTCATTTTGTTCCTTTTTTTGATAAAGTTTATGCAGTTAGTAGTTAATAAAATTCAGTATAATTGTTCTTTGGTGGTATTTTAATGTGGGGAGTGTAACTGAACAGTCTTTGCTGTGAGTCCCTTACACGCTGAATCCTGGGTTTCCAGCTGTTTCTCTTTGGGAGTTGGGTTTTAAATTTTTAATATTTTTTGAGGCACTGGAGAAGGGCAATTAAATGAATTCTAGCCCACCTGAAGGTTATATTAGTCTTTGAAAGTGCCACAAGACTCCTTGGTTTTTTTGACAATTAAGCTAATACAGTGACCCCTTTGGAACGTGGGTTTTTCTGGTGAGTGCAATGTAGGGTGATTAGATTTTCAAAGCAAAAACACAAACACCAGTCCTGGGAGTGGTGTCTGAGAATTTCAGGAGGCAGTTTTGATGGACATTAGGTAATACACATAAAGAAAAAGGTACCCATTCTTACCTCCTACTCAGCCTAAGAATACCAGTCCTCCTTAATGCTACCTTGTGAACTTGGCTCCCTGTGAAAGCAAAATGCTAGCTGGAGGACTTGTGTTGAATTAAGTTGTAGGGAAAAGAAGGTTGTCAGGCTCAGTCAGGGATTAGGCAGATCCTTCAAAGGCCCAAGACTGTTGCCAGTTTCACTAGCTCAGCTCCTGATGAATGGTGGTTCCTGATATCTCCTTCAGCAGCCAGTATTCAGGGATTGAAAAAGCTTGGACCAAAACCAGATTTCTTGTCAAACTGAGATAGATTTCAGGGGTACATATGCAAACCCTATGACACCGCTGCAGTACTGATACATTTGTTTGGGGTGAAACAGACTTAGAATCATAGAATCATAGGGTTGGAAGGGACCCCACGAGG
>ML681963.1:10669513-10727771 GCA_007922195.1 Podocnemis expansa | reverse complement strand
GTTGCTATCAAATCCCCCCTCAGTCTTCTCTTCTGCAGGCTAAATAACTTAGAGCCCTATTCCATGCCAACGAAATCAGACAATTCCAATTGATACCAGTGGCACAACATCATGACCTCAAACAGTCACAAGGCTGCAAACACGCAGAAGGAGAAATGGGAGGGAAATTTGGAAGCTATCAAGCTTGTAGCATCTCTCCACCAAAGACCAACTCTCTCTCTCTCCCCCCCCCCTTTGATATATTTATTAAATACTTAACCTAGAGTTAATTTCAAGCAACAACAAAAGCAGTTTTCTGAGCTACAGCAGAAACCCTTCTGCACTGATCATCACTAGAAGGAACTGCAGCAGAAGCGCAGGTTCTAAACTGTTTTACCAGCCTAAGACACGCTATCAAACATAGATATTAAACATTTACTCCCTCATAAAAATGTGATTTCCTGCATATGGAGAACTGATTTAAGACAATTTGCATGTTGTAGATCTTCCTGGGTGTCAGGGGTGATTTTATGTTTTCCTTTCATGGTAATCAACTTTTAAAGAGCAAAGGACTGGACTAACCTTTTTATCCGTTGCTTATCTAATTTCATGTTAGTACGCTTGATAGCCAGACAGGTTGTTTCTCAACATGAGCTCTTGTTCACAAGAAAAGCTTTTCTTTACAGAATAAGGTCACAATAAAGATTTGAAAGCAATATGTTTAGCGAGCATGACAAAGTGGATTGGAGCCACAAAAGCTTGTGCCCAAAGAAATTTGTTAGTCTTTAGGTGCCACAGGGCTCTTGTGTTTAGTGGGCAGGGTGCCTAAGTAGGCGTCAGGAAATCTGGGATCTAAGTAAGCACTGCCACTGGCATGCTGTGTGACACTGAACAAATCATTTAGGCCCAAATGTTCCAAAATAGCTACTAAAGGGCTGATCCAATGCCCAAGTAATGGACATTCTTTCCATTTAAGCTTTAATTCTGGATGCCTCAGTCTCTGAGTGCTCCACTTTAGACACCTCGGGCCTGAATTTTCATGAGTGAATGAAAATTTGTACTGTAACTACTCTGCCTGAGTTTCTCCATCTTTACAATCAAAATGATCATGTTCACTTGCCTCTTCAAAGGTCTTTGAGATCTACATCTGAGATCTATTTTTATTGACAGGCTGCTCTTTCATGTTATATCATCATTTTGGTACTTTATCAGTATCAACATTATAAATCAAGGATTATTGTTTACTAAACAATTTTTGATAATTCCAACTATGTTTAGTTAGTTATACTTTTGAGGGCAATATGGAGACCTTGTATTTGAAATAAAAAGATATCACAGTTGGATTGATAATATAATATAGGACATTTAATCAGTAGGTCACCCCTAGTTCTGTCAACAGAGTAATGACAAAACAGTAGCATGTAAAAGGGAGGCAGTGTGGACTAGCAGATAGTGCATGGGTTAAGGACTCAGGAGATACAGGTTCTTATTCCTGGATCTGCTCTCAGCATACTAGATGACCTTGGGCAAGTCCCATCACTTCTCCATACCTCAATTTTCCTGCTTTTAGAAGGAGGATAATGATGTAAAGAACTTTGAAGTCTACTGATGAAAATTGATACAGATCAGAACTAAGTAGTATTATTTATTATTTTTATAATGGCTTCTCAGTTGCCATTATTAAATGATTTGATGTTTCTCTGTTCATACTGGAGTGGTGTCTGAGTCACTGGCCTAGGCTAAGACACTGTGATGAATAGTATGGGCAGAAGCCTCCATTGTTCTGTGGATTAGTAGAGATCATCAAAACTGTTCATCTAGCACCAAACCTGAGTGCTAACTTTGCTTTAATAATAGTAAATGAAACTCTGAAAGACCTGTATTACAGAAATTCACAGACATTTACCTTTGGTTGTGAAATCAGACACATAGACTATAAAGTGGAAATGTATGTTATTCATAAAATTATACACTCTGTTCATCTTAATCATGGTTGAGTTCTGAATCTCTTGACAGGATATTTACCGGTAGACTCAGATTATCTCTTACTGTGTTATCTGAGGGCACTATGTGCTTTAAATTAGATTTTCAAAGAATACCTTCCCTGCTACCTCCTTTTCATCCATTCCCAATACAGAATTTCTTATAAAATAGGTTTTTGACAGGTCACAAACTGAAGTTAATTGCAACATTAGGCCTTTTTCTCTCCTCTTCTTGATCATTCTAACATGAGGCCCTTCTTCTATCATTACTGCAGATAATAGTTTTCTATTTATGACACTCATACTCAATCACAAATAAATTTCCTTACTGAAATTGCATTGTAGAAGAAGAAGACCATCTGTACAGAAAAATAAAAAAAACCTCAGTTATTTTATATCTCTAGTGCACATATTAGAAATTATTCATCAAGGAAGCCAATTAACATTTCAAATGCTCAGCTTTGCTGAATTAATTTCTTGATCTGCTATAAAATATAGTCTGGAGACACCTAATCAAAAAGATTGATTTTCTTTTTAATGTGTAATACCTCACATTTTCTCATTTCATAACAATGATGCAGTAAAATATGAAGTCAAGTAACAGATACATAAGATAATGTGTATACAGAGCATTCAAAAGATCAAAGTGCCTGATTCTTTCCACGAATAGGTTTAACACTGGTGTAACTCTTGGTTTCAGCAAAGTTACTCCAGATTTACACTGGTGTGATAGAAGAATCTGGCCTCAGCATTTTTTAGAATAACAATTGGGACAGCGTATGTGCATTCATAAAAACACGCAGTAGAAAGATCCATTCACTAACTCATTCTGAACTGATTTGAAAAACAAAACTATGGTACAATTTTAGCATGTCGGGTTGCTAATCACATTGTTGCCACTAGGTGTTACTCAAGTACTGCTTACTATTCAATCTATCTCTGCAGAATGAGTCATCTCTTTAAAGTGTGGCTGGGCAGAAAGTTTTGACCATGAGGAGACTGGTTGTGCTCTTGTTTCTGGATTAAGCGGCACAACCATGAAATCTCTAGTTATATTAATATGCATTACCATTTCAGCCTATAAGCAGTGCATTGTTTGTTGACATCCTTCACTCGGAAAAGAAGGCAGGTGAGGTAATATCTTCTGTTGGACCAACGTGTATTAGAGAAAGATGAGCTCTGAGTAAGCTCTCTCACCAACAGAAGTTGGTCCAATGAAAAGACAGTCCCTCATCTGTCTTGTCTCTAATATCCTAGGACCAACTTGGCTCTAACAACATTGCAAACAGCCTTTCCTGTGGCAGCCTCTATCCTGCAGAAACCCATGCAGGCTAGGAGAGAATCAAACTGTCTCTTTTAACAGTTTCCTTTGACAATCAGAGCCCAAATCTACACAGGTGTGTTATCTGGCTATTTATTTGTCAGAATGCCCAAAGCCAGAGGTTAAAGTATAATTTGGTGGGCCCCGGAACGCTTCTAAATATCCAGGGCCCCCTCACATAGGTCCACCCCCCCATAGGCCTGAGCCCCCTTCACCCCCTCCAGCTACTTCCTCCCACATGCCTACCCCCCACCCCAGCTACTGCCCCCCAAACACCTGCCCCACCACCCCAGCTACTTCCCTCAGCCCCCATCTCGCTGCTGGTCCCCCGTACCTTTCCCCAATCTGCTCCTGAACCTGTCTTGCTGCTGGTCTCCCAACCCTCCCTCAACCCACTACCATGTCGTGTTGCCTTCCCCCGCTGCCCCGGCCTGATCCCCTCTCCCCACCCTTTCCATGCTGGGCCAGCTCGCCTGTCCCTGAAACTCGCCCCCCACAGAGCCCCCTTACCTGGCCACCATGCAGAGCAACCCCAGCCCGGGCTGAGGCTCTCACCTGAAGCCTGCTCTGAGCATACTCAATCAGAGCAGGCTCAGGGCAGGAGATTTAAAATCTCCCAGCCCAATGCACCTCTCTGCCCTCCTGGAATGCACCAGAATGGAGTTCCAGGGCCCATTATTTTTAAATGGCGGGCCCTGGAATGCAGTGTTCTGGCTCCATTTTCTATTTTTAGGGGCCCCAGAATGCTAGCCACCTGAAAATAGTGGGCCCTGGAACCCGGTTCCAGCTTGTTCTGGTTTGCTTTAACCCCTTGCCCAAAGCAGAGGGAAGCACATCTTCCTTTTCTCTTTACCGCAGATGCCAGCACAACTAGTGTGGTTTCATAGTCCTGAGGCAAGATCTGGGGAGACCATGGAAGGTACATATCCCACTACAGCTCTTTGACTGTGCTGTGGTGTGGTTTGGACAGGGGATATATGAGCTTGGTGGAGGAACAGAGTTGAGAGATCTACCCCTGCTTCTTCTTTCCCTTGACAATTGGTATTGGTGCATTTGAAGGAAGCTACTATAGCCATTTGGCTGTAATAGTAACCAGAGGGGGTTCTTCTGCTTAGTAGCCTGAGGACAGAAGATTCCTCCCTCACCATCCACCCAGGGCCCAGATGAGTTACTCAAAATGTGCTGTAGGGAGAGAAAAGTTTTAGTCACTGAGAACAGTTCGATTTCCTTTTAGTTACATTCATTTTAGATTAGTGGTTCTCAACTTATCCAGACTCCTTTGAAGAGTCTGATTTGTCTTGTGTACCCCAAGTTTCAACTCACTTAAAAACTACTTTCTTATAAAATCAAAAATAAAAATGCAAAAGTGTCATAGCACATGATTACGGAAAATTTGCTTGCTTTCTCATTTTTACCATATAATTATACAATAAGTCAACTAGAATATTAATATTGTACTTACATTTCAACATATAGCATATAAAGTAGTATAAACAACCATTGTCTGTATGAAATTATAGTTTGTACTGACTTCATTAGTGATCTTCATATAGCCTGTTATAAAACTAGGCAAATATCTAGATGAGTTGATGTCTCTTGGAAGACTTTTGAGTGCTCCCAGGGGTATGTATAGCCCTCATTGAGAACCATTGTTTTGCATGACTCAAAGTAGCACAAAGATGCTGTGACAAATAAAGCCATCAATACAAAGCAGCTGTGCGACAAGCCTTCTTAACCCTACCCATAAATTGATATAGCCCTTTGTCTGGAGGAGCAATGCATATTTTCTGCAAAAACAAGAGAGCAATATAAAAGCTTGTCATATCTGAAAGTGTATTTGAAACAAGCCCCTAACATTATTTTGGGTGTTGGAGGGGCCACAACTCTGAGTAATGGGTTGCAGCTGAGAAAAGGAATAGTATGCTGCTTTCCCCACAATGAGTTCTATTAGCCTGTGGAATTGTTTCCCAGCAGAAATTGTAGAAGCCACACTGCCTGAGTCATTTACTACCAGATTGGACAAAGCACTGGAGATTTGAAAATCTACTATGGGTACGTATCCTCAACTGGCAGAGAGGTAGACAAGGTGACCTACTGGTAATGGTGCTCTTCTGTGTCTACTCTCTTTGGATTTGATCCTGAAAAGTGCTGAGAGCATCCTGCAAAGTGCACTCAGCAAATAGTAACTTCAAGAGAGTGGATGGTGCTGAATAGCACACAGAATCAGCTCTATGGTCCTATCATTGGGAAGTACCATCCCCAGCCCTCTCATATAGAGTTATTATGAGATCTAGAACATTACATTGTTGGAAATGGCTTCTATTAGGTGTAAAACCTTCAGAGACAAATTGTGGCACACTCAAAAGGGAGAGGGCCCAGGGACCCCTTTTATCCCTAGCTTTCATGGGAGGCAATCATTATTAATGGCTTGAACAGCCAGAGAGCAAGGGGGGGGGTGGACTGGTACTTCCATAGAGACCTTTAGTGGGTGGTGGTTGGGCTGTATATTGATGGGAGCTAGTGTTCACTGCTCTCTCACTCATATGCTAGAAACTACACCTCTTAAACCTGTATAGCAATCTCTACGGGTCAGGAGACTCCTTCTTAGAGGAATTCATCTCCTCTGCGATGAGCAAACATAACACCTCCAGGTCAGGCAGTGAACCCTTAGTGGCATGGCTCTATCCCTTTGAGACATAACAGACTCCTAAAATTTATATCAGGGAAGTGCTTCTTGTCTTTTTTTCCTTTTACCAAATGGCCAGACATCTCACTTTGAAATTACCCCTTCTTCTTCAAGCGCTGCTGTGATGAAGTAAGAAAACCTCTTGGGTTACTGTGGTTCTTCTTTTCTGTTCCTGTTCTTTGGTGATGATATTCTGGTGATGGGACACAGGGGTGTGATAACTATAGGTACCACTAGGGGGGAAGAGGCTTTAGTTCGACCTTACCTGGACCCCCTGGGGGTGACAGGTTGTGGCCGGTTTAGACCAGGGGCAGGGCAGCTGGAGAGAGAGGAGAACAAAGGGGAGAGAGGGGAAGAAGGAAGATGAAGGTCGGAGGGGCAGGACCTCCGGGGCTTGTCCTGGGGGTTTACTATCTGCCCTCCTGGTTGATCTGAGAGCCAACTGTCCTAGCTGCTGTGCAAAGTGGATTGCTAATAAACCCTCTGACTGCTACACTGGCTGAGTGTCACTACTGATTGGGACGGCTGGGACCCTCGTGGAGGGAGGAACCCCCCCCCCCAGGGAGACCAGACAGAGCAAGGATTGGACTCTCTGGGCCTGGATTTGGGAAGCTGGCTACAGGTAGTGTGGAGACCCTGGGAGAAAGCTCCACCGTAGCAGAGTCCTGGTGGGCTGCGAACAGAGGGGATCCAAGAGGCTTTTCTGGGTTCTCCATGACAGCTGCTCGGATACATTCAGTATTAGGTGTCTACGTGCCTCAGCACAAAATTGGCCAGAAACTTTCTTTAGCCTTAGCCTGTCAGAACAGGGCTGGTGGCCAACGCCCCCTGGCCGCCCGGTGGCTGTATATATGACCACAGCCCTGCCCCTCCCCAGTTTTCTCTTTTCCACCCTCAGCGACGGTTACAGAACAGCCTGTTTCTTGCTTTTGCAAGGGCCTGTCTCCACACTCTGTTTTACGAGCATTTTCACTGGAAGAGCTGTTTGTGGACATCGCCAGCGCTCATTCAGAGTCCTTCCAACAGAAACCTGAACCTAAGGGACAGCTCCTACAGGAGATATCTTAAAGACCTGCCTGAGCTTCACTGGGTGGATTATGCTCCATTTGCAGATCTTTAAATGAAGGACTCAGGAAGACAGGGAGCGAAGCCTGCATAATATTGCCCAGGAACAGGCCTTGCAGCCGACGCCGGGTACGTCCGTCACACCCAAGAATTCACCAGTACAGAGTGCTGAGCTGGCTCTGGAGTCCTCTCGGTGCTGCTCTCCAGGTATGAATGAAAGCCGTGATCAACCTCTAACTTGGCACTGCATACTCAGTCAGCACCAGCGCCCTCTTGTTGCTGCTCTCTGGCTATGAATAAAAGCCGCGATCAGCCTCTGATGCAGCACCGCATGCTGTTTGGACACCGCCCTCCAGCTACGAATAGAAGCTGCAACTGGCCTCTAACTTGGCACTGCATGCTTGGTTGGCACCGGAGCCCTCTCAACGCCACTCTCCGTCTGTGAATAAACAGCCATGATCGGCATTTGGTTCGGTGCTGTGTGACCTTATCCCCGGTACCTCCTCTCCAAAGAAAAGGGCTGGAGCATCTGAGCACCATGTGTTGGTGGCATCACCTCAGGCCAGTCAGCACCAAGGCCCTCTTGGCACTGCTCCCCAGCAAAGCACAGGTAAGCACTGTCAACATCAACTTTGGCACTGAAGTGCTGGTGCCGCCCTCGGGGAGGTAAGGGCCAGAGCCTACCATGGTGCCGTCCACACTGGCGGACTTTAAGGTGGTGGAGGCTTTTCAGCTCCTGAAATCGCCACCAAGCCATAAAAGCAAATGGTAAGTCTGCCTTCCTTTCGCTTTACTCAACATTCCGCATCACTGCGGAACTGAGGGCTCCAACATCTCCGGCGCTGACACCTTGCCTCGGCACCACAAGAACTTCCAAGAGTGCATGCCTTGGGCCTGGCCGCCTACTGAAGAGTCCTCAGCATGGGTTCTTCTTGGTACTGCACTCGAAGGTGGTTACTTCCCACTGAGGCCTTGGAAAGGGAGTTCCAACTCAGTACCACAGGCCTGGGAGACGACACTCTGGTACCAGGGTTGTCCCTTTCCCCGGCCAGAGTCATGAACCAAGGACCAAGATCTTACAGAGAAGACCCTACCACACTTCAGTCCCTTTACCAGGTCACCATCTACCTGGGGGTCAGGATCCCTTGATCTGTGTAATGCTATGAAGGATTTTAGCAGCATCCTCCCATAAGAACACATGGAGGATTAGGATGCCTTTGTCAAGTAAGGCACCTTGGCCTCATATGAAGCCTTTACAATGGCAGGGGATGCCTCGGACATGGCCAGCTGTGGCATTACTACAACCGTGGTTGTGCAATGAGTGCCCTCTCCCAGGATTTACAGCAGTCCACATTAGACCTTCTCTTTCGAGGGACAGACTCTCTGTGCCCTGGACACTGACTCCCTGCTCTGCGGCAACTGTGACCATAGGTCAGCCCTCAGAGCCCTGGGTATACTTGTTTCCCAGGTGCTTCAACATTCACCCAGCCCACCGCGACCCCACGAACGCTTGGGATGAGGGCCCTCACGGTAATCCCCCCCACATGCGAAACGGCTACTCTTTAGGGGCCTTGGACTGTGGTTGAAGGCCCCCTTTTTTCCCCTTGAAGGTGATCAACTCCAATATGGTTGCCTCTCCCTCCATCAAACCCAACCCTCGAACTTCAGAGCAGTACCCTAAATCACTTACGCTAAATGCCCCCTCACAATCAGCCTTGCCTCTTCCTCCTCCACGGTAACGATGCGTCTCCCTCTTCCCTTACCATATCCTTCGGGCCGAGTGAGGGCTTGGCAACTGGAGAACTCTCCTCACAGGCACTCGGTACTAGTTGCATGTGATCTTGGAGCCTTGGTGGAAACCTAGGGGTGATGGAGGTATGAGAAGGGGACTCATGATGCCCCCCACAACAACACCTGCTCTGCAGCCCTTCCCTGGGTTACAGCCCACTGGGATACATAGGCAAGGATACCCACTCCCCATCCTTGTACCCAGAGGCCCCTCCTCCCCCACACACCTCGTCCAACCTCTCCCCTGGTCAGGCACACTGGGACAGGTATGCTTCTGCTTCACTGGCCCCGAGAGCATTTCTTACTCCTGTTGGTTTGCAACGGATCTTGGGGGGAAATTACTGTGGGATGGTGTACCCCACCTCCTAGGTGGTAGGTAAGAGGGCAAACTCATGCCCTCTTGTCCTCTACCTTTTCCCTCCTCACCTACCCAGGTGGTCCCCTTTTACTCTCAGGGCCATGGTCTTCAGACTCATATTAGGCCTGTCACTCGAGGCATCCTCGAGCTACACCATAAGGGTTTTTCCCTCTTCGGCTCCCACCCCTCCTCCCCAAGAACATTCACCACATCTTATTGGTCCATCCACCCACGGGCAAACCTTGTGTTTAGCCCTCTACTGGAAATCCCTCTGCTCTGGTGCCTCCCTCCAACCAGGCAAGGGACATGTTCCGTTGAAAACTCCAGACAGCCATCTAGGAGCTTCCTTAATCTTTCAATGGCGTACTCCTCCTCCCCAGAATCACAACAAGGAGAGATAGTATGGGATAGAACTCTTAACCCCATTGGTGTTAATACACCTGAGTGAGCCCGCTGGAGGACATGTGGTGCTTAGCTCATGGTTAGTTCCCCTGCAGGACTCTGGCTCCTGAAGGAATTGCAAAACCCTTAGCAGGCTGGAAAGCCTGATGCCTTAAGGGTGACACTTTCGTAACATCCCCTCACAGTGGTTTCCCCTTGGTTTTTCCCTAATTAGGGGTTGCCTTATGCCCTCCTCCCCTCTCCACGGGATCTCTCTCTTCCCTTCTTCCACCCTGGACCTGCCCAAGCCTTACCCCTTCCAATATGCGGGGAGGTGCATAAATAACACCCCTCCCCTCTCAGAGTAGGCATTATAGACCACATCCACCTTGCATCTTGGCTAAGTCATTGTCTTCTCTCCTCATCAGGATCTATGCAAGATCCCTCGTAGTTGGCCCGTTGCAGCTGGGAACCAAAACCTACTCCCGTCGCTAGAGATGAGTAAACCAGCCGTGATATGAAGGTTGACTGCCCTTCCATAGAAGTGAGAGTGAGAATATCAGGCGAGAAGAGAAGTGAGGATATCATGCAAGCCACGTGCCCCTGCCCAAACACTCCGATTCTGCAGCTTGGGGGGGGCACGACCTTTGGCAGTGACCTGAGCCATCTGTAGAGACAATCAGATACCCCTTTCCTCTATTCAGCACACCTCTCCCTTTGCGAGTGCATGTATTGGGAGAATAGAGTACAGGGGCAAGGGAGAGAAATGTGCACCTAGCCTTGAGGTTGTGTAAGCCCCTCCCAGAACCCCACAATGGTTTCTCACCGTCCCTGTCTCCGGTCATTCCCCTGTCCCTTTGGTCGGGGACAACCTAACATGGGAATTCAATCACCTTTCCTCCAGTTTTCTCTTTTTTCAGTTCCCGATCATTTAACATACATGACCTCCACCATTTGGTGTCTCTCCTGATGCTAGGATGGGTGTATCTAAAGGTCCCCCTTTCTTACTATAACCCATGGAAGGGTCTCCTCTAAAGAAGGGCCCTCTGGGGATCCCCACTTCTTTCCTTCCAACGACCTCCTTGATGGAGTGTCTCTGACACTTTGGGCCCCAGAGATGGGCCTGCCCAGTGCCTAGGCCTTATTCCAGGGCCCTCCCTCCCAGGCCCTCCATTCCCATGCTGCAACGGATGGAGGGGCAGGGGTCCTCTCCTACTCCTTCCTCATTATTTTCTTCCTACGTTATCTTTCAAATGGAGGTGGGACGCCTTAGATTAGGATGCCCTTATCAATCCTGCCCTTGGCATCTATTTCCAGTATGTCAATGGGGAAAGGCCTTTTGCCTCTTCCATGGTTGGTCAAGGGCAACGTGTTCCCTGCCCTGGTCTTGGTTAGTAACTTAACCCAATTTACCTCCCTTTGAGGTCAGGGCAGCAAGGACAGCAGTTATCCCACCCTTGCTCATTGCCTGTGGCTGCAGGAGCCTGTTGCTCTGGATCATGACTGCCTTTCTCAAGAGTCGATTCTGCTAGGGAAGGGCAACCCTCTTATTTAGATGGTCTGGTTGGTGACAAGGATACTCCTTGCTATTGTGATATAGCGGTTCCCTGGTAATGAACCAGGACTGCCCTCTTGGAGTTTTGGCCTCCTGACAGAGTGACAAATGACCCTTTGGCACTCTCACACATGTCTTCTCTTGAAGATCTTGCACATAGTGGTGTGTCCATAGGCGTTTGACTGGTGGCCACTGCTTCTTCAGCCAATTTTGGGGTTCTGTGCCGTTTCTGGGTGGCCGTGCTGATAGCAGATAAGGCTCTAACTCTGCCCACCTTCCACAGTACGGCTAGCAGTCACCTGATACTGAATGTATCTGAGCAGCACTCAAAGAAGAACAATGGGTTACTTACCAGTAACTGTCCTTCTTCAAGAAGGCAGCTCGGATTCATTCAGATCTCTCCCGCCATCCCGACTACTCGGAGTTAGTGACTTGTAGGAACTGAGGAGGGTCAGGGCTGCGGCCATATATACAGCCACGGGGGTGGAGGGCAGGTGGCATTGGCCGCCAGCCCTGTTCTGACAGGCTAAGGCTAAAGAAAGTTTCCAGCCAATCATGTGCTGCGGCATGGAGACACCTGATACTGAATGATTCTGAGCAGCCCATCTCGAAGAAGGACAGTTACTGGTAAGTAACCCACTGTTCCTGACTCTCGCCAGCGCTGCCTGGGGATGATGAACTCTCTCTCTCTCTCTTTCTCTGTCTCTTTCTGTGTGTGTGTGTTTGTGTGTGTGTTAGAATACTGCCATTTTTAGACCTACTATATACAATCTATATATTTGGTTTGCACTCCTAGTTTCTCAAATACTGACAGAGTTGATCTTCTGTGCACAGTGGCTAGATGCTTTTCATGTATGGCACTTTAGTTATGACCAGAAAACCTCTCAAAAGAATTCCTAGCTTTGATTCCTGTAATTATACCTGCGGTTTGATAGTAATTTCTTTTATCATAACATATAATGAGCCATTCAGCTGTTTAGAGGTGTGATAGGGCTATGCCGGTTAAGTTAGATGGGACACTGGTTAGAAAGGAAAACAGAAGAAAGTATGACCAGTATACCTGCCAATGAGAGCATGTTTTGCATTAATTCCAAAGAATATTTCTGGACAAACAAGCAAATCTTGCCTTAATTTGAGTACTGTATATAAACACTGGGTACATGATATAAATTCAATCCCAGTGAGATGCAGCAAAGTGTTCATAGAAGAATGAAGTGTTCTTGTAGCACGTTAAATAATTTATTGCCACTACCCTTACGTGAAGCTCTAAAAAAGGACATCAGGATGTTTCTTCTGCCTTCATAAAAGCTTAATTTATATTTTCATTTTAGGGTCTGGTTCTGCTCGCAAATGCTTTCTGATACACACAACTACTCTGGAGAAACACGCACTCAGAGTGCTGGGGAGAATCATCAGTTCAGTTAATGAGCCAAAGGGGGAAGAGTGATCATGAGCATAACCCTTTTAATATATTTCCCCTGCCTTTCATATACATATTTATTATGCTATTTTGGTAAATTAAGATTACAAAATACTTTGTGGATATCACCCCCATGCTGTCTTTGTGTTTCTCAACTGGCTCAATAACAGCTATTAGACTGGAGGTACTGTAGAATGTCTAGCATCGTACTTGAAAGCATGGACTGTTTTCATAATCTGAAATCTATGGACAGTGATTCTGAAAAAAAGAAAATCAAAGGGACTTGTTGGGACAGATTGTTGGCTGCTATAATCAATATAGCTCCAGTTAAGTCAAAGTCACTTCACCTACGTATTGGCTGAGGATCTGGATCTTTGACTTAATTTATAATGAAGAACGGGTTAATAAGAAATTGGGCAGGGACATGCACAAATATATACTGTTCTTATAATAGCTGTTCTTATTTTGATTGTATCTCTCTGCCACACTCTTTTGTGTATTGCATGTTTTAGACTATAAGCACTTCATGGCAGAAACCTCTCTGATGCTTTTTTATGTTTTTCTACAGTGCGCAGGACAAGGAGGTCTCAATCTTAACTGGGGCCTTTGGGTGCTACTGAATATGAAGATATTTTATTGTGCTGCTGAGCAAAGAATGGCAGTTGGATGCTGGTGAGTTTTCTGTGAAAGTTATTTAGAGCCTCAGAGGGACAGAAATGGAGCTGTAATGCACCAGCTGCTGCATTCCTGGGTTGGGGGGGGCTGGTGTTAGCTATTAGATCCAGATAGTTGGAAATCCACTGATTATGCACATCCATTACCCCACAAGCTTAACCTCCATGATGCCATGGGGAAAGAAGCCACAAACTCAATGTCAGGGAATATTTCTCCTCATCTGCCCCGTGCCCAGTGGAATTACAGCATTTTGACTGCATTGGGGGCTTCTGTGTCTGTTTGGATGAGGATGTCAGAAACGGTCTTCAGTGAGTAAAGGAATGGTGTAATGCCATGTCCATATAACTAAGTCAATCAGAAGATGGCATCGTGTGTCTGTGATGTGTAAACCTTTTACAATCTGGATTTAGAGACTTATGAGACTAGTTTGTATACAAAATGCAACTTTCATCTTTCCTACAGTACTTTAGTCCAGTGTTTCTCAAACTTCTTCGAGTGCTGCTCAGATACATTCAGTAATAGACGTATCCGTGCTGGAGCGCACAATTGGTCAGAATTTTTTGCCCTAGCCTGTCAGAAGACAGCAGGTGGCCACTGCCCACTGTGCCACCCTGTGGCTATATATGTGGCTGCCGCCCGGCCCCTCCTCAGTTCCATTTTTTCCACCTCAGCATTGGTTGTGGAACAGCCCGATCCTTGCACTTCACAAGCAGCCTGTCTTCCTCATTTTCATTTTTATGAGCCTTTTGTCCAATTGGGAGCACCTATTCGTGGACCTAGTTCCACTGAAGAAGGTTCCCTCTCTCGAGCTGAAACATCGACATTGCATTCCTACACCATCCGCCATGCCGGGTTTAAACCCTACACCGAATGCAGCAAGGCCTTCCCATGGGATGATCCCCACGAGAAGTGCCTCCGGTGCCTAAGTGAAAGCCATGTGGTCACTGTTTGTTCCATTCGTTTGTCCTTTAAACCAAGGACAATCAAAGACAGGGAGCAAAGGCGCCATGCCTTGGCCTCCGAACAGGCTCGGCACTCTTCCCCCGAGGCCTTGTGGTCTCCTGTGGCACCACATGCCATCTCAGCACTGGAGCCCATCCAGCACTGTGGCAACAGGGGACGCAGGAGCAGCTCGGTACCAATATCAGTACTGCGGTGCCGGCACCGCTCCATGTCTTTGACACGGGACTGGGCAGGGTCAGTGCCGATTCCGACGACGCTGGAGGTAGTGGAGGCAGCAAGGGCGCTCCTCTTACTGTCTACATCTCCCTCTTCAGTGCCTGCTAGAAGGGGAAAACCAGCCTTCATTTCGAAGGTCTGGGCACAGTGTAAACAGCACCATATGCCTTCTCCACTGTCGGGGCCAGGCTCCCTGACACCGGAGCCCACTACCTCCTTGAGTCCTGATACCGTTGGGCCGTCTCCTTGGCGCCATATCACCCCGTTGTCCCTCGTACCACCCTGAGGGTCCAGAGACACTTCCTCCTCTCCCAGCCCAGGTGAATGGGCCTCCAAGGGCTCCAAACAGCCCCAGCGCCTGCCTCAGCTTCATTGCATTTTTGGTAATGTCCCCATTAATGGTCCCCACAAGAGATCACCACGCCCATGTCAGTACTGGCCCACTCGGCACCAGTCAGGGCTCTAAACCTGGTGCCATGTTCTTACATGGGGGACCTATCGGTGTATTTTGACCTCCTGCGCCATGTCTCAGCCCACATGGGAATGGAGGTCCAGCCCTCCGAAGGGCCCGCAGACACCTTATGTGCGCCAGTGTTCTCTTTGGTGGAACTAGTCATAGTTCCCCTCCACCCCAGCATCTGGGACTTGGCCTTGTCTCGCTGGCAGAGCCCAGGCTCCATCTCCCCGGTCCCAGATACGGCGGGCCTGAAGTACCGAGTTCCAGGGTCAGAGTTCCTCTCGCTCATCCATTACCCAGTCCCACCTCAAGCAGGTGGTAGAGGCAGCCTTAGGGCCAGGGCAGGCTCCTCGCAATCCCCTCCCAACATCGGGGGATGAAAAGGAGTTAGAGTTACTGGGCTGGAAGGTATACTCCTCCTCGGCCTTCCAGTTACATGTTGCAAATAACAAGGCCCTGGTAGGCAGATATATGTTGGATGGTTGGGAGTCAATAAATAAATTTAGACATCTACTCCCACGAGAGGCAGAGGAAGAGTATGATTTAAAAGGGATAGCCGTGTTAATCTAGTCCAGTGAAAAAACAACAAGGAGTTGTGTGGCACTTTAAGACTAACAGATTTATTTTTTGCATGAGCTTTTGTGGGAGAAGATCCCACTTCCTCAGATGCTTCGAAGATGGGTGAACTTGAGGAGGGTAAAATAGACTCCCAGGACCTCCTCCTGTTGGCCTGGGGCGCAGTGGATACGGCAGCCTGCACTATGGCCTCGGCTTTGACCCTGCAGCATAGCTACAGGAAGCTAGAATGCCCCCAGCTTCCCAACAGTTGGCCCTTGACCTTCCCTTTAGGGGCTGAAGCCCTCTTCCCACCAGAGACCTCTGCTGTCTTGGGTACCGCTTGTAACCCCGGGGAGGAATTAAAATATCTGGGTCTTCTTCCCATGGGGCCTCTTCCACATCCCCTGGCCCTATAAGGCCTGGGAATAAACCGATCCCCTTCCTCCTCCTTCCCCAACAACCGCTGGTGAGGACTTAATCCCCACCACCACAACTTCAGTTTGAAATCCAGTTGGGGAACCTTCCTGTCAAGGTCCCACCTCCACAATTTGGGGGGGGGGGGGGATTCCGACCTACTAGCCAGAGGCATTGGTTATAACCAGTCAGACTGGTTACCGATCACCTTCCCCAAAAACCCCTGCCCCATGGAGTGGCCCAATGACTTGGGACCCTTCCTATGAGCTGACAGCCCTCCCTCTCTCTCTGTTGGGCAGAGCCAAGGTTTAACCCAGGGTCATATTCATACCCTCTCCTTTGATCCTATTACTTCCAATAACCAAGAGGACTCAACCTTCTGGTTATCCAAGCCTCCACTAATAGTGTAGCGGATAGAGTGGAGGTCTGTGGCCTGAATCCGCTTGGGCAACCCCTAGCCAATGGGTCTGACTCCAACCCAAGGGGCTACCACATCCTTATACCCAACACTCCGTGGGGGGAGGAAAGCCCCCCTCTCCCCCACTTCCTCGTGCGGCGCCTCCCTTGCCCTCTATGGGACATATAAGGTATTCATGGAACACACTCAAAACATCAAAGAGTGTACTGCCTCACCTATGCCCATTCTGAATTAGACTGAGTTTTTCCCATGAGTGCACTATCCAAGCCTGGGAGTTACGCTTGCGCACACTCCACCTTGGCCAAGGTCTTAACTTCCTATCTTTTGAAACAGATATTCAGGAGACCTTTGTTGACAGGGACCTCCTCTTTTCACTCCCCTCTTCCCAGAGGGCATTTACTTCCCTATCTCCAGAGGGTGGAGCCCCCCCACCCTTCCTTATACGCCGCCCTAACCAATCCTTCTCTTATGTCACCAGCGCGAATTAGCTGGTGCTCAAATATAGCTTGCATTCAAACAATCCCCAACCAGGGATCTAAGGTATATGCTTCCAGCTTGCTGGTACTTTAACCCCTTCCTGAACCAATGGAGAATGCAAACCGTCCCTGCCTGCCAAACACCAGACGCAAATGTCAGAGCTTGGTCACGAGACACAAGCGTTTGGTCAAGCGCTCATGATTTCCATTGTGGAGATAAACCCTCCAGTATTCACTACCACAGCTTGGGTGAGCATGTGTGAGAGAGGTCTCACTAGTTGGGGCCTCTACCTCGTTTCTCTACCCTCCCTTTCCCTGTATGGGAAAGAGGCTACATTATCGATCAATGAATCACTTCCCCCAGGCTCGCAATCACCACTATTCGGGAGGTGACCTAAGTCAGAACCCCAATATACGGGGTCTGTCCCTGACAAAGTAGACCTCTGCCACTCCCCTTTCTCTCTCCCTAAGGTGGCCACTTCCTTCCACCTAAATCAGGAGATCCTCAGGTCACGGAGAACCAAAGGAGATGACATAATAATATCAACTGGACCCCACCCCTCTGCCATCCAATCAAAGGTGGAGAAATTCATCCCTCTGCCTTCCTTGATACGCCCACAGTCGCTGCTCGGTCCCACCGTGATGGTTCACAGACCATCCCTGCAGGTGGGGTACGAATCTGGGCCCAATCATTGCTTCCCAGAGTCTTATCCAGCGGTGCCACTCATGTAGCTCACCTTCCAGGGACATCCATAGTACCGTGGCTACCCCCAAACTAGCTCCGAGAGACTCCTGCTCAGGAGTCCTGCAGGTACAGCTCCTTCTTCCTCACCATGATCTGAAGATCTTCTAGCCCTAGTAGCTGCGACCCGGCATATTATACTCATGTCCTAAGTGACTATGAGGTTCCTTCTCACTCGATGGAGCCTAACATCAACCCCACCCCGAAATTCTGAACACCGACCTGGAATTCGGGAATTAGCTGACCCTTGAAAGAAGTCACCTTCCCGGGTAAGGTTTAATAACAACGATAGAATGTTCATAAAGGATACTTCAGATAAACCGGAAATGTCTTTAAAAGGGTCCACCGGGTGTCCCCATCAGGGTGGCGTACCCTTGCTCCGCTCCTATTGGAGGGAACTCCTTCCTCCTTTATCACATCCTGATTTCTTCCTCATGGCCCCTTCTCACAGGGAGCCTCAAACCTGATACACATCCCTGTGCTTCACCAGGCTTAAGGTCAGTGCCATACTGGGGAGGGTCTTTCCCTGTGATGTGAGGTCACACAGGCCAAAGTGAGTTTGGTCCCGTAGGCCGCGGGGACTGGCATCTGGGGCTCTTGGGGCACATGATCCTACCCTTCAGGCTTCACCTTCATTGTGATAGCTGCTTGCCCCTTATATTCATTCAGCCATTTCCCAGCCGCTGAATCCAAATAGTAATAGTAATAACGAAATAATAGCAATAGGGAAAAAAAAAAAAAAAAGAAAGGAAAATAGCAATAATACCATTTCCTTGTGTCTGTGTGATGCTATGGATGCTGACAGTCCACCTCAAAAAAAGGGGACCGTCACGGTGTCATCAGTAAGCTCATGTAGGCCAGGGGTATACTCTTCAGACCTATAGGAAGTCCCACCTGTGTCTATCTTATATAGTGCCATACTGTGGGTCAAGCACCTGGCTTTCCCATGCCGGTCTGAGTGCATCACTTATAAGTGTGTTGTACGAGGTTGTCAGCTGTCGCCTTTGGTTTTTCGCATTCCTCCTTAAACTAGGACAAGGTAACTCTCCTAAATCCTCCCCATACTGCTTCTGGTAGCCCATCCCTGCTGCGTGGCACCGAGTGCGTCAGATTCACGTTCTCGTCTGTCCCACGACCTGCATGTGCTTTACACTGCCTGACTGAGAAGACAGCCCCCCTCCTTCCAATGCTTCTTGCGGTGTCCGGTAACCACCACTGTCAGCCTGGCAATCCTAAGGCCTTGTGAACTCCCTCATAGATTTTACGCCAACTCGTGCTTCAGCCAGAACACTCAAGCCTCTGGTCTCCACATGCCTCTGCCAATACCATCTCAGGTAGAGCAGTTAGAGACACATTCCTCGGCCATAGCCACGATGTGTTTGTCCCGCACTTGTACGTAGGGTGACCTTAGGCCATCCTGTCCACACACATCAACTGGTGCTCGGGCAAACCAGGCCTACTCCTCTCCACTGTGTTAGTTCCTACAATCCCAGGCGATTCTTGCCTGGATCACGGCCCTTAGGTCAATACCTTAGACCCTTTGAGGACCTTGCTCATTGGACAACTACACATGTCGGAGATATGCTGTGCTGAAGGCGGAAGAGCCAGCTCCACTCACCATCCATCAGCATGGTGAACAGTCACCTATTACTGAATGTATCCGAGCAGCACTTGAAGAAGAACGGTGGGTTACTTACCAGTAACCGTCCTTCTTCGAGATGGGCTGCTCAGATTCATTCACAACTGTAGTAACCTTTGGGGAGGAAGGGATTAACACTCTGGTCAATGAGTCCCAAGACACCCAATAGGAACAAACCACAGGTTTTTGAATTGGAGCAGCAGCCTGGTCTGTGCCTGTTTAGATGCAGCAGAGCTCCTGGGAGGATCAGGAGAAGGCCAGAGGCGCCTGAGGAAGGATCCAGCGACATCCTTACCAAAGATAAGCTAAACTTGTTACAGACCAGGCGTGAGTAGAACAGGGAATGTTTACTTTGACATGGTCAGGGTATTTTCTTTATTTTTGGTTTGTTTTTGGATTTCTCTGTGCTGAGCACATCTACCCCCTCCCACTATCCTGTAACTACCTAAGTTAATTCCCAGAGAAGCAACTCTCTGTGTTTCTTATCTGTTCTTTTTAATTAAAGAGTTTATCTTTTCAGTAAGCTCTGGTTCTGTGTCCTGAAAAGCAAGAGGTTTGTGTGCATGTGCCTCAGACTGCACAGCCAGCTACTAAAGGGGATTCTGTTCCAGTTCCAGCTGATATCCCAGCTGGGGTTCAGTCACTCCCCAGAGGGCGCAATAAAAGTGATTGAAGGTACCTCACAGGAAGGAGTTCCCAACAGCACCTTCTTGGGTTTCAAGAGGTTTTTGCATTTGGGTGGTGGCAGCAATACCACTCTAAGGCTAGGAATTGGAGGCCTTGGAGAGTTTTAAGACCAGGCTTTAAGGCCAGTGGCTTTTACGGCCTGTTGTAGGCCCCCACCTTCTGCACTCAGAGTGCCAGAGTAGGGAAACAGCCTTGACAACAACCTTCCCCCCGTCCCCGCACTTACAGTTGGTGACTCCTAGGAACTGGGGAGGGGCCAGACGGTGGCCACATATATAGCCACAGGGTAGCGTGGGGGGTGGTAGCTGCCTGCCCTCTTCTGACAGGCTAGGGCAAAAAGTTCTGACCAATTGTGCGCTCTGGCACAGATACACCTATTACTGAATGAATCCGAGCAGCCCATCTCAAAGAAGGATGGTTACTGGTAAGTAAACCACTGTTTTTGATACCAGGGATTTAATCGCTCCCTTCCTGAGCAGGGAGATCTCAGGGATCAGCAGTAATTGACTGGTCACTGAGGAAATACTACTTTAGACAATGAGATCCTTCTATAATGCACGTGTAAGAGTTGCAGTGTTAAAAATAAAGATACCTGTCATGATATCTAGTCCCCTCCAAAGGCATTGGATATTTATTCTCACTGCCTTAAGACCTAATCCATTGAGTTGCTAAACACTGTCCACTTCCACTGAGTTTACTGGAAGTTAAGGGTGCTCAGCCCCTCATAGGATCAAGCACCTGGTACTAAGGAGAGCTCAGCATATCAATCCCTCTCATTCATTGTGAAGAAAGCACAACCTGTGCTACCACAGAACAGTGGCTCTGCTGAAATTAAAATATAATTGCTGCATATCAGCATGGTTACCAAAATCATCTCTGTGTTTACAGAGTGGATACCAGTAAGTCATATTTCATTTCCAACTAGTTGCCAGACAGAAAGATAAAGCAGTAGATCTTGGTTCAACAGCAGCCCCCTCAAAGAGATCTGATTCCAGTCACAAAGAAATTCATTAACTCAATAAGCATTTTTCAAACATCCAATATATATACACACATGCTTTACAATCCTAAGCTGACTAACTCAGAGACACCACCTCATGTCCCCGGTTTCTGAAACACGTTAGCAAGGATGCATCAGTCATCACTCTCTGCCGTAAACTTCAAAGGGAACTTCAGAGCCAGGCTGCTGACTGTGAAATTTGCTTCTGCCAGAGATCCAACTGAGCCCAAACCTTTGCATTACTAGATCATGTTACAAGAGCTATCTCTTTGTCCAGGCCTTCTCCTAGTACAGAAATCAGCAACGCAGGCTCAGTGAGCCACCTGCCGCTTCCTGAGTGTCCCCTTCTGACTCCCTGGCAATCTCCCTCAGGGAGCCAGGTGTGCTCTGGGGACTCCCAGCTGGCCCCTGCATTGTGGCCAAATCAGGGTCACCCCCACCCTTTCACCACAACCGCATGAGCCAGAAGCAGCCCAGCAGTTGCACTACGGCCCCTAGTGTTGGCAGGGAGTGTACAAGCAGTGCACTGCTCCCTCTCTCCCTCCCACCTCTGGCAGGATGAAGCAGCGCTGCCCCGCCTACCCCCAGTTGGTTGTCTCTCTCAAGAGCGGCCAGGGAGAGCTGCAGCTTGCGGAGGTGGGGTCCTGGAGTGGCCCCTCCATGGAGTTCAGGTTGCTTCAAGCCAGCCACTCCAGGTCTGAACAGAGGCCATCTCACCCCCAGGTCCTGGGTTGGCCCTGTTCAGCCCTGGGGTGTCCGGGTTGAAGCAGCCTGAACTCTGCAGAGTGGGCCATTCCAGGGTCCTGCTTCCGCAAGCTGCAGCTCTCCGCCAGCTGCTCTTGGGAGGGACAGTGGGCTGGGGGTAGGCGAGGTAGTGCTGCTCTACCCCACCAGCGGGGGGAGGGACAGAGGGAGCACACACCACCCATTCACCCCTCACCAGCACTAGGGGCTGTGGTGCAGCTGCTGGGCTGGCTCAGGCTCATGTGGTTGTGGTGGGAGGGTGGAGGGAAATGCCTCTTCTGCTCTTTTAGGTTGCTGACCCCTGCCCTAGTAGTTACAGAATTCCCCTGACTATGTCCCCCTGGATGGCCACCATCTGGATTTACTCTTTCTTCAAGTGAACAGTTCTTACTAAGGAGAGGGAAAAGCAGAGGGGGATCCCTTGATGGGTTCCTGATGTATTTCTAATGTACATAATGCCTGCCCAGATTTTGGCTGCTTTAGTGAAGTGTATATCAATAACAGTTAAACTAACTGTACTTCTGTATGGTTTTCCTGAGTTCCTTCTTACATATTTACATAATACCAGAGCACACTGTCAGCAACTTCAATAAATAATCAGGTTTTCTGTAATCTGTCTTGCCACTTTTGCTAATGATCCATGTTTGTAATAAACAAATAATTTTCCTTTGAAGAGCTTCAAGCTTCCTATGGTCTCCTGAGGTATTTCTTCCATACTGTTTCTGCCTCCCCTCATAAACTCCCAGATCTGTGAGCAGCCTATGTTAAGTTTAACACAGTTTCTTCTAGAAAAATAAATATTAGCTATGGCTGGTGTCAGCAGAGGCATGATCTCTGTTATGTAAAACCTTTGATCAGAGCAGAAAGTGTGGTAGGAAATCGTGTGGAAAAAAACTGTGGGAAGGCTTCTGTAAGCTGTGACATCGACAAGGACAAATGAAGAAGAAGAAGAAGAAAAAGGGAAAAAGGTTATGTCTGAAGCACAGGCTATGTGAAATTCAATTCAAAATCATTTTGTAGGCTTCAACAATCCCAGATCTAGGATATAAATGTGTCCTCCCAGAATTCTCTGCCATATATAAGGCACCCAGCTAAACTTGAATTCATTACTAGAGGTTCTGACCCCTCACTGATACTTTCTGAGACTAGGTACCTTCTTTCCTGTCAATCTGTTTTATTCAATCCCTTGAGGATCTGAGGTAAAGAAAGGCCCCCATCTGTGCTCATTTACAGCAAGGAATTATATCTTAATGATTCAATTCAAGACAATCCTGCAGTGACTTCAGACAGTGCTACATTATTAAATCTTCTGGCTGAAATTCTGTGCTGGGCCTCAAGGAGGTACACTGCAGAAGATGCAGTCTATCTGGAAAGAAGGCAAGGGGGCGTTTAAGCCATCTTTTCAACCTGTGTTTCTAGAGGGTACACATTACTCTTCCAATTTAGAGAATGCTGCTCCACACAATACCCCTTAGCACTCCATTCTATGATACACAGGGGATGCCAGGAGTAGAACTGAGCAGGTTCATAGTATCAGCCAGCTCTATCCTACTCCTGGCTGCTCCCTATGCACCAGAGTTTACAGTGAGGAGCAGATGTAGGTTGCCATATAGGGGAGTGGAAATGGCAATGGAACTACTCCCTCTTTAAAACATTCAGGTATGATCTGAAATGAGACCCTGGAGTTTTACAGCTTCCAGAAATGTAGCTGTGTTAGTCTAGTTCAGCAAAACAAACAAGAAGTCCTGTGGCACTTTTAGGGTATGTCCACATGCACATTTTAAATCAAAATAACACTGGTTATTTCAATTTAAAAATGTTTTTATCCACATGATGTTTCCTTATTTCAAAATAAGGAGCTCCCTTATTTCTAAATAAGGAAAATCATTTTGATATAATAAAACCTAGGTTGAAATGAAAATGATGGTTATCTCGAAACTGTGGTTTCAAAATAACACTGTGTGGCTGTTATATCGATATGACCCACATATCAATATAACTTCCTCCCAGGGTGCATGGCACCCTGGAAGGAAGTCCCGCCCCCCCCCTGCCCCCAGCACCCTGGCCAGGGAGCCCATCAGCACCCTGACCGAGGAGGGAGAGGAGGTGCAGGGGGCACAGGCAGGTGTGCCCCCACCTCTGGGTGGCTGGGGCAAGGAAGCCCTCATGCCCAGCTTTCCAGCAGCTTGCCGGGCAATGGGTCAGGCAGCCGGTGTGCCCCACCTGCAGAGCTTGCCAGCTCCTGGCCAGGCAATGGGTCAGGGAGCTGGCGCACCCCGCTGCCCAGCCAGGAGCTGGCGCACCCTGCAAGTGGGGCACCCCAGCTCCCCGACCCACCACAGGGGCAGCAGCTGGCAAGCCCCGCAAGCGGGGCGTCTCGGCTCCCTGACCCACCATAGGGCCAGCAGCTGGCAAGCTCCACAAGGAGGGTGCCCCGGCTCACCAACCCTCCACGGGGCTAGCAGCCGGCAAGCCCCACGGGGGGGGGGTACCCCGGCTCCTGGACCCGCCATGTGGACAGCAGCCAGCAAGCCCCACAAGCTGGGCATGCCAGCTCCCCGACCTACCGGCAAGCCCCACAAGCAGGGTGCCCCAGCTCCTAGACCCACTTCGCAGCCAGCTGTGGGGAAGTGTTGGTGGGGAGCCTGGCACCCTGGCTTCCCTGCCCCCGCTGCCCTGCAAGCAGCAGGGTATGCGGGGTGCCCCATGGTCCCTTCCCCGCTGCCCCACCAGCAATGGGGGATATGCAGGGGGAAGGAGGATCCCTGCCCTGGGGGCTTTTTTCCCCTGCTTGGCTCTCCAGGTGACAGCCAGGCAGGGGATTGGGTGGCAACATGGCCCTGCCAGGGGGCCATGTTGCCACACGTCCCAGGGTGCCCCTCTCTCAAGTCAAACTAGCAAGTCCTGTTTCTGGACGTGCTAGTTTGATTTGGGTTTTTTTCATTTGGACATGTTAAATCAATTTTACTTAAATCAATTTAACTATTTTTAGATCGATTTGGTTAAATTGATTCAAGTAGAATTGATTTAACTGGCTGTGTGTGGACATAGCCTTAAGGACTAACAAATACATTTATCGCATGAACTTTCATGGGTAAAATCCCACTTCATCAGATGAGTTTTTACAGGTTCCGGAATCTGGTTCTGAACTTCCTCCTCAGTAGCCTAAAATATTTTGTTGAACTGCACCTGGATGATACAGTCTGGGAACTTTCCAGCTAAACTTTCCAGCCCTTCAGCTCAAATCCTGCAATTACTTACCCAGGCCCTTAACTTTTGCCATGTAAATATTCCAACTAATTTCAATGCAAATTGCTTAAGAAAAATTGTGTACATGCTTAAGTGTTTGTAGGGCTGGTCCCTTTGAAAGGGAGTGGGGAGGTGTGGGTGTTTTAACTTTTAAATGTCAGGACAAGAGCTGGTTCTCCATTTCTTGCTGTTTTAGCAATTTCTGCAATTGAGAATTCTGCAACAAAAGGGAACATTACGAACCTTAGTTTTAGTGTTATGCTTATTGTTCACATAGTTCATGTTTATTATACATATTCTTGAACCAATACAAAAGATATACGAGCCCTCAGCTCAAATATTCTCTGCTTGGTATTTCAACTGTAGTGAAACAACAGTACTCAGTAACAGAATCCTTTAGCTGGTAACAAACTGCAATGACATAAAGTAGGATTTTGGTGCCTGACCAACTCTGTGCCCTGTCTGAACTGAGTATTTCGCTGGAGAGAGAGATGAAGCATCTACAAAAGGGATAGGTCATCTCAATATAGTTTCTTTAAATTACAGTACATGTCCTTGTCAGTCAGGGGTTAATTAAATTGATGGCTGTTGGGTTGTTAATTAGTGGCTGCCTAGGTGAGCTCCCTGTCTGTGGGCTGTCTCAGTCTGTGTAATTACTGGAGACACCCCTTCACAATAAAATGATTCAGCATAACCACAGATCCACTGAGAATGAAGGCACTTGACAAGATTTATTGCAGAGAAGCACAATAAAAAGTATGACTTGCAACTTACCAGTATGCTTTACATATTTATGCCATGATGCAATTAAAAGGCACACTCTGGCAGCAGGACCACTGCCATCCCCTAGTCCAGACAAAGCTATCCCACTGCCCTCCATTTTGATGCACTTTCATATACAGGTTTCAGCTCTGCCTCCTATTATGTGTTTAGTTACCATCTTCTGGTGACATCTAGTCTCACCCATCTCTATGTCTGGGGGATTGGACCAAACCATTTTAAGTTATCATAATATTATGAGATTAACACAATCAAATTGTGCCTGTTATTCTACGGCATTAATATCTCAGTACTTTTTATTTGTAAGCCAGGCTTAGAAGCTGTGCCTAACAGCTTCTGGGAGGGGGACAACTAATATGCATGGGTCCTGTATTAGCATGAACACAAAGAGCACAATTAGGTATTAGCATACTAGGTGCAGGGCATAGTGGGTAATGGAATTTGGAGTTAATCTGATCACAAATCTGTCAATATCTGTAATTCTACTGAAGGGAAATATGAAATACTGTCTTTTGTAATATGCTAAGCTCTGCTTGTTCCAAATTTGATTGGGTTAGTAAAGGGTAAAAGCCACCCTTAGCTAAAAAGAGACTTGTAAGAGAGGCTACTGGCTATTTCAGTCTGAAAATATTTAAGACAGAAATGGAGTTTTGTATGACTTCTTTTAGAGCAAAATATTTAAGGCATTTTTGTTTTATCCCATTGTGAAATGACAGATTTGGTTAGACTTCTTTAAGGTCTTTTTTTTTCTTTGTTACAGAAGTAGTTGTTTGCAGTTGTTTGAGATTTAAGAGCTGAAATTACTAACAGAGACAAACTCTTTACACTAAAATCATTAGAGAAGGAAAATATTCCTTCTCTGAGCTGAAATCATTGAAGAGGAGCAGTGAGAAGTGGGTGGAGCTGGGAAGTGTGAGTGACTAGTGGGCAAAGCTAAGAAGCTGTGCTAGTGGGTGAAGTGAGTGACCAGGGGTTGGTGCTAGCAGACAGCTGGTGTGAAAGATGCTCCCTACGTATGCTAGGGCTGGTTAGGAGCCTAGTTAGTGCTGATTCCCCAGCTGGTGCCCATTTTGCCATTAAGTCTTATATATTCTGTTATGCGGTGTGGGTTGATGGGAACTTTGCTCTGTACTGATTTTCTAGATCAGCACCTATTTCTGTTATTTGGCCTTTTACACTCTGTTTTACTACTATTAAAAGTTCTGTCTACTACACTCAAAATCATGCTTGCAAGTGGGGAAGCCTTACCTCTTTGGGGTGCCCAGGAAACTGCAGGATTCCCCAGAAATCTGGGTGGGGGCTCAAGCCAGTTGGTGGTGTTACATTATTGGGAAATCCCTAGTTATAGAACCCAGCCCTTGTTCTGCCAGCCTGCCCTGGCAGAAGGGTTACATATACATAATTTCTTGAAGTAGCAGAATACCGGATGCATTTGAATCTTAGTCAGCTACTGTCCATTTTTACGACTTCTTACCGACTACTGTAATTGTCCGTATCCTTAACCATACTTTGGTTTGGATTTTGTAGTCTGGCCTACTTTTCCAGGCCTCAGGTTTCATCTTTTGCCAGTTAGAATAAAATGGCCAATGGAAATTTCATCCTAAATACCTCTGAAAATCTGAGCTATAAAGATATATAGGAAGACACAGTCCCTGCTCCAAAGACCGTACAGTGCAAAAAGACACAAGGTAAATAAAGGGTTGAGAAAAGACACACAACATATATTCAAAGTACTCACATACATGGTGGTTTCCAGACATATTTTGTTTGGCAGATAACTATCTGTATAAAGCAGTGCTTTTATCCCACTCCCTAACAAATCTTTTCCATTCATTTGTTTATGAAAACTATGACCCATGTAAGACAGCATTCTAGTGATAATAGTTTTATAATATGCATTTAATATCCATGCCTATATACAGTGCTACTTTCTGCCTCTCTTGTTCGTTTCCTTTTCCAACAACTTCAATAAGACCTAGCTCTTAAATAACACCATGCCCTCAAAGTGCTATAAACAAATTAACTAATTCATCATCAAAACCCCATTATAAAGTAGGGGATAATTATTATGCACATTGTACAGATAAAGAATTAAGAGAATGCAGAGTTCCTGGCCACCAGCCCCATGCTCTGTCCACTAAGCAAAGGTGCCTCTCTATGAGCCAGGTGGTCCCAAAATTACTGTGTAGAAGATTGAAACACACAGTCCAGAACAAGTTCATTCCATGCCTCATATCTAATCATGTGCATGTTCTGTTCCTACACCCTTGAGCACCTGGACCCTGAGATCACTTCTATTGTGTAATAGAGCAAAATGGCCTCATGGAAACGTTCCCCCAGCAAAGGAGGAGTTTAGGGACAATATATGCCACCTTCCTCTGGGGTGTGAAACTGTGACGTGGCATGCTGGGGGCAGGGGCAGGGAAATGCTCCATAGTATTTCAGGGACAACCACTGAGGATACCATGAATTCAAACAGCCTCCTGAGACGTATAGTACAGTCACCCCTCTTTCTCCATGCACCATCCCCAACAGATGGGCTTCTTCTCCTGGCAGATACCAGATTTTAGCCTGGGGTATGGAGAGGCAGAAGTTCCTCAGTTCTGGAACATGCTACCGCTATGTGTGTGACCAAGCCCTATGTCTGTTAATGTCAAGGTCAAAGCACAAAGTCTGTGAGTCCATTCAACTCCCATTGAAGTCACTAGAAAAATTATCATGGCCTTTAAAGTGAACTGGATCAGGTCCTTCCCAGGGCCCAAATAATTAAAAGTAGTCTCCAAGTATAGTTTCGGGTATTCAGGCTGAGACTCTCAGGACCAGATCCTTGACGTATGAAGGTTCTGAAGTCCTACTAAAACCAATGTGAGTTATGCAACTAAATACCTTTGAGCAGTGGTTTTCAAACTTAGGGTCGAGACCCAGTAGTGGGTCCTGGACCTTCAGGCACTAGGCTGCAGCACCCCCTGCTGCTTCCACCAAAAGACTGGAATACATTGTTTAAAGATTTAATTATTGGGTTGTAGGCATAAATAATTTTTTTCAACTGGATCTTGAGATAAAAAGTTTGAAAAACCACTGCCTTTGAGGGGGCTTAATTTACAGAGGGCCTGAACACACCTAGCAGTCTGGGTTTCTATGGAATTAATGTGCACTGCGATGCTAAAAATCAGACCCGAGGTATCCCAAGCTGGGCATGCCAAAACCAAGGCAGGTAAAACCTGAGTTTTACTTTTTAAAATATTGCCTTGTATTTACCCTGAGCTTTAGACAGAGGTTTTAATCCTGGTGGTGGTGTTTTAGTTGGAGACTGAATAGTGCTAATTCATCTCTAAACTGGTGGTTTTGGTAGTTAGCATTCAGTGTCATTGACTAAGATTTCAAGTTGTAAAGATGTCTCACAGCAAGAATATTTTTCTAAAGTGGAGAATGAATCCTTTTTATATTTAATATGTTTAAGCTGATGCAGTCATTTTCTGGTGAAAGTCTTTTCATAAATCTGAATGACAGTTTTCTAGTTTAATCATCCTGCACTTTCAGAAAGTCTTAGGCCTGAAAAAATCTTCTTTGAGAATAAGGAAGTATACGATCACTGCCTAGTGGGTTGATTACCTTTGCATAAGGATCCAGAGAATTTGATTTATGGTATGACGCAACGGGCTGTATTAAAAGATTGTATGGCCAGATACACTAGTGATAAAATAAAAGAGAGAAACATTTGGGGTGGAGAAACAGCTTTACCTTCTTCTCTGAGCACTGCTTGGATACATTCAGTAACAGGTGTGTCCGTGCCACAGCACACTATTGGTCGGAAACCTTTTTGCCCTAGCCTGTCAAAACCGGGCTGGCGGCTACCGTCCCCTAGCTACCCCATGGCTATATATGTGGCCGCCACCCTGTCCCTCCTCAGTTCCATTTTCCGCCCTCAGCGACGGTATTGGAATAGCCTGCTCCTTGTGATCACACAAGCAGCCTGTCTGTGTCTTTTATGAGCCACTCGCTCGACTGGGAGAACATCTTAGTGGACGTCGTTCCACCGAAAAGTGCCACTCTCACCAAGCACGCAGCTTCGGAGCAGGAATATCACTCCTACTCGCCATCTGCCATGCCAGAGTTTAAAACATGTGCTGCCTGCGGCAAGGCCTTCCCGCAGGACGACCCCCACGAGAAGTGTCCCTGGTGCTTGGGTGAAGCCCATCTGGTCACTGAGTGCTCAGTCTGCCAGTCCTTTAAACTGCAGACCATTAAAGACAGAGACCAAGGGGGCCGTGCATTGGCCTCAGAGCAAGTGCAGCAGCCTACCCCTGAAGCTTCAGGGCTTCCTTTGCCACCACATGCCGGCTCGGCACTGGAGCCTTCCCGGCGCTGCTGTCCTCAAGAGCGAAAGAAGACACGCTCAGTACCGATGTCAGTACCGAAGTGTCATTGCCACTCTATGTCCCCCACCCGGGGGGTTGCTTCAGGACCAGCAGGAGTTGGTGCTGGTCCCTTCCACTCCAAAGGGCTTTGAGGCAATGAAGGCGCTCCTCCTGCTGCCAATGCCTCCTACTCCAGTGCCTCTCAAGAAAAGGGGTAAACTGGCCTTCACCTCGGCAGCCTGGTCACCCCAAAAGTGGTACTGATCTCTGTCACCGATCTTGGTGCCGAGTTCCCCAGCACTGGAGCCAGACATGCAAGAAGGCCCTGGTACCATTGAGTCCTCCCTTTGGCGCTGTGTTACCCTGCCTTCTCCAGCACCACCAACACGGCCCCATGAGGCTTTTCGATCCCTGAGCCCTGAGGAAGGTGTCTTGAGGGGGAGTAAACGGCCCTGTCCACAGCCCTCAGTACTGATGCCCTATAGGTACCAATCCCATGAATGGTCTCCCCAAGAGACCCCAACGGGTCCCTGCAGTACTGTTCAGCCCATCTCAATCCTGTGTCCTCCAGCACTGGACCCCATGCCCCATTCCTACACTGGGGACCTCACAACACACTTTGACCTCCTTCGCCACGTTTGCACTCATGTGGGGTTGGAGGCTCATTCTCCTATGGGGCCTAGTGACACTTTGTTTGGCCTGGCATTCACTTCATGTGAGCCCATAACAGTTCCCCTACACCCTAGCGTATGGGACCTTGCCATGTCACACTGGCAAATCCCTGGGTCCACTGCCCCCACATCGGACACGGCGGGCCCTAAATACCAGGTCCCTGCAAGGGACTTTCCCTTCCTCACCCACCATCCGGCACTTTCTCATGGGTTGGTGGAAGCAGTGCTAGGCCCAGGGCAGGGTTCTCACGACCCTCTCCCGGCGTCGAAGGATGCAAGGAAGTTAGATCTCCTGGGGCAGAAGGCTTACTCCTCCTCTAACTTCCAGCTACAGGTAGCCAATCATCAGGCCTTGGTAACCAGATATGTCATGGATGTGTGGGAGTCCATGAACAAGTTCAGACATTTACTCCCACAGGAGAATAGGGTGGACTCTAATACTCCCCTCCTTAATATTTCCCCTTTTCCTTAGAGGGTGCTACTTCCTAATCCTATGTGGGGCATCTGAAGGCTCCCTGCTTTGTACTTTCTTGAAGGCCAGCATTTTCTTCTCCTCTTGGGAAGATTACGTCCCATATGTTCATGAGTCCTGGTGACTCCCCTCCCCCCCCCCCACAAAAAACAGTCCCTACTAATGGGCTTATTGACTGGGGGCAGCCTGACTAGGGAAGGAGAGGTATAACTGCATCAGAGGGTTTTCCACTTAGGAGGCCTTAATGAAGGAGAATAGAAGAGTGCATGTGCACTCAGGAAATTACCAGCTAGGGTGAACTTGAGCTACCAGCTCAGCAGTTGATGGAGAAGGGGTCTAAAGGCTGTTGATTTGAATCCCAAGGGCAGGCATAACCAAGTTGACAGGGTCTTGAACGTGAGCCAAAAACCCCAAACAGCCTGGGGGAGGAGGGGAAAAGGGTCCATGCAGGTAAAATGAAGCAAAGAAAATTCAGTTTCAACTCTGTTCTCCTGTCTTTGTTACATGTAATGCTTATAAGGTTTTAAAGGTCAAAAATTCCATGCAAGCTGCATGGAAACTAATTAAAGATGCCATAATAGAAACTCAATTTAAATCAATACCTCAAATTAAAACACTTAGTAAGAAGACCAAAAGAATGCCACCATTTCTAAACAACAAACTTAAAGAAGCAGTTAGAGAAAAAGTATTTTTTTTTAATTGAAGTTAAATCCTACTGGTGAAAATAGAAAGGAGCATAAACTCTGGCAAGTGAAATATAAAACTATAATTAGGAAGGCCAAAAAAGAATTGGAAGAATAGCTAGCCAAAGACTTAAAAAGTAACAGAAAAAAAAATTAAGTACATTAGAAGCAGGAAGCCTGCTAAAAAACAGTGATGCCACAGGACAGCTGAGATGCTAAAGAGCATTCAAGGAAGATAAGGTGGTTGTCGAGAAACTATATTCTTTGCCTCTTTATTCACAGCTAAAAGTGTGTGAGAGATTACTAAATCTTAAATTTTGGAACAAATTGATAAATTAAACAGCAATAAGTCACCAGGACCAGATAATAGCTCTAAAGAAACTCAAATGTGAAATTGCAGAACTAACTGTGGTATGTAACCTATCATGTAGATCAGCTTCACAAGCTAGTAAACCTAACTTCCATACCAGGTAAATTGACTGAAACTATAGTAAAGAACAGACTTATCACACACACAGATGAACATGACTGGTGGAAGAGTCAACATGGTTTTAGTAAAGGGAAAACTTGCCACACCAATCTACTACGATACTTTGAGGAGGTCATCAAGCACGTGGACAAGATTAATCCAGTGGATAAGGCCATTCCCTAGGGTAGGGCAGCGCTTGGGGCCAATCAGCATGTGGGAGGCCCCGCACACTGGCAGAGCGGGGTGGGCTGGTCTAGAGGCCGGGCTCTGCTTTCCTGCTCTGCCACTGGGCCAGCCCTACCCGCCTCCAGGGCAGAGTGGCCAGCCCAGGGGAGGGGTGGGAGCATGGTCCCAGCCCCCCGCACAGTCTGATTGGCCCTGGGCCCTGCCCCACCCTAAGGACAGCTCTGTCCACTGAATTACTCTTGTCCACATGCTTGGTGACCCATTCTGGACTAGCCTGCCCCACCACAGGGCCAGCTGTTCCACCCTGGGGACAGGGAGGCTGTCCCAGAGGCCAGGTTCCGCACTTCTGTCCCAACCTAGTGCCTTTGGCACTGGGGCCTGGAGCAGTCACCCCTTCCCCTCAAGGACAGCTCTGCCAGTGGATAAAGTGTACTTAAATTTTCAGAAAACTTTTGACAAGGTCCCGTACCGAAAGCTATTAAGCAAATTAAGTGATCATGGGATAAGAGAAAAGATCCTCTCTGGGATAAATAACTGGTTAAAATATAGGAGACAGAGGATGAATGAATGGCCAGTTTTCAGAATGGAGAGAGAGAGATAGTAGTATTGCCCAGGGGTCTGTACTGGGACCTGTATTGTTCAACATATTCATAAATGATTTAGAAACGGGTATAAACAGGGAAGTGGCAAAATTTGCAGACAATACAAAATTACTCAAGATAGTTAAGTTCATAGCAAACAGCAGAGAGTTACAAAGCGATCTCATAAAACTGGGTGACTGGGCAACAAAATGGCAGGTGAAATTCATTGTTGATAAACACAAAGTAATGCACATTGGAAACATAATTCCAACTAAAACAACAAGAGTACTGTGGCACCTTAAAGACTAACAGATTTCTTCAGGCATTCTACAAGCCACTACCCCCTATCTTACTGAGGCATACCAAAAGAAACTACATCTGCTAAAGAAACTCCCTGAAGAAGCACAACAATAAATCTACATGGACACACCCCAAGAGCCCCAACCAGGGGTATTTTATCTACTAGCCAAGATCCACAAACCTGGGAATCCTGGATGCTCCATCATTTCAGATATTGGCACTCTCACTGCAAGATTGTCTGGCTACATTGACTCCCTTTTCAGGCCCCATGCCACCAGCACTCCTAGCTATCTCTGTGATACCACAGATTCCCTGAAAAAACTACAGTCCATTGGGGATCTTCTAGAAAACACCATCCTAGCCACTATAGATCTAGAAGCCCTCTATACCACCATTCCTCACAAAGATGGACTACAAGTCATCAGGAACAGTTTCCTGGATGATGGCATGGCTCATGCGGTAACTGAACTTTGTGACTTTGTCCTGACCCCCTACTACTTCAGATTTAGAGATGATCTATACGTTCAACTCAGTGGAACGGCTATCAGTACCTGTTTCTCCCATAGTATGCCAATATCTCTATGTTTCCAAAAGGAAAGCCGTGTTAGTCTAGTCCAGCAAAAAAAAAACAAGGAGTCTTGTGGCACTTAAAGACTAACGGATTTATTTTTTGCATGAGCTTTCATTGGAGAAAATCCCACTTTGTCAGATGCTTCGAAGATGGGTGAACTTACAGAATGGAATGAAAATAAATGCAAAGGGGTGTAAAACATAGGATCAGATCATACAGTAACAGCAAATCAGAGCAGTTGTTCGGTTCAAACCCTGGGAAGCCTGAAGTCAAATTACCTTTTGTAATGGGAAAAGAACCCATAGTCTTGATTCAATCCTGCTTTCACAGAATTTAATTTGCATATTAATTCGAGTTCAGCTGTTTCTCTTTGAAGTCTTGATGTCCCAGTCACATCTCTGATAACGGTCGTTAACAAATCATTTATCGAGTGATTAGAAACATCTTTATGGCTGACCTAGAACCTCACTTCCTCAAATCTCATCCCCAATTGCCTCTCCTTTATCTGCGTTACACTGATGACATTTTCATCATCTGGACCCACGAGTAAGAGTTCCTTGAAGAACTCCACGGTGTTTTCAACCATCTCCACCCCACCATCAACCTCAGCCTGGACCAATCCACACAAGAAATCCACTTCTTGGACACTACCACACAAATAAGGGACGGATGCATTAACACCACCCTATACCAAAAACCAACCGACTGCAATACATACCTTCATGCCTCCAGCTTCCAGCCAGAACACATTACATGAGCCATCATCTACAGCCAAGCCTTAAAGTACAACCAGATCTGCTCTGATCACTTAGATGGAGAAAAACACCTGCAAGAGCTCTATCAAGCATTCCTAAAACTATAGTACCCACCTGAGGAAGTGAAAAAAACAGATTGACAGAGCCAGATGGGTACCCAGAAGCCACTTACTAGAGGACAGACCTGACAAAGAAAACAACAGAACACCACTGGCCATCACCTAGAGTCCCCTAGCTAAAATCCTACCAACACATCATCAAAGATCTAAAACCTATCCTAGAAGATGATCCCACACTCTCTCAAGCCTTGGTAGGCAGGCCTATCCTTGCTTACAGACAGCCTCCCCAACCTGAAGCAAATAGTCACCAGCAACCAAACACCATACAACAAGAACGCTAACCCAAGAACCTATCCCTGCAACAAACCCCGTTTCCAACTCTGTCTGCTCATCAACTCCAGTGATACCATTACAGGTCCCAGCCACACCATCAAAGGCTCATTCAGCTGCATATCCACTAATGTGCTATATGCCATCATGTGCCAGTTATGCCCTTCTGCTATTGACATTGGCCAAACCAGACCATTCTTATGCAAAAGGATAAATGGATACAAATCTGACATTAAAAATGGCAACATTCATAAACCAGTAAGAGAACATTTCAACCTCCCTGGACACTCAGTAGCAGATTTGAAAGTTGACATACTTCAACAAAAAAAACTTCAAAGATAGACTTCAGCATGAAACTGCAGAGCTGGACCTGATTTGCAAACTTGACACTATCGGATGGGGTCTGAATAGGGACTTGGAATGGTTAACACATTACAAAAAGTAATTGTCCCTGTTCACACATTCTCTCCCTCTACTCAACTGATGTGAAAGGGCACCATATGCCCTAACTGAATTGACTATACTAGCACTTGCCTTCCTCCATCCTGGCATGTGTATGTACACTTGCCAACTCTGTTTCCACTTCATGCATCTGAAAAAGTGGGTTAGAGCCCACAAAAGCTTATGCCTGAAGAAATCCGTTAGTCTTTAAGCTGCCATAGGACTCTTGTTGGTTTTGCTGAACACAGACTAACATGGCTACCCATCTGGAAATAATTCCAACTATACATTTAAAATATTAGGGTCTAAATTAGTTGTTACCAATCATGAAAGATCTTGGAGTCATTCTGGATAATCCTTTGAAAACATCCACTCAATCTGCAGTGGCAGTAAAAAAAAAAAACAAAACAAAACAAAAAACCCTCTAACAATGTTTGGAATCACTAGGAAAGGGAAAAATAAAAAAGAAAATACCTATTGCCTCTTTCTAAATCCATGGTAAGCCCACATCTTGAATATTGCACCCAGTTCTGGTCACCCCATTTCAAAAAAGATACACTGGAATTGAAAAAGGGATTAGCAAAGGGCAACTAAAATTATTAGGACTGGGTAAGCTTCCATATGAGGAGAGATTAATAAGATTGGAATTTTTCAGATGGAAAAGAGATAAAAAGGGGAGGTATGATAGAATGTGGAGAAAGAAATAAGGAAGCGTTATTTATTTCTTTTCATAACACAAAAAATTAGCAGTCACCAAATGAAATGAATAGGCAGCAGTCTTAAAATGAACAAAAGGCAGTATTTAACACAGTGCATATAGTCAACCCGTGGAACTCCTTGCTAGGGGATGTTTTGAAGACTAAGACTATAATGGGGTTCATAAAGAACTAGATAAGTTCATGGAGGATAGGTCCATTGATGGCTGTAACCAGGCTAGCTAGGGATACTGGGATAGATGAACCATTAGTCTGACCTAGTATGGCTGTTCTTGTTATTCTTATGTAAAAATTCGGTATTTCTCCCTACAGCAGACTGATTGACAAGAGGTGGACTATGTAAATTTAGGGACCTATTATAGTTTTATTAGGATGAAATATCTAAAGTAGCCAGGGAGTGGATCTAAAATAGCAGCAGGTTTCTATTACGTATCTAAGGTCTTGCAGAGTCTTGCAAAAGCTTGCAGTTTACCCAGGGCTTAAATTCTCACAAAATATTTCCTGAGCCCCAGGGCTTGGAGCTTCAGCCCCACAGGTTTGAAAATACGTACCAGAGCTCTGTTCCAGACAGCTCCTGCTGAATTTCAGCCCTGAGTTTACATGTGAATCCATCACACTCATAAAGTATCTGCATCATGGGCATCTGCAATGTCCTAATTTCCTTTTAGTATTGTATCTTAGTTTTGTCATATTTCTAAAGCCTGTCTATAGAAAACACTGTGACATTGTCCTGTTTGTTCACTCACAGCATAGCTCCTGGGTGGGAGTGGCTTATTGTTTAAAGAGTGCGTGGTTAAACTGCAGATTATATGTGATGACTTTTTGTGGTGAACAGATATATTGAAGATACCAGGTATGGCAGCATTCAAAGGGTATGCCAACATTGTGCTTCACTGATGCAGCCCTTCTTCTATTGGATTCAGTGGACATCAGACATCCAACAGCCACTTAAAAGATCAAGATTATTTCTTGAAAAGAGGGGAAGGAAATGTTTCACTTCTTGGGATGGATTATTGTTACTGCAGAAGAGTATAGTAACCTTGAGAAGGAAGGGGTTAACACCCTGGTCAGTGAATCCTAAGGGAGCCAGTAGGAACAAAGTGCAGGTTTTTGAATTGGAGCAGCAGCCTTGCCTGTTCTTGTTTGGATGCAGCAGAGCTCCTGGAAGGATCAGGAGGCGACCAGGTGGAAAGGCCTGAAGAAGGATCCAGCAACATCCTTGCCAAAGATAAGCTCAGTTTGTAACTGACCAAGCATGAGCAGAACAGGGAACGTTTACTTAGATGCTGTCAGCGTATTTCTTTATATTTTGTTAGTTTTTGGAGTTCTCTGTGCTGAGCACATGTACCCCCCTCACACTATCCTGTAACTACCTAAGTTAAATCCCAGAGGAGCAACTCTCTGTTTCTTATCTGTTCTTTTTAATTAAAGATTTTACACTTTTAAGGTAAGCTCTGCTTCCTCTTCAAGCACTGCTCAGATACATTCAGTATCAGCAGTATATGTGCTACAGCACACGATTGGCTGGAAACTTTTTAGCCTTATCCTGCCAGGACAGGGCTGGCGGCCACCACCCCCTGGCCACCTTTTGGCTATATATATGGCCGCAGCCCTGCTCCTCCCCAGTTCCTTTTTTTCCACCCTCAGCGACAGTTACGGAACAGTCTGTTTCTTGCTCTTTGCAAGTGCCTGTCTGTCCGCTCTGTTTTACAAGCGTTTTTCACTGGAAGATCTGTTTGCAGACATCAACAGAGCTCCTACCGACTCCTTCCAACTGAAACCCGAACCCGAGGGACAACCCCCATGGGAGGTATCTTAAATGCCTGGGTGAACTTCACCGGGGGATTATGCTCCATTTGCAGATCTTTTAAATGAAGGACTCAGGAAGACAGGGAGCGAGGGCTGCATAATATTGCCCAAGAACGGGCCCTGCAGCTGAGGCCAGATACGTCCGTCACACCCAAGGATTCACCAGTACCATGTGCTGACCTAGCACTGGAGCCCTCTCAGCGCCACTCTTGGGCTATGAATAAAAATCATGATCGGCCTCTAACTCAGCGCCACGTGCTCGGTTGGCACTGGAGCCCTCTTGTCGCTGCTCTCCGGCTATGAGTAAAAGCCGCAATTGGCCTCTAATGTGGCACCATGTGCTAGATGGGCACTGGACCCCTCTCAGCACCGCTCTCCAGCTATGAATAAAGCCACAATCAGCTTCTAACTCAGCATCACGTGCTCAGTTGGCACTGGAGCTCTCTCAGCGCTGCTCTCTGGCTATGAATAAAAGCCATGATCGGCCTCTAACTTGGCACCGCATGCTCAGTCAGCACTGGAGCCCTCTCGGCGCCACTCTCCAGCTATACACAAAAGCCGCGATTGGCCTCTAACTCAGAACCTCATGCTGGATTGGCACAGGAGACCTCTCGGTGCCACTCTCCGGCTGTGAGTAAACGGCCGTGATCAGCATTTGACTTGGCACCATCTCGGTGCTGTGTGACTTTATCCCTGGCACCTCCTCTCAGAAGAGGAGGGCCAGAGTATCTGAGCACCATGTGTTGGCAGCAGTGCCTCATGCCAGTCGGCAGAAAGGCCCTCTCAGCGCCGCTCCCCAGCAGAGCAAAAGTAAGCACACTCGGCATCAACTTGGCACTGAGGTGCCAGTGCCATTCTGGCTTTCCCTTCTGGGGGATGAGGGCCCAGAGCCTATCACAGTGCCATCCACAAGAGGCCTTTGAAGCGGCAGAGGCTCTTCGGTTCCTGAAATCGCCGCCACGCCACCAAAGCAAATGGTAAGTCTGCCTTCCTTTCACTTTACCCAGCACTGAGGGGAACAGCTCACTCCTTGGCCCCATGTCACTGCGGAACCAAAGGCTCCAACCCCTACAGCGCCAACAACTTGCCTCCTCAGCGCAAGAAGGTCCAAGAGTGCATGCCTTGGGCCTGGCCTCCTACTGAAGAGTCCCCAGCACCGGGTTCTTCTCAGTACCACACTCAAAGCTGGTTACCTCCCACTGAGGCCTTGGAAGGGGAGTTCCAACATGGTACAACGGCCCCGGAGAGGGCAGCCCCATACTGGGGTTGTCCCTTCTCCTGGCTAGAGTCATGAATCCAGGGCCAGGGTCTTACAGAGAAGACCCCACCACACTTCAACCCCCTTCACCAGGTCACTGTCTACCTGGGGGTCAGGATCACATCCCTCAAGGAGAACCAAGACCCCTTATTCGACCTGGGGTTTGCATCCTCTCCAGTCACCATTATGATCCCTCTTCATACTCATGTCCTTGACATCCCTGGGACACACTGGCCCAAGCCATCCTGGTTTACTCCTGGGCTCCCAGGGGTCCAGGAGGTTTGACCTCCTGGGTCAAAGGCCTATTCAACTTCAGCCTTTCAGCTGAGAATTGCTAATGATCAGGCCTGGTTTAACAGATATTCCCTAGATCTGTGTAACGCTATGAAGGGTTTTAGCAGCTTCCTCCCATAAGAACACTTGGAGGATTAGGATGCCTTTGTCAAGGAAGGTGACTTGGCCTCACGTGAAGCCCTTACAGTGGCATGGGATGCCTCGGACACAGCCAGCTGTAGCATTGCTACAGCCGTGGTTATGCACCGAGTGGCTTCTCTCAGGACTTACAGCAGTCCATATTAGACCTTCCCTTTTGAGGGACAGTCTCTCCTTGCCCCAGTCACTGACTCCCTGATCTGCAGCAACTTTGACCCTAGATCAGCCCTCAAAGCCCCGGGTATGCTTATTCCCCAGGTGCTTCAATGTTCTCCCAGATCACCATGACCCCACAGACGCTTGAAGTGAGGGGCCTTCATGGTAGTCTCCCCCCCCACACACACACAAGGGAAGGGCTTCCTTTTAGGGGCCCTTGGACCACAGGTTGATGGCCCCCTTTTTTCCCCTTGAAGGTGATTAACTCCAATACGATCACTTCTCCCTCTATCAAGCCCAACCCTTGAACTTCAGGGCAGCACCCTAAATCGCTTATATTAAATGCCCCCTCGCAATCAGCCTCACCTCTTCCTCCTCTCTGGTAACGATGTGTCTCCTTCTTCCCTTACCGCACTCTTTGGGTCAGGTAAGGGCTGGCAACCAGAGAACTCTCCTCACATGCACTCACTTCTAGTCACATGTGCCCTTGGAGCCTTTGTGGAAATCCGGGGGTGGCAGAGGTATGAGAATGGGGCACGTGATGCCCCACCACCACCACAACACCTGCTCTGTGGCCCTACCCCAGGCTACAGCCTGCTGGGACACGTAAGGGAGGATATCCACTCCCCATCCTCACACCTAGAGGCCCCTCCCCCCCCCACACACCTCATCCAACCCTTCCCCAGTCGGGCACACTGGGATGGGTATACTCCTGCTTCACTGCTCCCAAGAGCATTTCTTATTCGTGTTGGCCTGCAATCAATGTTCCCTCTAATTACTCGCAGACTGTGTGCGCAAACAATTTCTTTGTGTGCGCAAAAACATTTCTTTGTGAGCACCAATATTAGCACTACTGAATTTTTTTGTGTGCACTTTATTTTGTTGCGTGTGGAAGCTTCATGACCTGTGTGCGTGCGCACATGCGCACAGCTTAGAAGGGACAGTGCCTGCAATGGATCTTGGGGGAAATTACTGCGGGATGGTGTACCCCACCTCCAAGGTGGTAGGTAAGAGGGCGAGCTCGTACCTTCTTGTCCTTTACGGCTATGTTCACACATAAAGGGCTTGTTTTGAAACAAGCTGTTTCGAAATAGCCCTTTATTTCGAAACACCTTATTTCAAAGGACAGAAACAGTGTCCTCGAAATAAGGGAGCGAAATAGCATGTCCACAGTGTGAACATGCTATTTCGCTTGGGGAGGGGACTGCAGGCACCTGTGGGGTGCAGCGCAGAGGGGTGCTGCACCCCACGGGTGCCTGCAGAGGGCTGCAGGCACCCGTGGGGTGAGGTGCAGGGCTGCAACCCTGTTTCGCAAAAAAAAGTGGTTTAAGCCATTTCAGAAGAATGGCTGCCATTTCGAAACAAGCAGTTTGCTTGTTTCGAAATGGCTGTGCATCGTGTATCCATGGCATTTCTTATTTCAAAACTTGTGTCTGGCCATTCGTTCGAGGCATCCTCGAGCTCCACCGTTGGGGTTTTGCTGCTTCAGCTCCCACCCCTCCTTCCTAAGGACATTTACCACATCTCATTGGTCCTTCCACTTACGGGCAAACGTCACGTTTAGCCCTCTACTGGAACCCCCTCTGCTCTGGTGCCTCCCTCCAACCAAGCAAAGGGCGCTTTCTGCCGAAACCCCCAGACAGCTATCTAGGAGCTGCCCTGATCTTTCTATGGCATTCCCCTCCTCCCTAGAATTGCAACAAGGGGAGATAGTAGGAAATAGAACTCTTAACCTCCATTGATATTCATACACCTGAGTAAGCCCGCTTGAGGACCTGTGGTCCTTAGCTCATGGTTAGTTCCTCTGCAGAACTCTGGCTCCCAAGGGAATTTGCAAAACCCTTAGCAGGCTGGAAAATCTGATGCCTTATGGGTGACACTTTTGTGACATCCTCTCATGCCCTCCATGTTCCCTGCAGGACACAGTGGCTTTCCCTTGTTTTTCCCTAACTAGGGGTTTCCTTATGACCTCCTCCCCTCTCCCCAGGGTCTCTCTCTTCCCTTCTTCCTCCTGGGACCTGCGCAAGCCTTACCCCTTCCAATATGCAGGGATGTGCACCAATGACACCCCTCCCCTCTCAGAGCAGGCATTATGGACCACATCCGCCTTGCATCTTGGCTATGTCGTCATCTTCTCTCCTCATCAGGAACTATGCAAGATCTGTCGTAGTGGGCCCATTGCAGCTGGGACCCAACACCTACATCCACCGCTAGAGATGAGTCAACCAGCCATGATATGAAGGTTGACTGCCCCTCCATAGAAGTGAGAGTGAGAATATCAGGCGAGAGGAGAAGTGAGGATATCATGTGCGCCACGTCCGTCCCCCCCCCCCCCCCCCCAAAACCACTCCAGTTCTGGAGCTTGGAGGAGCATTACCTTCAGGGAGGACCTGACCCATCTATAGAGATGGTTGGATACCCCTCCCCTCAATTCAGCACACGTCTCCCTATGCGAGTGTGTGTATCGGGAGAGTAGAGTATGGAGGAAAGGGACAGAAATGCACACTTAGCCTTGAAGTTGCATAAATCCTCCCAGAACCCCACGATGGTTTCTCACCGCCCCTCTCTCAGGTCATTCCCCCGCTCCTTTGGTCGGGGATGACGTAACATGGGAATTCAATTACCTTTCCTCCAGTTTCTCTGTTTTCACCTCCCAGTCATTCAACATTCATGACCTCCACCGTTTGGCTTCTCTCTTGATGCTAGGATGGGTGTACCTAAGGGTCCCCCTTTTTCCTACTATAACCTGTTGAAGGGTCACCACTAAAGAAAGGCCTTTCTGGGATGCCCACTTCTTTCCTTACGATGACCTCCTTGACAGAGCGTCTCTGACACTTTGGGCACCAGAGTAGCTCCTGCCCAGTGTCTAGGCCTTATTAGAGGGTCCTCCCTCCAGGCCCCCCATTCTGATGAGTCAACAGATGGACGGGCGGGGGTCCCCAGCTACTCCTTCCTCGTTATTTTTCTTCCTACGTTATCTTCCATATGGAGGTGGGACACTTTAGTTTAGGGCGCCCCTTATCAATCCTGCCCTTGGCATCTCCTGCCAGTATGTAAATGGGGAAAGGCCTTTTGCCTACCCCCCGTTTGTTCAAGGGGCGATGTGCTCCCTGCCCTTGGTCTTGGTTAGTAACCTAACCCAATTGGCCTCCCTTTGGGATTAAGACTGCAAGGGCAGCAATTATCCCATCCTTGCTCATTGCCTGCAGCTATAGGAGCCTGTTGCTCTGGATCATGACTGCCTTTCTCAGGAGTTGATTCTACTAGGGAAGGGCAACCCTCTTATTTTAGATTGTCTTGCTGGTGGCAAGGATGCTCTTTTGCTATTACGATACAGCAAGTTCTCCAGTAATGAACTGGGTCTGCCCCGCTGGAGTTCTGGTCTCCTGACAGAGTGGCAAATGACCCCTTGGCACTCTCATGCATGTCTTCTCTTGAAGATCTTGCACTTGGTGGCATGTCTGTAGGCATTCGCCTGGCAGCCCACTGCTTCTTCACACAATTTTGGGTGCTGTGCCATTTGTGGATAGCTGTGCTGATGGTGAATAAGGTTCTAACTCTGCCCACCTTCTGCAATATGGTTAGCAGTCACCTGATACTGAATGTATCCAAGCAGTGCTTGAAGAAGAACAGTTGGTTACTTACCAGTAACTGTCCTTCTTCAAGATGGGCTGCTCGGATTCATTCAGATCCCTCCTACCATCACCACTACTCAGAGTTAGCGATTAGTAGGGACTGGGGAGGAGCAGGGCTGTGGCCATATATATATATATAGCCACAGGGTGGCCAGGGGGCAGTGACCACCAGCCCCATCCTGACAGGCTAAGGCTAAAATTTGCAGGCCAATCATGCAGTGAGGCACATATACACCTGATACTGAATAAATCCAAGCAGCCCATCTTGAAGAAGGACAGTTACTGGTAAGTAACCCACCATTCTGTGTCCTAAAAGGCAAGAGGTTTTGTGTGCACGTGCCTCAGACTGCACAGGCTACTAAAGGGGATTCTGTCCCACTTCCAGCTGATATCCCAGCTGGGGTTCAATCATACTCCTGAGGGAGAAATAAAAGTGATTGAGGGTGTCTCACAGGAAGGAATTCCCAAGTGCAACTTCCTGGGTTTTCAATAGGTTTTTTGCATTTGGGTGGTGGTAACGATACCATTCCAAGGCCAGGAAATTGGTGGCCTTGGTGAGTTTTAAGACCAGGCTTTAAGGTCAATGGCTTTTAAGGCCTCTTGCAGGCCCCCACCTTCTGCACTCAGAGTGCCAGAGTGGGGAAACAGTCTTGACAAAGAGCTTTAATTCTAAGTGTCTAGAGAAGGACAGCATCATAGAAGATAGAAATATAAAAGAATTTTATTTTATTCACAGGCAGTTATCTCCCAGTAAATGTAGGATTATGAATGCATACAGTGCTTTCTAGGTTTTTTTCCCCCAGTCTGATGTTAAACATCCCAAGTGGTGGAATTGTCTGACTTCTTTTCAGAGACTATTTCATCACCTCACAGGCCTAACGGTCAGGAATCTTTCAATGAAACTCAGCCTAAAGTTTAATTTGCTTAATTTAATCCCACAAATTCTAATTGTATCTCCATGTTCCACATGAAACTTCTGCTGCCCCTTGAGTGTTTCCATCCTTCAGCTATTTCTCCTATTATACTGACCCCTTATGGGATAATTACCTGACTCATAATTCTGTTTCTGGAAAAAAAAGATTAGATTCAATATTATGGGAGCTACAGTCTATTGAGCAAAATCTTTTGTGGAATTTCACCCATCTTGTAACTGTTTTGTGTAGATTTTTTTTGTTCATTGGGGGAGGGAGGTGTTTTGTTTTTTACTATTTCTAATTTAGGCTACAGGCCTACATATATGAATTGAATGAAAGGCTCACTTCTAGACCCTTCCTTGATACAACTGAGCTATATAAATCAAAATACAAATTCTGGAGCTAGTGTAATTCTTATGTGAATTGCTTAGAAATACCAGGAATTAAAGTCACCTCTGCTTGGCTTGTGGCATCCACCACAGAGACTTGAACAAGAAGAGGATAGATGTCGTATGGTGATATTCCTGAAAAATGGGAAAGAATGGGAAAATAAGCATTTTTACAATGGTGCTAAAGTGCCCTTCACCTTGAAGAGAGAACTCTCAGTAGCTACACACATACCATTTGAAATACATTATGAATTTCCTAGGTCATAGAGGCATTTACAGATTATCGATTGTTTGCTCAGGAAAAGAAAAAGTGAAATCCAAGGGCAGGTTGATAAATGGTAGAAACCTCATGCTTAATAAACCCTGACAGGAGAGCTATTAAATTATCCAACTTCAGTAGCTACTAGAAGCCGCTTGGAAGGAAATCCTGTTGCGCAAATCTTTGTTTCTCTGTTACTTCCTTGCTAATGTTTTTTCACCAGAAACAATAAATCTTCTGAGAGCTGTGCAAGGTTTAGAGACTTTCTTATTTTGTTTCATGATTTTTGTTTTCTTCCTTTCTCCTTTTTTTTTTTTTAAATCCAAGGGCTGTTATAACTTCTCTTTTAGACACTTCTAGTACTCCTTTTGCTCACTCAGAGAAATCTATAAGTATTCAAGGATTCAAGCTGATCCTTCTGAGCCTCACAGCATTTGGTGCTCTGTGAAGGAGGCACTGAATAAGGAGAGATGACATATGATGAATCGTGATAAAAGCAAGAGGATATGGTGACGTTGCAGTGGCTTCCTTCAGTTCATGGCAAAGACATCCATGAAGGAAATTTGCTTTGATCCCCAAAAGAACTTTAAGGTGTGCTGTTCTGATTATTTCCCAGCTGTTTACAGAACATTTGTTTGAGATGCAGTTGAGATTTCGTTCTCTGACAGAGTAGGAAAGCTGAGTTTGCTTCAGTGCACGTGTTCTTTCTGTGCTCACCATGAAGAGGATCATGCTGTTGTTTTTTTGCTTGAATATGAGAACATATGAGATACCTATAGCTCTAAAAAATAAGTAATTCCTAGGGAGACTGGAGTGAAAGCAGAGATGTGTGTGTCTCAGGATGCACATCTGTGCACCCTGCATTTTGATCTATATCATTTTTCTGTTCACTTGTATATTGTGATTGTATGATTTGATGCCAATTACAACATGCAATGTTTCTTTATGGATGCTCATAACCTGTTCTACATGATTACTATGGTATCATGTTTCCTGCAGTGTCATGGGTGAGCACAGATATATGGAATGTTTTGCATGGCTCGGGGGGGGGGGGGGGGTGAACAGAACTATCTTCCAGCAACATGTAAACCACCAAAGCTGTGAGCAAGCAACTACCTGGAGGAGGTAACAAGGCATATGCAAACAGGTCCTTGGCTCAGACAGGACAAAAAAGATTACTTCTGCCCAGAAAGGGAGGGGTTGAGGGGGTTTGGAAACCAAGAGAGACACTTGGAGAGTTTGGGGGCTTTTTGCCTAGAAGACTCCATCTTGAAACAACTTCAAGCAAGATATGGGCCTCCTGGTCTCAGACAGGACTGGCTGTACTGACATCTGACAGCTGAACATCTTGAGCATAACCTTGGATTATGAGGTCAGTTTAGGTAAAGATATTAGTTAGTATGTGTGTTTTATCTTTTATTTCCTTGTCATCACTCCTGACTCATTTCAGCTTTGACTCTTTCTTGATTGGCCATTTTCTCAGTTAGAATTATTATCTGATCAATAAACTAGCAGTTGTTTTATACAAAGCTGTGTGGGTGAAGAAAGCTGGGCACGATCCATTTCTCTGTTAAATGGATGGGCTTCAATGTATAGTGATAGGGAGTAGGTCCCAATCCCTGTAAGACAGTGGCTCCCAGTGAGGTAACTGGGGCTGGGGGTGCTCACTTGGGGACCGTCCCTTGTGTAGCCAAAGATCATACCCCCCACTGCTTGGGATCGACTGCATGCGGGAGGATGGAGAGGACTGACTCATGGGTGATAGATCACCTGGCAAAGCAGGATGAATCAGGATTCAGGAGTAGGAATCAGGTTGTCACAGTGGCACACCAGACTGGATCTGGGGAGCAGCCTAGCACAGTATGATTTTAATTCTTCAATTACAGTGTATAAGACAAAATTTCTACAAAAAGTCGGTGTTCTTCAATGCTGCCAAAGAGTTCAACAACTAAGACCTCATTGCCAATCAACCAGGGCCAGCCCAACCATATAGGTGAACTAAGTGGTGAACTAGGGCGCCAGGCTTTAAGGTGAGCCAAATTAGATAGAAGTGAATTTTTTTCTCTATTTTAAAGAAATATATTAATATGTTATCACCTATAACATGTGGAGGAGGGGGCAACAAAAATCATAGTTTGCCTAGGGTGCCAAAAACCCTGCAATCAACAGCAACTATAACTCAGTTTTGTGTTTGTACTGCTTTTACAAATGATACTGTTACGAGTTAGCTCTGTGTTCTTGAGGAATCAGAGCATAGTATCCAGCCTGTGCCTCCCTCCCCCCACACATTCCCCAACCTCTGCTTGAACTGAAAACAAAAAACAGTAGGAAATGGGAGACATCCTCATCTACCCATATCCAAAAGCCATCAGCACAGTAAATGGAGCTTCATTTGCATTGACCATGGAGAGCCAGGCTCCAAAGCAGGAGCTGCACTGAACTCTGGGATTGAAGAAGCAGGAAAGCATTGCCTGATGGGGAATCTCACCCCAAAACCAACAAACTCAGCAATTATCAGACCATTCTAGTCACAGACATGATAATTGATACCCAAAATACTGAGTTTGCCTGACTGTATTGTGAGCTTCTCTGAACCATTACACCCAGCCAGGAATGTGTATTGGCCACGTAAACAAATCCTTATAAAAAAACCTTTACCCACATCCAACAGTAGTGCAGTAGTGTAGTGTGTAGTGTGTGTCCTGTGCAAGTCCTGATTGGATCCTTTCTGAATCCTGTGTGAGTCTGGATTGAGTCCTGAGTCCTGATGCTTGGATCTAAAGCTGTATCATTTCCACTGGGATTTGGCTTTTCTTCCTTGCTGATTGCTGTGGGAGCTTTTGTTTCCATCCAGCCTCTGACCCTGATCTGCACAGCCTGGGAACCTTTCTGCTACACAGAGTGGTGAGACCCCCCTACCCCCAACTTCTCTCTCTTTCTCTCCCCCCCCCCAACCTCTCTCCCTCTGTGTTAATTATGACTCTCTCTCTCTCTATGCCTGATACAGTAGAATCTAGATAATATTGTAGCTGGGTGTTCTTCTTTCCTTGTATGTTTATCAATGCTGTAACTGGGTATTTTGGGGTACTTTTCTCTCCTTTGTAGTTATTATTAGTAGTACAAGTTTTAGATACCTAGCAACAAAATGCCTTTTGTTATCAAGCCAGTTTCCAGACTCTTTTAAGACATCATTCCCTCTCCTTTGTGGTCTTGGTTTCTTTATATCGCTTTGCAGCAACGTTTCTATTACCTAGCCAAAGATCCCTATAATGCCCACAACCCTGTAAGGTTTGCTCATTGATAGGGATAGTAGCTTGATTGATTCCAGGGGCATATAAGGGTGACAGCTGACAAGTGCTGTTTTGACCCAGCCTGATTGAGGCCAGGGGCATATAAGGGTAGCAGCTGAGAAGTGCTGTGTGACCCAGCCTACTGAGTTCAGGGACACATAAGGGGTCAGCTGAGAGTGCTGATAGACCTGGTCCACTCAGACGCACCTGTATAGAAACATAAGTGGCACAAGCAGCACACTAATAGAATTACCATCTTCCCCATAGAGAAAGCAACCCTAATAAATGAGCATACCCCGAGTTGGTGGGCAAAGTTGGTAACAATACCTTACAGTGGCTTACATTCAGTACAAGCGCTTCCATGATCTGCCTGAACAAGTATCTGAGTCCATCTGATTTCACGTAGCCAAAAATAGCTTTTCAAGTAAAAGCTGGGAAGCACTGTTCCTCAGTGTTACAGAGTGAACACAGGTGACGAGCATACCAGGAGGAAACTTCTCAAAGATGTAGCTATAGAAACGTGTGGAGGGAAAGCAGAGCACAGAAGCTATATACCAGATGTTCTGACTAGCTGGAGATATAACTAAATGCAGTGCTTTGCATCTACAATATTCAAGCTCAAACTGTTTCAGAGAGCATTCTAAAGTATCAAAGTGCCTCCACTTGAGGGAACTAATATGCATATTAGGACTCCCAAATCCCTTTAGGTCTTTTAAAGATGACTATGAAATAAGTCTAATCCCTCTAATTTCCTATGAATGGTTATCTGTAGACTTTATACACCTTGCTGCTGCTAAACTTAGGCTATGTTCACATGCAAGCCCTTGTTTTGAAACAAGCTGTTTCAAAATAAAGGTCTTATTTCAAAATGCCTTATTTCAAAACAACAACAAAAACTACTTCGAAATAAGGAAAAAAGAGGGAATCGAAATAGCATGTCCACTGTGACATGCTATTTCAAAATAGGGGAGGGGAGGGGCAGGGAGGCCTATGCTGGGCCAGGGACGCCCTGCTCCCCCCCCCCTGCAGCAGCTGCGGGGGCAGGGAGGGCGCCAGGGAACCCCGGGGTCAGGGCACCCAGGGCTTGGGGGCAGCCTCAGCAGCGCGGTGACCTGCCCCTGGAGTGGCCACCCCGCGGAAGCTGCAGTCCCCCTGACCGGGCTGCTGGGCCGGCAGCTCCCCCGCAGCCCGGGCTGGGGGTGCCCCAGCCGGCTTCCCCCCGCTTCCTCTTGCCGAGGGGGGGGGCAAAGGGGGCTGAGGCACCCATCCCCCCTGGTCCCAGCAAGGGGAAGCAGGGGGGAAGCCGGCTGGGGCACCCTCGGACCCCCTGCACTCCACTCAGCACCCTGGTTAGGGTGCTGATCCTTGGCCAGGGTGCTGGGGTGGGACCCTCGACCGTCCCCCCAGGGTGCTATGCACCCTGGGAGGATGGTCCTTGTTATTTCGAAACAATCCTTGTTTCGAAATAACATGTCCAAACGGCTTATTTCGAAATGACTGGTTTCGAAATAACCCTCCTTTCGAAAGCAAAGTGGTTTAAGCTGTTTCAAAAGGAGGGCTCTTGTTTCGAAACAAGGACCTCCCTCCTTTGGAAACAAGAAAAGGAGATGTGGACATAGGGTCTTTTATTTTGAAACAAGCAGTGTTGTTTCGAAATAAAAGCCCTGTGTGGACATACCCTTAGTCAAATAGGAAAAGTAATTGCGGGTTTTCCATGTTAAGACTGCACTGTATCTTGCAAGAAGTATTGCTTTGTGAAGCAGTTTTCTGGCAAATTAACCATACACTACAAAATTAACTCCAGTACTGTAAGAATTTTATGATACTCTATTTCAACCTCAGCAACTAAATTCTCTTTGGATTACCCCAAAAAGTTATATGCTCAACTTGATGAAACTGATGCTTATCTTGTAGGGTCATCTGCTGCTCATTTATTTACAAGCACATTGGTTAATTTTATAAGACATATGATGCATACCAGTATATACTAACTGTATCATAATAGACCTTTTATAATTGATTTCCTTAATTCCTAAGGGGCAGCTGCATTAGTCTAGTTCAGTAAAACAAACAAGGAGTCCTGTAGCACTTAAAGACTAACAAATTTATATATTGCGTGAGCTTTTGTGGGAGAAAATCCCACTTTGTTCTCCCACAAAAGCTCGCGCAATAAATAAATTTGTTAATCTTTAAGTGCCATAGGACTCTTTGTTTGATTTCCTTAAAACACCTAACTGTACTAGTATCAATCAAGTTTTTGTGCTTAGCAGCTCCAATGAAAACAAAATCCTATCCAAATAAAATAGAATGTATTTTTTAAATAAAACTTCAATAGATGCTAATATATAACTGAAAATCTTTGTCCCAGGTACTAATAACAAAACCTGTATATTGCTAGAAATATTAAAACTTTAAGATCCCTCCTGGTTGGTTTTATATAAACTTGCACTTAATCCTTATATTGGTAACAAGAGCTTTGAGAGACAAATTTACATATTTGTCCCTCAATATTTTTCTTCTTTCCCCCATCTGGGCCATATATATCATGTTAATTGACATGAATGTGTTGCAGTGTTGAAGCATTTGAAGTGTAACTTATACAATGTATATATAAAGGCTGAATGCCTCATCAAACGCAATATAAAAATAACAGACTCACCAGCCTTCCAGGTTTTAGACATTTGCCATTGCATATATTTACAAATAGTTGCACAAAAAAACTCAGAACAATTTCAAACAAAGCTTTAATCTGAAATACAGCACAGGAGGAGATAGAAAGGGAAAAAAAACACCATCATTTTAACAGTAGTTGCAATACACTTTGCTGAATAAAAGTTCCAGCATTATTTGGAGGAAAAATGAAGAAATTAACTCTCCACCTTAGCTATTTTGTTCCAATTTCTCATATTAATTGGCAAGATATCTTTTTCAAGGGGTAAAATGCAGCCGATGGTATGTCAGCTAATACGATAGTTTTCCCCATTTTTTCTTTATGTGAAGGATTTCTGTGGGATTTCCTACTTCTTTTTGTCTCCATCTATTCAGATCTATTTAGGATTGGATACTCCTGTTCAGCATTTTTCCAGGCAAGAAATTACTTTGATTTTTAGCATCATCAAGCAATATGTTCTTGAAGTTATGGACCATGTTATTTCTTGTACACCTAAGGGTTCTATCCTGAAGCTTAACAATTTCAGCATTTTTTGTGTTTTTCTAATCTTTCCACCTACAGGCAGAAATTTCTGGTCCTTTTTAAAGAAACACAAGTTCCTCATTCATTGGCCACCGCCATGTGCCATATTATATGCATCCATCCAATAGGTCAGCATGACGTAAGAATTGTATAACCAGGCTAGTCCCTCCGAGTCCAGCTTAATATGTACTCCAGAGGTTACTGCACTGTAGTGTGATAAAAATCTTACTTTTCCATATGATTATTTCAAATAAAATATGAACACTTTAAAATTATGTCATAAACCAAGAAAAGTAAATGAATTCAGAGCTGAAGGTTTACTGCTAACTAGGAAGATGTATTTTGATTATTGCTTAAAGTGAGGAATGGTGCAAAAACAACCTGGATACAGAATTGGTTTCTGTGACTGTTGAACAAATTATCTGCAAAATTTAGGCATGATGCTGATGAGACATTATCAAACAACTCCATGTGGTCACTTCTGATAATTTTTTTGTACCAAGTAACATACTTTGAGTACCAGACGGTGCAGGCAATCTAGTTTACCACCCATAAAACACATCTGTGGTTTTAACTCACTCTCTGGGTAGAATCTAAAAGATTATTAATTTGCATATCATGAGGCTGAAACAATCCCCTGATGAAAAAGCATCAGATACAACTGAGAAGTTGACTCATTTTCTGTGGGTAATATGGTGATTCAGTGATCATAACAGATCCTCAAATGGACTGCAAGTAGGCCTCAGAAATGTCACATTTAAAAAAAACAAAACTGCCATGATGTGACAAAATGCCCATGTGGCAGCAGAGTAATTCTAGCTTTGAATGTACTCCATATGCACTCACAACAGCAAAAAAAGAATAACAGATCCTGTTATCAATGATAACCTATTGCAGAATATACATGTCACCCTTTGGAGTACACTGCATTATGTTCTAACATTCCGTTGATGTCAGTGGAATACAATAGTACAGCAAGTGCAGTGGAAAGCCAGCAGTGATAGGGTTAAAGTGGAAATTTATTTTATAGATATTAAAGTTGGTTGTAAATAGACCATATGGCTTTCGGAAATTCCCATTAGCAAAGCAAGCTAGAGCACTTTGCCCTCTAAGCAAAAGGTTCTTGCACTCCTGCACCAAATCAAAGGCTACATGCAGGTATGAATAAGATTAAGTGCTAGACACAGACCTCTACCCTGAACAGTATTAAGTCTCGCTTTCTCTGCAGAATGTTCCTTTTAGTTGTAGATAACTCAAAAACAGATTGAGCAAGGGCAGACAATGGCTATATTTGAGGAGATATAATAAGTTTAATCATCAACAGGCACACAGTGATGTGCTCCCCATTTTGGTCTTACTCCTGGTAGTAGTCATGGAGTTACTTCACTTGTAAAGCAATGTTTTCATTAACACAGGATTCCTTCACTGCTCATTAATTTTTATCAAGTATTTCTATGCTCAACCCTTACCACCTGCACTGTGCAGGATGAAAGATCCCAAATTCCTATTACTGTACCTCTGAGATAGTACTGATGGCAGCAACTTAAAAATACAGACATAAATATTTCAAGCAGAAATAATGTCTACTTCTAATTTTACGCTGCATAACTAACAAATCTGCCAGAAAGCAATACAAGGAAATTCCATCTTGGGGGCAGGGGCGTGTATCCATGGGTGGGTCTGGCTGGGCTGGGGCCCACCCACTTTGCCATAAGGCCCGCCCTTACTGGCTGGTAGCAGCACAAATTTCTCCACTGTGGCTGCAGAGCCATCCAGGAGCCAGCAGCTGCAGCCACCTCAACTGCAAGTGAAGTTGAGATGCCAGCACTGGTGCCTCTGCCTCATTCATAGCCAGGGTTGCCAGCTGTTGTCTGGTCCTGCAGCCATGACAGCAAAGTTTGCACTGCTGCCAGGTGCAAGGACTCTCCCCCACTCTCTGGGTGGGCAGCTTCCAGTCATCTGACTGGAAGCTGCCTTTGGTCAGGCCCACTCTTCCCCTTCAGGGGCCTGGCCAGAAATCAGGGGCTGGCTGTGCCCCTGCTTGGGGGGCGGGGGGGTGGCAGACGATCCTTGAATTCTGGTATTATACTTTATACCTATACCAGACACACGCACACATCCCCATACTATTAAATCGTTTTTTGTAAGCATCTTTTCTTCTTTGTCAGACTAGATGTAGTATCTGGATTCTTAATTTCAAACCCCAACATATATTAGACACAGATCAATCATACCTGTCGTTTTCTTCTGAACTTCTGAAATGCCTCCCGGATGCTTGCAGTCTCAGTTTCATTTTCATTTTTTTCCTGATCTAAATTTTCAAGATACACCATGAAACAGCAGTTTTTACTCCTTCCTGATTCCATGCTTCTTTTAGATAATTATTTTAGATCTGCAATTATGAAAACAATTAATTAAAATATCCTCCACTTGGCTCAGTAAGTGTATGAGACCCAATGGAATTAAAAATCCCATTGGAACTAATCAGTTCAAGACATACTGTAAATATGAGAAATATTATATCCAAGCTATCCAGATGTTTCATAAAAACTGATAAAAAATCTAACACAGAATCAGCAACTGGAAGGACTAAATTAATGGTTCAAAATCTGCTATTAGGCACTCTTCAGATGAGCTGGTATACACTCTACCAGCATAATCAACTTGAACAGGTAAACACACAGGCTTTAATTTAAATAGCTAGTAAGCAAATAACACCCTTTGGCTTGATTGAAAAGTGAAGAGTAAGAGCTCTGAAGATGTTCCCTGATTCATCCCATACCATGCAATAGAAGTAAGGTAACATCTTGCATATGTCTCAATTCTCATAGTTTATGTGGAAAACACAAGATGTATCTGACTACAAAACTGTCTGATTTGTATAATATTACTGGGAAAAATCAAATTCAATATGCAACTTAGTCCTCCCACCGGTTCCTGTATATGCCAGAAATGTTGAGATGTTTCCTTGTTTGAGATATAGAAATTCTGCTACCAGTTTAGTGGACCATAAAATTATGGCAATTTGAGATGAAGCCTCTTGACCAGACATAAAGATGGGCAACCCCTAGTGCTTTTACTCCAGGTATGTAGGTCACTCCTAGTAAAATGTAATATCTTTCTGCCTGGGCATCCAACTATATGTCACCCGAGGAATCTTGAAGAAAGGTAACAGGACAAGCAAATACATTTCAGAACATGAAGTATCATTGCCAGCTGGCATGTATTGTTTGTTGTATCCTATTACAGACCCTTAACAGTAACTCAGTGAGGATTTTTCTTAGCTATTGAGGGTACGATTTACCTTTCCACCAGTATAAATTCAATGATGTCAATGTAGGTATATTAGTGTAAAACTGATGCAAGAAAGAGGAGAATCAAGACCTGAAAGTTATCTTTTAGCTTTGTTTGACATCTAAATGGTCAATATGAAATAAGACCGCCACATGAGCTCAAAATTCTTCTCTCTTAAGTTGGTCCATTGAAAGATATCTTCACCCGTCTTGTATCTCTGATAAAAATTAAGCACTTTTTAGTTAAAATAATCATCTTGAATATTTGAAATCGTGTCAGTTAAGTGGATTTCCTGGCAGCCTGATCAAGCTACCAGGTAAAATGCTAAGGGTCAAGACTAATCTCTGGCAATTTTGGAGAGGTAAGGCACAATTATAAGGATGACATTTTAAGCCTCTCGAAGATGCACTGCACAGCTAAAGAAACCTTTTACTGCCTGCACAGAATGGCAGTAGTTCAGAAGGACTCTAAGAGCACATGGGACTTGTACAGCATTGCAGTCTCTTAAAAATAACCACATGGAGAATAAAAGGACTTAACTACTCGAAACAGTTCTCAGATAATGACAAGGCAGTAAAATATGCATATTGCACACAATCTGATTTTTAATATCCCAAATTGTTTGCCTTAAGAAGGCAACTCACTGGAATATACCATTGGTCCAGATGAGTAAAGGATGCTCTGATGTGTCTAATTTTCTACAATAACCCTCAGTCCCATTCCCCACATCAAAAAATAGTTCAAACTTACAATAACAGGGCATCCTTTCAATGTGTAACTGAAGAAAACAGCTTAATTCTTCTCCTGTCCTACCTAAAAGAAACTGTTACACATCCAGCTGCCCTCTGCAATGTTATATAATGCCTTTGTATGGTATCTTTCCATAAAATTAACTACTGCATACGGTACTATGCTTATCAAAAACAACCATTGCACATGTAACCATGCTTGTATGTTTTTTGAGTCTCCTTGCCTTCCCCCCTGTGGTTTTGTGTGTGACCACCTTTTTTGCACCAGGGACCTTACACCAACACATTCTTCACATCTAGGATCAGTGATCATGTACTCTCTCTCTCTGTGGCATCTGTTAGTATTTCAATAACTGCCCAATTAACAGTTCTGAACCACAATTACGTAAGTTGTAAATTAAAGGATACTTTATTGGGAACTATATAGAAAGTGACAAATTATAAAAGGTACGGAAGAAAAGACCTAACAAATAAAGCGTGCAGAAGTGATGCAAGGCAGGCACTAAACTTAATTCCAGAATACTGAAATATTACCTACAATCAGTAGAAAAAACATCTTCCTTTCTCACAGCAAACACTCTCTGAATAAGTATCTAGATGTTATGGTGTATTAGAAATACCGTACCTCTTCTTGCTGGCTTTCATCACCAGTGAAATAGTTAAGAGTTTTCAGGTTTCAGAGTTAACATCACACTGAAATGTTCACGGCTTTCTGGTTGAAATCTGTCTGCAGACACCATGTTGGTCTACACTTCGGTCCCATGTTGATTTCCCTTTTCACCCATAAAAACTAGAGGTTTTTTGGTTTGTTTAAGTCAGGGATGTAAAACGCATTTGCTATGGTGAGACAGATTTGACTTAAATGTATTTCAAGTGGGTTGTGCATACCATAAATTGAAATACTAGGGCACTCTTGCAGCATCGTGGAGTGCTGTGTATGTGAGACTGTGCTCCATGATGCCACTCTCCCTCTCTCTGTGTTAAGGACACAGTGAAGGATAGTCTTGCATATCCAGTGCTCTGGGGATGTCTCAAGATGCGACACTCCAACAGGACTCCCTCTCTGTGCGTGTTAGGGAGAGAGTGTGATTCTGCAGAGTGCAATCACAGGCCAGATGGAAGAGGTTTGACATCCCTGCTTTAAGTGAAAGAATAGATTATGGGGCACTAGACATTTCACATTTCCAGCTCATTTTGACTCCTAGTCCACTATGTCAAAAAGGGATGCTCCTGGTGTCATATTTTCACAATAATCCCTCAGATCAGAAACTAATACCAGGGTAGGTATGTGTAAATAAATTCTGCAGGGTGGGTGTCATGCTTTTCTCTCCTTGAAACTGGAGTGCCTCCCCAAGTTGCAATGAAAATGTCATGGCCCGACCAGATGACACACCAAGACAGTTGGGTAACATCTGCAGCATTTGGGGGAGTAAAATGGGGACAGCCTCTAAGTATCATGGAGGATCATCTTTTTAACCAGCCCCCTCCATTTATCCTGAAAAATCTTACCTAAACCCCATTTCTTTGCATCCATTTTGTAACTGACTTGAGGAGTTGGGGAAAGAAACCCCAATTACCACCCCACTCCTCCCCGAGCTCTGTGGCACCAGGGTCCCATACAGGGCTCGTGGGCTGCTCCACCACAGGGGCCTATTCCCCACCCAGCAACTCTTCCCCTCACCTGCTCCCTCCTCCTCCTCCAGGGGCGTCTCTGTCTCCTAGCAACGCACAAAATGGCTGACCCGCGCGATGATTTCTGGGACTTGTAGTCCTGGACGCCTCGAGGGGCTTATCACCCGCCGGCGCCAGGGACTATATTTCCCAGAAGGCACCGCGCACCGGAGAGGGGGCGAGTGTGGAGGAGGGGGCGCTGCGGCGTCCCCGTGTGGCGGGGGACACTGGTGGGGGAAGTGCGAAGGATGCTGGGAGTTGTCGTTCCGAACCCAGGGAGACTCCCCGGGGCCGCTTGGCTGGAGAGCAGAGCGGGACTACAAGTCCCAGGGAGGCGCAGGAGGGAGCGGGCAGGGCGCTGCTGGAGGGCGGGGGGTACGAAAGGGAACCTGCTCTGGAGGATCAGTGAGGGCTTCTCGCTCAGGTGAGGGCGCGGGCGGGGTGGCCGCGGGGTCGGGCTTAGCCTCTGCTGGCGCGGCGGGGTGAAGCTCCCCTGCGGGGATACGGAGTTACTCCGCTGCCCGGGCGATGCTCCGCTGTTCCGCCCCGCCGGGTGAGGGGCTCCGGCTCCCTGACTCCTGCGGTGTGGAAAGGGGGCGATGAGTGCCCAGGCGCCTGACAGGCGCTGAGGTGGGGCTCCGCCTCCCTCTGTCTGGGGGGGGGGGGGAAGGAAGGGGGGCCTCTCCCCCCCCCCCCCCTTTTGGGGTACAAGTCAGGGTGAAGGCCAGAGCCATTTTGTATCCAAAGGGGACATTAAGAGGATGAGGAATGATTAGTTGCCCCTTTATTTCCTTCAGAGAGGAAATGCCTCTGTGTCTCTTTCTGTCAATCCCCCCATATACCCGCCTTTTCAGCGGGCACAGTGGGAGACTCCCAGTTGGGATTCAAGATGCCCCAGTGCCTCATCCTGTAACCCCCCAATATGGCCACCTTTTGGGGGGGGGTTACAGTGGGGGGCTGACTTTACGGTAGGATTTGCTCAGCCTGGTTCGATCAAAATGAAGGCTTAAAAAGTAAAAAAAACAACAAGGAGTTGTGTGGCACTTGAAGACTAACAGATTTAT
>ML681963.1:10561621-10669113 GCA_007922195.1 Podocnemis expansa | reverse complement strand
ATAAATCTGTTAGTCTTCAAGTGCCACACAACTCCTTGTTGTTTTTTCACTGGACTAGACTAACACGGCTATCCATTTTAAAATTAAAAAGTAAAGTCAGCTTGAATGTAGGATCAGGACAGGTTCTCCTGAAAAAAAAGCCCGAAACCTTAATAAAAACAAACCTCTGTCTTAACACTGGTAATTAGTGAAATTCCTGGAGTGGGAAGGGGAAGTTGCACAAAGGTTTCAAAGCTGCAGGCAGAAAATAGCTTGTTGTATTATATATTTAGCAAGCAATGTGAACCACAGAAAAATAGGGAGGGGGTGTGGAGAATACATTCCCTGGCAAAGCTACTGTACATTTTGACTTGGGGAGCGGTTGCAACAATTTGGTATGTTGTAAGGGGAAGCCAAGGAAATAAAAATCTGTTTTTTCTTCTCCCAATGATCACAAATAAACTATGTCAACTCAGACCTCTACCAAGTCAAACACAAAAAAGCATATTTTATGCTTATTTGACAGTACAGAAATCTCTAACAAAATTTTTATAACATATCCTTAAGAAAAAAACTACTTGTTCATATTATCACAGTTTGGCAGTCCAGGATTTTAGGTTTTGCTTTCAGGAAGTACTTTTTAAAATGTGTTTACCCAGTTTAATCTCTAATTGCACAAGACGAAGCTTAGTGTGTATCAAAAATCATTTCTAAAGCACCTGTAACTGTGGTGTGTAACTATACTTTGCCAAAAAAACTCTGCCAACACTAATTTCTCCAATTAAACTGGGAAGGTAGCAGTAACAATTATCATTGTAGACAAGATTTTTTGCCAATTTCTGACTGACTGAACAACGGTGACAGTTTTGGGTCACCCAATGGCTGCTTTTGGCATATTTGAACCACATTAACTTCCTTTCAATGGAAACAAGGTATAAAGTCATTGTAGCTTTCCAGTCTTGTAGATGGAGTGAGAGTCTGTTTCAGTATTTTTTTGGAGGCTTCACCTATTCCTTAATCATCTCTGTAGGTCCCAACTAAACTAGCACAGTCCTTTATCGTTGGTGTGTGGAAGGGAGGGCAGGAAAAACAGGTAAGGAGAGCTGGAAAAACAAGCTTTTTTTTTTTTTTTTTTTTTTTAAAAAGCTTCCCTTTGTAATAGGTTCCAGTAAGCACAACCTAAATAATTGTCTGTCTTCCTACTGTGTAGGTTTCTTGCTAAGTATATTGCAGTATGAATACGAACCTACCAGGACACAATGTTAAATTCCTCTCTCCTGAATTAAAAAGCATTTATGGAAGATGCAGTGCTTTAGTATGAACCTCTGAAAAATTTGGTAAGTGGGAGTTTTTTGGCCTTTGCAAGTATGTGAATTATGAAACTGGGATCTAATTTATTTTGCTTGGATGCTACCCTGTCAGAGGTGAGCAACATAAAGTCACTTAAAAACTAAAAATGCTTTTGGCAGCAGAATGGAGATGATAAAATGTCGAAATATTATCTGATAACTGCAGACTAAATCCCCCTCAAACACACACACCAAATTTCTACCACCCATTCAGTTTCATTGTTTCTTTCTTTCTTTATTGTTTGGCTTGGGTCTGGGAAAAAAACAATCTTGCTAGTATAAATCTTTTGTAGTACTGGGAACAATGCTGAAAATATGCCTAAGCTAGTACAGCTGATTACTGTCCTTCACTTTTGTTTTTATTAAACCTTGAGTTACAGAAGCACGCTTCCATTAAGGAAAGGGAAAACTTTCTGGTCATCAGGCTCAAAGAGCCAAATAAATAGCATTGAGTAAAAGTGTAAAGCATATGGCTTGTGTGCATTAGACCAAGTGAGATCAGAGCTAACAATGATTTAAGATTTCAGTTTTTATTTTTGGCATTTTATGTTAGGCAATATCTGTTGTTTAATTGTAATGTCTATGTTTTCAAAGTAAAATATGTTCATATATAAGGTATAAATACTTCTGGTCTGGGCTGCAGTTTGTGTGATATTTTTTGAAACCGAAAATAAAAGCCCTGCCAATTATAGTACTACCAGAGAACCGTTTTTATAATTTTCTTACAATTTATTTCATCATATTTCATATTCTGAACAAGCTATCTTCTCCTGTTATAATTTAATTCTGAAACTTTACCTAGTTAATCTGAGATCTTGTCAGTAATGTCACCCTAAAGTCAACAGTATTGTGTGACTGATTTGCATAGAGTATGTAGTGTCTTTTCCATCTAGTTAAAGTTGATACTACTAGTTAAGATAGTGGTCGTGATGTTAGTAAGAAGCCTTTGATAGCTAGGAGCCCATGTAAAATAAATTGTGTGATCCTGATTTATTCGATGGGTGGATTTCCACAGCACAAATCTTCATCCTTTTGGTGCCCTGCTTGACTGTTTTGCACTCGTGAGTCCCTCTTTCTCCATTCTAATATAAGGTGTCTTGTTCAAGGGACCCACTAGCAGCAAAGCTTAAGGAACTTTTTGTATGTTTTACCTGTTCTATTAAAAACAAAGCTGAGTTTCTAATTCTGGCTGATACCTTTCGTGAGTGTTACTTTTAATTTACACAAAATATATGACCTTACCAACATCATTTCACTGAATGTCCCATGCCTAATCCAATCAAGTAGTCTTAATTTTTTTTCGGGTTTCTACCCTTCAAGAAATATTTGCTAAAAATTAACTGAGTGCAGTGTGCATTTTTAGGACACAAAGCTTCTGGTTATTTTTTTAGCACATCTAATTTTCTGCAAATTCAGTATGGCATAGCTTCTCTTGGTATGACTTTTACCATAATATACTGATTCCAGAAACTGAATTTCAAAGATTAAGTAGACATAACATATTTGCAATGAGTTCTTCAGTCTGAACACCAGTATGACTATTTCCTATGAGCAAATATTGGTTCAAACAAAATGTAGAAGAGGCCTTTATAGTTTGAAAGGGAGAAAGATCAGGTCACTGCAAAGATTCAAGGCAGTTTTATCTAATGTCCTATTTCTGCTGGAACAGCTGCAGGGTAGATATTCTAGTTCAGTACGCTCATTAGCGACTGTGAACAAGTATCTGTCCATATATGTAATTGTCTCATTGTTGATTGGTACTACAGAGAGACAAATATAAGAGTTTTTGGTTTATACATAAACTTATTTATCCAACAAGGAGGAGTACCAGTCATTCTGAAAGCGGCTAATTGCTGATGTTTTTTAGCGCAGAAGATATTCAGTTTATCTCCCCTGAAAGATAAATATATGTACATGACAGGAAAATATTTGTTCAAACAGTTTTGTCCTCTGATTTCTTTCAATATTTAATTTTAGCATACTAATGGAGCAAATATCGACAGACATTTGTGCGCAGAGACCAAAATGATGAAAAATTGATCAACAGCTAGCTGTATCTGCTGGGGACATTTTGTCAGTGTATGTCTTTTACAATCAGAGGCAATATTTACTTCTTTGAGGAACATTAGGTGTAGAAGATATGACAAATTTTGTCTTTGAGAATTGTCTGTATTAGTGAAACTCAAAAAATATTACTAATATACTCACTGTTAAAATAGGCTTTTTAAAGGTCTAGAATTGATTGCTCTGTTGAATGGCTTTAACAAATATCAAAAATAGTATTGGCTCCCATAGTCCTGTTTATAGCAGCTGAGACTTTGGTTTAAAGTCTGCCTACCAAGCAGCCCACATGTCATTTTTATGGAGCACTATAAGTATTCCATGTCCAAATATATTTGGGGGGGGGGGGCTAAAATGTTTAGAAATTAGGTCCCTGGCTCTGTGAAAATTCTAGGCAAGACACTTCATTTAGTCCCCTCAGGGTTCCCTTATTTGGTTTTGCACAATAGAACAATTTTTTTAAATCTTATGACATTTTTACATCCTGTTTGTCAACTGCACTGTGAATTATGAGCAAAGCCCTTTATGCTTTTTGTTTACCATAAAAGCATGGAATACATAGGGAGTTTTAAACTGGAATATTTTCCACAAGGTAGGTCATTTTGAAACATTTACCCCTGCTTTGTGATAAAGCTAGTGCAACCTGCATTATTCCATTTTCTTACTAGAGGGAATTTTGTCACTTGAGCACTGAATGCATCTCATCTATAGTATCAGTGTACTTTCTTTTGCTTTTTTAACCTGTATGATTGAATTTCTAAACCCTTTTCACACTCCAGAGGATTTACTTTAAGGTCCTCTTAGTCTTATTATTGAAGAGCTTAATACCTGAAGCAAAGCTGTATCAACATAACTCAAAGTAGAATCATTCCTTGCATTTATATAACCTCTTTACATTTTATAATACCAAACAAGGTATATATGAGAGTGGGTATGTATGTTCTCTATTTACAAATGTATAAACTGAGGAACAAATAAACTGAGTGGTTTGCCCAAAACTATTCAAGAGGTAAATGGAGGAGGTAGTATTATCTTTTAGGATTTGTTGGGAACTCATTCTGTGTTCTAATCTCTAGACAAGCTGTCTCAGTAAGTAATCTCAGAAGAATGTTGATAAGTGAAGTTTTGATTAAAACTAGCAAATGAGGTTTCAAATAGGCTGTTGAATGAGACACCTTGTTTTCATCCATGGTTTGGGGAGCTATTTGTGAATTATAAATTTATTTCCATCCTTCTGTAAAGGCATCTAATTTTGTAATCCCTAAATCTGAATTCTCCCCAATCCTTTCAGAGGCACTTTTGCTCCTAGAGTATCTCTCCTCGTGCTTCCAAGAGACAATTTTGTAATTTGAGGTGACCCAAAGATCTCCATTCCCAATGCAGTGCATTCAGCATTCACTTTGTAAACATAGAAGCCAGATATGGCATAGCTGTTGTTCCTGAGTTTAATGAATTCTATGTTAGAAAGTCTTATTTTGGCGAACCATTTTGTTCATGGTGGATACGTACATTTTGTCTCTCAATACTCTAATCTGCACCAAGTAATAGCAAGTCTAATTAGGTGCTCAGTCTTTTCTTGGCATCTTCAATTATCTGTGTCAGCTAGTACCAGATAGGTAATGAACTTGAACTGAGTGCTTATCATTTGGCAGTGGTGTCACTTTATGTATTTGTGTAAATTTAAACTTGAACTGATGAAATTGTGGAAGTTTGTTGGATTGATACCACTGGAGATGTGACATTCTTTTCAGAGGGGTAGCCATGTTAGTTTCTTTAAGCAAAATAGACAAGGAGTCCTTTGGCACTTTTAAAGACTAACAAATTTATTTATCGCATGAGCTTTCGTGTGTATAATCCCATTTCTTCAGAAGCATGAAGTGGAAAATGCAGTATGTCACGTGTATCTATACATATTCAGAAAAGGGTGGGTCAGAAGGTTAATTTAAACAGTTCCAGGGGGTAGTCAGTTAGTCTATTTCAGTAAACCAAACAAGTTGCTTTGATTCAAACAGTGTGAAAGTAGGCCCTGTAACAGCAATAGAACCAGAAGGAGAACACTTCAACCTCCCTGAACATTCTGTAACAGACGTGAAAGTTACAGTACTTTGTATAAACTTCAAAACCTCTGTCCAGCGTGAAACTGCTGAGCTGAAATTCATGTGCAAACTTGACACCATCAGATTAGGTCTGAATTGGAACTTGGAATGGCTAACTCATTACAAAAGGTAATTACTCCTCTTTTAACATTCTCAACTTCTCATCTGTTACTAGTACAGGTCCCTCTTTCACACCATTTGAATCAAAACAATTTGTTTGATTTTCTGAGATAGACTAACAGGCTACCCCCCCCCCCCGGGCTGTGTGGGGGGAGCTTGGGGTGCGCGCGTCTGTGCGTGTGTGTGTGTATATATATATATATATATATATGATATACTGCAGTTTCCATTTCATTCATCTGAAGAAGTGGGATTAAATCCATGAAAGCTTAGGTGGTAGATAAATTGTTATATATATGCAAAAAATAAATCTGTTAGTCTTAAAATGCCACACAACTGCTTGTTGTTTTTTTACTGGGCTAGACTAACATGGCTATCCCTTTGGAGATAAATTGTTAGTCTTTAAAAGTGCCACAGGGCTCCTTATTTGGTTTTTTGATATTCTTTGATGCCCAGAGTAATGTATCAGGCTATATAATCTTTTCCCAGGCTGGTCTGCCAGGGTGCCTGAATCATCCCTGCCTGGAGGGACATCTTCTAGGAAGAGGAGGAGCATGTATCCTGATAGGCCATTTTAGTCCTCAGTCTCTTGGTTAGAAATTATAGTAAGATCCTTTTCCCAACTAAATGGTTCATTTTTTGGAGTTATAGATGAGAAATATTTCTAGCTACTTTGTCTTCTAGTGCTCACAGAAAGACTTATGGAAGTTAAGATTTAAGGATACTTTCTCTGAACAGGATTATCAGAAGACAGTTTCTTTAATTTGGCTTGTGTGTTTTCCTTTAGCTTTTTTTAATGATTGGTCAGAGTTGCCTTATGTGACTCTCAGCCCATCTGGAGTGTTCAGTTGCAGTCAGCCATCTTTAACTTTTTCTTCCTATTAAACCTCAGTCAGGAGGGCTTTCATGTTTCTGATTTTCTTTTATACTATGAAAACAATAAACTTTCAAGGCAGCCAGTCTGCGGGAAAGCCGTTCAGAGAGAACAGGTCTGGCTACTACACACTGTATTGCCTGCAGAGTGTTTAGATTACATGGGGATGATGGCATAGCAAGGGTTTGAAGCGCATAGTCAGTTAGATCAGGGGATTGAGGATATGTTTTTGGTTAGCAAGACACTTTACTAGTATGGAAAAAAGGCGGTTGACTTCCATTGGGGTCCTTTTGGACCTTGCTGGAAAATGGGGAAGAGAAGACGTGATCTCTCTCTCTCTCTCTCTCTCTCTCTCTCTCTCTCTCTCAATAGTTTGAAAAACTGCATTCTGCTTTATATGGAGATAGTTTCAAAATAATCTCATTTAAATGATTACTGCCAGAAAGCCTGACTAGCTAAACTTCTGTTTTAATTTGATAATGTTGAGTGTTAACTTGTGAGCTTTATTAAAACTTTCAAGTCTTTATAGCACTGAGTTTCTGAAAAGCTGTTCCTCTCAGTTCTGATACCAATCCCTTCCAGTTCATTGCTGCAACCAGAGGAGTCTATTGTTGTCATGGGCAGGTTTATCAGTGGTAGTGCCAGGCAGTAACTCTTTGTATTACAGTTCCATTGATTTTTAGATCATGGGTGGGGAACAGTCTCTGCATAGCCCTGTTGGAGCAGACTGATAAGCTCCTTGTTTCCTAGCAACCACATGGTCTGCCATAACCAGAAACCTGCCCCGCTGCAGCTGGAGTGAAAATTCTGAATGTCTCAAATTTGTACCTTTAAACAAGGTAAGTCTTTCCCCTATGCCACACTGAGTCTAAAAGCCTTTCTGCTCAGTTAAAATTGACATTTCAGTGTAAGTTTGTTCTGGATGCAGCCAGAGCAAGAGAGAGAGATTCTGTCTTGTTCGTCCTTAATACAATGTTTAATTCTCTCTCTTTATTTAGACATTTCTCATTCCTGGGCATGGCAGTGCCATACGTCCTCCTCCTAACTAGGTTCATAGCTGAAGTTACAAGCAAATCCACTGAAAGTTTGGTATGTATGCCATAGTTCTATGTGAAGTTTAATTCTGCTAAGAATGAAATGGAGTTTAAAATATGCTAAATTCTGTTAGGAAGAAAATGAGGGGTTTGCCCCTTAAGATGTTTATAGGTTTGGCAATAACAGGAGAAGGAGCACATGCAGAACTTGCCAATAAAAATTATCAGCCCTTCCTTCCTTCATGAAGCATTTGCTGCTAATTATCAATATGGCAGGTAGACAGAGCAGATTGTGCCCAACAAAAATGAAGAGCTAGCCCCCAAAATTGCCTTATTGATTGGATGCGCTGGCTAGACAATTTGGAAACTAGCAACTGTGAGCTTGTTCTGAAAACTGCCTGTCAAAGCTGTGATTCCACCCCAGGCACAAACCCACTGGCTAGGAATCCTGAAGCTGGTCACACTCTGAAAAGCGTCTGACAAAGTGGGATTTTCTCCCCCAAAAGCTCATGCAATAAATAAATTTCTTAGTCTTTCAGTGCCACGTGACTCCTTGCTTGTATACCTAATCATGATTTTGAAAGCCTCTTGTCTTTCAAGCTGCTTGGCAGTACAACTGAAAAAGTAGCTCAAAATAGGCAAACCTAAAATCAGTTTTAAAAGATTACAGAAAACTCTTGCTGCCTCATTGCACTGTGAATGGGCAGAAATTTGTTACTTGATTAACTGATGACTTCTTGTAACAACAGTAGTCTGCTGGGTTGGTTTAGACTGACTTTGACCCTTGAGTCACATGGCTTGGAAACGAAACTGATTTTGTGTTCCTTTCCACTAGGCTTAGTGGATCTTGAGACTTGAATAGCTTGGTATTTCTGGCAAAAATATATATATATATATATATATATATAAAAAATACAACTTAGCATCTTCAGAGTGTTAATCAAAACACTACCTAACTAACATAGCACTTACAGCACAGGATTGCTTTGTGGTTTTTCATTCCCTTTTTATGGTGAGTTAAGTGGGCTTGCACACAGTTACGTGATGGGCCACCGGCAGAGCTGGGAGAACTGCAGATTTCCTGACTGCTATCTCTATGCTCAGTCTATCTGCACATATTGTTTCAGAACATTTTTTTAAAGCCTATGAGAAAAAAGTTTGTGCAACTTAAGTGACGCTTTCATTCATTGCAGCATGTCTATCCAGAGACAGAATGGCTTTTCCATAAGGGAGGCATTATACTTACAGTGTATCTCTTGCAAAAATACATCTTTTAAAATTTGGCATCAGGTATTTGGCTTGTTTACATAAATAAGAAGGGCTCTAATGAGTTCTTTCATTTTATATTACTGCAATCCTAACAGAGAGAGAGTTTACTTTCTTTTATAACTGAGTTCTATTGATGCAGGTGCACTTTAAAAGGAGAACAGTTTTATTCAGTGCACTGTTGCACGTGACCTTGGTTTTCCCCATGATTCTGACACACACACACACACACACACACTCTCTCTCTCTCTCTCTCTCTCTCTCTCTCTCTCTCTCTCTATGTTTTCAACTGCAGTATAAATGCAAATCTGTCTTTTCTTAAGGGGCCATGTGAAATTAGGAAACTCCAAACCATATGTGACATTTAATAAAAAGTTGGTTTTATTCTCACTTTCAAATACAGAGGAGGAATGAAAACCTGTTCACAGAGATCTAGCTTAGCTGCTTCTGCAGCAGTATGCCTAGAACCCACAGGGTGGTCTGTGTGGGGGAAAGCAATTGAGGATTAAGTGAAACAAGGAAGACCTGCAGCATCCCACACATTTACTATCAAGGCCTCTCTCTGATGGGAATCCCCTTCAAGCAGGATTTCTGGAACAGCTGTGTGCTGGGGTAAACCCTGGGACCACCAGGAGCCATAGCTAGTATGGAAGAAAGAACCCTCACCTGGATGATCCTGCCCTCTTGCCGATTTCCTGCCAAAATCTGCAGCTTTTTGAGTGGTCCTGTGGTCTGTTCTGTGAGAGGCGAAGAAAATGATTGGGGAAAATCTCTTAAGACAACCCTGCTGAGATCTCATTTTCCAGAGTTTTACCTCTGGAGAGAGTGATCAGCACATGAAAGTGAAATATCCACTGTTCCAGATAAGTTGGCAAGTACTTTTACAAAGTGGCTCTACATATGAGGTCCCATCCAAAATCAACAATGACATGCAGTTTCTTTTACATCTGTTCACAAAGTCCTAATCTGGAAAGTTGCTGTCTGGTCAAATTTATCTCACTGATATAACCCAGCCTGTTCTGTATCCCCTCCTACTGATGATTAGAAAAAAGTGACAATGAAGTTTTTGTTGATACGGTGTCAGCTACCACAGTGGTTTGTTCATTTGTCATTAGTATGTGCTCAGCTAAGTTTGAGCTCTGTTGTTAATAAAGCAAAGAGTGTGGGAATTATGCTGTAATATTTTCCTTTTTAGGTTTCAGAGCCAGAATGCTGTATGGACATGTTGGATGAAAACAGCACCTGTCCAGTCACCAATCAATGCAGTCCAGGTAATGTCTTTGTCCAAGAGAAATTCCTAGAACTTTTTTCTGTAGCCAGTGGCAAAACACAGAAGCTAATTAATTAGAGAAAGAAAGAAAAGTTACTATATACCTGCATCTTGAATATTATTCTCTCTATGAACACATGTAACTCCCATTAATACTCATGGAAACTGCATGCTCATATGTAGAAGATAGTAACCCGGCTTTGCTGAACTTTTTTCCTGTTTTCACATAGCAGAATATAGTAAGATTCAAAGTGTGCTATAAATTAATACTTAATGCATGTGATAGGGATGTATAGCTAAGGGAGCAGGGAGAAAGACTTAAGGCTTTTCTAATACCATGCAAGTGTACTAGATCTTATTGACAGGAAGTGATGCAGGTTCCCTTTTGTGCCACTTAAAGCAGACTTTCAGAGAAATATTTGTTGATTCCCACTCCCTTTGTCATTCTCCAACAATGTCAGGAGAAAAGACGATCTAATGTTTGTAAAATGAATCATTTTTAAGCTGTAGTGGAAAGCTTCAAAAATAACCAAAGTCTTCTAGACTCAAAATCTTGAAAAGACTTAAATATTACTGATTCTCTGTAAAACTAAATAATTGAAAATCATTTTTTCCTTTTCTTTCTTACGATTAAAACCATGGGTTCTGTCTTTCTTTTATATTTGATATTAAAATGCATCTTAAGCTTACATTATTTTTCTAAGCTAAATGCTTTGCTGCTCAGTTACTTAAACATTACATGATTACCGGATTCATTTCTGTTCTTAAATCATCTGAGATGTGGCACAAATTGTTATCCATAAGTTTTACAGATTCACAACTTCTTACATCCCATTATAAAATGCTAATCTACTAAAATATTTGGTGTCAAAGTACTTTTTTGCTTTCTTCTTATTTACTGTAGAAAGCCTTTCCCTTACAGTGGATGCATTTATGTTTATATTAAATGTCAGGTGTAATTTGTTACTAAAGGCATCAAATGTGCAGCTTCCCTGAGGAAACTGTAACAACAGAGCTGTTTCCAAATCAGGGTTTTACTACTAGTGTGCTTTATGGGATAATTGATCCCAATTTGGCCCAAGGCTCTGGAGGACTGGATTTTAGCCAACATTATGAGTGTTTGCTTTTCTAGACTGTATCCTGATCTGTGAGGAACATCTTTCTAATAATCAGGCTGCTGCATCATAAAACACAGAGTGAATCCACAACTGCTTTCAATCTTTTAAAAAAAGTTGGTGTTGAAGATGTGCCTGAACTTTTTTTTTCTGTCTCATCAAGAATAGAAACTTGTGCCTTTAAAAGTAAATTGAGAGACAAAAGACATCACACAAGACAAAAAGTTAATCAGTTTTCAGCACTGTCTGGTAGAATAGCTGATATAGAAGATGCCACTGTCTGTCAGGGAATCTCTTAAACTGTCTTGAGCCCTTGTAAACTGTTACAAACTATACAAACCCAAAGTAGTTTGGATTATAGAAAAATACTGTATTATGGGCTACCTTCATGTTGTTCCTTACTAGCCCACAAGCGAATGACAAGATTTAGCCCAATATATCCTGAGGCTGGAACTACTTTACTGATTCCTAGCATCTTTATGCTTTTCTCTTCACCTTAGCTTGTGATATTCACAGATGTGGTATTAAATCTTGTTTTAGTAGTATGAAGCCCATGCGAGTTCAGAAAAATCTAAGAAAGGAGGTTCCTTAGTTTTGGGTAGTTTTTAAGGGATGGCAAGAAGGGATTTGGTAGCATTTTCTTGGTTTTCATCATTTAAAAAACTAAACAATAAATGGAGTTATATTAAAATAAACTCCTTGTATTTGCTTACTTGTAACTGATTTCTCCTTAGTGTTCTTTTTTTGTAGGATGTACCTCGTTTTCCAGTTTCAACAGAGACATTAGACGTGAAAGATCTTTATTTGGTGTAGTATGATAGTAAGCAAGAGACATTTTATTCTTATGCAGGATGTTACAGACAGTGGAATGAAGATGGGAGTAGCAACTGCATTAAATGCAAGAATGAAACCACTCCTGTTGTGTCAACTTACAATCTGACTGATTGTAGAAATAGTAAGTCACCTGCCACCTGCTTGTCCTGATTTTTTTTTTTTTAATTGCACTTAAGGTCTCTTTGATACTCAGTCTATCCAACCAAGACTATTCTGTAAGAGGTTCCATTTCCATTACTAGTTTGAATTGCCATCATTCTCAGAGACCCTACTGCAGTGGCTTTCAAACATAGGGTCAGGATACCCTGATACCACTGCCAGAAGACTGGAATGCATTGCTCAAAGATGTAATTGGTGGGTTGTGAGCATAAATTATTTTTTCTCTACAAGGTCTCAAGAAAAAAAGTTTGAAAACCACTGCTCTACTGTACCCAAATAGCTTTGGAGGACAAATCCTTAAAAATCCATCAGAACTTTCCTGAAATCAACTAGCACAGACTTCTGTAAAGCAGTGTGAAGCACAGCATCCATAATCTATGATCTTTTGTCTCCTAATAGTCTTTAGACACCTTTTGTTTACATATTAGAACATCTGATTGTTACAACCAAATGCAATACCCAAATCATACTTTTCTGTGGCTTTTTAAGAACTCTCATTATTCACCATATGCACAACTCTGAAACAAATACAAAAATGGTTTTAAAAAAAACCTGTCTCAGAATTTCTTGAACAATTTAATTTCTATGGTCAGAAACAGGCATTTGCTGTAGGCACACAATTAGGGCTCCTTCTGACCTCAAATAGCTCTTTTATTCAGGAAGCCGGACTGTAGTATCTTGTACGTAAAAGGCCCCATTTCTCATTTTGTTCTCTTCTCACCACTCCACTTCATTTACTTAGTATATCATTTAGAATTGCTACAAGAGACTTCATAAGGGTTTTGGACTCTGCAGTAATGAGCGGTTCCCTCTTTTGCCAGAAGAGGGTGATGAAGTCCCTATTCTTTAACTCTCCCAGGAAGTGGCAGAGGTACTGCTTGGAAGTACTGTTTTCTCATGAGAGAAACAGTGCATCAGATATGACAGCTTATGCTACTCAAAACCTTTACTAAATCTGTATGGAATTTAATGCTTCATAAAAATGCATTTTTCTCCCTATAGCTGGTACCAGAGGAATGAATTTTCAAATGAATATCAGTACTGTAACTCCCTTTCTGCAGAATATAGGTAAGTAAATGGAAATGTCTTGTATTGGGGGCAGCCACCTTAAAGCTCTTTCTTTTGTCCCCTGCACCCCCTTGACAACATGACATTTGATATTATCTTGGTCAGATGTTTTCTCCCATATTATTAAGTGTAGCCGCCATTATAGAATGCTTGTTTATTCCAAACAGGAGGACTTCATATTATAGGCTTTTTACAAAAAATACAAACTTTGAGAGAGCTGCATTTCTTCTGTAGAGTGGTGTTTGGTCCATCCTTTTATAGTGATTGTGAAGCTGTTTGCTCAAAGAGAGACAGACAGTTATTCCAGTTACATGCTAGTTGCTTTTTAAGTCTCATGCTGCATCAAGTGTTATGGAAAGTGGGGGTGTTTGGTATGTTAAATAGCATACCTGCCAATTCTAATTAGATTTGATGCCTAACAGCATTGATTGGCATTTCTAGGGCTTGAAACTTTTTGGTTCTGGAGCTGGTTGTAAACTGTTAAGAGTCACGTCAGTTTGACTCCTTACATATACTGTTTCACTTGTGCTGCCAGCAAATATGAATTGAAAATAATTAGATTGCCAAAGCGTGGGCCACTGCTGGAGGTATGATTTCAAACAAGGTGACTCACCTAACTGCTATAGAAAAATCAATTAATGTGAATGCTCCTGCAATGAAAGGGTAAAAGATATGGTCATAAATAAGATTCTGGTACATTTTTGTGTTGTTCAAGCTCCTTCCAGACAGCTCTGCCAAATGCACGTAAATCTTGACCTACAGCGCTTTTTGCTATTCTGACCCTGTACTTTTTTGGCAGAGCCCACCACAGAAGCCCAAGTGTGTTAACTTATGATATGCACAGAAGGGAGTGGGAAGTCTGGGATGTGAGTAAGATGAAACAGCTATTGATAGGAGTCTCATGATTCCTGCTTTCTCAATCAAGTTCTAGTTGTTGTTAGTATAAAACAAGTTCTGCTTTCTTCCTTTTGTCCTATGTACGATGTAATAGAGGCAAATCATCACTGCAACTGGCCCTGTGAAATTTGTATCCAAATGAAAGGAAGTAGAGCTATCTTACCAAGGAAAATTAAGAACTAATATAAAGCTCTTAAAAAAAAAAAAAAAAAAACAATTGCAAGTTCTAAAGAGTGTGTTTGGGACTCTGAAGCAAACTACAGTGTTTTACTACAAATGTCTCTAGGCCTGGTGTTTAAAATCTCACTAAATATCTTGTCACCTTGACTGAGCATGAAACAAACCAGAAATAGAATAAAACCAGAATTTTTCCTGAAGTAAAATCTGTTCTTTCTATTTACAGCAAATATCAGAGATGTGGTGTATCTTCCGTTTCTCTGTCCCAAACACAAAAATTTTGGTGTTCCTCTTTGTGAGATAAATCTGTGCCACCTCATATGATCATAACTTTAAACAAACTAAGTGAAACATATGTTGTTCTTCGAGCACTGCTCGGATGCATTCAGTAATAGGTGTCTCCGTACCGGAGTGCTGGATTGGTCGGAAAAACTTTTGTCCTAGCCTGTTAGGAGAGGGTAGGCGACCACCACCCACCACGCCACCCAGTGGCTATATATACGGCTGCCTCCCAATCCCTCCCCAGTTTCATTTCTTCTGCCTTATGCATCGGATCTGGAATGTCTGCTTCTTGCAAACGCAAGCAGCCTGTCCATTCTTCTATGAGCTTTTCACCTGACTGGGAGCACCTTTTCGTGGACGTCGTTCCACCACAGGGATCCTCCACTTTCGGGCCAGAACATCAGAGATCATCCATCAACATGCCAGGGTTTAAACCCCACTCCAAATGCGGCAAGGCCTTCCCTCAGGACAATCCCCACGGAAAGTGCCTTCGGTGCCTAGGTGAAGACCACATGGTCTCCACCTGTTCCCTTTGTATGTCCTTTAAACCTCGGACAATCAAGGACAGGGAACAAAGGCGCCATGCCCTAGCCTTAGAACAGGCTCGGCACTCTTCACCCGAGGCTTCGGGTTCCCACCCAGCACCGAGACCTGGCTTGGCACTGGAGCCAGCCCGGCATTGTGCTGTTGGTGGCCGTTGAAGAACAAGCTCGGTACCGACCCCGGTACATCGGCACCAACACAGCACCTCGGCCCCTCGGTGCTGCTCGAGGTCGCCCCTGGCATTGCAGTCCCAGCACAGCCCGGTACCGACCACAGTCACCTCCAGCACCGCAGACTCGTCATAGCCCGGTACCAGTGGTGCAGGTCCTGTCTCCCCAGTTAAGGGCTCAACACGGGCTCATTTGGGGTCGCTCATGATACCAACGACCCCGGAGGCAGTGGAGGCCGCTCAGGCACTCCTCCTCCTGCCCACACCACCCTCCCCAACACCGGTTAGGAGGGGTAAACCAGCCTTCATATCCAAGGCCTGGGTCCATCGCAGGCAACGCCAATCTCCCTCACCCCAAAGCCCTCCATCTTCTACTCCATTGTGCCCCAGTACCATAGAGCCATTTCTGCGGCAGCATATCACCTTGCCGTCGCTGGTACCGCCTCAAGAATCAGGAGGTACTTCCCCCTGCTCAAGCCTTGGGGAATGTCCATCAAAGGGCTCTAAGCGGCCCTGGCGCCACACCTTGGCGCCATCACCCTTCCGCTTCCGCCCTCAAGAATGGTCCCCTCACGAGACCCCTTCTCCCCTGCAGCAGACACCCGGTACCACTCTGTCCCCAGGTTGCCTGTGTGTGAGCCCAGTGCTATCAGCGCACTTCGATCTGTTGCGCTGCACCACAGCCTACTTAGGGATGGAGGTCCAGTCCTCTAATCCCCCATCAGACACGCTGTTCGGGCCAGTCTTCTCCTCGGCAGAGCCACTTACGGTCCCTTTCCACCCAAGTGTTTGGGACCTGACATCATCCCGACAGCAGAACCCGAGCTCTATTGCCCCGGTCTCAGACACGGTGAGTCTTAAGTATATGGTCTCCGAATCAGACTTTCCCTCTCTCACAGACCACCCAATCCCTCCTAGGGACATGGTACAGATGGCGTTAGGCCTGGGCGAGCCGTCTAGTGACCCTCCCCCTCCCTGCTTTGAGGGAAGCTAGGGAATTGGATCTCCTGGGACGTAAGGTGTGTTCCTCCTTGGCCTTCCAAATATGGGTCGCAAATAATCAGGCCCTAACTGGCAGATACATGCTGGATGTGTGGGAATTGGTCACAAAATTTAGACATTTGCTCCCACCAGAGGCCAAAGAGGAGTATGATGCATTCGTGGAGGAGGGAAAAATAATTTCTCAGGATCTTCTCCTCTCAGCCCGGGACACGGTAGACACAGCAGCCTGCACCATGGCCTTGGCTGTAACCATCCACCGAGCAGCCTGGCTTAGGGAAGCCAGGGTGTCCCCCACAGCGCAGCAGGTGGCCCTTGATCTGCCCTTCGGGGGTGATGCTTGTTTCCCCCCAAGACCCTAACTATAGTGGGTAACGCACGGGATCCTAGGGGAGAGGTAAAATACCTCAGTCTCCTCCCATGGGGGCCCTGTCCTCACCCCACATAAACCATATGGGACAGAAAACCACTCCTCCCACTCTCCTCCTGGATGAGCGAGGGGCTGGGACTCAGCCCCTTCCCACTGCCCCCTCAGTTCTATTCTGGGGGCTTCTTGGAGTCTTTTTCCCCCCTTCCTTCCTCTGCAAGGAAGGGAACCTATCCCAATTGACTGCCCACCGTGATTCCCATAACATCCAGGACATGGACATGGCTTCAGTTCACCATCAGAGAAGGTGACTGACGTCCCTTTCCCTCCCTTCCCTTAGTGAGAGAATGGGGAGCTTACTAGGGCTGTCACCCCCCCCCCCGTGTTGATATCACGAACAGGGGTGAGTCAGTTTTTGGCCTTGCTCCCCCGATCTTATAAGAGGTGCAGCCCATGTAACCAAAGCCCCTCTCAGTTATCAAGACCCACCCAGACTGCGACCCATTGCCCAGACAATTCTCAGCCATTGCTACCCTTGGGACGGTTATTGGAGGAAGCAGAACAAGAAAATCCCCCTCCCTTCAGGTACTTTCTCGACTGATGATTCCTTCTGTTCTCTTAAGCATTAAGGGTGGCCTTTGTTAAAGCCGAAGGACGCATCGCGTAGTAGCTCTAGCCACAACTACAGATACTCCCGGTATGCGGGAACACGTGCCTATCCGGATGCGTGGGAAACCCCTCCCCCACCTGTCCTACATCAGGTAGGATCTACTTTCGCACCCGGAATGGGGAGGGATGCCTTGGGCATCTCCCACCCCAACAAAACCAGTTGGTACGGTTAAGTCGGTCCTGGTAGGTCCTCAGCCACCTCTATGGTATGGAAACCCTCCTACTGCCCCACCCGTTAGGGTGGGAAACCGATACTCAGTACACTCTACCACATGCGGTTCGATGCCTGAGGGGAGGCCAAGGCAGAGCTGTTCACAATCCCTACCTTGCTAATCACCCCCCCGCCCCCCATGGGGCAGGGGAAAACAACTGATGGTAAACAGCTTCTCCTGCTTCTTTGGGATGGCCTCATATCTAACCAGGACATCCCCCATTGGGAATCCCTATCTAGGCCCCACGCTACCAGGAAAGTGGGGTGATACCCTCCTTACCCCCCCCCCCGCCTGCCCCTGAAGTAACAGCTTCTATATGTCCGACCTGGAATCAACCAGGTCCGTAGGGCCCATGGGAGAAGAGACAAGGCCTCTTCCCCAACCATGTGGACAGAGATGGAAGGAAACTCACCTTAGGCCTCCCAAACTAACTGCTAGCTAGCCGCGGGGCTAGCTCATTGACAAACTCCATGCGCACCACTGGGTTCCGCACATGGTTGTCACCCAACCCAGGGTATACATAAATGGCTCACCCTAGGTCGCCTTGGTACCATGATTACCCATATCTGGGCCCAGGACACTACTACCTGGCCATCCAGCGAACATATTACGCCTTCCTTTGTGGGACCTGAGGCCGAAAACCATTGGGTAGCCTCTACATGATACCCTCGCCGTAGGCATCTGCTAAGGGCTGTTGTGTTTCCTCTGCTCACTTGAGGGAGCTCAAGTGGACAACAAAAAAAACCCTGATTTCCAACTGCACGGAAACTCGGAAATTTGTTTTTCCCCATCGTGGGATACTGTCCTGGATAAGATCGCATGATAGGGATAAGCTGCCCTTGTCGGATTTTCTAAATCCAAGGTACTCCTGCAGAGCCATGGTTTACACTCTGGGAATATCATATTTCACAGGTGGTCTTGGGAGGAGACCATTCACTCCTCCTATAACCCTTATCATTTAGAAGGGTAGTCCTTCTCTTAATGAGTCCTTAACTCCAGTACACACATAAGTGCAGCGTAGTTGGGGGCGGATATCACTCGTTGTGGTGCCCCTGGGTTCACAAGGTTTTAAATCAGTGTACTTCTAACCCCATAGGCCTTTCGGTCATCACGACTAAGTGGCCAATTGGTGGCATTGCTTTTTTTTTGCCCTCATCCCGCCCCCCCCCCCCCCCCGCTGCCGCTCTCCAGGCAGTCTTCCTTGTGTTGGAATCCTGAGGTGGAACATAAGGGTCAAGAGGAGGGTCCTTTTCCGTGAGTCTTCATAAATACCAAGGTATTTATAGAGACCAAGGTCAACAGCACTTCCTAAGGCCACCATGCCGACTTATAGGCACCCAGTGGTCTGAAATGCTCCTTCCCAATGGTAGCCTTCTGGGTTCTTACACTGTACACGGCTGGAGGTGTGCGTTGCATCCTCCTGGCCCAGGGACATCTTGGCCTATATGCCATATGGCGCTCATCGCACCATCCCTGGCTTTTTCTTTCTCATCAACCAGCACAAAGTGTCTTTCCCTAGACCCTTTTTGACTGAATTCAGTAGTCCTTTCCCTTGCGCTTTGCCAGGTACTTTAAATTCTTACACCCTTTGGGCATGTGCCTTCAGGCCTTGACGCAGCCAGTTTGGGGGATAATGTTCATCCCTTCTATTGTTATCTGAGTAGGCCACGGCCATCATGACTAGCCCCATAACCCTATGGCTTCCAGTACTGTCTCTTGTGAGTTCACGCTGAAGTGTTCTATGGCCAGACATTAATCCTCTGGCCCTCATACCTTGAGCTATAACCTACGGGTAGAGCAACCAAACGCATCTTCACGTAGTCGTGTTGCGTTGATTTAGCTCTGGTTAAGGTGACCTTAGTCCGTCCAGCCCACGCACACTTTGCCTCGGCTGGATTGGACCTACCCCCTGCTTTGGGTTCGGACCACAGTTGTCGGTTCTCTATTGCCAGGCCAAGAGCCCTAGTTGGTTCCTGTTAGAGCCTTGTTCGTTGGGCTTCTTCCCATCTGGGGTGTTTTTGCTGTGCTGAAGGTGGAAGAGCCAACTCCACCTGCCATCCATCAGCATGGCTAGTAGTCACCTATTACTGAATGCATCCGAGCAGCCCTCAAAGAAGAACAGTAGGTTACTCACCAGTAACTGTCCTTCGAGATGGACCTCTCGGATCCATTCAGGTCCCTCTCCTCCATCCCTGCATCTGGAGTTGGCGACTCCTAGGAACTGAGGAGGGGTCGGGAGGCGGCCGTATATATAGCCACTGGGTGGTGTGGGCGGTGGCCACCTACCCTCTCCTGACAGGCTAGGGCAAAAGTTTTTCTGACTAATCCGGTGCTCCGGCATGGACACACCTATTACTGAATGGATCTGAGCAGCCCATCTCGAAGAAGGATGGATACTGTTTACTACTGTCTAACTTCCCTTTGAGACATTATGAACTGGCCCCTTCTGAAGGCAGAATATTGGACCAATGCTCTGATCTAGTCTAGCCAACTTGTACTGGGCAATTTAACTATGCCTTAAGTGTTATTAGTTTGGTTACTAATACATGTTTGATCAATGCCCAGCAACACCAGGTTTGAAAAGGATAAAAACAGAAACACTTGGGAGCAAAATCTGTTGATGTGTTCAAAAAAAAAAGTATGATTAGATGGTGTAAATAGAGGCTGCAACACAGCAAAAAACTATTTTGATGATACTGTGTCTGTAGTTTGGTACACAAAAGTAATGTTCTCTTATCTAAATGTAAGGGAATTACTCTGAATTCTCCATAGAGGGGAGACTAAATACCATTGCCCCTTTTATCATAGGGATATTCAGTAAATAAACTATTTCTTCTGATTTCACAGGTGGCCCAGAAGTGGCAGCCTCTCTGATTTTAGGGACATTTTTCATCTGTTTATTCCTGATACTGTCTGTGGCTTCATTCTTCTACCTCAAACGTGCCAATAAACTTCCAAGTATGTTCTACAGAAGAAATAAAGGTAAAGTATTTCTGAGTCACTCTCCTTTTAGCTGGGAGTTTGAGAGAAGGCCGAAACCTTTTCATGTATTAGAGTTCCACATTCTACATTATTTTTAAAGTAGCTATTATAATCTGTTTTGTGCAGTTCTGTAGTGGAAGCAGGGTAGCTAAACAGTGAGATGGCAACTTTTGCAGATGATAAAAATTATTAAGAGGGTTACATCCAAAACAGACTGTGAACAGTTACAAAGGGATCTCAAGGAACAGGTTGATGGCAACAAAATTGCAGATGAAATTAATGCACATTGGAAAACATCCCAACTATACATACCTAACAGGGGATCTAAATTAGCCTATCACCATTCAAGAAAGAGATCTTCAAGTCACTGTGGTTAGTTCTCTGGAAACATCCAGTCCATGTGCAGTAGGCATCAAAAAAGCTAATAATGTTAGGAAAGGCATAGATAATAAGACAGTAAATTTATAATATCACTGTTGCTTACACTTGGCCTCCTGTGTACTGCTATGCGTATATATACCTCTTGACTGTAGTTTTCACTTCATGCATCTGACAGTTGGGTTGGAGCCCATGAAAGCTTATGCCTGAAGAAATCAGTTAGTCTTTTGGGTACCTCAGGACTCTTGTTGCTACTGTTGGAAGACAGGATTCTGGGCTAGATGGACCATTGGTCTGACCACGAGTGGCCATTCTTATAGTCTTATGCACTGAGTAAACACTTCCTCTGCACTCTGCTGTGTCGTTTTTTGTAGAAATACAGAACATATTTATTTTCAATTTAGGTTTTGCACAGGTACCTCTTGTGCAGCATTAGTGACTAACACCAGCTGAATTATTTTATGGTTTTAAAGGGTCCAACAATCTACCCCTTCATATTATATGGTACTTACTGGTCTATATCTGGGATAAAAGTGAATGCTATCTTCACAGGTAGCATTTTTATAGAATTTGACAGTAATACTTTTTATCCAAGGCTCTCAGAACACTGCAACACTGTTGTACTGTGCCGGTTTTACAGATGGAGAAACTAATGCATAGAAGGACTTGGGATTTGCCCAAAATGAGACAGCATCTGCAGAATTAGGAGTAGAATCAGAGACTCCTGGCTATTCCTTTGCTCTAACCACTATACTTGCCTCTCTCTTGCACATGGGATTACTTGGGACCCACAGAAACAGAGAACTGACACCTTTTAGGGAAGGAATTATTTCATTTTATAATGAAATCTTCACACACATACCCCTACCCGCATGCACATTTCTCTTCAGTTTCTACTTTTGTATGATGGCATTGGAAATAAATGTAAATCTGAAATACACCTCTGTGGCTATAATCCAATGAGTTGAATTTATCCTTCTGGATACTTGTGAAAACCAGTAGAACTATACCAGATGTAAATTTTGCCCCATAAGTAATGTTTATGAAATTAACTGGGTTCTTCCACAGTCTAAAGTTGCAGTATATATGTGAAACAACTTTGTGTACATTATTGCACCATAACATCTGCTGGTCAGAAATCAAGTATGTACATGCAGTATATCTAACTTTTCCACAGGAAGTTTTGAAATAATAGAAAAATTGAAATGCATCTCTGTTTCTGTGCTTGTCTGGACCCATTCTATGTCCACCCAACATTTAGAGGCTGCCATTTAAGAATTTCTGTCATTTTAACAAGGAGGTCCATCCCCTCATCTCCATTTAGCTTCTAGTAGCCAATTCAAAGCAAGACGTTCTTGTCAGAAATTTGTAAATAAGACCAATAAACAACCAAGGAGGAACATGAGATCAAAGTAACACACACAACCACAATACCTTAATTTCACAGCACAGTTCCACTGAATTTGGTGCCTTTTAACGTGAAGTGTACAATAATAATAGAAACATAGTTTGTTATTTTGTGCTTAAAGGAACTGTTAGTATCATGAAAACTGACACTGAATCCTTCTTTTATAAGTTTCTTTCAAGAGGTTTAGGTAACATATATCTCCCTTTGGGTTCTATATATGGGTCAAGATCATGCTGTGACATCTTTAAATCTGTCAGGTTACCAAATTTGTGCTGTTTAGCAACATTTAAACTAGAATTTCTATTTTTTGTTCTGCCAGTTCCCTTTTGTCCTAACATCACCATGTTGAAACTAAGGTCTCTATATAAGGAAGAAGAGTTAAGAGCCCACTGGAGGAAATCTCTTAGGGTTTCTGACAGGCTGAATTTCATTTTGCGTCACTTTTGCTTTGTTGCCAATAATGCCTGGTATTTCCTCGTTTCTTCTACTGGTTCCTTACTGCTGTACCCTTCTCTTTCTACACCATTTGCTGCCTCCACATACTGACAGTTGGCTTACTGCTTTCCTTCCATGGCAGCTCTTTCAGAGCAAAGTAATGCTTTGGTGGCCCTCCTCAGGAACGAAATTAGAACTGATCTAACTCCTGGAGACCTTGGGAACTCTGTGTCCTTAATGCTTAAAAAGCATCTTCTGGGCAAGGTGCTCTGATTTCATATGTTCTTAAATTGATGTCCCCCACAAAGTAATGCAGGGAGAATTCTCCCTCTAGTGTTGGTTGGAATATTGGCCTATATATAATAAGGTTCATTCGAAGGAATTTCTGCAGTGTATGTGCTTCTGATGAAGTGGGATTTACCCACAAAACCTATGTGATAAATAACTGTGTTAATCTTTTAAGAGTGCCATAGGACTCCTGATTTGTTTTATAGCACATATGCAACTGAGACAAACAGTTCCAGCCTTCCTGAACAATAATATCTTGTCTCTTGCCCCCCCCCCCCTTAGCATCAGTTCTACAGCCCAGTGAAACAGTAAGTAAAATCTTTCCTTCTAATGGTCATAAATGTCTTTCAAATAGCATAATTATTTCCAGGGATACTGTCATGCCAAAATTGTGTTCCAAATCTAAATTTTTGTAGAAATGGAACTTTTAAATGGTTCTGCTTTGAATTTTTACAATAATTCAGGGACATTTCTTTTTATCTTACATTTGTAAAAAAGATATTCTCCTAAGCTTTTATACCCCAGACTTTGCAGCACAGTATTGGCCCATGCCATATGAGAATTTGAAGCAGAATTGACTAAAAGTAAATAAATCAAATAAATAAATTAAATAAATAAAGTGAATCTTGCAAATTTGTTGTCCAAGCTGATGATAATGCAAAAGTAAACACAATAGATGTTTAAAATTAGTATTAGATTTTATTCTTTTAAGGAGTTATTAGCACAAGTAAGGTCATTTTACTTAACAATAATTGTAACCTTAGCATCTACTTCTAGTTTCTGTAATATGAGAAAATGCAAATACCTTTTTATATTTGACTTGGTCCTTACTCTGTTCTTTCTGCAGGCATCAATGATACCTCCACCTACTTCTTCAGGTAGGGATCTGTTCCAAATTTGAAGGACAACTTGCTCTGGGTTTGTTTCCCCTTGTCAGCATGTAGTTAAGAGAGACACAACTACCTAGAAATATCCCCAAAAATCTGAGTCTCATTGTGGGAGTGCCATGAATACCCAATAAGTCAAAAACCAAATATAAACTACAGAAATCAAACCACTAAGTCTGTTCAGCGAACAGATGTAACAATGTCTGTAATACTAACATTTAAGCTGATGTCATTAGAGTAATTAACATGGGCAACTATGTTATCTAGTAAAATTACTGCTTCTTCTTCAAGCAGTGTCCCTGACTACTCCACTTCAGGTGCTTTTGGCACCCTGCACCCAAGATCAGAAACTCTTTCTCAGCAGTATTCATAAGGTGGCGCGTGAACTAGCAGCAACCATGGCAGTTTTTGCACCACTGGCGACACATGTCCCCCTTCCACCCCCCGTTCCTGTTCTTCTTCTGTTGCCTCTGACTGAGGACAAACATCGCAGCTGCTCCGGCTGCTCATTACCTCAGGGTTATTAAAAAAAAAAAAAAAAAATATAGAGAAGAAGGAAGAAAAGAGAGAGCAGAAAGAAGTTAAAAAGAAAAGAAAGGAGAAAGACCAATGAACATAATTGGCAATAACATGCCAACCCCTCCCGGGTTTAAACACTGTGCTCAGTGCAACAAGTCAATGCCAGCATCTGACGGCCATAGCGAGTGCATAAAATGCCTGGGTGAGGGGCACGTTCCACATAAATTCCCCCATTATTAAAAGCTTGCCTCAAGAACCAGGAAAGAGTGTGAAATGAAGTTAAAGTTGCTTCTAGTGGAGGGCTCTTTGAGACCAGCTTCAGAGCCTGGTCATTTGCTGCTTCTGTTGGACGGAACACAGAAGCGCTGTTCATCTGCTCCGTCTCTGGAAATATTCAAAGAGGTCGAGACTCAATAATAAAGTTGATGGTGCCCATGAGGCTTCAGGTCCCTCAGATACAGATATCCCAAACAGGGGAAACTGCCAAAAAAGCTCTAAAAAAGAGCATAGGCAGAAAGAGAAAGCTGTGGAAAATACAGCGGCACTGGCTTCCCGGCCGATGAATGACACAGCGCCGCCAACGGCTCTAACAGCCACAATGGCTTTTGCAATGGTGCTGTTTGCCGCAACTGTGCCCGACTACCATCCCATCGGCACCGAGTGTTTCAGTACTGACTTTCTTCTCCCTGGGCCTGATCCTGCTGCCAAATGCCACCTCGCAACAGTCATTGATGATGAATAACCTGGTGCCAGCTCAGATGGATAACTGCACCATAAATGAACTGCCTCAGGGAGCCCCGATATCAGATAAGGCTCCTAGAAAGCATTTAAGAAAGGCTCACCATTCTCAGTTATTGCATGACTATTCATAGGATTCCCCTCCCCCCCATTTCACCACTATTTGGGGTGGGATCCTCACCCAGTCATTTCTCTTCTTCATCTGCTTCTGCAACAGAGTTCACCTTCAACAGGTGTGGATGAAGCTCTTCCAGCCCCGGGGATGAACCAACCATGTCCCCAACTTCCAACACAAAATAACAACATGGGATTCACCTGGACACCTAACCCATGGTTATTAAATGCATCCTTCCCAATAACATGGACAGGCTGGGGGAACTGGGCTCAGTTCAACTCTTCACAGGCTTAACTGGCTTCTCAGATGCCTGCTATGATCCAGCCCTACATACCAACCATGACCCAGTAGAACCAACACACTATAGCTCCTCCTGGAACCCAACAGCAGCAGCCACCTCAGACTAGTGCCCCCATTTCTAGGCAAGGAGGTCCTGCACAACAATCTAGGGCTGACGACTCTAAATAGTTTCAGGACTTATTCAGAAGAGTCACGGATACGTTAGAAATCCCAGCACAGGATAATTCTTCCAGCCATCATAAGCTGTACAGAATACTACGATCTACTATTCCTAATAAGATTGCCCTGCCCATGGATGATGGTATAATGGAGCCAGTGAATAAACTATGGCAAACACCAATTGCAGCTCCTCCCATTTACAAGAAAATGGACAAGAGATGCTTCATTGCCCCGAAGAGTAATGAGTTTCTCTTTACTCAGTCTCAACCAAATTCCTTAGCTATCAAGACAGCCAATCAAAGATCTAAATAGAGTTACATGACGTCAACTCTGACTGATAAGGAAGATAAGAAAATGGACTGACTTAGCAGAAAAATGTATACATCAGCCACATTCCACTTGAGAGTGGCAAATTACAGATCTGCTTTGTCTAATTACGATCATGACAGTTACACCAAGATTGCTGAATTTACAGACTATTCCTGATGACAAAAGGGAACAATTTACATCACTGATAAAGGAAGGACAGCTCACTACCAGGACAGCACTTCAGGAGTCACTGGATGCTGCCGATGCAGCAGCCAAAACCATCAGCACAGTGAGAGTTATGCGGTGTTCTTCCTGGCTCCGCTCTGCAGGATTACTGAGACAAATGCAGGCTACCATTGAGGATTTGCCTTTTAACAAGGAGAAGCTGTTCAGAGAGAAAACGGATGAAATTATGGATACTCTAAAAGACTCTCCGGTACTCTCCGAATTCTTGGTATCTACACCCATGCCACACAAAAGAAATATAAGTTCCAAACTAACTACTGATATTTTCAATATCAAACTAACAGACGGCCAGACAGTTACAGATCCAGACCTAGACAACAACAGCAAGGACTCAAGCAAAACAACCAGCTGTCATCAACTTCTCATCCCACAAATTCCAAACAACAATTTTGAGAATTTGGTTGGGGGCTTGACCGACCACCCCTGTTCCAGACAGTATGTTACCTCTTTGACTCACCACTACTTCTGCAACAGACTGCTCCCATACCTCCAACAATGGAAGGATATAACTTCAGACAGATGTCATACAGCTGGTGGAAGAAGGCTATACCATCCCCTTCACTACAAGACCCACTTCCACCTCCCTTCCCTGTCCCTCTTCAGGGACCCTTCTTACATACATCTCCTATAAGAAAAGATAGACAGGCTCCTTCTTTTGGGAGCCATAGAGGAAGTTCCAAAACAATACATCAGAAGAGGTTTTTATTCCTGGTATTTTCTGACCAGGAAAAAAAGAGGGGTCTGGAGACCTCTTCTGGATCTTCGCAATCTCAACAAATTCATAAACAATCAAGTTCGAGATGCTAACATTTTCCACGATTCTCCCTGCACTGGAACAAAGGGGTTGGTTGGCATCCCTTGAGCTGAAGGATGCTTATTTTCGTGTATCTATCCACCCTGCACACAGGCAGTTCCTCAGGTTCCTTTTCTTGAACAGACATTACCAATATTGTGATCTCCCATTTGGTCTATGTATGGCGACCCAAGTATTCTTGAAACTTATGGCAGTTATAGCTGCCCATCTGCAAAAGGACAGAATCACTATTTTCCTGTACTTCAACTTCCTCATAAGGGCAAACTCCCACATTGCGACAGCATAAGCAGTAGCAACAACCAAAGACTTCTTTCTTTCTTTCTTTCTTTCTTTCTTTCTTTCTTTCTTTCTTTCTTTCTCTAGGACTCACAAAAAACTACGAGAAATCAGTTATGTTCCTCGCACAGGAGATACACTTTATAGGTGCTTGAATCCACACGCAATCAGCAAGAGCCTATATCTCTAAGGAAAGATTTGAAAATATAAAATGATTAGTACATATGATCCACAGTTCCCCAGCCATATCCATGCACACCTGCATGCAGATGCTTGGCCATGTGACAGAAGCAACTTACCTTGTAAACCATGCCCAACTCTGCATGCATCCGCTGCAGTTATGGTTTCTGGAACAGGCCAGGACACATGGTTCCTCTCCTCACCGAATGCTACAGATCCTGAAGATTGTGAAGAACGCTCTAATCTGGTAGACCAAAGAAGACAACTTACTTTGAGGGGTCCTTTTTGCGACTTGGGATTCACCAATACTACTAACCACGGATGCCTCCTTGGTCGGATGGGGAGTCCCCATACTTTATATGACAACCCAGGGCAGATGGTATCCACACGAAAGGACCCTATATATAGAGCTCCGCGCAGTTTGGAAAGCATGCATTCATTTCCTACCAGTTCTTTCCGGGAAGTCTCTGAAGATCCGCACAGACAATGTAGCATGCATGTTCTACATCAACTGTCATGAAGGAGCTTGCTCCTAAACCCTATGCCTGGAAGCGATGGAACTCTGGAACTGATGTATCAATCACAATATAACCATATCAGCCATATACCTACCCAGAAAGGACAATGCAATTGCAGATGCTATAAGTAGAACATTCAACGACCCCCATGAGTGGGAAATCTGAAGGCATATCATTCACCAAATCTTCAGGATATGTAGTTGTCCAACAATAGACCTATTCACCACTCCATTGAACAAAAAATGTACAAATTTTTGTTCCCAAACAGGACTGGACAAAGGTTTCATGGGCAATGCATTCTTCCTCAATTGGGGCCAGACACTGCTGTACACTTTTCCTCCCATACCTATGATCGCCAAAACCATCTGGAAAATAAACCAGGACAGAGCCCATGTGATCATAATAGCACCACAATGGCTCAGGCAAACCTAGTTCATTTACCTGCTACGCATGTTAAGGCCTTCAATCATCCGCCCTCTGGTCCTGGATCTCCTATCCCAAAACAACAGACACTGCACACCCAACTGGACAGGCTCCATCTCTCAGCCTGGTACCTTGATGGTTCAATGACATAGAATTACGATGCTCCGATCCCAGCAAACACATACTCTTAAATAGTAGAAAGCCCACAATGAGACGTACTTACCTTAAAAAATGGCGTCATTTTTCCATTTGATGCTCATGCCGAATGATTGATCCAACGAAATCCTCCCTTCTGGATACTCTTGAATATCTATTACACCTGAAAGAATCAGGAGTATTGCTTACTATGCTCCACGTACATCTTGCAGCACTTTCTGCTTTTCATATCCTGGTTGACGATTCATCATTGTTTGCACACCCAATCCTGAAACATTTCATGACAGGCATCCAAAACATATATCTGCAAGTCAGATCCCCTACCCCACAATGGGATTTCAGATTGGTGCTCAAGGCACTGATGAAACCCCTTTTGAGCCTTTGGCTACAAATTCTCTCCTCCACTTCTCTATGAAGGTGGCATTTTTGGTGGCAGTTACATCTGCAAGGTGTATAGGGGAGCTAGCTGCACTTATGGCTCATCCACTGTATAGTTTTTCATAAGGACAGAGTTTCCCTACAGCCTCACCTTAAGTTTTTACCAAAAATAACATCGTCCTTCCATTTAAATCAGACTGTTCACCTTCCTATTTTCTTCCCGAAGCCACATGTCAACCCGCAACAGGTGGTGGTACACACCCTGGATGTTAAGCGGGCATTGGCCTTTTATCTGAACAGAACTAAACCTTTCCGGAAAACACCTAAAGTGTTTGTATCTACAACCGAACGATCACAAGGCGAACCTATCTCTAAGCAAAGGCTATCAAAATGGATGTCCACGTGCATACAAACAGCATACACTCTATCGGGGAAAATACCCCCTCAAGCCATCTGTGCACATTCAACCAGAGGTTTAGTGGCATCTACGGCCTTTCTGGCAAATGTCCCTATCTCAGAGATGTGCCAAGCTGCTATCTGGGCTTCTGCAGACACCTTTGTCATGTGTTACACTATCGAACAATATTCTAATTTTGACACCTCTGTAGGCCTAGCAGTATTAAAATCTATGCGTGGTACAGATCTGAATTTCCCATCTCCAAATTAGGAGACTGCTAATCAATCACCTGAAGTGGAGCAGTTGGGGACGCTGCTCAAAGAAGAAATGAATGTTACTCACCCTTGTGCAGTAGCCAAGGTTCTTCGAGATGTGTGTCCCTGACATGCTCCACCTACCTTCCCTCCTCCCCTCAGATTCAGACTATACAGATGCACCTACATCTTCTGTGTATCTGCGGTAGAGAAGAACTGAGGAAAAGGAGGAGGAACATGTGTTGCCAGTGGCGCGAAAACAGCCGTGGCTGCTGCTGGCGCACACACCGCCCTATGAGTACTGCTGAGAAACAGTTTCTGATCCTGAATGTGGGGTGCCCAAAGCACCTGAAGTGGAGCATGGCAGGGACACGCATCTTGAAGAACCTTGGCTACTGCACAAGGGTGCATTTCCTTAATGATAAGTTCCAGAGGGGTAGCTGTGTTGGTCTATTCCAGCATAACCAAATCAAAGGAGTTCCTTGGCATGTTTAAAGATTAACAAATTTATTTATCCTGTAAATTTTTGTGGGTAAAATCCCACTCCATCGGACATGTGACAAAGTGGGATTCTACCCATGAAAGCTCATGCGATAAATAAATTTATTAGTCTTCAAGTGCCAAAAGACTCCTACTTCGTTTTGGTTTTGCTGCCTTAACAGTATCTTTGGCAAGCTAAAAGATAGGCGGCTTAGAAATAGATGAATGAGTGTTCAGTTTTTCATAGGTATTTTAAAAATGAATTATTCAGGCTGGGACATGTTTTGAGGGCTGGAACATCTTGAGGATTCCAGGTTGACTCATTTTCAGGCAGACTGGATTGAAGCATGTCACACCTCTTGAAACAAATAACACTTGGGTGGTACTTGGAAAATAAAAATTTTAGGGGGTTTGGCAAGATGGTTTTAATAAGCATGAAAAGTTCAGGCAGTGACCTGTTCCTTGGAGAGAGAATCATCCAATCAGTTCTTTGTTCATTCTTTTAGAACACACTTCCTTGCAAATAATGCTCAATGTATAATTAAATAATCTGTTTGAAGGATGTGTTTTTTGTTTATTCTTAACAAACCTTCACTGAGAATTACAGGGGGGAAAAAGCAGTTACAAAGACCATCAAAAAAGCAGTAATATTCTAACAAATAATGGTCTCAAAGATACAGCTATCAGTGATGTTGCTGTGCAAACAAAGAAGCTTAATGAAATAGAGCCATATGGGCTATTTCTCCATTCAAAACATGGTGGGAGGGTGAATACAGTCACTCTTTTTGTCAAATGAAAAAGTAAGAACTCTTTCAAGTTTCAAGTATTTCTGAAAACAATGCAGAGTTAAAAAAAAAATCATTAACAAATACTACACAACTGTATTTGTTTGTTTTATGTGTGGGTATCAAAGGAACTTGAACTGGCTAGTAAGGTAAATCTACTAAAGTTATTTAATAAGGACTCTACTGAAAATTAGCCAAATGCTGTATATGCCTAAACTAACAAGGAGTCCTGTGGCACTTAAAGACTAACAAATTTATTTATTGCATGAGCTTTTGTGGGAGAAAATCCCACTTTATCTAATTAAGTGGGTTTTTCTCCCATGAAATCTCATACAATAAATACATTTGTTAAGTCTTTAAGTGCCTCAGGATTCCTTGTTTGTTTTTACTGAACTAGACTAATATGGCTGCCACTTTGGAACCATGTCTAAACTGTGTACTCTGAAGACAATGATGAAACTCGTATTGATTTCAAAGGAAGATCAATCAAGCTTTCTGTGGACTGGATAAAATGTTGACGTTTGAGTGGGTTTCAAATTAGCCAATTTTTTTTTAAACAAGCCAAACTATTTACTTTTTATTGTATGGGTGTTGTGGGGTCTTTAAAAAAAAAAAAAAATCTAGGATGCAAAAAATAAGATGTTAACCTTTGTTCAGACAATCTTAATTTTAGGTCTTCCTGCAGGTAGCATGCTGATTTTTTTAATCTGAATTTGCTCTGGGCTTCAGGAAGATATAATCTGATAGAACCAGGAGCTTCTACTTGTACATTCGAATCCTGACTGACATTGAGACCTTGAGTGGTCTTTAGCAAGTGTCTTAGTCTCTCTGTGTTGGTTTCTGTAGCCATAAAACATGAATTATATGTGGCTTGTTTTGTAAGGCAGAAGATGGAAATAATAATGGGCACCCAATTCAATAAGTAAAGTGCTTCACTTCAAAGAGGTACATGGGTGGGCTGTCTTAATATTCAACCATAGTCAGATTTTCTTCTCCATATTCTAAAACAGTGTTAGCCATATTGGGCTCATTGGCTGGCTGACATATTTAAGTATGAATTAATCATGAAGGCATGACTAGCTAGCTGGTGCTCACTGTGTATCTGTGTCGACCCTTTCAGTTCGAAAGCCACGCTACGTCAGAAGAGAGCGGTCGTTAGTGATGTCTGCATCTGCTGCTATGATCCCTTCTTCAGAAACCAGGGTCAGCAATGTTTAACCTTCAATACCTTACCTGAGGATTTTGTCAATATGCAGAGTGTTCAAGAAACTTTCTGTGTATGCACTGAAGTGCCAGGGAAATGCCAGGAAAAGCTGACCAAAAAGGAAGCTGTGTCACTGTGGCACATGTGCTTGTGCCAAACGTGGATAGAGAAGTTGAACTAATGCAAACATGCCAACTATAAGATATATCCAGTTCTGTGAACTGCTTTGATGGACTTGAATGGCACTTTTTCAGCTCTGTGGTTTTGTTTGTCTCCTAACAGAAGCTATGTTAAGTCTGCAGAGACCCTGCCTTTTTTTGGAACACTTTCAGCTTTGGCAAGATCTTTTTCCCCCTGCACTGTGATTAGCTCTCTGGCTGGGGAACTGAAGGTCTCACAACAGCAAGCCAACACAGAGATTTGGGATTCATCAACAAAGTGGGCTTGTTTAAAGGATTTGTTTGTAAAGGTTAACTCTAAGTGCCACAGCTTTAATGCTGCAGGAAAGTACAAGTGTACTTTACACCCAGTGTCTCGATGCAAAAACTGATGCCTTTGGAAGCATCTTCATCTTCTCAGTCACAAAGGGCCTTGTTTTTTAACTGTATGTTTAGACCTGCTGTGTTCAGATATTGTCACCCTAAGTGCTGCTGAAGGCTGTGGACGCCATGGGTCTGATCGAAAACCCATGAAGTTGATGGAAGATTTTTCCAGTGAATTTTGTGGACTTTTAGATCAGACCTTCCATGGGAACCTGTTTGCTGTGGGTTTGCAGTTAAGCTGCTATTTCTACCCCATTTGAGACACCCATTCTCCCCTCACTCCAGCTTTTCATGAAGGTGGCTGGTGCAATCTAAAGGAAGGCAAACTCTGCAAACTAGCAACCCTGCATCACCTTGGTTAGACTTTACACACACTGACTTCAGCTGCAGTTGCCATGTGAATTTTCACCAGCACAAGTAAGGATTTTGCAATCTAGTCCCCCATTAGTACCCTATAAGACCTACAAATCAACACCTGAGCCTTTGAATTCCCCCTACACCCCCTGCCTTTGTGCAAGCCTTACTACCACAATGGGTTCTCTAGAGGACATGACTCATGGTGGATTTTTGTTACCATCCAGTGGAGGCCATCATAATTTCAAGAGCACAAACAGTTGAGTTTTATCTTTAAAATAATGTGAAAATAGCTGTTTTTGGCTGATGTGACACCCACATAAGGGAGTGCAGACTTCATGATTCAGATGTCCCTCTCTGCCTATGGTCAGAGGCTTGCTCAAAGCTATGTGTATAGTAAGGTTTGGGTTGGGGGCAGGGAGGAGCTGCTAGGGTTTGTTTTTTTTTTAATTAAATATCTATTTTATGCACTTTTTAATGTACTGTAAATTATTTGCATTTCTTTCTCGAGAATGGAACCTCTCATTTTGCAACTTTCCTCTGGTGAGGTTTAAGACAGTGAGGTTAAAAAAAGCAGCCATGAAGGCACAGAGCCTGTTAGCCATACATGTTGAATCACTATATGTAAAGCTCTGACTCCCTTGCTAAGATTAAATAACCTAGTTTTAATGGATATTGTTTTATCCTTGCTAAAATTCATCAGCCACAGTGTATGTCAGGCCACTTACAAAATGGGAAGTTTCCATTTTGAAGTACTGTATTTGTGTAGTTTCTGTTCCCAAACCAAGAAGTGGCAGTTTTGCCAGCATTATTTTTTTATGTCTGTTCTCTCTGTATGAATAGGCTTTACCTTTGATGCAAATGACATTTTGAGGTGGTAGGAAGGCATTTGGGCTATGAACTGACAGAGTATCAGAAACAACTTCACTTTATAGGAAAAGGAAGCAACTATGCAATGATACAGTACAAAGATATTACATCCTTGATGAGAGGAAGTTTCTGCTTATGAATCTGTCACTGAAACCGCATCCCTGCATGACTTAGTAGCTTATCCAATCTTTCCATACATAAATCATAGGTGGGTCATTCCATTGCTGTGTGGAGACTGTAAAGAGCCCATGTCACTGCTACATGTATGTATCGGTGTCTGATGAACCCTGTCTGATCCTTAAAGTACATCATTGTGAAAGATTAGTGTCAAATTCAGATGCCCTGTTCCCCCCACCCTGCTCTCAAGACAGCATTCAGATTTCTCAGTGCTAAAGGTAACTTTTTCTGTCAGGTTTTTCAAACACAGCCAACTTTGTTCCCATGGGTTTTTTAATTTGGGAGCTGCTCAGATTACATCAATGCTGTCTGACCCAACTGGATCACTGGACAGAACCTACTTAGGGGTTTTTTGTTTTGTTTTGTTTTTGCACTGCCATGTTAAATTCATAGTGTGGCATTGTTGTTTTCTCCCCCCTGTGACTGGCTTTATTATATACATGATGACCAAGTCTTGAGCTATAAATGATTAATTCAAGGACAAAGGATTGATATTTAATGTACTTCGGGTATTTTAAAATTGTGCCAAAATAAACACCTTTCAGCTTTTTTAATCATGGTTGAGGTCATGCTTGTACCTACATTTCCTTTCTAAGCATAGAAAGAAGGGGGCAAACTTAATACAAGAAGCTGATCACTGATCTACCTCGCATGGCGTGTTGTATCTTTGAGAGCTTTGGTTTTAGGAGACAATGAAAATGTCCACAATTCTGTCCACTTATGTAATATGACAGTAGAGAAATAAGGGAGGAGTGAAGCAGAATTTCTTGATTCCAGCAGAGAATCTGTTTGCCTCATGAAGCAGTTGAACTTTTTTTTCCTTTAACTTATTTACCATTTACAAGGATTGAAAGTGAGGAATTCATCACCCTTTGTGCCTAAATTCATGGGTGATAGGCCAGATTCTCCACTGACAATAACTCCACTGAGGTCAGTATAGTTATGAGGTGGTTTAAATTTCACATCACCAAATTGACGTAATCTCAGACTATTAGGGCTGGCAGAGACCTCATGATGTCATCTAGTCCAACCCCCTGCTAAAAGCAGGACTACTACCACTAAATCCCAGCGAGGGATTTGTCTAACCGGGCCTTGTATATTTCCAAAGGTGGAGATTCCACCACCTCCCCAAGTAACCCAATCCAGTGCCTCCCCAGCTTTCTCGTGAGAGAAATTTTCCTAATATCAAGCTTAGACCTCTTCAGCTGCAACTTGAAACCATTGCCCCTTGTTCTGTCCTCTGTCACCACTGAGAATAGCCTTCCTCTTTAGAGGACCCCTTCAGGTAGTTGAAGATTGCTATGAAATCCCCCTTTAGTCTTGTCTTCTGCAGACTAAATAAGCCTAGTTCCTTCAGTCTGTTCTCATAAGTCATATACCCCAGCCCCATAATCATTTTCATTGCCCTCTGCTGGCCTCTTTCTAATTTGTTCACATCCTTTCTGTAGTGGGGAGCCAAAAACTGGACACAATATTCCAGATGTGACCTCATCATTGCTGAATAGAGGAGAACAATCACATCCCTCAATCTTCTAGCAACACTCCTACTGACGCAGCCCAATATGCCATTGACTCTTTAGGCAACAAGGGCACACTGTTGACTCATACCCAGCTTCCTGTCCACCATAACCACCAGGTCCTTTTCAACAGAGCTACTACTTAAGTCAGTCAGTACCCAGCCTGTAGCAGTACAAGGGATTTTTCTGTCCTAAGTGCAGGATATTTCACTTGTCCTTGTTGAACTTCATAAGATTTCTTTTGGCTCAACACTCCAATTTGTGTAGGTCTCCCTGAATCCTATCCCTACCCTCCAGCATATCTACCTTTCCCCCCCAGCTTGGTGTCATCCACACACTTACTGAGCATGCAATCTATCCCATCATCCAGATCATAAGTGAAGATCTTGAACAAAATTGGCCCCAAGACCAACCCCCTGGGGCACTCTGCTTGTTACTGGTTGCCACCTATACATTGACCCATTGATCCCTACCCACTAAGCCTGATGATCTAGCCAGTTTTCTATCCCCGTTATGGTCCATTCATCCAAACCATTCTTCCTTAAGTTGCTGACAAAAATGCTGTGGGAAACCGTATCAAAAGGTGTGCTAAAGTCAAGGTATATCACATCGACAGCTATTCCCGCATCTACATAACCCGTCATCTAATCATAGAAGGCAATCAGGTTGGTCAGGCAAGATTTGACCGTGGTGAATCTGAGCTAACTGTTCCTGATCACCCTGTTTTCTTCCAAGTGTTTCAGAATGGCTTCTTTGAGGACCTGCTCCATGATTTTTCCAGGTATTGAGGTGAGGCAGATTGGTCTATAGTTCCCCAGATCCTATTATAGTTATTATAGTTATAGTTATTGGTCTATAGTTCCCTGGATCCTATTATATTATAGTTCCTGAGTCTATTTGCCTTTTTTCCAGTCATCTGGGACCTTCTCCCAACCTATATAAGTTGTGTGGATCTTGTACCAAAGAGACAGAAGAGAGTAGCAGATAAAAATCTAACACAGGGAGGCTGTAAGGTAAAGTAGACCTTTCCACACCAGAAAGCCAGTATAGTGTATCACTTGTGAACCATTAACACTTGTAAATCTAAGCAATAAATTCTGTTTACAGCCTTCTAATCCTTTCATAGTGAAAAGTTCCTTTGTGAAAGGAGCTTGATGCAATAGCTAGTATTTTTTCTTAATAGCCAGTATGCTCTTTATTGTAAACTGGAGGCTGGGTCTTATGTTCAAGTTTTCTTAGCAAAATCTTCAGGGACAATAGTGAGAGTTGAGTTAAATGGAGGTTTGGTGCTCAAATCAGACAGCTGAACTACAGGTGGTTAAATAAATACAAAGATTTGCTCTTTCAAAAAGCCTGCATAAGTAAAAATTGAGCAATAATCTTACAGATGGGAAATATGCTATTTTCAGCAAAGCATGTCTAGGAGCAAGAACAAGTCTAAAGCTTTTGCACCTACTTTGTAGGCACTGGGAAAATTCCAGAAAAGTGTTATCAAAACAAGCATGACAGTGCAATGTATGAAAAGATACAGGCATTGAAAATGATCCCATAGGAAAGGAAACTTGAAAGATGTTTTGTCAGCTAACTGGACTCTGAGCTGAAACACATGCCAAAACATAACCTTGGTGATGAAGTGCTCAGTGACTGAGCTACTAATCACGTGATTGAATTCAATAGATGGAACAGGACATCAAGTGAGCAAAGTAGGAGCTAAATAAATGTACAGCAGTGGAGAAGAATTTGAGACAACACATAGTGCGTACCAGAGAGAAGCTGTCTTTCTTCTGAGATATTCCTGCTAACAGCTGAAAGTAAGTACACACTGAATTGGAGAGGATATGCTGGACCATTGCTGTTTGGACAATAAAGCTATGTCTACACTAGGAAAAGTTAGTTCGAATTTGTTAATTTGAATGAATAAGTTTGAGTTTAGTTTGAACAAAACCTGAATTTATTAGTTCAAATTAACAACATGGACTAATTCAAACTAATGTTAATTTGAATTAGTCCACTTTGTTAATTCAAACAAACTGCCCTTAGTTCGAACTTATTAAGGTCAAGCTAAGGGTTAATCCTTGTCTACATTGTCCTTAGTTTGAACTAATGATCAAATTAAGGGCTTAGTTTGAACTAACCAGCAGGTTTTACTAGTTCGAACTAAACTTTCATTCATTTGAATTAAGAAATTCATCAGATCAAACGAATGAAAGCCTTGTGTCGACAGGTACTAAGTTAGTTCGAATCAGGAGTGTCGCTCGCTGCCCTAGGGAAAGACCCAATCCGGGCTTGGGTGCCTGCCTCTGCCAGCCTGGCCCCGGATCCCCAGCTTGGGGTGGGGTGGGGAGAGGCTGACACTGCCACAGGCCTGACGCCCTGAATTCCTAGCCTCGGACAGGGCCAGGAGTGGCAGCTCCTGCCGTGGACAGCCTGGCTGAGGACTGGGCCAGGAGCAACAGGCGCCACCGCAGAAAGTCAGCCCAGGATCTCCAAAGGGGCATGGGGCCGGAAGAAGCAGGGGCCATGCCAGGAACTCGGGGTACTGGCTCTGGGATTCGGGGCATGAGCCTTTGTGCCAGGCGCCAGCGACACCCTTGGTTCGAATTAAGCCTCCTTAATTCAAAGTAACTTGCAAATGTAGCCATACAATAAGTATAAAACATTGGATAACTAAAATCTGACACGTAATTGTATATTATTTGCAAAGTGCTGGTACTAGTGTCCTACCACTTTGGGCTAAGTAACTGATGTAGAAATGGCAGAGTGCCCTTGACTAGCCAATTATGGCAGCAGTTTTTTATGGTAGGGTAGGGGCTGTAAATCTGCATCAGCAACTATCTCTGTGATGAGGACTTCTCCTCCTCTCAGCCCAGTCATAGTTCTGAGATTGCCAACAAAGCTTTTGTTGTACTTTTTCCTTGCAGGGAAAGTTTCCCAGAGATTCTCTCTGGCACGTATACAGAGGGTGCTAATGGAATTCTACAACTTCCTTCCGATAAAAGCTCAGGGACTGGAGGAAGTTGTCTTGAAAAAGAAATCAATGCTGTGTGAAATAAGCGGTGGGGGGGAGAAAAACTGGGAATTTTTTATAGGCAAATGGCTTAGCCAACACTCACCACCTGAAGGCAGCTGCCAGCCACCTTGCACATCCATTCTCCTACACTACACCAAGGAATGGGGTTTTAGCTACATGGCCAGGAAGAGGAGGTTGAGAGATACCAAGCCAGTGCAGCATGGCTCAAGCCCTCCGTGCCATATGCAGGAAGGTTCAGCCATTTGTGTGGCCTGAAAAAGTGCCATCCAATGCAAAGCCTCAGACACACGTCTTTTGCACTACACAAACAGTCTGTACAATAACACAGTGTCCATTGGCTTTAGAGGGAACTGTACCTGCTCAAACCAAAGGATTATCTATTTCTGCCTTAGCACTGCCCTGGTTAGAGGTGGGGTTTTAAGGAATATGCCTTCTGGCTCAATTTTGTGTTTGAATTTTGCTTGCTTTCTCATTGCTACTGTGAGGTCTATCAGCAAGTATCCAAACTACTTTGCAACTTTGTCTTTTATTTTTAATGCTCCCTGGGAAGAAAGAAATGAAATAGTACAAACTTACTCATTTTATAATCCATGCTTTGCCAGATATATATATAGATATAGATATAGATACACACACACACACACACACACACACACACACACACACACACACCAGGGCGAAATGGCAGCACAAGGGCCAGGTTTTATATCTAGGGGTTCCAAACAATGTTATACGACCAGCTGGCTCAAGCCCCCACCCAGTTTCCTGGGAAATCTTGCACAGTTCCCTGAAAGGGTTATGCTTCCCCACTTGCAAACACAAGCCATTCCCACCAAAACCCCCCCACGGCATAAAAGAATGTATAGACACTATAGCAAAACCAGCACTGATTTGGAGAACCAGTACAGAACAGGATTCGCACCAAAACCCAGTACAGCACTTACTCCACCCCAGTGTATGTAGAGAATGTCCCTCGTGCCAGCTGTCCGCCAGTGCCAACTGCTGGTCACTCACACTCTCTGACCTTCCACTAGCTGCTCACACTGTCTGCCAGTGCTGCCCGCTCGTCACTCACTCTCTCCAGCCCTCTGCTGGCTACTCGCACTGTCCGCTGGCTCTCTCCACTGGTCACTCTTCAGTCACTAGCTCTGAGAAAGGGTCTCAGCACTCAGTGATTTCAGCTCTTAACTTTGGACACTGCAAATGGGCCCTTTGGTCAAAATAACGGCCCCACAGGAAATCAGTTATTTAAGTCTACCTTTTAATGGTGAATCAGAGCCTCAGACTGAGCTCTTTGACAGAGGTGATGCTAAACCCCTACCCCTTTCTCTACTTTTACCATGCTGAAAACACAGGATTGGGCCTTCTTGCAAGTTCTTTGTTGCTGATAGTGCCTCTTCCACCAAACAGAGTTTAACAATCAAAAGGCTAGCATACTATGAAAAAGACAATATTTAATTTCCCTCCTTAGCTAAATAGGCATTGACAGCATTGTGAGCAAATCAACCCCTCCCCATACAAGATACCAGCATGCCCTTCACCCACACAGTGAATCTATGCTAATACCCAATTGTGCTCATGCAAATACAAAGCTCATGTAGATTAGTTGCACACCCCCCACCCTTCTGCTGTAAAGCACACGTCCCCAGCCTCTTGCCCTGCATTACATCTAAAAAAGCCTGAATTACAGAAATTCAATTACACTGTGAGTCCTGTGGCATCTTAAAGACTAAGAGTTTTTCATACATAAGCTTGCATGGGCTGCAACCCACTGCATCTGACAAAGTGGATTGAAGCCCATGAAAGCTTATGTTGGAAGAAATCTGTCAGTCTTTAAGGCAGCTTTTTTGTTCAAACTAGCCGCATTTTTAGTTCAAACTAACTTTTTAGTCTGAACATAAAAAGCACAACTAGTTTAAACTAAAAGATAGTTCAAACTAAAAAAAAATGTGGCTAGTTCAAACTATCCACTTAGTTCGTTTGACCTAGCATAGCTACAGCGTGCTAGTTCAAACTAACCACATAGTTCAACCTTATTGGTCGAACTAAAAATTCTTAATTCAAACTAGGCAAAGCCTAGTGTTGACAGGGACCAAATTAAGCCTCCTTAATCCGAACTAATTTTCTAGTGTAGACATAGCTTAAGGTGCAACAGAACTCGCGTTGTTTTTGCTGTACGCAGCTATCGCTCAAGAAATGCAATTATGTATCTTTACCAAAAGTATGTAAAGAAAACTGTTTTTAAACAATAGTTTTCAGTATGTTACGATGCAGCTCCCTCAGGTATTTGTTACAAAGGATTAGGACTTCACCATTGGTTGGCTGTATTATTTCCAGTGGTAAGCTAATGTTGGGAGGGTTTAGGTTGTAGCCCTGTCAGTTTCATTAGATAATGAGCAATGTTTATAAATAGATCATTGGCTTTGTTGCTAACTCTCATCCTTATACCAACACAGCTGTCAAATTAAAATGTTCTCCTCTGTTTCACAACCTTAATCCCTGTAGAAGTATATCCTTTGGAAGAGAATAGTTTCCTGCCTGAAGGGCGGTAGCTGGTCCAGAACACTGTAGTACAATCTGTCAGCTTTTCAAATTGCTGTGATCTCATAGCACTGGATATTGGTGATGTCATTGTCTACCAAATTTTTAATTCAATCAGTTCCTTTTCTTCCCCTCTAAAATATACCACTACTACCCTGTCCTTTCATGGCCATGACCCTTTTCTAAAGTTAATACTGCTTTCCACCACAACCAATCACTCCTGCCCATTGTGTACAGTGTGTTTCTCAGGAACTAGTGTCTTACATACATCAGCCATAGCTGGGAAAGAACAAAAGAGGGAACCTTTCTTTGTATATGCTCCACATAAACTGGCCTTTCCTGCCTTATGATAGACAATACTAATCCCCTGCTGTGGGTAATGTTGATCCCAACAAATAGTATTTTCCTAAGCATTTTGGGAGCTATTTAAGTGATACACGCAAAGTACTCTACTCTATGTTTTAAAAATGACACATGTTTAGTAGCAGCCATACCAACAACACTGCCAAAGTTTGGGGATAAGCGACCACAGAAAGGAATTCTTGTTTTACATGTTACACAATGAGCTACCAACATGTAAAGTATTAGGAAATGCGCTGTACGGTGTCAAGCTGAGGTCACTACTTGTGTTAAGGCCTCTGTAATGAGCTGTGCAATAATGGGAAACAGCCTTACTTCGCATATGCTGCTGACTCAGATACAACCCAGATCATTAATGACCACAAATTGTTGCCCTGTGATGACTGCATGGCTTGTGTGTAATGAGTTTGATGGTCTGAGCCAATTTGCCAATGAGTAATGGCTGTGTCACAAGCCACTATCAGATCTAGTACTAAGTGGTATAAAAATGGGAGAGGAGATTCTGGGCTGTGTATGCCAATTCCATGACTACGAAAGTTGCAAACAAATCCATAATGAATTGTTATACCACCTTGTGCTGCTCCATTTGTCTATTTTTGGGGGACAGGACATCTATTTGTTCCTCACCTTTAAGCCTTCTACAACTCAATGCTTTATAAATAATGTGCCTCAAACCAGTATGGCAACTATGTGGTTTGTTTTGTTTAACGTAAGCCTGGGACCATTTGAAGCGAGAGCATCCTGAAGTCTGAAACATAACTCATAGTCAGGTGAACAGCACACAAGAAGGCACAGGTGTGGAGTGCCAAGAAAATCACTGACTGATTAGCTAATGCATTCAAATACATAGTAACCTATGTAATGTGTGTGCTCATCACAAGTTAATTGTGATCCAAAGACTTTACGTATTAGTTTTGTGACAAATTATTTTTGCATCCATGCTCTAACCTCAGAGCTGCTTTGATATTTAATGAGTCAGCACAATAGCAGATATGGTTTGGTTATGTGTCGTCTCTTGGAATTTGCATCCTTTGCTGATCTGCATGGTGCTGTAAATGTTAAAGAAGCAATGGGGAAGGGCAAATGAAAGGTAAGAGCCCAAAGCCCTTGCGCTTCCCAAGTCAGCCCGAGTGGCCCCGAGACACACAGAGGCAGACGAGGTCACACAAGCATATGCTTTTATTTACCTACCAGATCTGGTGGAGCAGTTCCCTAAGGAAGCTGGCTCCCCGAGGGTAACAGTAACATGGGTTATATAGTACAGTTTAGAGGAAGGGGGTCAGTCTGAGGGAGGCTGGCACCGATCCAATTACAAACCTGGATTTCGGGTTGTTTATCTTACATGGCTTGTCACCCCACCTGGTCTAAGTGTGGGCTGTTTCCTTATATGGGGCATTACCTCATGCGCTGATCCATGGCCCATGTGACTGACCTCAGGGAGGGGGACAGGTGAGATGTGACCACCCCGGATCCCTGAAATGGTGTCTTAAGGCCCAAGATGTAGTTTGCTGACTTATGTCATCCCCTTCAGCAGCTAGAGAGTAATATAGGTTCTGAAACTTCTACAGCCTTTGGTAAGATCAACCCTAGCATTTTAAATAATGAGGTCTCATGAGCCAAATGGTCTTCTGGCGTTAGGCTTAGTGACGTATGTTGTGTGTTTTCTGTAGTTCCATTCCCAGTATTTGAGGAAAGAGAATGAAAATGCTGTGAAGGAAGCGAACAATTGGTGCTCAGTGAGTGATCAGAAAAGGATGGAAGAGAAAGGAAAGCTAAGGGACAAAAACTGATGATTCCTTCACCTACTTTTTCCCCCCCTCCTGCCACCCCTCCTCTCTTACTTTATTTTTTGTGGCAAAAAGAAAAGGAAATCCAGAGCACTCTTCCTCCCCACATGTCCTGTCACTGCAAGATGAAATGGTAGGCATCTAGTTACTAATAAATAATTGACAGGCACTATATGATGAATTTTATCTTAATCCAAGGAATCCAGGAGGGGCTTAATAGGAGATCATGTCTAATGAGGCTGACACGGTGTTCCTTATCTGAAGTAGGAGTGGGTGGAAGGACTGCGAATGGAAACGCTGGAAGACAAGCAGGAATCAAACAATCTGAGAAAACTATACCATAGATTTAAGCTCAGGCCAGGTCCTTCACACAACTCAAATTCCATCTTTGTCACCTATGTTTTCTAGAACCCTGTCCCACACCCACTGACCCACCCACACACAGTTTGAATAATATATTGCAGGTAAACCTATCATTAGACCACCAATGCATCTCTCTCTCTCTAGTGTCCAGGAAAATTTCCTAGCTGTGATACTTAAAACAACAGCAGAGCTAGCCCATAAAGGACACTAAGTAGCCAGAAAGGTTGCTCCACTCATTTTATTGCCTGTTATTCCACTATCATCTGTAACATTAAGTATCAGTTGCTTCCTTCTGCCTATCTTGAAGGAAAACCATGTACTTGACAACCGTGTTTATGTCTAGTGGGGCAGGAAGAAGGGTGAGGGCAAGACCTAGTTTTAACACACGCCTCTGTCGGCTTTCCCTTTCCTTTTCTGATACAGCTTGTAGTTTCCACGGCTATCTTATCTGACTGAATGGTCATAATAAAATTATGTGAAATCAGTTCAAAGTTTCTACCATGTCATCCTTTACTGGCACCAGTCAAATGAAATATTATAAAGAATTGATTGAGGTCAGAAAAGCCACTAAACTTCACTTGCTTGTGGTTTTCTTCTTGTAACCAGTTTATATTTTGCAGTAAACAGCTTTTATTATATGAACGGACGTCACCAGCATCCCTCCTCCCCAGTTTACAGACCTAAAGTGTGGGGTTGTTTTGTAATACAAACTAGAGGAGAAATGTAGCCGATATGAACTCTCCACCCAGTGCCTGAATGCTCCTGATGATGTTTAAACAAGTTCCTGCATTTGGGTCTTTTAGTTGTATTTTCAGTTGATTTTGGTCTAGTCACAAATTAAGTTCCCTGTTCAGGAATTCACTTAGAAGCTTTCCTGAGCTGGGGCCTCGAACACTTTGGGCCAGATCCTCAGCTAGTGTAAATCAGCCTAAGGCCACTGACTTCATCAAGAGAGATCTGTGAAATGACATGGTTGCAGGTCCATCCTTCCTGCTTTCAAAATCACTTGTGCAGCAGACAGGCATCTCAGTGGAGCAAATCTCCTCCTCCTTTTCCCCACACAGAATCACACCCTGGCAGCTGCTTTCAGTGATGAGGGGCAGGATTTGCCTTCATCTCCATAATGGAGTTGAGTACACAATTGCTTGTGCAAGAAATCCCCAAAGAGACTGACTTACTGCCATAGCTGTCTGACAAGTTCAATTTGAAGTGCAGTTACCACCATGATACAATTCCCTATTTGTTATCTCCCTGTGACGCCAGATCAAATTAGCCTAGTTTACAAGTCAGAAGCTGAGATTTCAACTTGCTTATTCCCCTGCACTCTGGCTAGATCTGACCACCGAGCTGTAGTTTATTTAGGGCACTCAAGTAATGAAGATTCTGCAATTGCAATTTAGCTGACAATTTGAACTCAGCAGCCCAGAGTTGCTGTCCCATCGTGGTATCAGCCCTGCTGAGCCTGCAGACCAGGCAACCGCTTTATTTTGCCAGCCAAAATAAATGATGCAAACACCCTGGGGCAGATTTGTTGAGCAACAAGCTGCCATTTATCTCCAGCCCCCTGTTGGTAATTTGTAGTTAATAAAAAGCTTTACAAAATAAAATCAAAAAAGCCATCAGCTGTGGAATGACTGAAGTTCTAGAGGAGCGACTTTTGGGGAGATAAGACCCAGTCCCTGTAGGACTTCTCGCTACACGAACTTCTCTGGTGTTTTATCGAGAGTTACAAAGACACAGCTGAATGGATAAGGTTAAATATTAGTGAATGCCATGCATATCAGATGGCTCTACATGTTGTATATGCATTAGCTAAAGAATGAGCCAGAGTAGGAGAGGTTGTAAGAATCTGCTACTGTTGCAGAGGGCCTCTGTTGTTTGTTTTTGTAGCTACAGCAACAACTCCCATGGTATAATAAGGGTGTAACATGCACACTGGATAGTTGTTTAGAGATTATTCTTTATATCCTGACATCATATGGCCTGTCACTTGGCAGTGGTTATTGTGCAGTGGCCAGTGTCACACTGTTTTGTTCTCTCTCCCATACTCCTCAATACCTTTTGGAATTTCATCTACATTCTGATACCTTTTCAGTTTAATAGTGTTTGTAGAGGAAGCTTCCTGGTCTTTTGGTGTCACGAGTCTGTCTGTCCCTTCTGGATTCTTGAACAGAGTTTTCAGGAAATCCACAGAGCAGCCTAGGTTTTATACTGTTTCTGCATGCTGAGCTAGGGCTTGAGGAATTTATTAGTGTAGATTCTTCTGCTGTGTTGAGATGATCATACAGTCTATGCCTGGGATTTTCAAACAAGTCCAAGGAAATTAAAAACCCGAGTTCTTTGATATATGGAGCTTCCAGTAACTTGGCAGATAGCAAGTCTTTAGAACCAAACCACACCATTGGGCTCAAGGTTTGACAGGATCCTTCTAGTCATGACTGGGCTCCACATCACATAGCACAATGCTCAATGAGTGGATTGGAGATGAGTGACATCTCAGCTCAGGCAAGATCCAGGACTGAACGAGCACAGGTTATTATGGACTGAGGGACGTGAACGGGTAGATCTGTGAACAGAAAATGGGCAAAGCACTAATCTAGATCTCTTCTGCAAACGGTTATTAAGCACAAACCCATGTTCCTCCAACTGTGAAGAAGCTCATCAGGGGCCCAGTGTTGCAAAGGCACAGAAAGAACTGTGGAAAATTTTGTTTAAAAAACAGGGTAGAAAACTAAGGAAAAGCCAGCTTAAACCTTAAGCCTCAATATTTCACTCTTCTAGAGCCCTCCTCACCTTTACCTTGCCGGGTGCTCTGTGAAGCCAGCCAGCATCATTAGGAAGTCTGGGTACGGTCACTCAGGGGATGTAATGATCAGTCTGAACCATGGCCCGTCTACCACCACATATCCCCCTGTAGCTCAGACACAACAGTAACCAAATGATGTGCTGCATAATGCCAACCCCTGTAGGTAGTTCAAAAAAAAAAAAACAAAAAAACAAAAAACAGATGAGACAAATCTGCAGCTGCTGCTCTATCTTGTCATTAGCACACCAGGTGCACATGACCATTTTCAGATAGCTACCAATGCTTTAGATGTGCCTACATCCATGATGTCACAGTACGCTGTCATTCTGTAGCCTACCACGTAGCAAATCCTGCATTGTGGGGTTCTGAGCATTGCCTCCAAAATACAATTCTTTCAAAGTCATAAGCAGGAGACTGATGTGACCGTGATACCTATACCCATGGGGGTGCTGGCCAAAGTGCCTTCCCTGCCATATAGCTACACCCCAGTTTAACAAGGGACATTCACTGCTTCTAGTGTGAATCCATATTACCCCATATAGATGGAAAACGTTTGGTGAAACCCAAGAGCGCCCCTGGCCTGGGAGGGACCTGGGGCTCAGGCACCAGGACTCAGACCTCGAGCGCTGTAAGCACACCGCTGCTGCAGCCACTGCCGTGGCGGACATAGGGCTCTGGTGCCAGGACTCAGTGCTCAAGCCCCATAAGCCCAGTGCAAGCGACACCCCTGCTGAAACCCATGCAACCAGAGTGCCTGAGCCAAAACCCACTGAAGTCAAGGCAATGTCAACTTCTTATTGGGTTTGGATTAGCCCTAAGAGAGATGAACTTTGCACAGTAGGTCTAGCAGGGGCCCTGAGATATTGAGACCTCTTGGTGGCCTGGTCTGCTTCTGAGTACATTCAACCAAAAAAAAAAAGATGAGTCAGTGCTATGGATTAATGTGCCACTTTTGTTTTCTTCAAGGTGCTTGTCTCTTGTAATAAGGATATGTGTATCTGAGTGTAGAATCCATCTGTTCCACTCACCCCCCACAACCCCACTCACAGGGAAGAGCACTGTTCAGCTGTGCATCATAGAACTTTCCCCATTGGTTCAACAGCCCAAACCACAGGCGAAGCTGTCCTGCACAGCATGGCCTATTTCCCTTGCTGCAGTGCAGTGTGAGGAACACAGTAAAGGTCTCTATGGGTGTGCCTTTGTTGCACTACATGACATACACTGTTGTCTAGATTTGCCTGCAATGTGCGTTTCACAACCTGAGCTAAAGCCCGTTGAAGCCAAGAGAAGCACTTCCGTTGTCTTCAAAAGACTGTGTCTCTCACACCAAGCTTGTCTGAGTACACACACTTAGTATAGATTAGAACATGAAAAGACCGGGGTGGGGGTGGTGGCAAATCAAATGATATCCTGAGGGTCTGAAATATAATTTCTTGCAATTGTATGTCCACTCTGTGTTGGTAGCAGGTGGCATAGCAAGTGTCAGCTTCTGCTCTGAGGCATAGTTAGAGATAGATAGTCACAAGATGCTTCCTCCAAACAATTCAATATTTCTTCCTACGAGGGCATTTCAAAGGACTTATTTCTTGACTTTAAATCTGTTGCCAATTGACTTGATGGGTGAGCATCTGGCATCAAGCGTGATCTGCACAAAGGCTGTGAGCTCACTTCTAATCCCAGACAGACCCAGGCTACTATTCTGAAACAACATCCAAACCTTGCCTACCAGGTGACCACACTTACTCTGCAAGGGGTTCCAGATTCTGCCTCCAGCATTCAGCTATTTCTCTAGAGATGTAAAAAAAACAAGGAGTCATGTGGCACTTTAAGACTAACAGATTTATTTTTCGCATGAGCTTTCGTGGGAGAAAATCCCACTTTGTCAGATGAAGTGGGATTTTCTCCCACGAAAGCTCATGCAAAAAATAAATCTGCTAGTCTTAAAGTGCCACACAACTCCTTAGGTTTTTTTTGCTGGACTAGACTAACATGGCTATCCCTTTGGAAATTGCCCTAGAGATGTAGCCTTACAAAAATGGTCTCATTCTAGTGAAAAACTTGGCTCCAGGTCCAGTGTATACAGGGTTGGCTCACAGCACCCCCGACTATAAAACTTGTTCCAGCATCCCTGTCTAGCTGGGAACAGTTTTGCTTTGAGCATCTAATGCTGCTGCTGTGAATGTAAGTTTGACCCATTAAAAGTGACCCCAAATCTCTGTGCTTAGATTAATATATTCAGCCTTGGTGCTGGCATGACTGGAAAGCAAAGGAACTGAGAGATAAGTACTTTCCCTTGTAAATACACAACTATATAGTTTAGATAAGCCATTTTCCTTCACATTGCATTGAAACAAAATGGGGGGGCAGGGTATTTTAGTCAGGTGGAAACTTATCCTAGCCTCTCCATTTATATCAATCAGTCCCTCAGAGGCTTAGACAGTGGATGGGCTATCTTTTCCATTTAGAGGAAGCTGAAGTGTTTAATTAAAGTCTAAGATTTAAAAAAAACAAAAAACACTTCTCAATTACAAATCGCCGGCTGTCTTGTGTGGGTGTCCTGGATTTTGCCTCCAGCCAAGCAGCCTCATGGCAGACTGTGTGCTACTTTGGCATTCCCCCAAGAGCCCCAGATCTACTTGTGGGCCTCCTCAGCCCAGATGGTACAGTAGCTGTATGGCCACTTCCTCCTCTCTTGGGTCTAGCTCCCTGCTGTAGAAATCTAGTCAGCATCCCCCAGTGTTGCTAAGACTCCATCATTCTGACTAGCTGGGAATGGGTCAATGGTGTTTTTTAGCTCTAGCTCTTTACCAGTTCAAATCTGACTTTGCCCCATCAATGAATTGAGAGGCTTCTCTGCCCACTACTATGTAGTGCAGATTGGAGCATTTTCCACATCTTGAAAGCCAAAACTGCAAATGAGCGACCCACAAGTTTGGTTGCCATTCAAGACTGGGTAGGTTATAGATTGAACCACCCCTAGGGCAAGATTTTTTAAGCACATTGACAAGAAATGCACAGCTCATGCTGCCCCTATTCTGTCGATTTAATTCTCCCTGGCCTGCCAATCACTCTGATATATGTCAGCAGCACTAAGCAAACATCCATAGTTAATTATTGTTCATCAATTTCTGAGGAGAAGCACACATATTTTTAACTAAGTGATTGTGTGACAGATTAAGGTGTGCGTTGAACCACGCTCAGTATTCCACAACCTCCTACAGGACGGGAAAATTAGCTTTTGTATTTCCTCCTCCTTCTTTTTGAAATACACAAAATCAAACAAGGAAATTAAATTTAATACCTCCTGCCTCCCAGTGTTGGAACAGCATCGCAACTGAGCCTGCTACAAGCCAGGAAATTCAGAGTCCAGACTTACAAGGGCACCACTTGGCTCTTTTAGGAATCTAAGAGAGAGTGACAGAGAGTATGCTGAGGGGTTTTCATTTTGGTATTTCCTGAAAGATGAGCTAAAGTCTGCTCTTGTTATAAATGGATCATTTATTAACCAGCTAATCAGCACTTGGGCAAGGGTTCAGGATGAAGCAACACTGATGAGGAACTGCAAAGAAAGTGGCACTAGGTTTTCAACCTTACTGGAAAAAGATTGTGGGTGAGGTGACCATATCCTCCAAGCCATGTGAGCAACTGATCACCTGCCAGAGGCTGAACTGTCTGTTTAGTAGGAGCACCATGAATGTATCACTGAGGGTTAAGGTTAGGTTCCATTAGTGAGGGCTGTTAGACTCAGGCCTGAGCTAAGGGTGGGGGTATGCAAAGTGTACCACCAAAGCACGGAAAAAGCAAGTGCACAGTCTTCAGTTCCCTATGCGTAGACCGAAGGCAGGGTAGTCTAGTAGTTAGGGTGCCACTTTGGGAGAAAATTGTTCAATTCCCTAAAGCCTCCCTGTGCCCCTGTCTGTACAATGGGGATAACAGTTCAGCCCTGTTTCACAGGGCTGTTGTGAGTATACATACATCAAAGAGATTGAGGCACTCAGATGCTATGGGGCCATGTGAGCATAGCAGGCAGCCCCATAGAACCTGCCAGGAACATTCTTTTTCCATTGAAAGACAGGGGATGTATGGATTCCAAGATACTATCTAGATCTCAGGGAGTGACACACTAACAGTAACTCAGTGGCAAACTAGTGACCCATATTGAGCCATCCAGTGTGGAGGCTCTGAGGGCTATGGGAACAGCAATGAAGCTGACGTATCAGCCAAGTGAGCCAAGAGTTACCTCTGAATGGGTCCTGGGGGAAAGAGACTGTATCACCCCTCCCTGAAAGAAGAATGGGGGCCAGCCAAGAAACTGGGGTGAGGGGATACTATTGGCTCTCTAGCATTATGGAGCCAAGCTACTACCTAGGCATCTGCTCCAGTGAGTGGCCACGGCATGGAGGAACTTCTGTTGTATTGTATGGCCCTAGATCCAAGGGCTATAGGTTGGCCTTGCTGCAGATTCCAGAAGGGCTGTGGTCATGGGCCTCATATGATGTACAGTGGCACAGAGAGCCCCAGGACCCACTCCTGGCAAAGATGAGCTGCCACCTTAAGTTACCCATTGCTGTCCTCCAAATGACCATGCCATGTGTGGGGTACAGGCCTAGGCATTTAGTTGGGGTTGCTAATGTTCACCCATGCCCTGCCTCATCCTTAAGGTCCCCCCCTTTGCCACACCTCATCCCACATAGGGCCCCAAGCAATAAGGGGTCCGTCCTCAATTTGGTGGACAGAAATGAAAATATAGAAGAAGATAGAAATTGTTCTCATCTAGCAGAGCTAGTAGGGCTGGAAGTCTAAGCACTTTTCACTCTTGGCTCATCAAGGCAAACTATCATTAGGATCTATGCTTTGTCTGAATTGCAGATTTCACCATTACCTGCCCATCACCTTCACACTGACATGCTAAAAAAGCAGGAGCAAGCAACAGACAGCACAATAGTAGGAATTTTCCCTTGGGCTCAGCTTTTAATTCCTCAGTGTGGCCATTTATTCTGCCATTTTTTAATTTTGTGAAATATTGCCTTTTCTTTCCTTTTTTTACCTGTTCTTTTGCCTTTTCCTTTGACTTTGTGACAATTTTTAGTTTGGCTTTGGTTAGATCAGTTTAGCAGGTAGGTCCATATAGGCTGCTACATATAAATACAGTGCTGTTCTCTTAGACAATCATTACAGCTGTGTGTGATCTCTGTGCTGTATCATTTTTTTGGTAAGTAATTTTTCTCCTTCGAGCGCTGCTCTCATCATTCAGTTACAGGTGTCTACGTGCCGCAGCGCATGGTAGCTTGGAAAGTCTTTAGCGTTAGCCTGTCAGGTCAGGGCACATGGCCAACACCCCCTCCATGCTGCAGCCACAGCTATATAGGTGACCGTGACCCTGACCCTCCCAGTTCCTTTTTCCACCATCAGCGTCAGGTCAGATCAGCATTATCTTGCAAAATGCAAGGGCCTGTCTTTTCGCGCAAAACTTGAAATGCCAGGATTCAAGTCGTGCTTAGGATGCTGCAAGGCTTTCCTGATGGACGTTCCACACAAGAAGTGCCTTGCTTGCCTGGGTGAGTCCCACATCACAGTGGATTGCCCCATCTGCCAATCCTTTAAGTGGAGGACTCGGCTGGAAAGGGAGCATCGCCTCCGCCTAATTTCGGGGACCAGAGCCACTCCGCTCGAAAGCAGCCGAGCCACAGTGTTCCGCCGAATCCTCGATTGGCCCGGGCTCAAGATTCCCACCGATCCCCGGTACCGGGCCCAAGAGCTCAGCCTTCCATGGTACCTCCTAGGCACTGACCTCGCTGGTCTCCTGGTAGCCTTCCAGCCACCCCGGGGAGGGCTCTGGCTCAGGCACCAGCTTACCAAGGGCATTAAAATCTGGCTTCAGTGCAGAACAAGAGGCAACCGGCCACAACAGCACCACCTCCCTCAGTGCCACTGGACATGGCATCGTCCACAAGCCCGGCACCGCCCACAAGTCCGGCACTGCCGGCAAGCCCATACTGCTGGACCCGGCACCATCTCTGATAATCCCACTTCCAGTACTGTCACTTCCGGTACCATTGGATTCGGCACCAGCAACACCTGCACCAATGCTGGCACCGTCCTGGGCCTCCTCACCCCTCTCTGATCCGGCACCATCAAACTCGGTACTGGGCCCAAGTTCTACGGCCCCACCTCACCGCTTCTTCGAGGAATTCTCGGTACCGGACTGCTGACTGTTGGAAGGGAGGTCATCCAGGTTGTCCTCGGAAGATCCCTTTCTTCCCCGCCCAGGAGGAGCACCCGAGAAAACGAGCCTGGAAAAGCTCCATGTCACTGAGCTCATGGCGAAGGTACCCGTCAGGGGAAGTACCTGCCCCCCCTCATGATGCCTATGCCGCCGTCGAGGTCCCCACACAATGAATGGACCCTCGACTGGCTGAACGTGACAGCAGACGACACCTCCTCCTGCTACTTCTGCTCACCTGCACCGGAGTCTTCGGATTTCTCCAACAACGAGCTGGACCCTGATTCTACACAATGAAGTAGATCAAGGGCCCCATCATCTTTGTCGCCCGATGAGTGAGTAATCAACATGTCCGCCAACCACGAAAGGGATCCTCGCATCGAGCAGGACCTTCTCTGCTGCATGATGGTGAACCTGAAGCTCAAGCTAGGGGTCATCAGGTGGAGGATGATTCTCTCTTTGATGCATGTCGTTGAACCCCACCAGCTAAGGTCAGAATCCCCTTGCACGCCAGGGTGTTCCACATTGTCCGGGAATGCTGGCAAATGCCTTTCTCGATTCCGCCAGCGTCCAAAGTTGTGGACAAGAAATATTCCCTCGCCCCGGAAGGATTTCCCTTCCTGTTTCATCATCCGGCCCCAGGGTCCCTGGTGGTCGATGCAGTCAGCCAAAGGGAGAGGGAGGGCCAACCTAGCACCACACCCAAGAACAAGGAGGCTCGACCTGCTGGGCAGGAAAGCTTACTGCTCTGCCGCCTTTCAGCTGCGCATCTCAAACCATTCAGCCTTGATGACGCGCTACATCTTCAACCTGTGGGAAGCTCTACGAAATCTCCGGCCGGTCATCCCCAAGGATCGCCTGAGAGACTTCGAAGCGATGCTGGACGAGAGAGAGAGAGCGTCCAGGGATGCACTTGTGGCAACCTGGGATGCGGTGGACACAGCAGCACGCACAATGGCATCGGCAGTGGTGATGCGCCGATTGGCCTGGCTCCAGAATTCCGGCCTGTCCACACAGGTCCCTTCGAAGGTCCCGACCTCTTTGCACCTCCCATAGATGCGAAGTTGCATGGTATGAAGGACTCGAGGGCTAATCTGAGGTCCCTCGGAATCTACACCCTGCAACCTTTTAGGCATTCCTTGAGGTCGCACCAGCTACAACAGCAGCTACAGCAACTGAAACAACAGCTGCAACTGCAGACCCAGTTTCTGAGATCTCTCCAGTTTCCCCAGCACCACCTCGGGAACCTGGACAAACATAAAGGCCGATCAGGTAAAGGGGGAAAGTGGGCACCTCCCAGTCAGGGTGGCGCGAACAGGGGCCGCAAACAGCGTTTTTGACGGTCCCCCCCGAGGGCAGCGTTCCACAACCCCTGTTCTCCCCCCACTGCCTCCACCACTTCACTCCACGATGGACCCGGATCACGTCGGACCAGTGGGTCCTCGACACAGTGGCCAGAGGATATCGCATTCAGTTCCTCTCAACCCCCCAGGACAGGAAACCGCCCCCTCCTGTGATCCCAGAGAACCCCGATCTGCTAGGCAAGCTCAAGGCTGAATGCCAGAAGTTACTCTCTCTCGGAGCCATCGAAAAGGTTCCCGGGGGGGAACGCGGCAAAGGGTTCTATTCCTGCTACTTTCTGGTCCCCAAACCCAACAGGGACCTACAGCCCATCCTAGATCTCAGAGCTCTCAACAAAAACATAAAGAAAATAAAATTCCGCATGATCTCCCTATTGCAGATCATCCCCTCCTTGTCCCCAGGACTGTGGTTCATGGCCCTCAACCTCCACATAGCCATCTGGCCCCACCACAGGTGGTTCCTCAGGTTTGTAATGGCACGATGCCATTACCAGTTCACTGCCCTCCCCTTCAGGTTATTGCTAGCCCTCAGGGTGTTCACAAAGTGTGTCGCACCAGTAGCAGCGTTTCTATGCAGGAGGGTTGTAAGGATATACCCCTACCTAGACAACTGGCTCATAATGGGCAAGTCAAGTCGACAAGTACAAGACCATGTTGACGTGGTAATGAACCTGTGCAAGTTCCTGGGCTTCCGCATAAACTTGGAAAAGTCCAAACTTTGCCCTACTCAGGCTATAGAGTTCACTGGGGCACACTTAAACGCCCGGCAAGGCATCGGATCCTTGCCCCTGTCAAGATTTCTGTCCATCTGCACCATCATCACGGAGCTCCAAGCACCAGGGCTGACCACAGCACGCAGATGTATGCAGCTCCTGGGTCACATGGCAGCGGCCACAGAGGTAATCCGAACACCCCAGCTGCGGATGCGACTGTTCCAGCTTTGGGTCGCCACAAGCTTCCGACCAGAAAGGGACTGTCTAGACAAGGTAATCTCAGTCCCCCAACATGCCCTGGAGTCCCTCCAAATTTGGAGGGACCCCAACTTTGCGATGGGGGGAATCCCATTCAGGGAGTCCAAGCCTGCAGTGACCCTGATAACGGACGCCTCCAACTTGGGGTGAGGTGCCCACCTGTCCAGGGGCCTCTCCACGCAAGGTGTCTGGAGCCCTGAGGACAGTTTTCTCCACATAAACGTGAAGGAGCTCAGGGCCATCAGACTGGCCTGCATGACTTCCTAGACCAGATCTAGGGCAGAGTGATCCAAATCCTCTCAGACAACATAGCAGCCGTGTTCTACACGAACTGCCAAGGGGGAGTCCGCTCCTTGGCACTATGCAAGGAAGCGACCAAGCTTTGGCAACTAGTGATAGACCATCACTTCACGCCAACTGCCGCCCATCTTCCTGGGGTGGACAATAGCATAGCGGATTCACTCAGCAGAAAGCCACTGGCGAATCATGAGCAGTCCCTCCACAACGAAGTTTTCTCCCTGCTGACAACTATGTGAGGAACCCCTCAGATCGACCTCTTTGCCACAGCGCAGAACCACAAATGCCCCCGGTTCTGCTCCCTCTGAGGTCGGGAGAAAGGGTCTTTCAGCGATGCCTTCCTCCTCAACTGGTTGGGAGCCCTAATGTATGCCTTCCCGCCAATTCCCCTGATTCACAGGGTGCTCCTGAAGGCCCTCGCGGACGAGGTGGTCATCATCCTGATAGCCCCGGACTGGCCCAGGCAACACTGTTTCCCTCTCCTACAAGACATGTCAGTGAGGACCCTGCTCCGCCTCCAACGGTGGGTGGACCTTACAGGACTTGGGACACCTTCGGTACCCCAACCCAGGCCTCCTGCACCTAACAGCCTGGCTGCTCAGTGAGCAAGAGAGACACTGCTTGGATAGGATTAAAAAGGTCCTGGTTGCAGAAAAACCTCCACCAGGTCCACCTACATGGCAAAATGGAATCACTTCTCTACTTGGTGCCGTGATTAAAAACATAGACCCTATCTCTGCACCAATTCAGGCAACTTTAGATTACCTTCTTGACCTAAGAGAGAAAAGCCTATCCCTGTCCTCATTGAAAGTGTATCTGGCAGCAATCTCAGCCTTTCACCAAACAATAGATGGGGTCCCACTCTTCTCACACCCCATCTGCCATAGATTCCTGAAAGGAATGGAAAAACTTTTTCCCCCCACGTCCATAACCCCACTCCGCAGTGGGACTAGAACGTGGTGCTATGGGCTCTGACAGAGCCGCCTTATGAGCCCTTGGACTCAGCCACCCTGCTAGTGCTGTCCTGGAAGGTGGCTTTCCCGGTAGCTGTTACCTTGACCAGAAGGGTCTCAGAGCTACGAGCCCTATCCGCTGACCCCCATATACGGTTTTCTTCCCAGACAAGGTGGTCCTGCATCACCACCCCTCATTCTTGCCCAAGGTTGCCACCCCCTTCCACACGAATCAAGAGATCTGCCTGCTGGTCTTCTATCCAGACCCCCAGGTGACAGAAAACCAGAGATGGTGGCACACCCTGGATGTGAGGAGAGCGCTCCTAATCTACACTGAGCGCACATGATCCTTCCACAAGACCTCCCAATTGTTTGTGGTGGTTGCAGAATGCATGAGAGGTTCCCAGGTATCCTCCCAATGCATCTCCAAAGGGATTGTGAACTGCATTAAAGATGGCTACAGACGGTCAAACACACCTCTCCCAGAGACTGTGAGAGCCCACTCTACGAGAGCTCAGGTGTCTTCCACAGCCTTCCTTGCTAAGGTCCCGCTCCAAGAGATCTGCGGGGCTGCTACGTGGTCATCAATACATACCTTCAAGATGCACAACGCCATTGCCCAACAGGCGAGAGATAATGCTGCTGTGGGCAGAGCTGTACTCAGTGTGGGTAGACTGTAACTCTGCCCACCATCCTTGGGTACAGCTAGCAGTCACCTGTAACTGAATGATGTGAGCAGCGCTCGAAGGAGGATGGTTGGTTACTCACCGTAACCGTCCTTCTTCGAGATGGGCTGCTCACATACATTCAGGTGCCTCCCAGCTAACGGAGTTGGCGAAGCTATATAGGACTGGGAGGGTCAGGGTCACGGTCACCTATATAGCCATGGCCACAGCGTGGATGGGGCGTTGGCTGTGCACCCTGACCTGACAGGCTAACGCTAAAGACTCCGAGCTACCATGCACTGCGGCACGTAGACACCTGTAACTGAATGTATGTGAGCAGCCCATCTCGAAGAAGGATAGTTATGGTGAGTAACCAACCGTTTAGCTTCTGTACTTACTATTTAATATTTTTGAGGAGGCAAGAGTCTTATAAACTTGAGTACTTTGGAGAATTTCACTGAAATTTGGTGTTTTTCATTTATAGCTATACACTAGGAACCTTCTTTTTTTTTTTTTTTTACTTATTTTTATTTATTATAATTATTTGTATTAAATGTCTAGTGCAAATAAAACCAAGCCTATATGAAACATTTGTAAGATTTGACTGCCAAATTTTTAAATGGGGTATTTATTATTTTTGAGCCATCATTAATTTTACCACTTTTTATTTATTAATTATTGCTCATACTTTTTAAAATGTTCATTTTAACTTTGTAGTTCAGCATTAGCTCATTTATGTTAAGTGAAAGATGATCAACTTACAAGCTTCATGATGGGAAGATCTTTATAACTGTCATACCCAAGAATAATTTGCAAGTTCCAGAGGGATAGTCATGTTAGTTCAGTTCAGCAAAACAAAAAAGGAGTCCTGGGGGGGTTGTGTGGGGTGGTTAGGGCTGGGGGGGGGGGCTGGGGCCACAGGGAAGGTAGCAGTGGGGGCTGATAGTGAGCCCTTTAGGGGGGCCCACAAATTAGTTTGTGGCAGGGAAACAGCTCCCAGCCTGTCAGCCAGCCTGCAAACAGCCAAGGTAAGGGCTTTGAGGGGGGCTGCTGGGGGTTGTGGGGAGCAGGGGGGTATGTGTGTAGCAGAGCCGGGTGGGAGTAGATGTGTAGCAGAGTGTGTGTAGCTGAGGTTGTGTGGTAGCTGTTTGGTTGGGGGGGTGTAACTGGGGGGACCAGGGTCTGGAGGGATAGTTCTGGCCCCTGCAGTGATGGGAGGGTCCATCACAGGCAGCAGGGGGCTGGGGGAGGGAGGAGCGGGACCCGCTGGGGTGGGAGGGAGCAGCAGTTGGGTGAGGATTTCCCTGGGTGGCAGGGAGCCACTGTGGAGAAGGGGGAAGTGACTGTCTCGTCGTGCTCCCCTACCCTACCTTCCCACTCCCCTGGTTCCCCCCTGCCCCACCCCCAAGTCACTCCTGTTCTCCCTTCCCCTCTCCTCTCTTGGCACCTTTGTGCTGTTCCCCACATGGCTGCCCTTGTCCTCTCCGGCCACCCCTGCCCAGGAACAGTGCTACCATTTCTGGCACCCCCCTGCAATGCTTACCAGGGTTACTGGGTTGCGCTGGCCCTGCCCCTGCCCTGCTCTGCTCCCCACACTCACTCCTGCCACTGCAAATAACTCCTGACCTCCCCTGTCTTGCCATCCCTGCTCTGCTACCCCTACTACCCCACATAGCAGCATTTCCGAACCACTGGGCCACGGTTCATAAATATTCATATTATTTTGAGCTAATTTGAATATTCATGAGTTTTTAATGGTGGTGTGCCACAGCAGAGAAAAGGTTGGGAACCACTGCACTATAGAGCTACCACTGCAAACTGGGAAGGAATGAGTGGTCACCATGCCCAGAGGCGGCTTTTGGAGTAAGCGAAATAGGCACCTGCCTAGGGCCCCAAGCAGTAAGGGGGCCCTGTAGCAGTCACTTGCTCCAGCTACCCTTGCTCTTGGGGCAGCGGGGGGCTGTGGAAACTGCACCACACACCTGCCCACCCACCCTCCCTGCAGTGGGGGTGGCGCAGCAAACCCAGCCTACCTCCAGCCAGCTGCATCTCACCAGGGGGTGGGGAGGGCCAGCACTGAGCTGTGTATGTGGCAGTGGGGCCTTGGAGTGGTCCGCTCCAAAGAGTTTGGGCCACTTCTCCCCCAGGCCTGAATGGGACTGATCCAGGGCCTGGGGAGGTGCAGCTGGCTGGGGGTAGGATGGGCATGCTGCTCCAACCCCACTGCAGGCAGGAAGGTGGGCAGAGCATCCTCTGGCCCTGACTGTCCACGGCCCCCTGCCCCCCCCTCCCGTGGGAGTTGGGACTGGGGGGTCGGTCAGGGCGGCAGGGGGGGACCGGGGCCCTGGTGAGGGTGGCAGTGGCGGCCTATAGGGGGCCCCATAAATGGCCTTTGCCTAGGGCCCCCAGTTGTCAAAGGCCACCTCTGGCCTGCCCACACAGGTCAGAGTGGAGTGGAGGCGGGAGTCAGGCACTGGAGCATGGGGACAGTGTTTTAGGACTTGGGACATGATGGAGCAGTCCCCAGCGTGCAGGACCAGGGTGGGGCTCAGAACACAGCAGGGCAGAATGGGGGGGGGGCAGTGTAAGTCCCTGGAGCCAGGCACTGGATGGGAGCACGTGGGCCCCAATTTTTGGGGTACAGTGTGGTTGGCTGGAAGGGGAGGCCTGGGCCCCATGGCAAAGCTGGGGTGGGGGTAATTGAGACATGGATGGGGGGCAGTCACTGCTGAACTGAGGTAATTGCAGCCCAGTGATGCAGGAAGGAAGGGAGTCAGTTGCCAGAGCAAGGGGCTGGGCCAAGGCAAGTGGGCCACAGAGGGGTCTCGGTCCCAGACTCAGGGACCCCACTGCCCCCCCCCCCCCCCCCCCCCGCGGCGCGCCCCAGAATTTGAGGCACAGCAGGCTGGAGGGGTTGGTCACAGCATGAGGCACTGTGGAGGGCTCCCTAGTGTGAGGCACCAGGGAAATTGGGATGCAGCAGGGCAGTGGGAACAGAGCAGTTACCAAAATGAGGGTCTGGAGTGAGGGGGCAGGGAATCAATACTTGGACAAGGGTTGGGGTGGGGAGCTGGTCCCCACCTTGAGGGGCTGGGATAGGGGACTCAGGGCACATTGGGGCAAGATGGAACGGGGCAGGAGAAAGGGCCCTGGAGCAAGGGACTGAGTGTGGCAATTCATACAGGGCAGGACTGGGTGGGACGGCAGGAAGTTGGTCCGTGACACAAGGGACTGCAGTGGAGGCAGTCAGGTCACAGCTGAATAAGGGAGTCAGCCAGGGGGGGGGGGGGCCAAATAAGGACAAGTGGGGTGGCAGGGAAAGGTCCAGCTCCACTGTGAGGGCCAGGACAACTGGGAGACAGTGTGGCTAAATCTGCAGAGCAAGGGCCTGGACAGGGAAATCAGGGGCTTCAAGGCACAGCAGGCTGAGTTCTCAGAGCAAGGGGCCTGGATAGGGCACAGTGGGGTGGAGAAATCAGGGTGTGGGGGGGGGAGGAAGAGCCAAAGGAATGGGTAGGGCAATTAGGGCACAGCAGTACTGGGAGGGTTGGTTCCTGGAGAAAGGCGCTGTGATGGGGCAATTGGAGCACTGGAAGGGGTAAGACCCTGGAGTGTGGGTTGGGGCCAGAGCAGTTGAGGCATGGTAGGGTTAAGGGATTTTGTCCCTGTAGTGAGAGGCTAGGATTGGGGAGGGGGGATCCCTGGAGCAAGTGGACAGGGTCAGTGGGGCAGCTGGGGGGGGCATCAATCACCAGAGCAAGGAGCCAAGGGGGGGGGCGGTGGATTGGGGCACAAAGGGTTGGTCCCAGGACAGAGGGGCTGTGGGGTTGGGGCTTTGGAGGGGGTGCAGTCCCTGAGGCAATCAGAAAAACAGCAGGGCAGTTGGAGGGGTATTAGTTTGCCCAGAGTGAGGGGGTCCAAGTATAGTGGAGCAGAAGGGGGTGGTGGTTCAATTCTCAGCATGCAGAACTGGGGCTGGGGCAATGGGGCCTGGTGGAGTGCTATCCCTGGGGCAAGGGGCTGGAGGAAACTGGGACATATTTGGGATGGGAAGGATCAGTTCCTGGGGGGGGGGGGGGGGACTGTGTCTAGGGTAATTGAGGCACAATTGTCAGGCAAGGCTCCAGCCTCAGACTGACATGGCTCATTCATGATAAAAAGTATATGAACTAATAACTCGCGGAGTGAGGGTGTTCCACTTGATTGAATGGTATGAGAACAAGGCACCAGCTACTCCAAATGCCCTGACCGCTCAAGTCTGACAGAAGGAAAGCCTTTCTTCCACAGAGATTTGACCATGGAATGCATTACCAGAGGGCAGGACTGAGGCCAACAGTTTAGCAGGATTCAGAGAGGGTGTCATTAGTTTAACTGGATAATGAGACTATAATAAGCCCTAGCTTTTATAGTGCTTTTCTTCAGTAGCTTGCCAAGCCCACTACAAAGAACAGCATACTTATTATTCCCATTTTCCAGAGGCGGGAAATTGAGGCAGAGACAGGGATGTGAGTTGTCCCAGGCCACCCAGCAGCCAGAACCAGCAGTATTAGCCAGGATCCAGTCCCGTGCCCTAGGTGCTGCAGCTGTAACAGTGTTATCAAAATAAATATTAAAGAACCAGCGAGCATGTTGGAAAGGTACAAATCAGGGGTGCTTAACCTTTTTCAGCTGGGACCCAGATTAATTTTCAGAGTCAGCATCACAATCCATGGTTCAGTTTTGAATTAGTAATGTATTTCCTTTTTCAATTTATTAAAGAGGATCATGGCAACCCACCCTACACAGAATGGGAGGGGGGCATTTTCAGGTTGCAACCCATAGGTTAAGAAGCCCTTGTATAAACCTTCCTGCGTCAGGCCCTAGAGCAAAGATACTGACCTGTGCTATATGGAAACCCAGACTAGCTGATCCACTGGTCCCTTCTAACCTAAAAAATAACCCCTTATGGCTCGAAAGGAGATTGAGGAGGACTCAGTTTCTCTCTCCATGGCCAGGCTAACCCATAATCTCACTGCAGGGTTTCTTGTACCACCCCAAAGCAGCTGGTGCCACCCATTGCTGGCGACAGGTTAATGAGCTAGCGGGAGCACTTGGCTATGCCAGCTCGGCAGGTACTGCAGACCAAAACCAAGTCTCTATTTTGTCTTCTGTTAGTCAAGTCCTCGCTCTGCTAGGCTCAGCACATGAAGCCATGGGTAGGGTTACGAGATACCAAAGCACAGAAAGGAGGACAGGGAAGTATGAAAAGGAAGACATTGGAGGACGCAAAGAAAATGCAGTATTAATGAAATAGTCTTATGTTTTTAGGGGGCCCGGAATGCTTCCCCCTAAAAAATAGGGTGATCTGGGGCATTCCAGCATACTTTAACCCCTGTAAGTAAAAAGTCAGACAAAATCATGTATTTTTAAAATACCCGCTGGATGGGGAATGTGAAGGTAAAAAGAAGAACATGTCCTTCTTTTGCCTGACATCTGGTAGCCCTAGCCGTGGGGAAGAAAAGTCAGGATTGGGGTTTGCCAGGGAGTCACACACCTTAGCTCTAGGCTGCTTCTATAATTTTTTCCCTTACTGTGACTAACATCTTAACAAGGTCAGGGTGACAAAGGTATGGACACCTTCCCTCCGAGTGCCTGAGCGCAACCCACCTCTCCTCCCTTGCTGCCTGTATCAACAGTCGTCCACCAACCACTGCTCTCACTTATCTAGGCCCATAACAGAAACAGTTTTAATGTCCATGCAGCTGCTTTTACTGTGCTCTACCTAAAGAAAAACATGCACCAGTTTTGAGGATCTAAATCAGTTTGCAAACAAGTTTACAGCTAACGCCCAGGAATGAGACTGTCAGAGCTGCTCATCACTGCTTACATTTGTTTTATATATATTATATATTAACTGCATGGGTTCATGAGTTTATTTGCTTAAACAGCAAAGGCTTGAAGTGATAAGAGTGTTCTTTCTAACCCTGGAGTTACACAGGTAAACAAAAAGCCAGTCATTTCCAGCAGAGAAATGGAAAATCTGCCTTGCTATAGTGAAATCCTGTTCCATCCAGAACTGTGATTCTCAGGCATCGAGGTCAACATACCTGGAAGGCGAGAGTGTACATGCACACTCGCATGTGTATCTGTGCAAATTACACCAAGGGAAGCAAAGGGTTATGAAGGTTAGGGTTTTAAGTGTGCAAAGCTGCCATATCACAGTAATAATTGGCAGGGCCATAACTATGGCGGGGCCAATGGGGCAAAGCCCCGGGTGGCCCAAAGCGGCCCAATAGAGCCATGCTGTTAAAGGGGCAGCTTTACAGCACCAGCTCTAAGCACCGCTAATGGGAAGGGGAGCATTCAGATCGGAACATGCCCCAGGAGGCAAAATGCCATGTTACAGCTCTGATAATTGGAATAAAAGAGCTAAGTAATAGTAATTAGCATTATTATTGCACTGAAGTTTGAAACGATGTAATTTGCAAACTAAATCTTTATTTATTGTGCTTAATTAAAAATGAGCTTTGGCCCAGCTTTCACAAATCCTCCCCAGGGAAAGAGATAATATGAGGTCAGGCCATAAGGTTCATATCCCAACATTTCTGTGACTGTGGCTCAGTCCTCATCTACACTTAGGGCTTTTTCAGCAGCAGTCATCCGCCATTTATGCAAGGAACGTAAAATTCCTTGCGCAAACGGCAGCGACTTTCTTAGCTGCCATTTCACATTAAAGGAAAGCTGACCGCAAATTGCTTGGGGTCAGCTTTCCCCTACACCCCCTGACCCCCAGGACTTCTGGGGTTGGCTTCTGGGAGTGACATCCACTCCCAGAAGCCTGAACTGATGGCAGCGAATTTGCTGCCATCAGTATAGGCATACATTCAGTGAAATAATGTTTATTCACAGGGGCAAGTGCATGCAGTATAGTGCCCCATCTCAATACTATCCCTTTCACTTATATAATGCCATCAAGAACAGCTGGAGGGTTACAGGGAAAGGGATGGGGCCATCAGCCAATTGGTTAAAGAGTGGATGAAAACTAACCCTGGTTCAGAGCTACAGAATCCAGACTGATTTCACAGCAGTAGGCCAACACCCAGCTGAGCTCCCCTGGAGACTTGTGAGTGGCTTTCCTTTCCAGGTATTTAGGGTAAAGTGCAAGCAGTACAGTGGGTCACTCCGCTTCAGGGCAGCTGACAAGCTGGGCCAGGCTAGCATGTGCCTGAATGTTTTCATTTTACTCAAGCCCTCAGTCTCCATGAGGTTTCACTCCTTTCTTTTGGTAGAGGTTTGGAGAGCAAGTCACTGTCTGCAATACTCTCCTGTTCAAAAGTCTAGTGGGGGACAAATCTCTGTCGTTTGAGGAGCACAGTGGTAGGAGGGGGAGTTTTTCCCCAGGAAATTATCCTTTGTGGAGCCATGTTTCTGTTCCCACTGGAGTGAGGAAAACACAGCAGATGAATGGAAACAGACCTCTCATGAGGTCTCAACTAGCTGTGTCAACTTCAAGGGTGCATGGTCCCTCAGAATAAAGGGGTGGTATCCAGCCATGTTAGCAAACACAGGGAAATGAACATGAGGGCAGAATATACCTTTTTTCCTCACAAAGACAAGGCCAATGAGGTCTGTAAAGCTCCACCAAAGTTTGACACTTTAATTGCTTAGTTGTAGCACACTTTGGGAGCCCAGTAGTGTCTTTGCCCAAGGCCCTCTTGTTATGGGATTGCTGACTGAGTATATTTTTAAATGCAAAAGGCAAGGGAAGCACCATATTCTGCAATGTACAAGGATGTGGGGGGGGGGTTGGTTTGTTTTGACAAAGAATGTAAAGGATTCTGCAGTAAAAATATACATTGTACCCAGAACACCACATTAAAAGAATGTTAGTGGGTCTCGTTCCATAATGTTGGAGCCTAACGAGACCTTGCACTGAGCCTCCCTCTCACCAGAATGCCCCAACTCCCCCAGCATGGGGTCAGGTCGGGTCGGAGGCTGAGCCGGAGCTCCCATTACCGTCACCAGCACCAGAGTCTTCGCGTGAATCCTCCCCGGATCAACCCTCAGTCAGCACTATCACCACTGTCCCTCCAGCACCAGTCCCGGTCCCAGTCATTGGAGATTGAGACCCAGCACCGGTGCCAATGATGTCCTCCTCGTCGGCACTGGCAGACAAAGAGACATGGGATTCAAAGAGGTCGATATCTCAGACGCCAGAGACTTGCTGTCTGGCAAGTGTCATCAAAAGTGATTGACCTTGAGGGCCCGGCCCCAATCCAGGGAACACTGAAGCTGCAGCATTGTGCAAGGAGGCAGTACACCTCTGGGAGCTAGCCCTAGAGAACAACTTCTACCCCGTGGCAGTAGCAGCTCACCTATCAGATGTGAAAAATGACCAGGTGGACAGGCTCAGCAGACATTTCCTGCTGCAAGAGGAATGGTCCGTGCAGCCAGGGGAACTGGATCCTCTTTTCTGAAAGTGGGGCCTCCCCAAGATAGACCTGTTTGCAAGAAGTGTGAATGCAGCCTATTTTGTTCCCTCAGGTGCAGAGAGGAGGGCTCCCTATGGGATATATTTCTGATCAGCTGGTTGGGGCCCCTGCTCTATGCCTTCCCCCCAATTCTGCTGATCCACAGAGTTCTATTAAAGATCAAGAGGGACAAGGTGGTCACAGTCATAATAGCCCCAGCATGACCCACCAACTATGGCTCAGGATGCTAAATGACCTCTTGGTGGCCTCTCCCAAAACATTACCAGTCAAGGGAGACCTCCTAGCCCAGGACAGGGGGCACCCGTGGCACTCAGATTTGGAGTCTCTTCACTTCATGGCCTGGAAGCTCTTTGGCCGAACCCAGATGAGAATGCATGCTCCCAAGAGATCCAGGAAAGCCTGGTGGGTAGCAGAACACCCTCCATGCAGTCAGCACACAAAGTGAAATGGAAGCTTTTCTCTTGATGGGTAATGACTAAAGGTGTTCCCCCAGAGAGCACACCTATCTAGAGTATAGTGGATTGCCTTTTCCACCTAAATGGAGAGGGGCTGGCCATAGCTTCCCTCAGGGTCCACTTGGCAGCAATCTCTGCCTTCCACAAATCCTTCCAAGAGGTTACTGCCTTTTTCCCACCCTATGACCTCAAGATTCCTCAAGAGGATGGAAAGACTCAACCCACAGACATGACTTGGTCCCACAGTGAGACCTGAATCTGTTAATGGGCTAATGCCCCCGCTCCTATTAGAGCCCTTGGACTCATGTTTCTTTTTAGTCCTGTCATAGAAGGTGGTGTTTCTAGTAGCCATCATCTCAGCTAGAAGGGTATCTGAGCTGCAGGTTCTGTCCTCAGAGCCACCCTACACTGTGTTCCATAAGGACAAAATGCAACTCAGACCACACCCAGCATTCCTACCAAAGGTGGTCTCATACTTCCATATCAGCCAGGATATCTTCCTTCCTGTGTTTTCTCAAGCCACATATGATGTAGAATCAAAGAAAGTGGCATACCTTGGACATTAGAAGGGTACTCATCACTTACAGAGAAGACGAGACCATTCCAGATGTCAGCTCAGCTGTTTATCATGGCTGCCGAACAAATGAGAGGCCAAGCAGTGATATCACAAGCCATCTCATCACGGATAATGAGCTGCATCAAAGACTGCTAGCAGTGCACTAAAGTACCCCTGCCAGGCTTTGTTAAGACACACTCAACCAGAGCCCAATCATCATCAGCGGCCTTCCTGGCACACATACCCATATAGGAGATCTGCAGAGCAGGAACCTGGCCATCAGTGCATACCTTCAACTCACACTATGCCATCGTCTAACAGACGAGAGACAATGCAGCTTTCAGCAGGGCCATACAATAGGCAGGGAAATCATAACTCCTCCCACTATCCTGTGTAGGGTTTGTAAGTCACCTGCATTAGAATGAATGTGAGTAGTACTCAAAGAAGAATGGAGGGTTACCTGCCTCTAAACGATCTTCAAGATGGGCCACTCATATACATTCTGTACCCTCCGTTCAACCCCACTTTTTGGAATTAGTGGAAAGAAGGGACTGAAGGGGGGGGACAGGATCAGTGCCGCCTATATACTGCGGCCAGAGTGCAGGACCAAGGGAGCATTGGCAACTCACCCTACAGGGACAGGCTAGGGCAGGGATCTGCAACCTGTGGCTCCAGAGCTGCATGTGGATCTTTTGGCTGCCTCTTTATGGCTCCTGGCTCCCCCTCTCCTCCCCCCCCTTGCCCCCGGGTGGGCCTGTGGGTGGTCCACTCTTAGCTTTAGCTTCTGCTCCTGCCACCAGGGAACCCTGCAGGTGGGCCATGCCAGGCTTCAGGTTCCCCTCTGCCACCAGGGGACCCTGTAGTGGGCATGCCTCTGGTTCTGAGCTCCTCACCTCCTTCCAGGGGACCTGGTGAAAGGTGCCCAGGCCCAGCTCCCCCCTACCCCCACCAGGAGGTTAAACCTATTGTGGCTTTCAAAACACTTGGTTATTGAAGAATTTTTTAAAAATGGCTCATCTTGTCTTCTGGGTTGCTGATCCCTGGGCTAGGGCAAAAAGATTTCCAGAACACTGTGAGCTGCAGCACATACACACCTACATTAGAATGTATGTGAGCAGCCCATCTCGAAGAAGGATGTTTACAGGTAAGTAACCCTCTGATTTCTAATTAATCTATTGGCCAGCTACTCAGTTAATATAAAACTAATTCCCTACAATAATCACATACTATTATTTCTAGGCATTTGCCTTTCCAAAGTTTTATAATGGAAAGTATACGGCAGCCTCAGCCCTGCTCTTCGTTTGGGTGCTTTTTGGTGGCAGTTGATTGTTGGTTACGCAAGGAAAGTAAAATTCCTTGCATAACCAGCAGCAACTTTTTAAGCTGCTGGTACACATCACGGAAAGCCGACCGCAAATCGCTTGTGGTCGGCTTTCCCCTACACCCCAACCTCCAGGACTTCCAGAGTTGACTTCTGGGAACGGCATGGCCAGTTCATCCTAGCTGTGGTTCGGCCCCGGAAGGGCGAACTGATGGCAGCAAATTAGCCGCCATCAATATAGACATACCCTTAGTTATAGCTCGCACTGCCTCTGATATACATTATTAGCAGAACTCAGAGTTACTCAGCAGGATCCAGCTGGCAAGGCAAGTGGAAGGTGAACAACATAGGTCTTTGTATGGCCACCTTTTACCTTGGGAGCTCAAAGCCCTTTCCAAAACTGCATCAGTAGCATTACACCCTTCTGACAGAAGAGACTTCATAGAGATGAGGTGACTTGCCCAGAGGGAAACAGAGCCGGGTCCCTGTTCAGCTATGCCCTTGGGCACAGACTGACGTGCTTTGCTGAGCTGGAACACCTCCAGGCACAATTCTGCAGAGTTATAAGCACTTCTGAAAGGTGCTGAATGCCCTCAATACACCCTGGCTTCAGATGGAAGCGACTTATCTCCTGCCTCCAGTCTGCCACAGGAGTCTCCATAGCAAAGACGGGGCATGGTACTTTACTTAACACATAGCTAACTGCTGCCCAGCTCCTGCTCCTACAGCATCTAACAGCTGCTTTTCTAGTTCTGCGACTGATGTTCGCTCTTTTTTCTGTGTTTGGCCTGCTACAGTATTTATACTCAAGAAGAAAGGAGAGCCTGTTGCATGGGACAAAGCATCCATTGTGGCAGCTCCACAAACAGAGGTTTGTCAAAGGCTCATGGAATGCTTAGTGCCCCAAACGCCTCCAGAGCAGTCCCCCACCCACAGCACTTGCAGGAAAACAAGAGGCAGCCAAGCCCCATGGGCCTTATTCAGTCTCTAATCCTTTTTAGCCGTAAGGGAGTTAAATACTGTGCAGAGCATGGGATGTGATAAACATCCAAGTCCAGTGCACAGGTAAAATGGTGTCCAAAATGGAACCTTCCATCAGAAACTCCCTTCCCAAACACTAGGGTTTCAAATGAACAGGGCATGGATCTTGAGAGCCCCTTGTCAAAATCCAGCTCTCAAACTGAAGGTAGAGTTGATGGATTTTCCCTCATCCCCAGAGAGCTCACCCCATTCCTAGCCCTTGCCAGACTCTGGGGCTCTCCTATAACATCCAGAAGCACCTGTCTTTGCATCCGAGGTGGTATTTTCCCTGACTTCAATCCCACTAGTCAGATTGTCACCCACCAAGGGCTGCGTGTTGTGCGCTCCAACCATACTCCAGTACTGTGGGCAAGCGGAACAACATACAGACTCCCACAGAAAAGGCCATTCATCACAAGATTGCTGCATAATGTCACTTACTGTCTCCTTTATTGATACTTGCATTTCAGTTCCAAAGGGTTAGTCTCGTTCAGCAAAACAAGCAAGGAGTCCTATGGCACTTAAAGAGTAACAAATTGATTATTGTGTCAGCTTTCATGGGAGAAAAATCCCACGTTGAAAGCGTCTGATGAAGTGGGATTTCCTGCCATGAAACCTCATGCAATAAACAAATTTGTTAGCCTAAGTGCTACAGCACTCCTTGCTTATTTTGTATTGCAGTGGTACCTAGAGGCAATAAGATGACTTTTTTTTTTTTAATGGAAATTCTACCTGCTTCCCAATTTTTCTTGCAAATTTCATCAGCAATGTTAAAGTTTTGATGATAATTTTTTACCCAGATTTGGATGATATTTAGTTCTGAACCAAACTATCCTGTTGTGTTCATGCACCTTGGCCAACCTCAATGGCTCTCCACTTGGGTTTCAAGAGAATTGGCCAGTGTCTCATTATATAAGCGACCTTAACTGGAGCAACATAGAGCATCCTTGAAAATCCTTACTCCTCACCCCTGGCACCACCATCTGTTTCCCAAGCTCACATTGTGAGTACATGGGGCTGTGGCATGAGCAACTGAAAGAACTTGGTCTCTAAAAGAACAGCCAGTAGGGCAATTGAAAATAGAGTGGAAATTGATTGGTCTCATTCTAAGCCTTGCTTTCGTTGTCAGCACCACTTTGCCTCAACAGCAGGACTAATAACCTCAGTTTGTGAAAGGGGCTATGACTGTATTTGCTGTGGGGTGTATTCCATTGCTGTCAGTAATGACAGCTGACCTGCTGGCTCATGGCTGAGAACATTCTCTTCATTCCTAGCGTAATTAGCTTTGTTCCCACCATGTGCCAAACAGGTGCCATGTCCCATCTTCAATTGGAATCATTGATGGTAAGTGACAAATAAAGGAACACCAACCAAAACAGGAGTTAGTCTCTCTTTGCACTTAATTGCCAGTGCTCCAGTCCAGCTTTTAATGAGGAACTGGATCAGTCCTAGAATGTCTCCAGCATCCACAGAAGCTTCATCCTTCACTCCTGAAGCAGTTTGTTTGGTCCCTGGAGATGGCTCTATTGCCTGAATAGATGGGTAGGAAGAATCATTCTGTCAGAGGAGCAGACCTGTTAACCACTGACCCCATCCTCAAGCTTTATGTGATCTTTTAAATATCCTGAGTGTCTTGAAGAAAAAGATGACTGTGAATTTGACTTAAGAGTATACAGAGCAAAGGATAGAGCTGATAATGGTCTGCTGCTGAATCAATCCACAAGATCAACAATTTAGACCTATGTGGACACTTAAAAACTAAGCAACACACCTGGTACCAATAGCAGGAACAATTTCAGTTTTGCCTGTTTCAGGGTTCTGGTGCAAAGCTCCTGGAATCCGTTCTCCATGGCAGACATTCCAGGGAACAGTGAATCGCCACATACAAACCCTCATCTGTCAGAGATCACGGTTGTTTTGTTAAACTATAGTAAGACTCATTATCAGCATAGATCCAAGTGGGATATAAGCCACTAAACAGTATAAAGTTGGATTGCAGAAGTCCAAAGCTGTAAAAATTTAGCTGAAACCAGAAGGACTGAAATCTACCAGTACATCATTAAGTGCGTAAATGTTCACTAGGGCTGGAAGAGCCTTGCCATAATGACAGAAGTCCAAGAGCACTGCCTCCTGAGCAGCAATATACTGGGAAAAAGGTTTGACACTAACTCCAGGAGAATGGCTGCTATTTCTACTATTTGGAAATGATACCCTGACTGGCTGATGAGTCATGCAGTCATTGAACCGTAGCAGAGTAATAATCACATTGGTATGACACCATAGCCTCACCTGCTAGCACTTTAGCTTTGTTATATAATCACTGGCCTTGCTCCTCATGACCGGAAATTAGGAATAGTGCAGAGTAGGCACAATAGCTGGATGCAGAGTTTGACTATGCTGAACTCCACAGCTGGGTGGTCCCATGGCTTTGATTGGGCCTGTAATAATTTACAAGAGTTCTGAGTCAGAGTGTTAAGGGATGGGGTATTTGGTTCTTGATCTGGCACTTCAAAAAATTAAAGAGTAGCTTTTACTGCTTATTAAAACTACATGACCAGCTGAAGTAATTCTTTAGGATAACTCTTAAAACAGAGGACTGGCCTGGCCCCTGCAACTCAGAGTAAAGTAGCCCTCACTTTATAGACCATTAGTTCAAAAAGCCTAAATTATGGAAAAGAACTATGTTCAATTGAATCATCTCCTTGTCTCTTTCTTATTTATTGTTGCCATTTACCCCTGTTTTCTCTCCCTTTTAGGCTATTTTTTTTTGGGGAGGTGGGTGCTGTCTTTCCCTCCATCTGGGTTCTTCCATTGCTTGGAAGAACAGACTTCCATCACTGAAATGAGCAGACAGGTGGGGCCTGTCCCTGTGCAGGTGACACAGATTAATTCAATCTTTGACCAGGCTGCCCTAGTGTTCAACCTTCCCTGGAGTCTCTCCATCTGTAAAGTGGGTTAATAGCATCCCTGCGAAACAGATCCACTGGGAAATATAATTCATTGTTATTTGTAAAGTGTTTTGAGAGCCTGTGACAGAACACACTAGAAATGGACACGGTTTAGTTATGTTAGACAGCTCCTCTACTGAGCAACCACCCAGTTCATCAGCTGGTTTAAGGAACCTCTCCTTCCTGGCTGTGTGTAAAAGCATGCAGAGGAATTTAAATGACCAGATCTAGATCTGGTCCTAGGTGCAGACTGCTGCAGCAATTATAAATCTTCATACTGAGCACACCCCCCAGGCCAGGCTATAGGACAAGGGACAAAATTTGAGCAACTTTTGTGTAAACAAGATCATTAAATTGCCTACGGCATAAGGCCTCACTACTACAAAGGTTCAAGGAGTGGCTTCAGTCTTGGACCAAAGGAGGAGGATGGCTTGCCGCAAAAATTCACTGCATCTTGCATCTCTGCATTGCTTCTCCATCAAGCATAACCTAATTAACAGATTCAAAGGTGGCACAGAGAGTTGGGGTGCTGACATGGAGTCTGTGCCAAAGCTCACTGGGGCAACGGGCGTACTTCCACTAACTTTGAATGTGTTCTGAGTCAGGAACTTCAATGCTGGTGGGAAAATATGATCTAGGCAAGTGCGATTAATGCCTTTCAGACTTTCTATTCTGAGTTGGTTTGGCCACGCTTGTTAAACATTAGTTCACCTTGCCCTAGTACTGAACTGATTATTGTTTGGCATGAAAGACAACAGCACATCAAGAAGCCAGTGAAGAGGTCTGTAAGGGCCAGGGATCACATAAGAGTTAGTTGGGCTGTTGCCCTTCAGATGCCAGTGGGGCAAGTCTTCATATTTCGATAGCACCTTCAACCTGCTGCTCTCAGACCACTTTGAAAGCATTGATGAAAATACGAAAGTGTTACAAAGACTGTTCAGCTTTGATGGAAAAACAAGCAGTGCTGGGTCACACCACTTCAGATTGTAACCCACCCAACCAGGTCACAAGCTACAAAAAAAAAAAAAAAAAGCCCCCAAAACGTAACCAAAAGGTTTGCATGACAGGGTGCCTACCAGCCCACACATCCAAGAAACCTGCTAGCATGAATGGAAAAAGGATCAAAATAAGCTTTTGATGGCCCGCTTTGTGTGCTTATTTTCTTTGCCTCATTTCATCTGTTTGGCAGTCTCAGTTCGATTTATGCACACGGAAGGAGAAGTTAAAAAAGGCAGATTTTGCTGGACCAGCTCTGGAAGCCAGTTGATTAGGGCAGTCAATCACAATTTCTTTTTTAGCTTTATTGCGATACTGTACACTTTATTTTAGTGAACAGGAGGTTGGCCAGATACTCATGTTAAGTTCCCCTCACACTCTTAGCCAGCTTTTACTGGGGAAGGAGACTGTCTGGCAGCTGTTGAAAGCAATTCTTGTGGCTTTAGCTGTTATTTCTTTTTACAAGCTTCAGAGCCAGTGGTCACACAAGAAGTCAGCCCTTTACCCACAGTTCTGGCTGAGAGACCACAAAAAATTAAATAGGGAAATTCCCACAATGGTATTTATTGGGCATTCCCGAGTAACTAGATCAACAGTGAATGAACGAAAACAGATCAAGACCCCAGAGTGCTTGGCTTATTAGACACCCTCTTCCCTGCACATCTTGACCTTTATACAGATGTAATATACCAAATGTAAGGTAGAAAAAGGGAGAATTACACTGCCTCCTTCCTTTCTTAAAGATGGTGAATTGAGGTCCAGAGCTATTAAGTGATTTGTCCAAAGTCAAAAGGAGAGTCTGTGGCAGAGTGATGGATTGTTCCCAGATCCCCAGAGTCCCAATCCAGTGTTTGAACCACATGACCACACGTCCTGAACTGCTTGGCTAAAACAATCTTAAAGCAGATATTATGAGGTTGGTGCATATGTGCATCCACATGCGCACACACAGTAAGTTCTCCTAACAACTAGTTTTTTGCTTTAGACGATTAATGTATTTTCATTTGTTCCTATTCTGTACTCTAAGTACAAGAGCATAGACACAGTTACTTCAGAAGTTGCACTATCAAAGGCACAGCATTATAAATTATGTCCTGCTGTAGCAGATGTATAAAGACCTTCTGGGCTTTAACCAAAGCTGTACCTGATTATGACTTTCCCATAGTATTTCCCAGGTTTGGAGGAAAGTCAGAGATAAAATAACAGGCAGACAACCTCCTGCTCACCTTTGGAAACTGAAGCCAGAAAGTCATCAGTCTTGGCACACTCAGTGTATTGCAGCTCTAGCATGTCCTCGCTGCTGGGGAAGCATGTGTGAGCAACAGTCAAGTTTCCCCCAGGCAATCAGTCACTGGAGCTGAGTCAATCTGCTCTGCACGTGTCAGTCACACTGGGGCTGGCGGGGAAATCAAGGTAAACAAAGTGATGTTTGACAATGTCCATGGTGCCCAAGGGTTGGCAATGGTGGGGCTTGGGCGAAAATCTTCCTCATTTGTTTCTCTTCTTAAAAGCCATCATCAGTTAAATGTGTCAAATATTTGAACATTCTCTTTTCTTCAAGTCTTGGAAGAGGGCCTGATCATCACCTGAGGGGTAGCTGTGTTAGTCTGTGTACAACAACAGTCCTGTGGCACCTTATAGACTAACAAATTTGTTCACTTTAAGTCACCTGGTATATGTCAATGCAGCTCCACTGACCTCAGTAAAGCAATGCCAAATTACCCCTGCCAATGATCTGGTCTAGAGCTTTGCCAGCACTAAGGAGTATCTGTTGCTGCTTGAGTATTTCAGATTAAGTGTTTGGGGCCAGCATGAAGTTATTCATTATGAGACTAACAAAAGGAATCCTGAGGCACTTTTAAAGACTAACACATTCATTTATTGCATGAGTTTTCATGGGAGAAAATCCCATTTCATCAGATGAAAGTTCATGCAATAAGTAAACGTGTTAGTTTTTAAAAGTGCCACCAGACTCCTTGTTTGTTTTGCTGAACTAGACTAAGATGGGTACCCCTTTGGAACTTATTCATCGTGCTGACACATCAGTGAAGACCTGAGACAGGTGCTTAAATCACTGGGAAGTTTTTTTTTAGTTTGTTTGTTTGTTTTTAATCAACTAAAAATTATAACTGGACTTTTAATAAGCATCTCTGTTTTGCTTAATATCTCCACTAAGCTCCTCATTGACAAGGCTCATATCTGAAAAGTAGCATAAACACACAACACATTACACATGGATCTCTGGCTCCTATTGTTCACATCCTGCCTACTGCATAGTTTGGATGCTTTAAGGCAGGAGTTGAACTGTGTATCTGCTAAGTATCTTATCCATTTGTTCTTCTTTCCCCATTTCAGGTCTCCTTATTTCAGTGTTAATCTGTACATTTGACATGAGAAAATAGCAAATTAAAAAGAAGAAAATCTTTTAAATGGAATTCTCTTACCTTTTGGGGCCACATAGTAGGCCCGATAAAAAGCACTTGTAGAATGCTCAAAGGTAACTTCTGGTTTAATCCAAAAAACAATTAAATACCACATTTCTTATTCTTAAAATCCATCCTTCTGGCTTAGAGTTGTACAGAATTTTGCAGACATGAGGGAAGGGGGAACTTTCATAGGCACAAATTGGGTTAGGTGCCCAACTCCTATTTTAAAGTCAGACTTTAGGCACCTAATTTCCCCCCAGGACTAAAAAGGGTCAGATTCTATGGGATTATAAACAAAGTCTGGCGGCATTTTTAAAGACTAACATATTTATCTATCACGTGAGCTTTCATGGGAGAAAATCCCACTTCAGATGCTGTTGGCATTATGTTGAACTACCCCACAGAATTATCTAGCAAGCAGATAGAATTTATAGGCAGGTCACTGACGTGACTGAGATTTATCCTGTTCCGTTAACATCTAACAGGGCTTTTGTAGTACAGCAAAACCAATTTTTCAGTCAGTACCAAGGCAGGCGAACACCAGTGTATCCCATCTCTCCCTGAATAATAGGTGATGATACCTTCTTGCTAGTGATCCACAATTACATCAAATAATTTGTCTTGAATGAACAATCAGGAGAAGAATAATTCCCCTTCCCCAAATTTGCTGGAATTACTAAAAGAGAATATTTTTTTAGAAGGGGGCTACTGTTCTCTTGGGGGGATTTTTAAGCCTGGATATATTTAACATTAGCTACTTAAAACTAGAGTAGACCAGACAAAGCACTAGACAAACATACTAGAGACAGAACAGGCCTGTACAGACATAGGGGAGAAGATAAGCAAATAGGTGTTTTCCATCATAGATTCTGTCAACCACAAAATACTCCATATAGTGAACGAGCAAGTTCCTCTGTAACCCTGTTTCTCACCAGCGACCTTCCAACCTGCTTTGTTTGTCAAAAGAGAAACCGCCCCCTAGTAGAAGCAGTCTTGCAGTCAATGGAGTGATTCACTTTTAATTGGGAAAGCCAGGTGATACAGGTAAGTCACCTCCAGACAGGAAGATATAAAAGACACCTGAGTAACAGGGGCAGGCCACATTTACTGGAGATCATTTGCCTTACCAGATCAACATCACCTCACCTGGAAATTTATCTGCAAACTACCAAGGGATTTGGCTATCAGAAGATAAGCAGAAACGGCTTATGAATAAAAAGGAGCTGAACCTGAAAGCATCCTCCAAGGAGGAGACACATCAGGGATAGAAATGAAGAGACAGAACATACTTTTCTCCTGCTAAACTGCACTCTGTACAGGTAATTATAGATGTTTAATCTCAGTTCTGTAGCTCTTAACTCTGCATTCAGTTGCTTGGAGTTAAAGGAGACACCGGGGACTCAGATTACACAGCATTAATGGCCACTTTGTTAACTGTGTTTTCTTTATCTTAGTTTTATGGTCAAAAAGGAAATTTAAGAGCTTTGCTTGGAAGTAAAACTACTTAATGCTTTTTCCAAGAGTCTCAGATAGGTGAACAGTTTTGAGTTTGTTACTGTTTCTTTTCCTGGCTTGATTGTGTACTGAAGTGCAAAAAGTTTGTGGAGCACTTTAAATAGTATTCTTGGGGCAGCTCCCCAGCTGGGATAAATCAGTATTGCTTTGGTATCATCAGTGGAGTGAGACCAGTTTAAAAAGAGCTGACATTCTGCCCCTTTAAAATTGCTTCATTGCACAGCTTTGGCACTGTGAAACTAATCCAACAACTCTGTCTAGTGTACAACCGGAAGGTGTTCCACTGCATTTTCTCCTTCCTCCTATTGCTTCTTGGATTCTGACTGTTGCCCATCATTTGTACAGAGGTAGCTTCTAGAAGCCATAGTAGAAATTTGAGTCTTGCTATGCTAAGTGCTGTGCAAATACCGAAGTGACAGTTCCTGCACCATAGAACTTCCATGCTAAATAGAACAGACAAAGGAAGAAGAAAAACAGGGAGGGAGACATCCAAGAATACATAGCTGGTCAAGTCAGAACATGAAATAGAAACTAGATGTCTTGATTTCCACTCCAGCCCTCCCCCTCATTTTTTTTTTTTTTTTTTTATCATCAACTTCCCAACTGAAATTAACAAGAGTCCTGTGGCACCTCAAAGACCAACAGATTTCTTCAGGCATAAGTTTTCATGGGCTCTAACCTTCATTAGATGCATCTGACAAAGTGGGTTGGAGCCCATGAAAACATATGCCCCAAAAAATCTGTTAGCCTTTAAAGTGCACAGGACTCTTGTTGTTTTTGCTGTACACAGTCTAACACTTCTGGAAATTTTAGCCAGTTGGAGTTAACATCCACTGGCTGTCGCACCACATTTGTTTCTCATACGTCTAGTTCACGATGCTGGAGGATGGTGATAATGGGTGGGGACTGATTCCTTGGTGTATCTTTAATCCCTGCACATGCATTGACACCTTCAGTAACAATGTAAAACAAACAAACAAACAAAAATGTAAACATCAAGAATGTCCAGTTTTGAACAGGGAGCCTGGCTCTGTAAAAAGAATATCATTATTTTAACTGAGACTAAACTCAGCATTTGGATTTTTAAAGTCATCTAAAGGATTCACAACAAATTTCCTATTAAAACTGTGTCAGCATCCCCTAGGCCAATTTGGAATGCTCAATCTAAAAACATTTTACCCATTTTTTTAAGCATATTCTGGGGTATTCAACTGATAGTAGCTTATAAATTTAAGTGTCTTCATACAGTTATGACCTTAAATATAAAATGCTGAGTCCTGACTGCATTTTGCTGGAAGGTTGTCTGGTTTTATACCATATTGTTAACAACACTATTATTTTCAATATATTTATAGGTTTTGCTGTCAGATTCACAAGAGTAACTCCAAAGCAATTCAGAAAAGAACTTCATTCAAAGTCTTTGAATCAATAATAAACTATAAAATTAGTAATTAGTCTATTAATTTGGACACTCCTGTTCAGTTATAACCAGTTCTGCAGTGACTTCATTATGGAACACTAGTGGGGAAAAAAAAAGTCTTTATCAAACTTTTTAGGCTTCAGTCACGCAGAACTCAGCAATTTTCATTGCTGAGGCTGATACAAACATACTTCTTCATTCTCTGTCCCTGTTGGTTCTCAGTCCTTGTGACCCAAATTCTGAAAGTGAAACTGAGATGACATGACCACATTTTACTGGATGGAGTTTTAAGAAACCTCAATTTGCATAATTTTGATTAAAACACCCCAAACCCGCACCAGGTTCTCTCCAAATTGCGCTCAGATTTGTGAACTGTTTGAAAACAGCTCTGACAGCACTAAAAGCTCCACCAGTTTCAACTTTTGTTGGAAAAAAATAAAATTGTAGGATTTGCTGAAGAGCCTGGGGCCCTGGGCAGATGTCAAAAGCTACTAGGTAACCCTAAAACAAAAAAAGTGATGGCGTGGGTCAGAAAGGGGAACAGTGCTCCCATGGAGGAGCTAAATTCTTTTAATTAAGTGATCAGGTTTTAGCTAATAGGTTCACATTCTAGGTACCTAAAACTAGTTTCATCTGGCTGTAACAGAACAACATAATAGATCCTGCAGCATAAATGAGAGGGAGAGACATGCACACTTCATGTACATGGAGGCAAAAGGCAGGATTTGCAGTACTCTAAAGATAGCATCTTGCATTGCTTAAGATGAGGTTCTTGCCTAAGGTTGGTGAACTACCACAGGAATGACTCAAGCGCTACAATAAGGGCTGTGCTTTGAACACTCCTGACGTCATTCTTCATACATTCTAAAGTTTTTCCAGAGCAAACAAAACAGGCTCACCTGGTTCAGCAAATAGTCTGAGACGAATGTTCCCCCAGCATTTGAGGGAATCCTCCAATTAAATGTCTGCTTTCCAGGACAAACTTTTACATGCTCTGGAAGTCAGGATAGCTGCCATGATGTCATGGATACAATAACATCAAAACATGAAGACAGCTTTACACATGAAAAGTAAAGTGAGTCCATCTCAAGTTGTGAATTAAAACTGCTGCTAGCACTCAGTGCCAGGACTACCACTCACAGATGCCCTGAGGGACAGCAAGCATCATGCAGTACCATCAGTCAGAGCTGATAACAAGGCAGAAGCAGCTTCCTTATGAGATAGCAGGAGGGCAACAAGGAAATAATAGCTCAGTGAGAAATTCTCCCTGCTGGGGCACCTGCGGGAACTTCCTTAGGCAACTTTTCCTGCCATGTCATGCTTGCAAGGCAGGCAAGATCCCCCCCCCCTTCCCTGTTTGGGCGGAGGGAGCAGAGGACCCACCTGATCTTGCAAAGTGCCAGGGTGCCCTCAACTTCTTTGGGGGAACCCTAGAGGATGAAGACATCTGGCAAGTGTGATGGCACCTCACTGGTGCTGCTGACCATCCGCTGGAGGGTTTGTTCCAATAGTCCATTGGGGCACTGCATGCATGAATAAGATTTACCTATCTGTCTTAGGCTTTTGCACTGGTGCCCCTCACCGTAATACCTGAGCGCCTCCCAGCTTAATAGATTGGCATAGCAAGATCCCTATGGAGTCTTCTGCTCTTCTCCACCCTTCTCAGGTTATGGGAAGCAGCACTTGGGGTATGTTTTTTTGGGGGTTTTGTTGGAAGGGGGAAGGCAGTCTGGGGGTAAGACTGCAGGTGTAAATACTGGCCACATGGCTGTGGTCAAAGAGCTTTGGTCTGAAGCTGGCTTAGCCTGCTGCTGGTGGCTTGTCTGTCTCAACACTTCAACTTTCGCTGGCTGAGGACTGTGGACTTGTGGGAAGAGGCATGTTATTTTCATACCTAGAAACAGCAACTGCAGGCCTGTTAGCATTGCAACTCTCAGGGGAGCCATGACTGCAGCTGCATTAGCTCCTTTCTCTCTTGGGGGATAAATTGGGAAAATAAAACAAAATAAGTGGATTTTCCCCTCCCCCCCAGCTAATATTTGATGCGGCTCTGTTTGTCTCCTCAGGTTCCGTGATGTCTTGCTTCCCCCAAGCACGGTGCACATCAGTGCCGGATTCCCCCACCAGCCCTGTTCCTGCTGCTCCAGATGAAATCCCTATCCCCCTTAGCCCCATCATTGTCACTTCCCCAACCGACAGCAGGAAGCTCAGATCTCCAACAGCCAACCCTGGCTCCCCCAAACCTACCTCCCCCATTGAGTGCTCCATCTGCTTCAACACCTATGACAACAGCTTCAAGACACCCAAGTTACTCCAGTGCCAGCATATCTTCTGCCTAGAGTGTGTGGCTCGCTTGACTTCAGCACTGCCCCCAAACAGTGTTGAGGACCAACTGCCCTGCCCTCTCTGCAGGCAGCTCACTGAGATCCCACTTGAAGGCCCGCCAGCTCTGAAGACCAGCAAGGAGCTCCTGTCCACCCTGCCTTCTGAGTACCAGCGTGAGAAGCTGGTCTGGATGGAAGGCAGCAAGCTATGCTGCAGGCAGTCATCCCAGGACCCAGAAGATCCTGATGCATGCATTTGCCTGGACGTGGCCATGAGCAAGCCCAACCCCCCTATGACACCAACTGAGGGCATGGCTGGGCGGCTGTCCCGCTGTGCCATATGTGATGACTGGAAACGCATCCTTCTCCTCTCGGCTCTGATCATCATTCTGCTTTGCATCATTCTGTGGCCGGTCCAGTGTGCACTGAAAACTGGGAACCTCCGTTGCTTCACAAGGACAGTTACTTTCACCAGGCCAAACATTGTTCCTTTTACACCTACACCCTCTCCAGAGCCTGTAACCAACCCACCTGCTCACTAACACAGCAGTTGACTTTTCCACAGGCTGCGTACACCTCCACCACACAGGGCCAGTCTAGTATCCTGATCACTGGCCTTTGCCAATGTACCTCACTGCCAAGCTATAGCAGCCCCTCTTCTTAGACTACTTGCTGTTCCACCTGCACTCTATTAATCCAGTCCCTTGTTTTCACATGCTCTGCCAATGCAAAGCTGTGGGTCATGCATAACAGGATATTAAGCTGCTGCTTCACCTACATCTCTAGCCCTCATACACCCTACATAGATAACTGAGCCTTGAAGATTTGCACAGTGTGATGTGCCAAGGGCATATTTGTAGGACTGCTGCTTCCCAGGAAAGGTGCCTCCATACCTAAGATTATGACTGCAAATAGGCTCAGCACTTTCAACTTACTAATGGAAAGGAAGAGATAATAAAAGGGTTATTTTCTTGGAAACTGATAACGCTGTGAAAAAGTCTAGCTGTGATTATTTCTAAAGGACAGAAATCCATCAATACTTGGAAAGAAGCATGTGAAAGTGTATATGTGACTATTTAATTTTATACCATGTGCTTTATTAAACATTTCAATTGTGTATTTGACAGTGTTACACTATCTCAGATGTTACATAGTTTGCCTCTGCTTAGTTTTGATATTTGGATCAAGCGCTAGCCTTTTACTCTAAATTTAGGGTAGCAGCAAAAGCTTCAGCTCAGAAGACCACACTGAAGCTGTGGAGGAAAAAAAAAAAAAAAATCATAAATTACCTTCTTCCTCTCAGGCAATTGTGCTTTAACTAAAACTGTTACATTTTTGTGGAATTGCCCCAAAATGCACATTTCTGCAGTGTTTGTTTCAAAGCCCTTTCTAATATTTGGCCAGTTTAAAAAGTGGGGGAGGAAGTACTTAATTTCTCCAACATGTAAACCCCCTAGCATTGTCCATAGTTACAATTTCACAAAGAATTTTGCATAGCTCAGCATGTATTAGCTAATGTTTGTCAGTGTGTCTGAAAGAAGTCAGTCTAACTTCTTAACCACTTTTAGGTTAAGACAAGGCAGTCGTTCCAACTCTATCTTTAACATGACTTTTTTGTATTGCTCAAACCTGTAGGGCTCAGTGAACAATAAGCTATTGTTAGAAGATCCGATAATACTGTTTAAGAGAAGAATTTAAGGTAGCTAGTGTTGAATGCAGGTGCTGTAATAATATTTATATGCTTTATATAGGTGGCACTGTCTGCAGAAGATAACAATGACATTGCTCTTTCTTGTGGGTACTTTTTCTGGGCATTGAACTTAAAAGTCCAGATGGAATGCTAATTGCATTTCCCAAAATTTTGCAGAAACAGCACTCTGTGCCCAGTGGATGCAGCAAGACAGGATGCAAACAGTAGCACACTAAAAGTAATCAGCCTTTACTTTCATCAACTTACAACTATACTCCCTCACCTTTAGTGGCCCAGCTCTCTGGTGATCTTATCATTGTGGCCACCTGAATGTAGGGGGAAAGGACTGGAATAGGAGAGCTGGCTATAGGTCACCCAGCGGTTGCCAGAGAACCTTCCTAGGCCCAATCTCTGCAGAGTCCTGCTGCTGCAACTGACTCAAGGTGTGGCTGATTTATAGAGAGCCTACTGCAACTGGTATTGTCTATGCCAGCTCCCCGGCTGCAGGACTGAGGACTTTTAACAGGGCATGTGAGAAGCGTTTGGGCTAGAGGAGATTTGGGTCATTTTGGCCATCACCCCAGCAGACCACCACTGAAGTCTCATCACTTTGGGCTGGATGAAATGTGCCTGCATAGCCTCCAAGTCTAGGAGAAGGAATGTGACTGTGGCTAGCAGCCATTAGCTGTTTTTGTCACTGTACACACAACTGACTGCCATATGCTTGTTTTACTTCTCACTAGAATACAAATAACTCAGGCTGGGATGCTTTCCCTGGAACAATCACGTCTGTTCACATTGGTTTATTGCACTGACTGCAGTATATCGACTCAAGTCCACCCCTTGCAGCCCACTTTTAATATTCCTCTCTTTCCAATATGCTGGGACACAAAGACTGAGGGTCTGGATGCCTTTGGGAGAACTGCTAACAGGCTACAATGATTCACAGTGAAGCTACTGATGCCAAAAAGCTATTTGGGCCAGGTGGAAGGGAATCAAATGAAGGTCTAAGAGCAGCAGTTTTTTGGACAGGAAAGGCCTGGCACCATATCCTGCTTTAAATGTCCACCAGTCACTTTCACAAGTGTTTGACATTTAAATGCCCTTTTTCTTTTTTAACAAAAAAACCACTCTTGAATATTCAACATTTATTAAAAGTGCAATAAAAATAAACCATTTTGTTGTCCCTGGGACACACAACTGGAGCTGCCAGCTAGTAAATACAGCCATGTTACATCATTGTACTCTTTGTTCTATCCCTGTAGCACCTTGGGAGAACACGAATGCCAGCATGGCCAGCTAGTGCCATTGCCCAGCACGTCCATTAGCCTGCATGGATAAGGAAGCATTGCCTTTTCCCATTAACGCCTGCCAAAGACAAGCTCTGCTGGCCTAGGCCCTGGCACAGACCCAGGGCTCTTCCACCTAGCAAGGGGTCTTGCAGAAAGTCAATGCCAGTCAAAATGGAGCTGCACTATCAGAGCAGGAATATTGACACTCAGATGGAATTTCTCTTCTTCTTCCCCATGCTGTACCAATATTAAGCATTTCCCACAGCTTCTCTAGTTCATATACAAAGCATTAGCCTCACCGTACACACATGGGCGAACTGACACAGGCCATCTAGCAAACCAATGCCAAGGTGAGAAACAGAACTTAGCAGTAGCAGGCCACAAGTCCTTGGATCAGTCTAATGCACTGATAGTATATGTGGCATTCCCCTCTGCCTGCAGAGCACACAGATCAGTTACTTCCCTAATACTTTTACCACCAGCTACAGGAGATCTCTTAACTCAAGTGGCAGAGGCCAGTGTCATTGGAAAATAAGGTTCCATGCTTGTGCCTCTCTTGTGTGCGTGTCAGACTCTAGTAACTGTGCAGCATGCAGATTTTGCTATCAAACAGACAAGTCCACTGTGCCACTTGTGTGTGTGTGTGTGCGCGCGTGCGTGCGCGTGCGCAATGGCAAGGGTTGCTCCAGGGTCAGGATCTAGGTTCTTCAGCAGAGTTGCATTAAGTGCCTAGGTCTAGAACAGCAGAAAACAGGTACAATTTCTAAAGGAGTGAGCAAGGAGGGCATTTACACAGCTGCTATTTGCACCATACCTAGGTTTACTCCACACGCTCAGGACATCTCTTCCATGGCAGTAAATTAACCTAGGATGCAGTTTAAACACTTCTAGCTGTGAAATGAGTGACCTCATGAAGCCGTGAAGTGCAGCAACATCTTGGTGATTGTCCTTAGCAGACAAAGCTCCTAAACATACCTTCATCTTATTTGAAGATTTTATAAAACAATTTTAAAAATTAGTATTTTAAACAAAAAAATTAAAACAGCTTTTATGCCCTGTGAACATCCAGAGGCACTTGCACATAAATATCAGCTTAAGTGAAAAGGGGAACGGAAAAAGGTTGCTCCGGTGAATAAGTTAGATCGAGGCATGTTTCTAAGGCATGCACTCTGCCCTGCTCAGATGCTTTTGTCATTTTAGTTCCTCAATGGATCCAAGGTGCTTGCTTGGAAGAGGTTGAGGGGAGGCAGTGATGGCAGAACTTGGAAATGTGGATGTAAACATTGTAAATCCTAAGAGAGGAGAGAAAGAGTGTCAGCAATTATGTACAAGAGGGGGACACAAGACAGACAAATGAGAGAGACTCAGTGCATATATGTATGCATCTCTCTCTACAGTATGCAACTGGAGGTGTGAATGCAGTGTGAGGGGACAAACCTGTGCTAGGATGGCTAAAAATAGTAGTGTAGATTCAGCAACATAGGTTTCAGCCATACAAAAAAGTACTCAAGGCTCAAGAGGCTCACGCCAGAGTCCACACTACTGCATCTATAAAGGCTTTTGTAGCCAGCCTGACCTGGGCATTACTACTCAAGCTGCAAGCCCACCAGACTGCAGTGTAGACACACCCTCAGCGTCCACTCTAGGAAACTGACAATGGACTGAAAACAAATATCAGCTCGCATCACTGATCTCACTTTAAAGCAGGTTAAAAAAAAAAAAAAGTTATTTTGAAGTCACCTCATTTCCCCATCCCTGATCATCAGCTGGGGCTTCTTGGAACCACACAAACATGTTGAGGTCTGCTAAACTGACTCAGAACATAGTTGATTTTCCCAGTGCAGATACAGTCACACACTTCAGGTATGATGCCAAATAGGGACTGCAGCCAACAGAATCTGGCCAGGTTTTAGTGCCAATCTCTCGGAAAACAGAAGGGGAACACCTGTACCTGTGCAGCCGCCACTGAGCTCCCCTTCATCTGCCTGTGTTATTCATCCCTGAAACCTTTGGGCTTTTGATGTTCAGGTTCTCATAGACTGTAGCTGAGTCATCATCGACCCTGCAAGGACATGCAAAGCCTGCTATAAGTAATCCTGTTACTTTCAGGCCATATTAGTCTGTTTACTTTCAATTCCTTTCCAATAACAGGCTGCTTGGGGGTCCTTGAGCAGAATTCCACATCTTTTCCTCCACAACTCTATAGATGGCAAGGCTAGGAATTATTCCCACATACCACCCCCACCCCTCCACACACACTTTACTCTTGCCATCTCTCATACATTTAGCATTTATTTCAGCTGGGCCCTGAACTTTCACCCAAGATGCTAGCTTTTATATACACATGCAACATTGGTACATGATCTGAGTGAGAATATCCCACATCTAAAGACAGGGCTGAGTCAAACCAGGGCTTTACTGGAAGTGGGAGGTAGATAGAAATCTGGATCCAGTTTTGATTTTTGCAAGCAAACCAACTTATTTAGATTGGGCCCCATCCCCAAATTCCAGATCCAGGTAACCCTGAGCTTCACTTGAAATCCAGCCAGGACTTTGAAATAGTAAGTGATAGGCAATATTCAGCAATGAAGGAATCATTTTCTTTGTCCCATGCATGATCCCTCACTATCCTCATCCAGAGACTAGAATAAAATCATAGGGTTGGAAGGGACCTCATGAGATCATTGAGCCCAACCCCTGGGGCTTGAACCCAGGACCTTCTGCATATTAAGCAGAGGTGCTAGCCATTTCAAAAGATGCTGGCTGCCCTAGGCTGCAGAGATTCATTTAGAGTTTCAAGTTCCAGTGCTGAGAAGAACTCCAAGTGGAACATCCAAGATTTGGAACATTTTAGACAGGTGATATCTTCCAGTAGAGTCCAGATTGCCTTGGAAAGTTCATAATATTAGGGCTTATAAAGTAACTGCCCCCTGAACATCCCTACAGCATCTGCAAAAATGGGACAGACCAGTAAGCTGGGGGGTTGCCAAGGGTGGCTATAACTGGCCGTGTCAGGATTTAGCCTTTTCTTCTTGGCAGTGCACTTAAAAAGTGTTCATGTGTAGAAGGAAGTGGCTGCTTGAAAGACGGCAGCTGTCAGGGACTATGGTCATTGAGGCTCATCCTCTCTGCTTCCCATCAGCCATCTCCCTCCATGCAAACTTACACCATGTGAGCCCGTGGTGGGAGTGGCTGCCCTTTGGCTCTGGCTTTATCCATTGGAGGGTATCGGATATTCAAGTAGTCTCCCTCTTTCCTCTTATTCCTCTGAAAGAGAGAAAGCAAGGAGATGAACTTTCACCAGTGCTAAGAATGGAAGCACAGAGGAGATGTGCCCTACAGATAAATACAGAGTAGGGCTGGAAAAGGGCAAATTAAAATGCTGGATAAGAGTGAATTAAAGGAATAATAGATATTTTCCCACAGAGAATCTTTCGTGGCACTGATGCAGAGCCCAGCTTTCCATGGCTGAGATGCTGAAAAGCAGAGAAGAGCACAGCTGTAAACGGACATGTGCCCCATTTCCCCACCTTCTCTTTATAGGATCTCCTATCAAGTTCTAGAAGGAAGGGCATGTGTTTGAAGCTACATGGCCTACTCCAGGAACACAACAGGCCCCAGAACTAACAGTTGGAGTCCTTGTTTCCATAAGGCTCATGTAGTTGCCTGGTTTTTAGACCTCCCCTAGTTTGTCTACTAAGCAGAAATGGGTCCAACCTACCCTCCCTGGGTCCACACCCAGAAGCTGGACTGGGAACCAACTTCATAGCTGCAGATGGCTGGATATTAGGCCACATCAATCCACACACAAGTTCCCCAGCTTGGAGTATGCTGGACTTGAATCTGGATGTCCAGTATTTGTGTTCAGTGATTCAGATTCACTCCATGCCACCCCCTTTCAGATTCGTTGATCTGACCCAGGAGGCTCGGTTCAGAGCAGATTCTGCCCCGGAGCCAGATCCCACCAACATGTTGAACATTGCTGTGTGTTCCAGCCACACCTCTTGGGCAAAAACAGGACACACCTGTTCTTCTTCTAGTCTCTTCTGCTCTGTCTCTATATACTGCTGAACAGCCATGTAAACAAACTTGTACTGCGCCTCTGTCTGCACCATGCCAGAGCGCTGCCTGCGCACCATTTGGATGGTTTTGGGGATGTCTATGTCACAGTCCAAACCTGCTCAAGGGAGAGAAGCAAAGGATCAGGAATTGAGAGAGATCTGGGAGTCAGGAGAGGAAGCAGCCCCTTCCCCTCTCACCCCAAGGTGCCAAGCATAGAGCCACGTCCTTTGTGCAGCTTGGAAGCCATGAAATTAACCCCTCCAGGATTTAACAGAGAAGGACTACCAGTCTGCAGGTGTCCAGGAATCTCCTATAGACAATGGTGGAGAATTCCATCCTGGCTAAGTTATTTTCAAGGATGCAAGCTTTGAGAAAGGAGATCCTTCTCCAAGATGTGCTAGAGTTTGGTAGAATGATTTCTGTGGAGGCCTGGGAGTTGCCCATCACACCTCTCCATAAAGGAAAGAGGGCTTTAAGGATGCACGCCAGGTGAACCAGCCCCATGGAGGTCAACAGCAGAACTCACAGAGAAGCCAGGACCTCACCTCGAGTATCACCCAGAGCTTGCTGTGGTGGTGTGGATATGTTCATTTGTTTGGGGGTGGGCATGTACCTCTTTCCCAATGAAAGAGAGCACTGTCCCCCCCTTTGCCTATCTTAAAAATGGGAACAACATTCCAGTGGGTAAGGTGCCTTCACCCTTTCCTACACCCTCTAGATATTTTCAGATCAAAGCCCATGGCCACAGACACATGGCACAATTGATTCAAAGATCTTCTAACTCATTGCACTTGAAGGGGGATTGGGTTAGCCCATGCTGCCATTTTGGAACCAAAGGAAACACCTGAGGCAAGGGGGCAGTTAAACACTGAGACAGACTAGTCGCCGTACCTTGCCGGCGAATAATGTCCACCAGAATATCAATTACAATGATAGTGCCTGTGCGTCCTATTCCAGCGCTGGGGAGAGAACAGAAGAAGGGAATCAGTGTGGGAGCCACCAAAAAACATGTCCCAAAATTTTAGAGAGCTGCTTTGGTGCAGTCCCTCCATCAGCGCAGCCCATTAGAGATGGCGTCTGAACTGCTGGCTCTAAAGACTTGCCAAAGCAGAGTCCAGGGGCCTAAGCAGGGAGCTGTGAACATAAGCTTCCCAAGTTGTGTGTCCAGCTCTGACACAGACTTTCCTCTGGGTCCATCTAACAGCCTAGAGAAGGGCTCCGTATTGGCATTACACTAGGGGACATGACAGGCTCTATTCACAGGCTTGCCGAGGCCTCCTGGGCAAGCAGTTCCTTTAACAGATGGTCACCCCTGTTCATTAATTGCTCACAGGAGTAACAGGTCCCTCTAGCCACACAAGGACATTTTCACCACTGACTGCCGACACAATCCTGCTGGCTGGCAGCTCACTGGCACATACCTGCAGTGCACTATGATTGGCCCAGAGTCTGGAATGCTTCGCTGGGCTCGATTTACTTGGTCCAGAAAGCTGAGCACACCCCCTGGTTCATTGGGGACCCCATGGTCTGGCCAGCTGAAATACTGATAGTGCTTTATCAGTCTGGGATGCTCCTCCTGTAGGAGGAATAGCCCAGTCACTTGATTAGAACAGCCAGGTGCCACAGACAGTGCAGTATACTTCCCTGTCCTCCCACAGAAGAGCATGGAGCTCAAACCCAAGAAGCTTACAATCCAAGTAGAAAATGAAAGAAACAGGTAAATGCAACCTAGAGATGGGGCTAATGTGGCACAGACACCATTCTGCTAGGATAGAGCCCGTCTGCATCCCCCACGAGTGAGTAGGAGCATGCTGCCAAATGCAAAAGAAGGATTCTTTTACAGGAGGGGTGGAGGAAGTTCTGCCCCCAGAGCCATGTTTAAGAAAGTTTCTCACAAAGCTAACAGAACTCCAGTGCAAAGGAAAAAGGCACAATGGAATGAGAAGCATTCTTTGCCATGCTACATCAAAACAGGACTGGATGATGCTAAAAGGCAAATGAATGCAAGAACTGGAAGTGGGGATGGTACCAGAAAGACCCACATTGATAAGGTACTTATTTCTACAAACAGTCCAGAGCTATGTAGCTCCAGGCTGGCTCTCTCTCAAGAGCCACAGCTCAGTGAGGGTCCTTCATAGACAAAGCATTCCACCTCTCACCCGGTCTATCCGTGTGATCTCCATCTCTCGGAGGTAGTAGCCCTGCGCTTCTCGCTCACTGATGATCCGCACAGAGATGCGGCCATATTCCTTGGTGCAGTTCTTATCAGGCCAGTAGCGAAAGCATTTATTCTGAGGGGACAAGGGAAACATCAGTAAGGTGCTTTGCTCCTCATGCTGGATTGGCAAACTGGATGGAAACCCTCTGGAGTCCAGCAAGTGGAGCCTGCTGAACTGTGACAGTGGGAGCACAGCAAGACCTCCTTAAACTTAACATCCCTGGCTCGGTTGGCAGCAGCAGGGACATTGACTTCTAAAACCGTGAGCTGCTATTCTTTGAACTCGAGGCCTCTGTTCTGTTAGGAGAGGCTATGGAATATTCCCCAACCTCTGTATGTGACCCAGCCACCACTAGTGGGGGACAGCACACCACTCTGAGAGGCTTATATCAGCACTTCCACAATGTATGACGGACTTGAAGGGAAACCCTCAGCAAAGATGAACACCACCTTCCTCCACCAGAAATCCCCTGGACTGTGGTGGAACTCCCTGTGGACTCAGCAGTGCCAAAGACCATCTCCACTTTACAAACGTAGAAGCAGAGGGATCCGAAGTACTGAGGATGAGCAACTTGCTTCAGGTCTCACCATGAGGCCATGACAAGCCAGAAAGAGAACCCAGGAGCACCAACTCCCACCCTTCTTGGAAAAGATGATACTTGCAGGAGGTTAAAGCCACTCAGAGTTTAATTGGGGTGGAGATCCTCGCTGCCTAGCCACATTGTCCTCGGGGGCTCTTCATGAGAAAGATGTTTTTGGTCTGCAGAATAAATTCCTGTAGATGGCTAACTTCACAGGAGGTCACTATTCCCTCACCATCACCCCTGTTCTGTCCTTTGCCACTCTCGGGCCTGTACACATGCATAGCTCTGCCAATACATTTCAGTTCTGACTGCAGCACCCCCTGCTGTCCCAGGTGGTTACACAGCCATTCCATGATTTTAGCTGTCCCAATGCATTATGGCTGCTTGCATCGCAGAATACTAGGGCTGGAAGGGACCTCCTGAAGTCATCTAGTCTAAGCCCCTGCTAAAAGCAGGGCCATTTCCCTAAATCATCCCAGCCAGGGTTTTATCTAACCAGGTCTTAAAAGTTTCCAAAGACGGAGATTCCACCACCTCCCTAGGCAACCCATTCCAGTGCTTCACTACCCTCAAAGAAAGAAAAAAATGTTTCTCCTAATATCCAACCTAGACCTCCCCAGCTGCAGCTTGAAACCCTTGCTCTTGTTCTGTCCTCTGCCACAGCTGAGAATAGCCTAGCTCCCTCCTCTTTGGAGCACCCCTTCAAGTAGTTAAGGTAGTTATCAAATCCTCCCTCAGTCTTCTCTTCTGCAGACTAAAAGCCAAACAAGCATGTTGCTGAACTAGACTAACATGGCTTATTTGGTTCTAAAGAGTAGCCAAGTTCCTCATAAGTCATGTGCCCTGGCCCCCTAATAATTTTCATTACCCTCCACTGGACTTTTTCTAATTTGTCCACATCCTTTCTGTAGTGGGGAACCCAAAACTGGACACAATATTCCAGATGTGGCCTCACCAGTGCTGAATAAAGGATAATCACATCCCTTGATCTACTGGCAACACTCCTAGTGATGCAGCCCAATATTCCATTGACCTTTTTGACAACAAGGGCTCTCTGTTGACACATATCCAGCTTCCAGTCCACCACAACCCCTAGATCCTTTTCTATGGAGCTGCTGCTTAGCCAGTCAGTCCACAGCCTGTAGCAGTACAAGGGATTTTTCTGTCTTAAGTGCAGGACTTTGCACTTGTCCTTGCTGAACCTCATGAGATATTGTTTGGTCCAATGCTCCAGTTCGTCTAAGTCTCTCTGAATCTTATCCCTACCCTCCAGCATATCTACCATTCCCCCCAGCTTGGTGTCATCCACACACTTACTGAGCATGCAATCTATCCCATCATCCAGATCATAAATGAAGATCTGGAACAAAATTGGCCCCAGGACCAATCCCTGGGGCACTCCGCTTGTTACTGGTTGCCAACTAGACATTAAACCATTGATCCCTACCTGCTGAGCTTGATGATTTAGCCAGTTTTCTATCCACCTTATGGTCCATTCATCCAAACCACACTTTAACTTACTGACAAGAATGCAGTGGGAAACTATCTAAAGCTTTGCTAAAGTCAAGATATACCATGTCGACAGCTGTTCCTGCAACCAGAAGGCCAGTTATCTCATCATAGAATCAGGTTGGTCAGGCAGAATTTGCCCTTGGTGAATCCATGATGATTGTTCCTGATCATTCTGTTCTCCAAATGTTTCAGAATGGATTCTTTGAGGACCTGCTCCATGATTTTTTCTAGGGATTGAGGTGAGGTCGATTGGTCTGTAGTTTCCCAGATCCTCCTTTTCCCCTTTCTTGAAGATAGGTATATTTGCCTTTTTCCAATCATCTGGGACCTCCCCATATCACCATGAGTTTTCAAAGATAATGGCCAGTGACTCTGCAATCACCTCAGTCAACTCCCTCAGCATCCTCAGATACAGCTCATCCAGCCCCACAAACTTGTGCCATACCTTGTTTTTTTTTTTTTTTAACCCCATCTAAACTCCACCAGTCCCTATTTTTGTACTTCCTTAAGGCCTTGCCTACATTAGAAAGGGGTTGCTGCTAGAGCTGTTGATTGATATATTGTGGGCTCAGGGCTACATTAAGGCCCCTGGGGGTCTGAGACTGGCCACTCTCATGGGGCCACCCTCCCACCACAGTGGCATCCAGTCTGTGGCATGTGTGGTGCTTGGTGCTGAGGAGGCCCTTGCCAGTGCTAGAGTGGGGGAGGAAGAGGCCTCAGTGCTCTCGCCCCTGCCCCAGCAGGTTCAGGACTCTCCAGGGGCAGGACAGCTGGCACTCGGTGCATCCTCTGACAGCAGCTCCATAGCCAGGAGTGGCAGAACGCTGTCAGACCACTGTGCCAGGGCCACCAGGATCTCAGCAAAGTACACTGGCCAGGACGGCCAGGACCCTGGTGCAGCAGCTTTCCACCATTACTGACCTTGGAGCAGCCACATGAGGCCATGCCATGTTCGGGCCAGCCCTGATCCTGCTGCACAGGTGCTGTGTAACAGCCCGGGCAGGAGTGCCATGGCTTTAGCCCCAGGGCCCCAGCCCCCTAGGCTCTACCAGTAATGTGCTGGTATGTGGGGCAGGATATTTGTGAGCTTGGGGGGGGTGATGGGGGGGCCTGAAGGCCCCTGCATTGATCTGGCCTTAGCTGGACTAGCAAAGGCTAGTGAGGTGAGGGTTTTTCACCTTCCTCTGTAAACATGGGTCATGACTCAACTGCAGCCAGGTTCTCTGTCTTTGGACCATGATGTGAGACCTTTAATAACTTAGTCATAGGTTGGAATTTTATTGCAGGTGTGGGAGAGAGGCTCCATGCAGGAGGTCAGACTAGATGATCCTATTGGTTCCTTCTGACCTTAGAGTTTATATAGACCTTAGAGCAGAGGTGTCAAACTCATTCAGTGTGGGGAGGGCCACACTGCAGGGCAGGACACCCGACATGGGTCATGTGTTAGCACGGGCTACCCAGCCCTTTCCTCTGCCACATTCAGAGCAGCATGAGCTCCCCTTTCCCCTTCCCTTTCCCAACCCACAAGGTCCCCTTTCCCCCTGCCCTGTGGGCTCCCCTTTGCCATGCCGGGTCCCTGACCCTTTCCCTCTGCTATGCAGTTCCCAGACCTGCTTCCCCTCCCCTGCTGTGCAGCTCCTAGATCCCTGCCTTTTCCACTTCCCCACTACATGGTGGCAAACAATCAATGTCTCAGTCACAGGCATGGTGAACTCCTGCCTCCCCAGCCATTCAGCATGCTGGCCTTTGGTTGTACTCAGTCCCAGCTGGCCTTTGATTGGCTTGTTCTCCACATGAGCCCCATCCAGTTTTTCCTTTTCTTGTCTGACAGCACATCTCACGATTCACAAGCACATTAGCATACTGACTGACTGTAAACAGCTGGGGTGGGGGACAGTCCAGTGGCTCTCTAGAAATCTTGCCTAGCCTGCTGTGACTGAGACTGACTGGTTGGCAGACCACAACAGAGCTTAGCCAGGATTGGCTGGAGCACTTCCTTTGTTCCTTGTGCTGTGACTCAAATCATGCAAGCGAGTCCGAGTGCATGTGCGTGTGCATGCCTGGCCCTACTCTGCCAGCAGCCTGTATTTGCCGTTCAGGATAGTGCCCAAGCAGCAGTTCCATGAGTTGGATTGGCAGCTTTGGCGGGCCAAACCTGCCCTGCTGGCTGCAAGTTTGACACCCCTTCCTTAGAGTCTATAAATAGATCAATCAGTATAAATTATAAGCTTATATCACCTAAACTGGCATATCATTTTATATAACCCTGCTCACTTATGCCAGTTACCCCAGCATACCTTGTATTTGCTGAAGTAAGCATTTGGCACAAGCAGATAGGAAGCTAGTCAAAAAAATCAAGACACCATTCATTCCATCTCTCAGCATAAGCTAGGAACGCACTTCTGCAGAAGGCAACCTGACATGGCTAGTACCCAAAATAAAAATAAAGGAAGAGAACTAAAGTTAGGGAATTGGGACAAACTGATGGGCTGGATTTTAGTGACTAACTTGTAAAGTCGTCGTATAAATCAGATGTTTTTAACCAAGAGTGCCATGGCACACTGGTATGCTATGAAAACTGTCAAAGGGTGCCATGAAATTATGTAAAAAGGTAATGTGAATCAATATAAAACATTTCATCTTAAACAATACAACCAAAATTACAACTCATAAAATTTAGGAAAATTAGTTGTCAAATTAAAAGTGAGGTATTAGTCTTTTGATTCTATCGTGTGAACATTCAAAATGCAGGTGGCCGGGGACAAAATTGATATGCGTGGTTTTTTTTTTTCTGGTGGATTTGGAACACTAATGTATTTGATCCTTCTTTAGCTGATTGTATGCCCTATGTTGCAAACCTCTCTAATACGGCCATAGCCATAGCAAATGTAAGTACATGATGGTTATGAGTGATCAGTTCCACTGAAAAAAAGTGGGTGTGTGTGGAATTGTTTGCCTTATTGAAGTGTGACACGTTAGTGTAAAGGCTGGGAACCACTGACATAAATAATACCAGATGAAGCAGGCAACTCTGGGATCACCTCTTCTGAGTAATGTGAATTTAACAATGCTATAGGAAACAGATTCCCAGAGGTTGGTATCGCATAGACTCTTTGTCCTATACTATTGGCTTACACAGTAATACACTTGAATGACAGTGATTATCTGGACCTGAATATATATATATTTCATAAACTAAAATATGGTAAAGCGATTGACTAAAGAAATTTATCAACAAACCATACTGGTGAAGTCTTAGTTCAGGCACAGCTTATATCAGCAGAAAAGTGTTTTTGCAGTTGTAGTTGATACTACTACCCTTAATGAAAAAAGCTATTTTGGGAAGAGCAGTTTGCCAATATGATAGCATCATATCTAGGGATGTATAAATATGTTTTTAAGACTAAAACATGATTGAAGAACCCACCACTCTAAACAACACTGATATACTAGCAAAAGTTTCCAGAGTAGATACAGCCTTACTAACCTCTCCTTATCAATGAAAGCCATTCTGTTTAGTGGCTTTATTGGTACTGTAATACAATTATAACTCATCCTCGCCATTTCAACCCTGCACATGCTCTCCATGTTTACTGTAAGAACACAGCATTTCCTCTCTTCCGTTGGCAGCAATTTTGCAATGGCTCAAAGTCATCATCATCTGCAGGGTCACCCGTAAATATTTATCCTACCATACAGATCAGCTGTGAAGGGGGAAATGTTCTGTTTCCTTTATGAGCAAGAGTGAAAGCAACACTGTCATACAAAGGCGTGATAATGTTGCACAAACTAGGTACAGCCCAGTTAATGAAATCCTATCATCACTTGGAACTTCCTCCTCTCAGCTGTAAGCATCTGCTCAGTCAAGGTTGAAAGAAAGATGTCAGACCCTTTAAAATCCAGGAATATTCCCACACCAGAGAAGCCACTTCCCTGGTGGAAAGGGACATACAGTTGCAATAAGGTGAATTCTAGTAATATGCAATTTTCAGCTCAGGTTACCAATGCTATGGGTAAGGAGATGCAATTGTCCATACAGGGTAATGTGTGCAGGTTAACAGTCTGTTGATCCAAAAGATGTTAACCGGCTAAGCTACAGCTTCAAATCCTGATAGACTGTTCAGACTCATTGTAAGCCAGTAGCAATTACTGAAGAATTAGCCTGGATCACTAAAGTAGCTAAGCAGAGACTTGGTGCTGTTACAGGTCAGCTCTGACACACATTGAAATGCTTATTAGAAAAGGTTTTCCTCTGTTTGTGCCGACTCCACTGGTAAGGGTCTGCAGGAGACATTTATTCTGACCATGCTGTGACTTAGATCAAAGGAACTGGGCATGGGGTTGATGCCATAGCCTTTCACCACTGGAACTCCAGGTTCCAAAAAAACTAAAAAAAGGCTTAAATTTGACCCCATGCCTCATCTTAACTTGGCACAGTTGTGTGAGGATTCTTATGCAGATGCTAGGCAGTGCAACAAGGTTGGAGGTGGCTAGAAGTGGGGTGAGGGGCACAGAAATATGAGGTGGACAGGAGGGAAATAGGCAGTAATGCCACAGGTCAGGCTTGAGATGCTTTGAAAGATCTGTTTCTGGATGGAAAGAGCATGGGACCCAAGTCAGGGCAGAGGTGCCTGGAGTCACCAGCAGAGCAAGCTTGGGATGGAATAGAGTGCTTGCCAGGGGAATGTCAAGTTGGCACAGCTTAGCCACACACGGCCTGCACGTGACTATTTCCATTAGTCAGTCACCATCATGGAAGCACCACCAGATTGACACCCAACCAATCACTGGTTTTCCCAAAGGGTTAAAGTAACCTGGAACAGCCTGGAAGGCCATTCTGGGGCCCACTATTTTTAGGGGGTCAACATTCTGGACCCCCCTAAAAACAGAAAATGGTGTCAGTGCTGCTTTCCAGGGCCCACCATTGTGCTGGGGGTGTGTGTGGGGGGGGAAGTATTAGGGGTGCTTGAAGGGGGCCTGGACATGCAGGAGGTGGGGACCACCCATGCAGGAAGGTTCCAGGACCTGCCAAATTATATACTTTGACCCCTGAATTTTCCCACCCAAAACTGCCTAACCAGAGGAATGAAAGGCACCTGGCAGGCAAGAGATTCCAATGACAAAGGACCACACCTTGGTCTGGCGGCCACCTGCAACCTGAAATACCTACCCTGCCCCTCTCCACTTCTTTTGTTGTCATGACTATGATGTGACTGTTTTCTTGGTACACCATGGCCCAGAAGTCATTCACTGTAGTTTGTAGGCAGCCTTGTGTGGCGATGTAGACTTTGCAGTTCTCTGAGCTCCTCCCATCTTCAGGTATGCTCTGGGTGTGAAGAAAAGGAATAGGAGTGAGGGATCAAGGACTGCCCTCAGTGCAGCCCCTAGCAGGGAAGACAGGCAAGTCCTTTAGAACATGGCAACCTTGTACTGCATGAGCTGTCCAGTAGAACATCTGCCACCTAACACTAACAGGCTTTCCTCCAGGGATCAATCTACATCAGACAACTGGACACTGAAGTTGTTTGCTTGCCATTTCTAGATACTCTCTGACAATGTAATCATCTTTCTGCCTGCAACCACTGAAGCCTTTTCATACAATGAAATTGCAAACATTGATAATGATAGTGTTGTTGAGGGCTGCAGGAAATAACTTTAGGGGCTGCATGCAGCCCACGGCCCACATGCAGCCCACAGACCACGAGTTTGAGACCCTTGCTCTAGGGCTTCATTACCATCTACCTCTGGGCCAGGTGTAGCTCACAAAAGAGCTGCAGACACTCTAGTTGAACCAGACAGGGGGGATGGGGGGGACACAATCAAGAACCCCATTATTTGGCAAAAGTTAGGTGCTTCAACTCATGAGTGTTAATTGCTGAAAATCTGGCTCAAAAATCAATTTCAGCTCACAGGTGAGAATGAGTTTCAGCTAGCAGACAACCTTCTGCAACACACTTCACTTCAGAATGATTGGCAGCCCCTGCTCAGGGAAAACTGAGGTGTCATTGGAAGGGCTGTACAGGAGTACTCATGCCATGATGCCCAGCAGCAATGGCCAAGCCTTAGGTCTGGAAGCACACGAGCAGTTTAAAATAAAACTCAGCTGCCCACATGGATGCATCTGAGCATTCTTGACCTCTCTGCCAGAGTCCCTGGGGATTTTCTGGACACCCAGAATGACAGTACTAGTCTCCAGGCTCCAGCACCTCCCTTGAGGTGACTTGACAAAGCACTGGCTCCAAAGCTCCAGAGCAGACTAAACAATTGATGGGGAAACATCAGGAAACTACCTGTGGTGCAGGCGGATTCACAGAAGAGATGGCATCCTCAATACATCTGGCCCATTACCAGCAAAATAAATGGTCTCCTGCTGGTTTTCCCTTGCGAATATCCTTCATGGTGCCTCTCCACCCACCCCAGATGGCAAGGGGCAACCATTGCTCTGCCTGCCCCAAAAGCCACTTCTCTCCACACGTACCTTGATGTAGTTAGCGTTGATGTAGTCGGACCCTGGTATGCTCTCATCTACATCTCGAAGTGCAACCCGTGTGGTATCGACTGCACAGGATGAAAAAAAAACCACATTCAAGCCACGTGCAGAACTACCACTGCATTCCATGCTGGCCCCAGGAGTTTGCCTGCAGCAATTCAACAACCAGTTGAAGGCACAGACCACTCACACCTGTTTCAGCCCTAATCGAACAAGCTAGTCTAATTGATTCCCACTCCCGAGTGGAGGAGAAGTTCCCTTAACGACACACACTTTGCCTGGGTCTTGCATTCATCATACCCCCCGTAACTCAGGCCACACTCCTGGGAATGCTCAGACACTATGGTGACAAGCATGACCAAACAAACCTAAGCCAGGTCTAATTTCCCCATGGCTTAGTTCTGCTTTCAAATGATTTTTGGCAGACACCAGTGAGGCTCAAAGGAGCTCTGGGATTCCAAAGTGTTCTATGAATCCAAAGTGGCAAAGGTGAAGAGGAAAAAGCATTTGCTAGAGTCCCTGTGACATGAAAGAAAGTGCTGGGTTCCATAAAGTGAAAGGCAGAGCACTGAACTAAAAAGCCCACTGGGCTGGTCAGATGGGTAAATCCCACATTCCTAATATGATGGGCAATGATTCACTGCGTCTCAACACTGGGCCAAGCCTTCTAAACACCACACCATCCCAGCACCCAGCATCCAGAATTGGGGTCAGATGTCCCCAGAGCAGCTCAGAGGTTAGAACAGCCACCAGTGTTTCCTTACAGGGGAGGATGTTCTTGTAGCGATTCTTTGCTTTGTTCTCCACGCGTTGCCCTTCCTTCCTCGGGTAAAGCAGCTTGCACTCTTGCTGCTGCAGCATCTGCAGAGAAGGGGACGCTTGAGTGAACGGTGACATGGAAACAAGGGACTGTTGGCTATTAGACAGATTTGGGGTAGGGAGGGGGTAGTTTCTCCAATGCCATGTCAGAGGAAGTGGGGAGCTAGCTGGCAGTTCCTTGATAAAAAGCTTCCAGGAGTGGATGAGAGGAGAACAACATGAGCAGAGGAATTCCTCATACACCACATGGAGTTGGAGGCCAGGCAGTGTGGGAAACTCCCTCAGATAGGGCAGGATAGCCAGTTGGGGCTCCCCCTTATACTCAAACCCTGGACAGCTCTTATCTTTCCTCAGGTGGGCAGCAGGAGAGCAGCACACAGCATGTTTCCCATACCTCAAACTCTTCCCAGAACCCTTGCTTGGCTTTCTCGCTGTGATCCGCCATTTTGTTCAGCTCCTTCACCCTGTTTTCGATGTTCGCAGCATTGATGCGTGTGGTATTGAAGGGCTGAAAGGCAGGTGGGTGCAGGCACATTGAAAACAGAGACACAGACAGACACCTTGTGAAACTGGAACTTCTCTCCCATAAGGGCCCCCTGATCCCTCCCCACCCTCATGCCAATAGCTAGAGGATGGGCTTCAAAGCAGTTTTAAGACTGAGCTAGTGACAAGAAAAACAGTGTGCTGGGATGGAGCAGCCACTGAACCACCCAACCTCTGGGTCCACAAGCGGGAGTCTGGCAGAGAACCAGGTTCTGTCACTCAAAAGATAGCAGCAGAATAAACTCTGCTTGTGAACTAGCCACTAGGCAGTGACAGAATCTTGGCATCAGCATGGTAGCAAGTTTTATGCATACAGCCAAGGTACATGCTATACCAGGCATAAGCTAAGAGGAGCAATTTGGCTCTAGGCTCAAACCCCCAAACTCTTCTACTTCCTAAAGCCATTAATGAAGGCACTACTGTCTGTCAGTGTGAGAAGCTACGCTGGGAGGTGGCAACATCTTATGGGAAGCCGCTTCTTTGACACGCGAGGGAACGTGAACTATGGTTAACAGCTGACTTGGCCAATGCCTGACATGCCTGAAGCCTCAATTTTTTTTTTTTTAAACCAACATGCAGGTTCCTCATTAAGAGTCAAATAAACTTGCCATTTCCAGATGGGTGGTAAAAACAGGGGACAATGGAGAAAAGGAGTGTCTGCCTAGAGAGCTGAGCAGGTGACAAACAACCGATTCCCTGCTGCAAGTCATGGGCAAGGTGTAGCACTCTTTCCTCAGTTTTCCTAGCTGTAAAAGTGTTCTTGGTAGGACTGATTAATTTGTGCACATGTAATCCACTCTTGTTATTAGCAGGCACCTGTTTCAGATGAACCACTGCTCCAGATTTCTCCACCATGGGGTTTTTCTTATAGTGCTCCACCAAGTCTGTAAGCGTGTCGAACCTCTCACCTCCACCAACGTCATACTTCCCATCCAGCTGCGGGAGGAAGCGGCCAGTTATCCATGTAATCCAACCATGCACCTGATCCAGTTCTCACTGGAGTTTGTGGCATGCTTCCCATTGGACTCCAGGGAAAACTAGACTGGGCTCTTGGACAGCAAGGATAACTAATTCCCCATCCTAACAGTGTGTTTGAAGTTTCCCACCTGGTAGCGGATCATCACATGAGTCACCCGTGGCTTCCGGTCTCCAGTCTCCATCTTGTCTTCATTTGTCAGCACTGATAAAACAAAGTCTCCCGGCTTGCTTTGGCTCTCCCGCACCAGAAAGCTCCCAGGCTTGCCCTTCTCAGTCAGTAGCTTCTCTGCCTCCTTGCCAGTCAGATGCCCATGATACCACCTGGGAGAATGGAGCAGGGAATCAAGGTGGAGGTGAGACACACAAACACAGCATCACTCAAAGAGAAAAGAGATTTTCCTCCTTACAGATAGGTGGTGATTTAAATGCCACTGAGATGGGGACAAATAGTTTTGTGATGCTACCCAACAAACAGCAAGAGGGGCCTGGCTTCAACTTTCATTGCAAATCCCAGACTCAAATGAGACAAAGAGAAGAAATCTTCTCAATGTGAACTTGGAAAGTACCCTATGAATTCATGCAAAGTGGGCATGGCAAGTTTATACAGCCATCCTCACCATTGCAGTGGCCTTCCTGAAATGTTGGTCTCACAGCTCTCATCCCTACCTCATGCCTAGAGTAGGAAAGTCCTTAGCTTGGACTATTTAGGAGTAAAACATTTAATCTTGTATGTTGCAACAGCATATCAACAGTTCATTAGGCTGAGAGGATGGAAATATTAGGACTTTTATTTGCCCTGCTGGCCAAATAAAAAAAATTCAGTAGCTTCAGGTCACACAGTGGTTTAATACACTAATCTATGCCTCTGGGATCAGATCCTCATTAGGTTCTCTAATGAGATCTGCTAGACTCATTTCACTTCTAATGCCCTTTTTTTTTTTTTTTTTTTTTTAAATACAAGGCAGACACAGTAAGACACACTCAGAATTAACAGGTTTTGGTCAGCACCAGTCCCCAGCTAAAACAGCAGAGACTGCTGTCCTCCTGGCAGGCCAAGTGTCATAGATCTGTGTGTGATTGGCACAATGACCCCACTAGCACAGCCTTTCACTCTCTTGACCACCAAACTCAGTTCAAGATTTAAGAAAATGGGGGACAAATCACTGACAGGACCTCCACTTTCTACAGTACTGAGCATTTGGGAAAACAGTGGGACTTCATCTGCTCCAAGAAATTAAAATCCATGTCTCACCTTGCACAGAATTGCCTCCCTATCTGGCCCTGCTTTTAAAATGCAAGCTGTGTATTCTTCCACAACTTCTCCACTAGATGGCAGCTCTAAGATGCTCTGGATAAAGGGATACAAGCTTCAAATTAAGTAAGAAATCACACAGAATAGCACTATTCACCTGCAGAGCTTCTAGCACTCTACAAAAGTGGCTATTTCCCCCACAGAGAGGTCATGTTCATTGCTAAAGAATGCACAGTGAACTAGAAGCCTGGCTGGCTGAGAACAGAACATTGTTCCTCCCAGCTTCCAGTACTCTGCCACAACAACTGGAATGTTGCTTTTATTCCTCGGCAAATTTTAGTAACTTGTTCACACAGGTCCAGCAGCCTTGTTAGTTTAGCTTTGATAGTGGAAAGATGGTCCAGTGACTGGAGCATGGGAGAGCTAGGGTTTGTTTCCTGCTCTAGCACAAACTTTGTGAGATAGTGGGTGAGCCTGCACGTCTGTGCGTGCCAGTCTTCCACCTATTAAAAAAAGAGGGGTAATTTTCTTCTCCTAATCTTTGTCTACTTTGATTTACGCTCTTGAATACAGGTACTGTCTTACTGTGTACATATAGTAACAGGCACAAACAGGCCTCTTGTCAGTATCTTAATACGAATGATGTTAAAGCAGAGTTTCTCTTTGCTTCGGAGCACTGGGTGCCCATGCTCAGTCAACAACTTAATTGCAGCTCTGGGCAGATGCCACTTGGTTCCCAGTTGGACAAGGCTGGCTCCTAGCCTGCAAACCAGACTGCTAGGAATTCAAAGTGGCCCAAAAATACTTCCCACGGACGATGCAATGGGATCACGTCATGTTTCAGCAACCTTGTCCCAGAGGACAAAGTTTACAGAGTGGGAACCAGTGAGGTTGGTCCTTCAGAAATCCCGACTCAGCAGGCTTTGAGGACAGCAGTTGTCACGTAGCTGTGAGGCACCTGAAGAGCAAATCATTTTGCACCAATCTGAGAAGTATTAGGATTACACGTATGGGTGAATTTTACTGCTGCTGAAATTGATGGAATGACAGCACTTAGCTAGAGCCAGTCAATTATTGTACAAGCTTCCCACATCCTCTTCTGCAGATGTGCCTCCTTCCCAGCACCCTGGGCTATTCCCAACCAAAGCCTCACACAGTTTTGCTAATCTACATCTGCAGCCCCCTTAAGTTCCTGAACTTTGGCCCCATTCTCTCCTAACACCAGGGTCATGTAGTGCCAGAAATGAGCAGAGTTTTTTTTTAAAAGCTTCTTTGCCAAGCCAGAGTCTCTCTGGCGAGAATCAGCACCAGAGTGGGGGTGGCAGATCCCTTCTCCAGGACTTCTGCTAGTGCTGGCTGCTGCCTGGCCTCTTCTCGCACAGCAGGGCAGGATGGAATGAGCAAACCAACCCATCTTAGCAACCAAGCAGCAAGTGAGCCAGAGGGACTTCCCAGCCTCCTGGCTGGGGCGTCTCACATGATGGAGCAATTCCGTTCCCTGTGCACTATTTCAGGAAGTGAGACTGTCACATCAACTGACTGTGGCTGCTAAAGTTAGAGTAATTAGGGGCCGGTCATGGCATCTCCACCCATCTGCCCATGCTTTTCCCTTTCTAGTCCAGGCATGCCAGCTCTCTGGGGGCATGTGACATGGGGGAAACCCAGGAGGGGAAATCAGAGAATGATGGTTGTTGAGGTGGGGGTCAGTGATTTGGAATGCAGGGAATGTCTGAGGATACCAGACAAGTCTGCAATTCAACAGAAGTCAGTGAACCCCAGTGTCCTGGGATCTCACTGCTGTCACAGGGGATAGCCACCTTGCCCTTGCTGCACTGCTAGATCAGATGGGGAAGGGAGAATGAGGGTCTGTTGCATGTAGGTCTCAGGCTATGAAACCCAAAACGCACCCAGTTACAGGCTCCATTTCAAATCCATGCCCAGGTACATTGTCAGCCTCACTGCAAACTTACTCTGAGCACCATAGTGAGCAATGCTTGGGATTTGCCTGGCACATTCATTGAGACACCCTCCGGGCACAGTGGTCGGCTGAGAGCAGCAGCTCACCTCTCTGAGGTGGGATCCTGGCAGTTCAGAGGATATTTCAGCTCAATGACATTGCTGTTTTTCTCCCGCAGCAGCCCCTGCTGCTCAGTGTAGTACTGCACCAGCTCAGCCAGGGTCGCAAACTTCTCCCCTCCATAGAGGTCGTAGTAGTCTCCGGTGTTCTGGATCTTAATGTGTGTCACCTCATCATATCTCCTGGTGGGGGGACAAGGCATTACATTAATGCCTAGGGACCATGGCACAGACCGGCAGTGAGCTTCTGAGTCCAATAGCCCCAACAGAATTTCAACACAATGTAACCAAAAACAAACAAACTTGTCATCAGTCGATCTCAAGAGTTTTATAAAGGAAGCCAGTACCATTACCCCTGTTTTATTGATGGGCAAGACTTTGCCTACTCTGCGCCTCAGTTTCCCCAACTCAGTCAGGATGCTATTGGCCAAGCTGGACATGAAACCCAGGTCTCAGTATCCCACCCCACTAAGGAACTGACCTCTGATACATTCACATCAGCCAGAGTCATATCACAGTTTTACAGAAACCTCACATTGGATAAATACTGGATTTCTCCCCTACCCCCAGTCACACCCCATTTAAAAAAAAAAAAAAAAAAAAAAAAAAAAAAAAGAGACCTTGACATGCTTTTAGGGGGTCAGCACATTTGCCTCTCCCATCAACTTGGGCCCTACAGTTCTTTAATAGCAGCAGCAATTTCTGCCTTTGGTTCAGACCATTTTTTTCCTTTCTAACTCAGGTGCAGAGAGCTACTGCTCCCTCTTCTCCTTGCTGCATTTGCAGATAACTGCCAAGGGACCATGGTGCATTTTTATTATCCACCCATCCCAGCTCCAGACCCTTGAACTTCAGGAAAGAAGGACAATGATTCCTTCCTAGTATTCAATAGACATTTATTCAGGCCACAAGCTACAGAACTTGTGCACAAATTCTGCATGCCTGCTCCAGACCAGGGTTACAAGATGCAAGGAGGACAGAGATGCAACAACATTCTTGCACAGGACCCAGGACTGGACAGAGGCTAAAAAAACAAGCAGTTGTGTGGCACTTTAAGACTAACAGATTTATTTTTTGCATGAGCTTTCGTGGGAGAAGATCCCATCTTCCCCCACGAAAGCTCATGCAAAAAATAAATCTGTTAGTCTTAAAGTGCCACACAACTGCTTGTTGTTTTTTTTTTTTTTACTGGACTAGACTAACACGGCTATCCCTTTGGAAACTGGACAGAGGCTGCAAGCCAGGATTCAGGTCCACTGGCAGAACTGCATAGGCTACACCTATCCAGCCCAAGGCAGAAGATGGACAGACTCCTACCACCATAATAAAAATAGCCCACACCTCTGCCCAGGCTTCAGAAAGAATGCACATTCTACACAGCTATTTTCAGGGCCACCACAGCATAAACTTGAGCCTGTTGATCTAGGCTTGGAGGCTCAGCTAGGAGCTTGAGTCTATTGACCTGGGCTCATCTCCAAGGTCTGCTGCTCACTGTATAGATGGACTCTAGCCCAGGAGAAATGGATGCTGCAGCATATGGTTGGGATGCGCTGCTAGACTTGTAAGGGGAGCCTTTGACAGGAAGAGCATGGGATGTTGAAGGGCAGGATTTCGATCCCATGCACTGGCAGCGATCTGTGGCGAAAGCTTCCCGGCTACCCCACATACCACCTGGCTTGGAAATGAAAGCGAAGACCCAGCCTTGGCTAGGATCCAGCTCCCCACCACCCTTCAGCATTATAAGACGTGGGCATGAGGCCATCTTGCCTCTGGTTCTCAGTTCAGGGCTCAAAAGCACCCAAGCAAACTCTGACACCTCCCCTTGATCCCCAGCCCAAAGGGCTCTTTACCATTGCTCTGCCTCAGAGCCCTAAGCGTGTGTGTTTTTATCAGCTTCTTCCAAGGCCCCCCTCAGACCTTATAAAGCCCAGCTGGCTCCTGCCACAGCTCTCACTAACCTTTCTAAAAAGGCAGGCTAATTGCATTTTAAATGCACTTAGAGGCTGACCGCTGAGCTCATCCGTGGTGGCCAGGAGCCTGTCACTTGATGGATGAGCTGGCTTGGAGAGAGGTTTTTTGTTTTTAATCTGGTTAAGAGAGAGAGAGAGAAAGAAAGGGTGGGACAAGCAGTTCCAGGCCTCTCAATTTGTTACCAAAGAAACTGTTACAGCAAGAGGGAGGAGACCCAGGAGGTGCAAGAGGTGGGTTAAGTCAGTGGTTTTCAAAAACTACAGGTTGGGATCCAGTACTGGGTCACAGATCTTAAGGTACTGTGTCATGGCACCCTCTGCTGTCACTGCCAGATGACTGGAATACATTGTCAATTTCCAGAGGGATAGCCATGTTAGTCTAGTCCAGCAAAAAAAACCAACACACCAAGGAGTCATGTGGTACTTAAAGACTAAGATTTATTTTTCACATGAGCTTTCGTGGGAGAAAATCCCACTTTGTTAGATGCTTTGAAGATACCCATCTTTGAAGCATCTGACAAAGTGGGATTTTCTCCCACGAAAGCTCATGTGAAAAATAAATCTGTTAGTCTTTAAGTGCCACATGACTCCTTGGTGTTTTTTGTTTTTTTGGCACGCTGGAATACATTTCTCAAAGATTTAATTGTTGGGTCATAGGCATAAATGGATTTTTTTCTATTGGGTCCTGGGGGGGGGGGGCGAGTTTGAAAACCCCTGAGTTAGGTCATCCAGAAGAGTTACTGGACTCTCAGCACACAGAATTAGCGAAGCATGATGTATTCAGTGTGGCATCAAATAGGGATTCAAGTGGGTTGGAATGGCCCAGAACACCGTTGTGGGGCCCACTATTTTTAGGGACTTAGCAGTCCAGGCCCCCTGAAAATAGGAAATGGAGCCAGAACCCTGTGTTCCGGGGCCCCCATTTAAAAATAGAAACTGGAACGCTGCGTTCCTGGGTCTATGTTCTATTTTTAGGGGCCTGAATGCTTGGCCCCTAGAAACAGAAGGCCCCGGAGCAGCGTTCTGACATGTTCCAGCAGACAGGGGGAGGGTGAAGCATGCCTGGCCAGCCTGCAGGCTGCATACCATATAGACTCATTTATAAGCCAAGATTTGTGCCTGAAAAGTAGCTTCAAAACAGGCACTCAGCTTATGCATGGGTCAATACAGTAGACAGGCCCAGGCCAGGAGTTTCACTGGGTGTGCTCCAGGCTAGAGCCCCAGTGTGGCTGGGGAAGCCATTGTGGGCAGTCAGCCTTGGCTGGGTTTGGAGTCAGAAGTGGACCCTGGCATCTGGAGAGGCCAGGGAAGTGGCAGCTGGGAACAGGGCAGAAGGGGTGTTGGGGAACAGAGAGGGCAGCAGGGGACAGGGGAAAAGCAGCGGCAAGGGTTTGGGGGTTAGGGAGGGTGCTGGGAACTCCAGGGGGAAGACAGCAGCACTGGATGGGAGGGTTAGGGCCTGAGGCCAAAAAAAGGGGACCTTGGCTTATACAAGGGTCAAATTTTCCTCTTTGGGGGGCTCAGCTTAAGCATGGATTGGTTTATACATGAGTATATACAGTAGTTT
>ML681963.1:10470158-10561611 GCA_007922195.1 Podocnemis expansa | reverse complement strand
TTAAGCATGGATTGGTTTATACATGAGTATATACAGTAGTTTCCCAGTGAGTAGGGTGGCAATGGGAGCATGCCAGGCTCTGCAGTGCCTTAAAAGAAACATTACAAAGATGCCTATCTCCCAAGTAGCACAACCAGACAGTGCGAACAAGGCATTGCTGACATGGCATTACAACCTTAGAAATGCACACACATGAACTTGGGCATCTACAATGGCACCAACAGGGAGCCATCTCTAGGCCAGTGTTACTCAGGCTTGTGCTGGTGAGCCCATGTGGACTTTAATAATAATAATAAATAGAAAGGTGACCCATCTTTTAGGAAAAAATGGAACCCTCTACTTCCAAGCCCCCTGCAACCACAGGGCTCCTGGCTAGAGCTTTCTACCCTGGCCACCTGATCAAAATGGATTTGTGACACCCTGTTTCATAATTGCTGCTCTAGGCTGAACTTCCATGTTACAGCACAACCATGCAGTGTTTTGTCCTAAGTTGGGCTGCATTTGACCCAATCACAGCTGGCCGATTAAGCTCGCCAACCATTTTGTGCCAGAGGCTGGATACGAAGATCATTTGCTCAGAACAGAGTGCACCAGATGGAAACCACATCTTTGCCATTTAGTCAAACACTCTAAAGTTTCCTCCATTCTGCTGCTCCCTCCCCAGTTCCATTAAAAACCTACAAAGCCTCAGTTCACTGAAATCCACCCTGGTCAAAGGGCTGCTAACACTGCATAGATGCAAAGGGAAAATGAACAATTGGGGTCTTTTATCTAGGAGACCTCAAGGTCATGCGTAGCACAAAGGCCACTGAGCAATTTCATCTCCCCCCACTACCCCTTCACAACTTTAAAAGTCTCCCTGAGCAGCACCAGAACTGGATCCCAGATCACTCACCCAACATAGTCATCAATGCAGTGACCTCATCTGATGAGGGATGGGGGGGGGGGGAGTAGAGCAGGGATACCAGGCACTGCAGCTGCATGTCACTCAGTGGCATTGCTACTGCTGCTTAACAGCACAGACATTGTTATAGCCCATGGATGCAACACTGTTCGCTCACAGGATCCAACTTCCCTGGAGATTTCAGAGTCAGCAAATTCAAAACCCTCTGAGCCAGATGATGCAACCATTCCAGACCCCTCATTAAAAACAGACAATTTTCTCATAATGATATAACTGGAGGCCCAATTAGAAATCAGGGCACCATCATGATAGGCTTTCCATACACAGACTCGCCATTTCTTCCCTGAAGGGTTTACAAACTACTTAGAAAAGACGGGGGGGGGGGAATAGAGATTTTTAATTTTTATTTCTATTCTATAGGTGAAGAACTGCAGCACAAGGAGATAAGATGACTTGTGCAAGGTCACAAAAAAAATTGGTGACGAGCTAGGACTCTAAACAAGATCTCGAATCTAGCACCTTAGCCACCCTTCAAGTGACTGGAAGAGCCCTATCAGAGAGGAGCAGCCGCCTGTTGTCTGTGATTGGCTAGTGAAGTGGGATTCAAGATACCCAAACACCATTCAGAAGACATTGGATAAAACTCACTATGGGTGATCCAAATGTTTTGCATGAATTAAGAACTCACCCAGATACTGCTCGTGGCCCCGACTGAACCACTATGTGACACTGTCTGGGTCTAGGGGACTATTATATTTCATATTAATATTTCATATTTGCAATAATCTGTATGTGATATACCATGTCTGGTGTTAACAGAAAGGCTATAATCTGCTAAGAATGATTATATGATTTTTATGTAGGTATGCCTGTATTAGAAATTAGAATAAAATTTGTGTGTGTGTGTGTGTGTTCCAAGTGATCCTTTCTTCGAGCGCTGCTCGGATGCATTCAGTAATAGGTGTCTCCGTGCCGGAACGCCGGATTGGTTGGAAAAAACTTTGTCCTAGCCTGTCAGAAGAGGGGAGGCGGCCATGGCCCCCTTGTGCCACCCGTGGCTATATATATGGCCACCTCCCTGCCCCCTCCTCAGTTTCCTTTCTTCTGCCTTGCACATGGGATCTGGAACATCCACTCCTTGCTAATCACAAGCAGCTCGCTTCGTTGGATTCACCGTCCAGCAGGGCACATCTCCCTTGTGGATTTATTTCCACCGTGAGAGCCCAACACCGGACTGGAACATCGTATCGACGATGCTGGGGTTCAAACCCTGTGCCGAGTGCAGCAAGGCCTTCCCCCAGGACGACCCCCACGGGAAGTGCCTCAGGTGCCTGGGCAAAGACCACATGGTCTCGGTGTGTTCCATCTGTCTCTCCTTTAAACCTCAAACGATTAAGGAGAGGGAACAGTGACGCCGCACCTTAGTCTTGGAGGAGGCTCAGCACCCTTCACCCAAGGCTTCGGGTGAGAGCCCAGCACCGAGACCCAGCTCAGTGCCGGAGCCTATGCGGCACCGTGCTGCTAGTGGCCGCTGCTGCTGCCGCCACACCACCTCGGTGCTGACTCTGGAACCGCAGCGCCTACCTAGCGCCTTGGCACTGATCGAGGTTGCCCTCAACCAGCCTGGCACCGTTGGTGCCGGGCTCACCTCGACACCTCGCCAGGTCATCTCTGGTGCCAACGGCACGGTACAGTCCTGCTTCACCGGTACCGACATCACCTTGGCACTGGGCAACCCCACCCTCAGCACTGCGAAGCCCAGTACCAGGGGAATGGGAACCGTCCCCTACCGAGGACTTACCTGTGACCCATGCGGAGCCACTTCTTGTCCCATCCACGCTGGCAGTGGTGGAAGCAGCAAGAGCCCTGCTGCTCCTTCCTACCCCACCTGCCCCACTCCCAATCAGAAGGGGGCAAACTGGCCTTCATTTCGAAGGTCTGGGTTCACACAGGACACTCACCCTTGCCATCCAGTGCCCTGCCTTCCACCCCGGCAGGGATGGACACCACTCCGCTGATGGCACCAGGCTGGGAATCCTGATTCCAGTCCCCTGCCTTCAGCCCAGAAAAGGGACCTTCCAGGGGCTCCAAACGGCCCTGATGCCGCACATCAGCCCCATCACCCTTCCAATTTTGACTACAAGAGTGGTCTCCTGAGGGCACTCCCCCACCTCCGCAGCGGACCCCTGGTTCCGCGCTTTCTCCGGCACCAGAGTCCTTCATGAGCAACCTTCCGGCGCACTTTGATTTGTTGCGCCGAGCCACAGTCCACTTAGGTATGGAGGTGGAGTCCCTGACCCTCCCTCCCAATACCTTGTTTGGACCGGCATTCGCTTCCACGGCACCTCTAGCAATCCCGGCCCACCCAAGCGTGTGAGACCTCGCATGCTCACGGTGGCAAAACCCAAGCTCCAGGCCCCCTGGTTTCGGACACGGTAAGCATTAAATATCCAGTATCCGAATCAGACTACCCCTCGTTCGCTGGCCACCCAGTTCCCCCAAGGGTGGTAGTCCAGATGGCAATGGGGGCTGGAGACGCACCCCCCCCCGGCTCCAGGGAGACCAAGGAACTGGATTTGTTAGGCCGCAAGGTGTACTCCTCGTCGGCTCTCCAACTGCGGGTGGCAAACAACCAGGCCATAACCAGTAGGTACCTGCTGGATGTCTGGGAATCCCTTGGGAGATTTAGGAATGTGCTCCCGCCCAAGGCCAGAGACGAGTATGATGCCTTCTAGTAGGAAGGCAACATAATAGTTCAAGACCTTCTGTCAGCCCGTGATGTTGTGGACACTGCAGCTTGCGCCATGGCCTCAGCGGTTACCCTCCGTAGGGTAGCATGGCTCAGGGAGGCTAGAGCGCCCCCTAATGCCCAGCAGGTGGTCCCTGACCTGCCTTTTGAGGGAAACACTCTGTTTGCCCCGGAAACCCTTTCCATGGTGGGTATGGCCCTGGATCCCCGGGGAGAAACCAAAAATTTTGGCCCCCCCCCCCCCCCCCCCCCCCCCCCCCCGACTTAGCTTTCCACTTCCCTGGGCGGGACAATTCCCCGGGCAGGACAATTCTGCTTTTCCCCTCCCTTTTTGCTTCACTCACAGTGGAAAGAGGACCTTCGGTCACCCCTCCCCAGGGAGGGGCCCCTCTGACCATTACCCTCTTTACCCTTGGGGTGTAGGGGGTCCCCCTGTGGTGCCATTGTCCCCCTCCCTTTCCCCATAGGGAAGATAGGCCTGTGAGGATCCACATCGATCCCTCCCCGTTCTTTCCCTCCCTTGATTGTGGGACCAAAGCTTCGATTGGGACACCGGGGTTGACAATGTATGACACCCGCTTATGGTGCCGATATTTCAATACCGTAGTCACCACCAACACCCCCCCCCCATCCTTAAGCAGTGACTTTCTTGAGGACAAAGCTGCCCCTCTCCTACTCCTAACAACCCTCCTTTCCCGAATACTCCCCATGGCGCTCTTCGCCCTAACCCCTCGTTGAGGGATGGAGACATCTCGTTGTAGACCAGCTGCAGCAGGGCTCAGACACGCGCACATCCAAAGCCTACCCGCAACAAGACTCTGCCTACCTGAGACATGCATCATGGCCACAGGCCCCCTCGCTATGGGTTAGGGGAAGGGGAGGGGATGCCCGGGTCACACCACTGTCACCATAAACCCCTCCTTCTCCCCTTTTTGACAAGATCTGCGCATTAAGGGGACACTTGTGTGGTAGTCAGCTACCTGGATAGCTACTTCATTGGGAAGAGACCCTTACAGAAGGTTTTCACCTGGCACGGGGCCCAGGCATGCCCCCCTTTCTCATCCTCATATGGTTCCCCGTCTCTACCCCATGGTTATCTACTGGGGACCAGGGGCTCAACTCGGGAATCCCCACTCTGGTCTACCGCCTCCAAGGTAGCCCACGCTTCCCTGACCTCACCAAGTATGGCCAGGGTCACCCCTTGTTAATCCTGAAAGGGAATTACCTCGCCTTGTACCATAAGGTCCATCCCTTACAGTGCCCTCCCTTGTGGCTTCTGCCTCGGTACCCTCTGCCCACAGGTGGTTGTCTACAGCAGACAAAAGGTTCCCTGCTTCCAAGGCATGTGTGTCAACCCTTAGCCTATGGCCTTACTCTCTAGCATGAGCCCCTTCCCCCTTTTCTGGCCTGGCCTGCGGGACCATCCCACTACACTACACTTACCTCCCTGATGCTACAGCGTTTCCCCATACACATTGGTAATACCGGGCACTTCTGCGGTCCCTTTTCCTTTAAGGACCCGCTTACTCCCACAGCTGTCATGATGGCATGACACACAGGGCCCAGCCTCTACAACATATAACAGTTGGGGCTTTACCCCCCTCTTTATTCGTCCTAGGGCTCTCCCCGGGGAGAAAGCTTCGCTAGATTCTCTGATCCCAAAGTGGCCGTCAGATGCAGCACCTGCTATCTGGTTACGGCCCATTCTCTAGCTCAAGAAGGACCCTTCGTTGGCAGTGAAGTTCTTCACCATCCACGTATTGAAGGGTTTTCCACCCTGGCAGCCCTGACATGGCAAAGTGGTAGCGTTCTCCCTCAAGAACACACCTTACATGCTGAGTCTGCAGTCCTTCTCGACCCTCCTTCAATTTCTCAGTCCCTGAAGGTCTGTCTAGACAGTAGCAGAGTTCTATGACATCTCCCTTTTCCTTCCCCTCACGCCTAGTGAGAGCTTTGAGGAAACCCCTGTAGCTTAGACCAACAGGGCCCCTACCTTACATCCTAGCTTCCTGTGGCCCTTAGTAGGCCATCTTTGCGCCAGTATTGGCTCAGGCCACCATGTGATCAGTACCTTTTTGGGCCTCTCTCCTGCGAGAGCCCGGTCATGGTACCAGCCTAGCCGAAATCTGCGCTCCTATGCTACCAGGTCATGAATTAGCATACCGTAGGCCGTCCTGCTTGGCTTGGCTCTATACATCGTGGCTAGTGCCCCATCGTCTTCTCAGTTGCTCTCAAGCCCACCTCACAAACTGGTATCCTTCCCTTGGCCAGATGGCGTGCTTCACCTCATCCTAGATAAGGGGCATGACCATCCCCTTACTTTTCCTCATGCACTCAGTAGTTGCCAGCTCAGTCCATGACTACGGGGCTCCTGCAAAGCCTTCAAGTGCCCTGTGGCCGCCCCTTCTTGTTCTCGTGCAAGATGCAACCATGTGGCTAGTCTTGTCGGCCGGTTTTCAGTGCTCTCCTTCAAGGCCATGTGACACGACCTAGGCCAAATATTATAGTCTATCGTTCACATTCCACATTTCCCCTCCTGGGAGGGGCACCCATGTAACCCGTCTTCTTAGGCTGTGCCCCTTTTTTCTCCAGCTCTGGTGACTTTGCTAACCTGCGTATGTGCTTGACCTTGGTGATTCGAGTTTGCCCTGCTCTAGTAGACCCTCAGCCCTTGCTTCTTCGGGGCCTCCAAGGCCAGTTCACCTCTTGTCTTTGGCAAGCGCTTTGCAGCAGGGTCTCTACCTTACAGGCTTGTTGCTGTGCTGTAGGCAGAAGTACCAACTCCACCTGCTTTCCTTTTCAGCATGGCTAGTAGTCACCTATTACTGAATGCATCCAAGCAGCACTCAAAGAAGAACGGTGGGTTACTCTTCAGTAACCATCCTTCTTCGAGATGGACTGCTCGGATCCATTCAGGTCCCTCCCCTCCATCCCTGCTTCTGGAGTTGGCAACTCTAAGGAACTAAGAAGGTGCCGGGGAGGCAGCCATATATATAGCCATGGGTGGTGCGAGGGCGGCGGCCACCTCCCCTCTGACAGCCTAGGACAAAGTTTTTTCTGACCAATCCAGCACTCTGGCACGGAGACACATATTACTGAATGAATCTGAGCAGCCCATCTCAAAGAAGGACGGTTACTGAAGAGTAACCCACTGTTCTTAAGGCAATCCCAGACTGGGTGTGTACAAAACTACTGCTCCTTTTAACAGCTCCCATCAGGGGGCCTCCCAGCTGCAGTGGGCCCAAGAAGAAACCTGTCTGAACCAGTTACCCAGACTGACCATCTGGCAAAGACTCTGAGATAAAGGGCGGGGGACCCATCTCCATTTTGTCTTTAGTCTGTCTGCAACCAACTCCCCGCTCTGGAACTAGTCTCCTGGGACTGAACAAAGGACCAAGACCCACCCAGTTGCTGCTGTTGTGCACACACCAGAGGAGTGTGACTACCAGTCAAACTACAGGATCTTCAAGGATTTGCTTTCTATGGACTCAATCATTTGTATGTGATCCACTTTGACATCTCATATTTTGTTTGTTTTCCTTTTATATTAAACCTTTAGTTGTAGTTATTAAGGGATTGGCTGGCAGCGTGGTATTTTGGGTAAGATCCAAGCCTATATTGTTCTGGGTGATGTGGCTGACCCGTTGGGGTCAGGAGAACCTCTTTCTTCAAGAGACCCAGTGGCTAGAGGGGACCATAGGAACTGATGTGCAGTAAGGGGGTAGTTTCTGCTTTTATACTCAGTGAGGACCAGAGAGGGGAATCAGGAGCAAGTTTTGTTACTGACTGGGAGACTCATTTAAATACCACCCATCAGTGGTTTGGGGGGTTTGGCCCCTGGTTTTGCAGCTTGCCCTGATTTTGGCACATTCAGAAGGTTATCCCAGGAGGCCCAGGTCACACACTGCCCTTATTCCGATGGCTGAAAATGTTTGAGATTTTTATCATTTTAATGTTTCCCCCTTGGGAGTTGCTCTCTGGGCTCCTATTGGGCTAACTAAGAACAAACTCAAGACTTCCAGAACAGCCTCCGTTTTGGTTTCCAGCCAATTTCTAGACCAAGAAACACACAGATGGGTGTCAGAAAGGATCACAGGTCTACAAGTTAAAACATGAATAACATTAGGCTGTTGTGTCCCAAAGTATTTATGGTCACATCTGTTTCAATCAGGCAGAGTCACAAAAACAAGTCAAAAGCATATCAAGCAATGTGACCCCACTTGACAAACTGCAGAAACAACAAAAACCAAAATGTTGTCTATGTAAAACAGGAAGAGCCTCCTACATCTTTTAGAAACTTGGCTGAACACTGCTTGGCCCTGACAAGACAATATCCTGGGCTCTCTCAAAAAGCTCAGTTCTCTACCATTCTACCATGCCAAAGAAAACTATGTTCAAATCCTGCATTTTGGGATGCACATCCAAAATGAATAGACAGCAATGACTACAGAAGAGACTTGAGTGTGTGCAGCAGATTAATAGCTCAGATCCAGGTCAGGTACATGAAGACAAGAACTCACCACTACCTGATATCCCAGGAGCCTTATATGAAATCAGCTGGTGGGCTCAGTCCTGTTTCTCACTGGATAGGCCTTCACAATATAGCAGTTTAGCAGAGGGGCCAAAGATAAAGAGTGAATTAGTCTCACTCTGGTACTATTATAGTCTCTCCAGCTGAGGTTCAAAAGCACATGTCAGCCTGTACTGTTGCTGCACTTGGTTAAATCAGGAAGGCTTTAAAACCCCAGGATGTCCAGGTGGTATCATTCACCAGCACTAGATTCACTCATGTGGGACAGGCAGCTTTGGTGATCCATTCTATGGAGAAATCCATGTGTTGGAGCACCCCCAGTTGGATCATTTGATGATTACCTGTTCTGTTCATTCCCTCTGAAGCACCTGGCATTGGCCACCATCAGAAGACAGGATACTGAGCTAGATGGACCGATGGTCTCCCAGTATAGCCATTATGTTCTCCTTTCTTTAAAGGAACACAGACTAGAAGAGAGCACTCCAGGTGCCACTCAGTCATGCTGAATTAGCTTCCCATCAACCTAGAATGCCTCAGCTCAGACTCCAAACCAAGTATCTGTTGCTTGCATGTGTGGATCTAGTATGCCATCGCCATGTTCCCACCACCTATCATGAGATGATATGGGATTGCATGATGCAGCAGCAATAATTTGGATAACTGCTTCTCCTGGAATCCTCATGAGGGACAATTATGGAATAGGTGCAGAGGGTTTAATCAAGGTGGGCTCAAATGGGAGCAGCCAGGGGGTAGCTGAGAGCTACTTCATTTCTGTGTCCACCACCACTTCCAAGATGTTTCTGCAATGGAGAGTGGAGAGCAACCCATCCAGCTGAAACTTCCAGAGCACCATACAACACAAAAAGATACAGAACCTGCCTCGTATTCCCAGATCACAAACATCCCATCTGAGATGCTGTCAGGGACTGCCTAAATCTATGGTTCCCAATGTTTGAGCAAAGCCTCCCCCACCAGTTAACACAAGGTAAAACACGCACCCCCGCACCCCTCACTGACCATAAACATATATTATTCCCTACAAATGCATGCACGCACGTGTGCGCGCACACACGATACTACTACGCTACATAAAAAAACTACTTCTACCTGAAGAAGAAACTAAACTTTCCCTAGCACAGATACTACCACACACCATGTGTGGTCCCACCTCTTTCAATACCTTTTGGATTGATAACGGAGGGCGGCTCTGGTGGATTAAGCGACGGCTGCTCCAGGGCCCCACCGGTGCAGCACTGCTCTTCTCTAGCTGGTCACCTGGCCAGTGGAGGATGCAGGTATGGCACAGCTCCTCTGCTCCAGTCAGCACAGAGCTTGAGACTGCTGTGTTCAATGCAGAGCTCAGCAGGCTAAATGACATCAACAGGACTGAAACCTCATGGACCCCTTTACTCTTCTGTGCCCCTCAAGGGGTTTCCACCCCAGCCCTCCACAGGTTGGGAAGCACTTGTCTAAATGAATCACCAGTGCAGCACCAGGTATCGTACATGCATTACTGGAAGCCATCATGGACCTGAGATGGCACAAAGATCAAGGAGATCTAGCCAGCTACAGATCTCATGAGTAGGTACTAGTCTCTACAGAGTCTGTGCTGCATATATTCCTGCCTTGTGCTTTCTGTACCCCTCAAAGCTTTCCATACAGAAAGTTCCCAGCCTGCTGGTCCCAAACTAACACTTCCCTGACTTTGCTGGCCAAGCCAGATTTGGGAAGAACAAAGTTAATGATTCAAAGGAGGCATTCACAAGATGTACCAGGCAAACCATAGCCTCAAGTCAAACTTGTAAAGCTGAAATAGTAGCAAATAGAAGTATTTGAGCCAAATTCTCTGCTAGTGACGCACTCCATTGAGTTCCTTGAAGTTAAATCCAAACATTTGGCCCTTTATACAAGAAAATAGGATTTTTACATACTTTTATCAGGAAAGACACAACTTGAGAAAGACACAGTCTTGTGATTAAGGCACTTGACAGACTCTGAACAGTTGGTTTCTTATCCCAGCTCTGACACAGACACCCTTTGTGACCCTTGGGCAAGTCATTTTGTTTCTTGTTCCCTGTTCATAAAATGAAAATAATATGCCCTTTGTCTGGCCATTTAGACTGTGACGTCTTTGAAGCTAGGACTGTCTCTAACTAAGCACACAGTACTTACCTGATCTCAGATGAGACTTCTAGGTACTAACCTGCAGTGACAACTGCTTTTTACCAAATTTAATTCAAGACTTGATGAATTCCCCTTTCTTTCCTCCTAACTTTATCTATACGCTTGCAAACAGTGCCTCATTAGTAACGTATTTGTAATATTTGATTTGCACCCTGCAGTGTGCACATGTATTATTACTGAATTTAGGATTGTGTCTCTTTGGTGATAGATTTAATCATCCAAATACCAGATGAATACTTTTACAACATTTTGCAGGTGGAAGAACCCAAAGCCTAACTAGTCCTGTGCCTAGTGAACAATAAGTGTCCAACAGGAGTGTTAATAGGGAAATCAGTATGGGACAGAGAAGCACTCGAGCCAGATTTTATAACCCAGAAGCATTTTCTAGCCTATCCAGAAAACCAGGATAAGATCTGTTCCCATAAAATGTGACCTATTTACAAAGTTAATACAGTCTCTATTAGGTGGTTTTAATCAATTTGTGTTACTACTAAGGCTCAAGGCCAGCTGCAGCTCAGGGAACTTTCAAAATAAAATGTTTCCCCTTGTTTAAAGTTATTTACAGAGCACTGACAATCTGTAAATGGATGCTTGCTGTTCTCAGAGGTGATTCTAAATATTTGGATGCTTCAAAATGCCAGAGACATAGCTCTGAGCACGCAGCACAGTTCCCAGATAATTGAGAAATCTTAACCCAGCCCAGGGGCTACCCCTTTTTCTGACCTGCTTTTCTCTGATTAACCTCTAGCACTGTTCTCCCCCATCTCATCAGCTCTGGTACAAGAGACTAGTTCTGTTTAGAGCCAGTATTGCTCTTTATGAGATTGCATATCAAAACCTTAATTAGCATCAGGTCCTTCCTTTGAACTGATAAAGAAGGTTGTGAATAAGTATGGGGAGGAAAAGCAAGCTTTTATGGTATTTTTAGAACATCTTCTAACCAGGACTGCAATATGCAAATGACCTCTACCCAAATCAGATGCAAGTGAGTGGCTGAGCAACCTCTGATGTCACTATTCCATACCACCCACCCTAACATTTCCCATAACCGTCCTTCAAACTCAACTCAGTTTTACCAACCTATTAACATTTAAGAAACAAAATCTGCCCTAAAATGCCCCATTACTCCCAAAGACCCTTGTCTACACTGGTTTTGTATGCAATTTTATTAAATTATGCCAAGGCCCTGTGAAGAGGCTCCACTTCTCAACCTACTTGTTCCAGACCCTGAAAGGGTCATTCAGCACAAAGTAACCCACTGATGTGTGCACAGTCCCTTGTTATCTGCATTCCAGGAGCATATAGATGCTCCCAACAGAGATCAGGGATAGACTTGGCTAGGCACGGTACAGACAGAATAAAATAACTGTTGCATATTACTCTTTAATCTGATTATAAATTCACTGTTGCATTTCTTGAGTTAAAGTTGCAAGATCCTTTCTGTTCTATGGTGAAGCAAGTATTTAGGCATATCTATTATTAATTGCATTGCCACAGATGAAGTCACAGAGCTTGAGACAGACTCAGTAAATTAAAAAAAACACAAGGAGTCATGTGGCACTTAAAGACTAAAAGATTTATTTTTTGCATGAGCTTTTGTGGGACAAAATTCCACTTCATCCTCTAAGCATCTGACAAAGTGGGATTTTCTCCCACGAAAGCTCATGCGAAAAATAAATCTTTTAGTCTTTAAGTGCCACATGACTCCTTGGTGTTGTGTTTTTTTGCGTGCGCTGGACTAGACTAACACAGCTATCCCTTTGGAAATTCAGTAAATAAATGCATCAGTACACACAGACCCAAGTCAAATACAAAGACTGCTCAAGTAAACAAACTCATCTCTGTGCTGGAATTAGATAGGCTTGCAACATCCCAAATGTAGTAATGTTATTCTGACTAACCTAAAACTATCTTGGAGGGGAAGGGAGAGGTGGGGTGGGAGAGGCAGAAGGAAGGAAAAGAACAGAGATGGAGCCATGGGAAACTGGATGCAAATATAAAAACATCTAGGTTTTTCACTATCAGGAAAGAACTATCCTGACTCTCAGAAGTTGATTTCAAAAAGGGATAGCCGTGTTAGTCTAGTCCAGTAAAAAAACTGGACACACACACAGTTGTGTGGCACTTTAAGACTAACAGATTTATTTTTTGCATGACTTTTCGTGGGAGAAGATCCCACTTCCTCAGATGCTTCTGAGATGGGTGAACTTACAGAAAGGAATGAAACTAAATGCAAGGGGGTGTAAAACATAGGATCAGGTCAGAAATTGCACAATTTTCCAAATGAGTTCAAATAAAATACAGAGGCTGTCCCTCCATTTGTTACATTAATGGAGAGTCTCCACAGAGACCTGCTCTTTCCCCACATGAACTTGTTAATACAGAACCCTGCACAGATGGAGGCAAATCCAAGATATGTAGAGTGGGGGAAGTGGAGATCTGACAAAAGATGCAGCAGCCTCTGTCCACAAGCTTCTTACATTCTGCAAAATATCTGCTAGCTTTCAAAAGAGAAAGACTTCTCTGAAGATTGATAGGTCATTTAGGTTGAGATCTGATCAACCAGAGCTACATCTGACACATTTCTCCTCAGCCCACATCCCTTCTCTCACTAACAAAGCTACCTCTTCACACAATCTTGGAGAAGATTAAGGTGAAAGGCTGGGTTGCTTTCCAAAAAGGCACTTCCTGCTCCCAACTTTTCAAACCCTTTTGGTTCTTTGAAGAACCCATTTGCTATTTCCTCTGCAGAATGAAGTGTTTTGCAAACAGCTCACAGTCCTCCAATATGTAGCAAAAAGTACATTCATCAAGGATACAATTCCAGCCAGGAAGTAGGAGGGGAGGGAGTGTTTCTCCTCCCTCTGCACACAGGAACAAGGCAACATGAGTAGAGCCCTGTGCAGATACAAATAAATGGATCCCTATCCGATCTGCATCCACAAGAAATGGTCTATGGATATCTGTGTTGTACCTGCGGATGCAGATATAAGGCGGATATCCACAGATTTGCAGGGCTCTAAACATGAGTGCCTGTAATTCACATAATCTAAAATATAGAGTAGTGCACAGGATGAGTAGCTTTACAGTTCCAGTTCATAACAGCACCCATGCTTATACAGCATCCATTTCAGTGGAACATGAGCATGTATTGAGCTGCTTTCCTGAATCACAAAGCACATGCATGAGAAGATACTGTACTTCATGCATATGGCCTGATTTGTGAGACAAAAATCAGCTTTTGAAAGCAGCTCCTAGAAATGAGAAGGGAGCTAAGACAGGAAGATTTCAGATGACAAGATATTTATATAGGTAAGAGTCAGTGAGAAAGATTGTTTCCATCTCTTAAGCACCTGATGCCTCAAATATCACACATCGGTTTAAAAATCAAATGCACAAAGTTAGAGGCATTTTCCTGGAAACGTTGAAGTGTCACAGTCTTTGCTTGTTTCATATTTTGTGTTTTGTGTGTGAGCTTGGTTCAGAATTTCCATTGAATTAAAATGCACTAGAGGGTTGTGGCCACACAATTGTTAAATACAAAAGACCTTGCAAGCAACCTGCAGGTTCTGTGCTTGACACACATCACTGTCCATGGGTGAGACATCTGATTTGGGCTGAGCTACCTACATGGAGATTTTTTTAATTCAATACAGTATTTATACTGTGGTTGTGGTAACACCTAGAGCAACGCCTAGCTCAGACCTCACTGGACTACAAACATAGCGACTGTCCGTGTTCCTAGAGAGTACTGGAAAGTACCTGCATCCTTAACGCATGCATTTGTCCCTGACTTTAAATCATGGATCAAGCTAAATGACAACACAGAAGTCATCTTCCTTTGGAAAAATTTTCCAAGTACTCCCCTGAAATCTTGAATCACACTCTTCTTCTGCCCCTCTACTTCCAGCAAGGACAAGGGATAGACTTCCTTATAAAAAAAGAGATGTGGGAAGCTATGGCCCACAATGGCTATTTTGGAGGAGGTCACTGGCATTTTAACCATTTTATCACAGCATGCATTAGAAGCATAGCAGTGAGGGGCTGTAGATTTAAGAGTAGTCAGCTGGCCCTTAAGCGCTACACTGAGAAACATGATTGATGATGGTGCTAAGAACAGAGCCCGGATGAGGCAGTGGAGTGGCAGGCAAGTGTGGGCAGATTGCTGGAAAGGAAAGCTTGAGAAGCAGCGGTGTCAGTGCGCACAGTGCCTGACTCTACAGATATGCCTTCAGCAGCTCGCTCCAAAAATGAACAGAACACTGACTCACAAGAAACTGTGAAAGGAAAGACCCTAATGCAACACAAAGACAAACCCAGGCTTACGCTTATTCTCTTGTAGTCATCAGCTCGTTCAAGGCAGCTGTGTGTGACTAACAATATTTTCCATTCTAATTAGAAAAACTTCCTGTCTCTTATTAACTCAACAACTTCTGTTTGCAGAGATTACCTGCAGTCTATGCAAGTAAAAGCTGATCCTGAAACTCCTAACTCACTGACAAATTAACCATTTTCCTTCCAAGCCTCCCAATACTGCTCTATAGTCTGAAAAGTCATAGGTGACCTGTCCGGCTTGCTAGCTAACTGTTTCAGAAAAACAAAGGCAACAATTGCTCTCTATGATCAAGAGCCTAGTTGCCCTTTGTAGATCAGCATAAATGGGAACATTTTGGGTTTCTGCATCAGAGAGGAACTGGAGAGGAGGGGAGATAAAGCAAGGCAAGATTTTATTTTTGGGCAACAGTAAGAGCAAAAACACTTGATGGAAATATTCAAAACACTATTAAAATCTGCAGGTGGCTACCAGAAAAAATCATGGCAATGGGGGAGGGGATTCTGTCCCTCTAATTAAAGTTACGCTTACATCCTGCCAGATGGAAAAAATCTAACCAATCTATCGCTGCGTGTGGTTACTCTGAACAAAGTACATAGTAGTGACTAGTAAACTTAGAGCTTCTTAAAATTAAAACAAGAAAGCTGATTAAAATAACCTCAGAGAGGGTGTACTATAAGCACAGGGGACAGGGACACTTAATTCACCTTGTGCCATACTTACATGGGGCCTTACCAAGATATAAAACAATCTGAAATGCACAGCCTTTTCCTTTTTACCACACAAGCTCAGAGGTCAGCTTTATTCTTTGCATAATACTTAATACACAAGCTGGAAAATATAATGCCATTTTAAATCCATAGTACACACACACTTTGAACTGCATGAAGTTCTTGTCACCTGACAACAAACAATGTTTAAAAAGGTATGACAACTTCTATGTAAGAAGAGATTAAAAAGACTGGCTGCTCTGCTTGGAAAAGGGATGACTCGGGGGATATGACAAAGGTCTATAAAATCATGAATGGTGTGGAGAAAGTGTTTAAGAAAGCATTGTTTACCCCTTCACATACCATCAGAATTGGTGGGAGGGGTTGTCACCAAATGACTAGAGAAAGACTTTGGTTTAAAACATGCCAAAAGAGTATTTCTTCACATATTGCACAGTCAGCCTCTGGAACTCCTTGCTGGAGGATGTTGTGAAGGCCAACAAACTTCATAGCTGGATTCAGAAAAGAATTAGGTATCTTCATGGAGGATAGCTCCATCAAGGACCGTTAGCTTAGATGGTCAGGGATGCCACCGCATGATCTGGGGAGTCCCTAAGGTCAGCCTCTAATTGCCAGATGCCAGGACTGAATGACAAGGAATGGCTTATTTGATTGCCCTGTTTTGTTCATTCCTATTAAAGCATCTGACAGTGGCCATTCTCAGAAGACAGGATACTGGGCCACAGTAGATGGGCCATTGGTCTGATCCAGCAGTGTTAGTCTTATGCCCATTTTCACTGTAACACGCACTGCACTGGAATCCCATCAGGGACAAACGGAGTGTGACTCACCATTTCATGGAAGTCCACATTCAAAAGCCAAGTAATTATAATGAAGTGCCACTTTTTAAAGCACCCTGGGGTGAAAGCCATTCTAAGATTCTGTACCCGAGACTGTGTGGAAATGCAGTCACTACTAATCGCTGAAGGGTCTGCTCTCTGTATTTCAGCCAGCGAGATACCCAGATTTCAAAAGCAATGCCCTATGTTTATGGATGTTATGTTGGGATCTTGCTAGTGTAGAGCAGACAGGACATGGGTTTTTGCAGGTCTCATTCAAAAGGCATACACAACATGAATGGCACGCAACAATGAAGAAATTCAGTCCTGCTGGTATTTACTAGTGTGTTGCTAGGGTGGTGAAGCATTCAGATTTGACACTCAGGGACTAGACCAGGGGTAGAGCCCTGCAAATATGCAGATATCCGCAGCTACATGCATTGTATCTGCAGATGCGGCTACAACACGGATATCTTTGGACAATTTTTTGTGGATGCAGATCGGATATGGATCCGCATATTTGTATCCGTGCAGGGCTCTACCCAGGGGTCTCCAACATGCAGCCCCTAAAGCTATTTCCTGTGGCCCAGAAAGGCACTATCATTACCGATATTTGCAATATTGTTATATGAAAAGGTTGCAATGGTGTGACCCTTGGGCTAAGGTACTAGTCCTCATGCAGCCCTTGTGGTGATTTGAGTTTGAGACCCCCTGAACTAGCCTGCCTCTTGTACTTAAAGCCTTCAGTTATCAGTAGATATCTAAACACACCACACCCACAGTGCTCTATTTGAATGCACAACAGGGATCAACACACTGGGGGTCATGCCCACACACCGGGCCCAACATCTAAAGCCTGGGTAAGTCCACGGAAAGACTGACTGACTCAAAGTTTGGATGAGGCCTACTTGTGTGTAGTGAGCAAGCATCCCTCCCTCCATTCCACTTTGCATAAGCATCTGTCAGAGAGTCTCCCATTAAGTCCAAGGTTTGCAAGAATGCAGGCCTGAAGATTTAGGTCAGTGCTGAGGTTTTCCTGGCACAAAACCTCCCCTCTCCCTATAGCCATTTCTGTACCTGACAGAGAGTGTGAAGTCTCCTGGATTGCTTTTACTAGGCCGGGCCAGGAAGCTCCCATGGACTCCTCTTGTCAAGAGCAGCTTTTCTGCTTCTATTCCATTGATGTTGGGGTGAAACCACCTACGATGAAAACACAGGGCATGAAAAGAGATTATATTGATGTCATACTATCAATACCTCTGCTCCATGGGAGCATTAAGATTACCTTCTGTTCATGGGACTAGGCCAGGTGGGAAAACCACTTTGACACAATAGGTCTCTCTCTCCTACCTGGTGACAATTCTCTCATATACAAACTGCTCCCCCACTGTTATAGACACAAAAACCATCCTTTGTAGACCCATCATATTTCAACAGCTCTGTCCCAACACTTTCTCACCATTAGTTTAGGCTCTGCAGTTTCCATCCCTCTCTTCTCCATAGCTGTTCAGACACAGAATACTGGAAACACTTAGTTCCTCTAGGTCTCTGGCTTCCAAATATCAACACTGCACCTTTCTCCCTGTTGCCCCATAACTATCTCTACGTTCACTAACCAGTGGGAATCTGAATGAAATGAATCAAAATTGCTTCAAAGAAGACAGAAGGGTTCTGAAGATTAGGGAGGGGGCATCAGCCCTATATGCTCTATACACTTAGAGACCACCAATGGGAAAAAGGAATTCAAACCTTATTTCTATTCCAAGAAGCCCAAGCAAACCCAGGGATTTTTCTCTCTTTTGCATCAGCGCAAGAAGGTGAAAATGGCTGGGAGAACACTTGTACTCCAACTTTTACAGATTTATTCCTAACTCATGGGGGCACTGCAAAAGCAGATAAGAAGTAGGCCAAAATCATCCCTGATGTCATGGCTGCCTGCAGTCAATTTGGCCCAATGTAAGACACAGGTCTGCATGTGTGCCTGAAGTATTTAAGGGTTTGTGTGGGTGTTTTAAGACAGAAAAAAAAAAAAAAAGCAAAAACACAAAACCAAAATAGCACAACACACCAAAGCTCTTGTGTTCTCTCATAGTCCTACTCCTAAGCCAGAAGTCAAGTGTCAGACTTTCAGAGTCTCCCAGCTCACATTCTGCTGCTCAAGTGGTAGGGGTTAGAGACAAGGAAGGGCCTCTCCCCATCTGGGGATACTGCCAGATCAGGGAAGAAGGTGGGGGGGGGCTGGCATGTGATTTACTGAGGATGCACAAGGCCCTTATGAAAGGAGGGGATTTTCTAATGAAAAAAAAAGAGCTAGTGCTCACTAGGCCAATGAATACGGTTGCCCCTGTTCATGTCATCCCATGATGGTCCCTTTTTGTGTTTGCTGTCCCAGATGAAATGGCTCAGAGGTACCAGTTGTTTAGACCCCAGATTTTGCAAGCCGCACCCCCACCCCCAGTGAGCCCAATCTAGGTCTCAGCCAGTGAGGCATCATGTCGATTAACAGCATTAACCATGTAGTGCATGGACACAAATCATGTTTATACCTGGCTTGGCTACTTGTTTTGTCAGAGCTGTAGTGCAGAGGGTGCCCCAGAGAGAGCTCCACTTTTCTAGACCACAGTAATACCCTTGTACATATACAGCATCAACCAATTAAAGCAGCACATTTCACACTACAGCAGTAGTCAGAAATCAAACAAACCAAAGAATCAGAGCTACCATTTGAAAAGGAGGTGGCCACTCTAGGTCAGGTCAAGGCATGTTGGCAGGGTATAATAGGAGAAGCTTGTTCTGCTATTGCCTGTGCCATGGAGACCCTGAGGGCCTCATCTTAATGGCCCTTTTAAAAGTGCAAGTGTAACTCATTGGCAAGCGTGTGTACCTCTATGCACAATTCACAGAAGGTTCAAGTGGCAATTTGGGCTCAGCCTTGACTTGAAGCTCAAGCTATAGCTGCTCATACTCAAGTTCTGTGGTTCAATCCCCAGGGTATCAGCCAGCCCAGGTGCCATCTCATGAGCATTGCTTAAAAAAAGATTGAAAGTTAGCAGAGTCTGCAGCATCAGACTATAAAGAAAGCCGAGAACAGCAGGACAAGAGAAGCAGCTTTGGGTGCTATTCAGTGCTGCCCACTCATGCTACTTCATGCGTATTATAGGGAGTACCAGTGTAGAAGGGTTGGTAAAAAAAGGACACTATTCATGGATAGCAGACACAGTTTATCATTTAAACTTCAGTTTATTTTCATTTAGTCTCAGGATTTGACACACTGAATATCTGACCTCAGTGCTCATGGTATCAGTCATGAACAACAATCTCTTAATGACACAACAAGTCACAGTTGCTGCCCAGTGACTAGCCTGTGTTAAAGGCTTTTCTACAGCAGAGCAAAGATTTTTTTTCCAGAAGAAACTGTTCTTTTTGGTCTTCATTCCAAAATGCCTAAAACAAGGCTTGATTTTTGGAATGCAGCGGCCATGCTGTCAGAAAAATGAAGCTCCTTTAACAGCATTTCAGCTCGCAGGCCTTAAAAAACCTGAAGCATCCCCAAATTGGTCACTTTTAAAATCTTGACCTTGAACAGGAGCGCCACTGTCCCAGGAACAGACCCAGGGCTTAGTGCGCTGGGACTCAGGGCTTGCACCCCATAAGCCTGGCGCCTGCGACGTCCCTGACCTCGAATATCAGTACGTTAGTTAAAAGGTCTTCACTAGCAAGCTCTAACACCCCCACCTTTAAATCCTAACCAAGACAAACCCTTTTTGCAGGAAAACTACTATAATATTTCTTGCATTAATCTCAAACTACAGCTAACTGTATAATAATGTGACGCTGTATCAAGGGTTTGCCATCATAGCAGACCACAAGAGCAAACACTGCACTTAGACACCCCTTCCAGACACACAGTGATAACAGATAACCCTGAAAGACACCTTGTTTGGGTGGAGACATTTGCATCTAAACAAAAGTGACTCCAAAATACAAGACCCCGGTTTCCAAATCAACCATTTCAAGTGAAACTGGGGTCTTCACAAGAGCGGATGTGGGAACATGCAAGTTAGCACCCTCTGCATAAACTAAGCCCAATAAGCCTCACAAACCACCTGTCGGGCAGGGAATAATCATAGCTGTTTTACAGATGGGGAAGTGACAGAGAAATGCCTTGTCTCTGTGTGAGTGCATACAAGAAAGAAAGAAAGACTCTCTCATGCATGCACACACTTCAGATAAATGTAGCATTTGCTGTACAATTAGAGGGCTGCCCCCTCACCACCACTCCAAATGAAAAGCTCTTTTGGGAAAAAAGTTGTACTTTTGTTTTTTGGAACAGTTACAGTGTATATTGAAAATAGGATGTGGAGGCCAGAATCTGAACATTTTAGAAGCACATAGTTCCGAGACCACAAGCAGCGACTCCCACACCCCTTTTATTATACCATCATGTGCAGAAGCTGAATACTTTGTATTCTATAAAGCAATTACAGCCAGAAGAACAGCTGACTCTAATGGAGCTTGGGGACAAGATAAAGTTGCGAAATGTCATGGTTAATGTTTTAGCTGCGTGCCTAATGACAATGGAGATGGGCAGAGAGTGCTGGGCATGATTTTTCTTCTCTCTAGCTATGCATCATGGTTAGCTGCAGGGTATAAGAGTGTTTATACACAAACCAATCACTACCAGGGTAAAACACCCACAAATCTACATGTGTTTGGAGATTAGCCAGATATCCATGATGGAGAGGTGCCCCACATGGGAATGTTCAGGTGTGGGTGAATTGTTAGGGAGTGAAGGGGGAGAAGGTCTCATCACTACTGATCCTATGAGGGAGTGGCAGGAAGTGTCTCAGGGCAGAAAGATGCCTGTTATCTGCTGGCTTTCCAGTCTCTTCCTTTTCTCTGTATGTCCTTAGCTGCACCAGGCCCACACCTATGTTTTGGAAAGGAGTCAAGTCAATACAAACATCCCGTGTCATTCCATCCCACCACCACTCCCTGCCCCCAATTTAGCGAGCAGGAGTATGAAAACCTAGGTGGTCCTCATAAACAGAAGCCAGAAAGGTCAACTTCTGAATTCAGTAGTGGAATAATCTCTCCCAAAACATGAGTATGTTTACAGACTCCCACTGGGCAGTAGGAGGGGGGAAAAAAGATAGCCTTCAGAAGGAGAAACTGTAGGGGAGGATACATGAAGAAAGCAACAGCTTGCCTTTAAACTGCCACAGGACAGTTCTTTGGCCCAGAAAACATGGCTAAACTGCAGACTCACAGCATGAATGCAACTGTTTGAAGCACAGACAGTTATCACAATGGTATCCCCACTCAGTAGCTGCCTTTCCTAAATGCAAAGCCCTCAGGGAAGGCACTCTTTTCTGGTACGATCAGGAATGAGAAAGCTGAGGACATGCTGACACTGGAAATGAGATCTTTGAAACTGGGGAGAAAAAAAATCCAGGTGACTTAATTTCCACCCAACCACCCAATTTTTGGGAGGAAGGCCAGTCTTAAGGCTGGCTGGCCTAAAAGCAATAACCTCTGCCAGGAAGCAAGAAGTAGTACTCAAACAAATTCCCAGCTCAATTTGACAACATGACAGTGGGTCATTTTTGGGAAAAAAAACTTACTGGCACAGGAGTAGCTAGTGTATCTTGCAGCAACAAGGGCTAACAATGGTAACGTCACAGCTTTTCAATAGGAGATGCAGCATTTCCCTCTAATTTGAGGCAATGGATTTAAAAAAAAACAAAAAACCCACACGAACAAAAAAGCTAAGATAGTAGTTGATTTAAGTCTTCTTTGTGAGCAATTGTCATCTCATTCTCACACACACACACACACACACACACACACACACACACACACACACACACACACACACACACACACACACACTGAAGTGATTTGCAATCCTTTGGGAAGGAAAGCACAATACAAGCCATAACATGCTCCTAGTAGGTACATTGTTTTAATGACCACAGATTGCATAAGTGGCCAACTGTAAAATAAAACTTAATAGTTGCATTTTTGTGGAACTGGGTCAGTCTTCAAAGACTATTCATAACTAGAGAAAGCTCTAACTACCACCATTTTTATATCAGTTGCTGAAACCTACTTTTGGCAAGTCTGCTTTCCTACCAAGGAAAGGTCGGATTTCCTTCATAGTTTACTCAAACCAATTTAAACATCCCCCCATCAGCAACTGAAGTTTCACGAAATTTGTCAAAGATAGGAAATGACCCAAGTTGAACACAGCATGGGTTACTCAGGTCTTTCTGGAAGGAAGAGGGCTATGAAAGCCTGATTCAGTTGGTAAGAATTTGGCATAGCAAGGCAGAGCTAACGCACTGAGAGATGCTCTCTGTTCAAAACGTAAAATCCAGCTGAATAATGCTCCAGCTCTCAGTCAAAAGGAGAAAAGGGTGCGACAACCGCAAGAATGCCAGAAAACCCTCTGTGAAAACCTGGAATGACTAAGTACATAGGCTGAACAGCAGACAAGCAACATGATGGAAGTATAACACTTTCCCTTGAGGCAGCACTCCTGAGTCTCAACTTCTCACGTGATGTCAGGATCTTACAAGCTCTTCCATCTCCACAAGTCTTTCTCCTGAGGCCTTCTTCACACTTAGGAATAACTCCAATTCTTCTAGAATGTGCTGCAATGTGTGGAGCTGCACAAAGGCTGATCTTAACTCTAGATAAGGACAAATTGCAGTTTGTGATGACTAAACTAGTAAAGAAATACCCCAGTTCTAGGTAAGAACAAGCCTTGAATTGGCACAAACTCCAAGATTTACTCTACTCATAAATGAGGATAAGCCCCAATTAGTTCAATTGCTTCAAACCCTAGTTTAGGATTTTTAGTGTAGATCAGGCTATGAGGACACAGCTGCAGTGAAGACAGTTCATACTACAAAACAGGCATGGCCAAACTACGGCTCAGGAGCCACATGTGGCTCTTGAATGAAAAATTGTGGCTCTTGGAAGAATGTCAGCAAAAAATCGATCTAGGAAAGTAGCCCCAGCCTAGGAGTTCAGGAGGGGTTTTGGATGGTGGGCAAAAGTGCAGCATGGTCAGGATTTTAAAAAACTCTCCACTAGCCTGCAGTCTTCTACATCGAGCAGCAGTTAAGATTACCATGAAAACTAGGCCTATACAGTAAAAACTTAAGTAATAATTAGAATCTGACATTAGTAGGATCAATATTTGTCCTCTTTTTACGATAAAATTAAAGTGTGCAATAAGTTTTAAACTTAGTAATTTTGGAGTAGGCAAAAGTATATGGCGATATGCCTCAGTGTGGCTCACAGAGGTTTAATAGTCAACTTGTGTGGCTCGAGTTCCATAAGTTTAGCCACCCCTGCTATAAGAGTTGACATAAGCCACATGCCTAGTAGTGCACATGCCAACACTTAACTTTGACACCCACCACATAAGCTCTCCAGTAGGCCAACATAGTAAGCCACCTATCCAAGCAGCACTGAGCCTGGTTACATACCAAGGTGAATGCCCGCACCCTATAACACTAACAGCGCTCTTGAACCTGTCCCACAGTGCCTAGCCATATGTGCCCCTTCTGTCACAAAAACCAGTCTTCTTCCTTTCTGAGAAATCCAGTGTGTAACATTTTCTACAGCTCGTGACGTGAAAGCAAAAGTGCAAGACAAAACTGGCAGGGGTAAAAAAAATTATTTACATCTTGCTCAGCAGAGAGATCTGCCAGCTACATATAAGGGCTCAGCCATCCATGCACATAGCTCTCCATTGCTTACACAATCCTACCCCAATGCACCAGTCAGAACTTCTACCCCCATGACAGCCAGCTTCACAAGCAGAAAACTGGAATTAATTGGTAAGGGGCCAGAGGAAAAAGTGTCATGTCTTTGGCTTCATGCTCACAAAATTCACCCCAAGACACCAGAACCAGCACAAGGCTTATGCCACACTTAAACTTTATCTGGAGGGCCGACATGGAGCATACGTGCATGTATATACACATACGTAGAGGAGCCAGACAATTTGGGGCAGATAGGAAGGTAGAATCCAACAGTTAAATCAGGACAACACGTGGGACTCAAATGTTAGAGTTCTCTAAATGTTAAAAACAAGTTATATTTTTGACAAAGTAAATATCCTTAAATCAAACTAAGTTCCCAAGCGCCATTTTTCTTACTTTGCTTAGCTGTACATTTCAGTCATTGATGGAAACTTTTTTTTTCCAGCTTGTGTGTGGCGAACTCTGTTTGACATTTGCCAATAAAAAAAAAAAAATAAAAAATTATTCCTTTCAAGCCAGGCCCACCTATAGGGAAGTTAAGGTTTATTTTTACTGGAGTCAGCTAATGTGAGTTAAGAACATATTTCTATTCCATTTTATTTTATTTTTGCAGCAAAGATTTGATGTACCTTAACTCTGACACTAACAGAAGGAAAAAACCCTACTATATTATTGCCATATCATGGTTCAGTAGAAGTCCCAAATCAGCAAGTCTTCAAAAGGTAGCTTGACCATTGTTGTTACAAAGAAGATTTTTTTTAGAAAACTGACAGCAGCCATAAAAACCCCTCACAAACCATTTTCAAATTTCTAGAAACCAGAACATCAAAAACCACATCATCCACAGACAGAGGCTCAAGAATTTTTCTTCATCTCTATCTTAAACAGATACTCATCCCACAAACTTCCCTGTCCAAATACAAAATTCACCCCCAAATAACTGAGGGGGTTGATGTTTTGTTTGGACTTTGCCTCTAAATAAAGTTTAAAAAGGTAACTAACAAAGATTTATCTGTAGCCCTATGGGGGTCAGGTGGCCACACTGGAATAGCAGCGATATTCCAGAAGTTTCCAAGAATCAATTTTATTTAATCTATTTTACAAAGTAAGGGATCTTGGAAAACATATCCATCTGCCAGTCTCCAAAGCTGTTTCAGGGTTTTTGGATGCCCATTTTCCATTAAGAGATTTAAAATCCTACTCACTCTTATATTTTAACTTGCTCGCAAATGGTGTTGTATGCAGTGTTGTAGTTTCAAAAGGGATAGCCGTGTTAGTCTAGTCCAGTGTAAAAAAAAAAGAGGAGTTGTGTGGCACTTAGTCTTAAAGTGCCACACAACTCATTGTTGTAGTTGTGTTAGTCCCAGGCCATGACAGAAACCAGGTGAGTGAGAAAGTTTACTGGATCACCTTCTGTTGGTGGGAAAAGCTTAAAAAAAGCTCTCAGGTTCAAAAAGGTGAGACAGATTATTACATAAGGGTTCACATAGGCTGAAGGAGACTGCTTAAAATGAACAGCAGAATTAAAGATTAGTAGCAGTAGAGGGTGTTACAAACTGTGATGAGCCATTAAAAGAGCAATCACCCCAGTTCATTTTGGCTCACTCAGTCTCTCAGAACAGCTCTCAGAAGGCGACCATAATGTTATTTGCACCCAGATAAAAAAAAGTTACATTGGGAGACTGAGGACAATATTGTCATTTAGGGCCTGCTCCTGTGAGGAACTCTGTGTACCCTTTAAAGGCTGAGCACCCTGAGTCATGGTTGACCTCAAAAGGGCAGCACAGGCACTTTCCTATGGTTTGCCTACATGTGAAAGTTAATTCAAATTAAGATAGAGTGTGAATTTGAAGGTTAACATACTTAGTGTGCAGACATTCTTACTCTAACAAAAATGCCTTGTTCCCACTGGGTTAAGCTTAACAAGAACAAAGCTCTCATTAGGAGCAACACTACATGTAAGTATGCCGTTGGGTCTCACCTAGGCAGAGAAGTTGCACCACTATGGTCTAGTTTACATTTAAGTTAGGTCAATAGCGCTACTTTGGTTAAGGTTTCATAAAAGCACACTTTAACTAATGTAGCTATGCTGACTTCATTCCCAGTTCCAAAAGGAGCAGCTGCATTAGTCTAGTTCAGTAAAAAATAAAAAAGCCTGTGGCCCTTCAAGGGCAAACAAAAATTAAATTTATTGCATGAGCTTCTCTCCTACGAAAGCTCATGCAATAAATAAATTTGTTAGTCTAACTGCCGCAGGGCTTCTTGTCTGTTCCCCCCCCCCCATATAGAATTCTTTTGTCAACATCTTCTCAAGAAGGTGAAATTCCCACAATAGCAAAACCTCTTCCACTGGTGCAGACTGAGTCTATGGTTGCATTAGAGGGTTATTATAGCAACATTGCTAAGCCGGCAATGTCTCCAGAGCGTAGACATCCTCTATAGCAGGCATGAGCAAACTGTGGCTCAGAAGCCACATGTGGCTCTGGAATGAAAAGTTGTGGCTCTCAGAAGAGCATCAATAAATCAAATTTAGGAAAGCAGCCCCAACCTAGGAGTTCAGGAGGGGGTTGGGACAGTGGGGAGAAGTGTGGCATAGTTGAGAATGGCAGGGAGAAGTGCAGCATGGTCAGGATTTAAAAAAAAAAAAAAAAATTTGCTGCTAGCCTGCAGTCTTCTACATTGAGCAGCAGCTAAGTTTTTACTGTATAGGCCTAATTTTCATGGTAACTAAGTAATTATCAGAATCTGACATTAGTAGGATTGATATTTGGCCTCTTTTTATGATAAGATTAAAGTGTGCAATAAATTTTAAACTTAGTGATTTTGGAGTAGGTGAAAAGTACATGGCTGTAGGCCTCAGTGCGGCTCTTGAAAGTTTAATCATCAGCCTGTGTGGCTCTTAAGTTCCATAAGTTTGGCCACCCCTGCTCTATAGCCTTCTTTATATAGGTGGGAATTCTATTGTGTGCATACCCCTTTCTCCTCTCAGCTTTATCCCAGGTCAGTATGGCACCCAAAATATTTGGTGTTTTAACAAAAGAAAAAAAAATAAAATTAAGACCAGGCACACAAGTTACCAGCAACTGTCCATCCCTTAAAAAGTCACCAAGTTGCAAAGGAAAAAAGCAGAGAGTGTCAAGAAATCATTTCAGGATCTGGCTAAAAGCAGGAAGCACTGAGAACTCCATTGTCATCAGTCCAAGCATTCAATGATTTCAAGTTGGAGCTGAGGATTTTTAAAACAATAAATGCTGGCTTCCTTTTTATTAGCCTTTCTACCATCTGAGACTTTAGGTAACATTTGCAATCTCTTCTCCACAACCCCAAGCACTAAAAACTCCACCTCCATCTTCTCCATGAAAGCCAAGAGTCAATTACTTGGCTCTAGCACCTGAGGTTTTAATATCAACTGGTGAATCACAAATGAACAAAAACCCAGCACATCAGGTGGCAACAGTGAAATGCTAACCAGTGTTGGAGAGCAAATAAGCAAGACATTCAAGGGAAAAAAAGTCGTCACTCAAGAGTCTATGATGAGGAACAACATGGAGCTTATGCGTCACAGTTTTATATTTAAGACCTCCTGCAAAAAGGGTTTGTTGATAAAGGTGACGGAAATAAGCCAACAGTTTAATTCAGTGTCATTTGGGGAGGCGTGCACATGTAGGTGTCACATTTGTTTTACTAAATTAAAGCTTTCAATTGTGTTTTAGGAAAGCTAGGTATTTACTGAACGCTAAGTGCTGTGTTTGCATTGAGATGTTTCCATACATATAGATTAGAGTTTATATCTTAATCATATGGTAATAGCTGTTCTACAGAAAAGCATGTCTGCACATAAAACATTTCCGAAACCTGATAAGGCAAATCTGCCTCCTTTGCTCTTTCTAGTCTGGTTTAATTCAAGTCCCATCAGAAGAATAATTATACCAAATGTAGCCTAAAGGGAGTGTGTTAAATAAACATATCCAACAAATATGGTCAGTTTTGCATCCAGGCAAACATTTTTATTTTCCCAAAGTGTCAGCATCTGGACAGCTAACCATTCCATGACCCATTGCTTAAGGTCCTTTACAGGAAAAAAGTCTTACAGAACTTAAAGGAAACTATAAACAACATTTGGATTGAATTTTTAAACCAGCATCCACAACTCTATAGCCAGGATAAAGCTTCATGTTCCACAGGATTTGCAATTCATTTCCACAGAAGCTTGCGTTTTAGAGCTACGATTTCTTTAGGGCTTTTCCATTAGTAGATACCATATACATGTATGCAGAACATTTTATTACAGTACTTTAGGCTAGAAAGTTATGCACCCATTTAATTTCAATGGAATCAGAGATACGCCTCAGAAGAATTAGGTAAGTGTTGGTAAACATTGATTTCATTGTGCATGCACAAACCAAGGTTCCGTCAGTAATAATGGAAATTTACAGATAGGCACAATAAGCAAATTTGCTTTGTAGTTTTGACAAAATGATACCACCAATGTGTCTTTACGGTTATAAAGGCTTAGCTGAATCACAACATGTGCCATTAAACAACAATTGTTGCCTGCCCTCCCCCACCCCTCTACAGTCTGACACATTCTCACATACATGCACTTCCTGCAACTGAAAGTTTTAAACAGTTCATAGAAAAATCCTTAAACATAAATATTTCCATCAAAGTTATTTTTAAAAAATTGAGTTCTGCTAAGCCTGGTCATAGAGATCAAGATCAAAGGGGTCCCCAGATGACCCAGGCTGATTATCTCAAAAGGCCACCAGCTCCCTCAGCACCCACATATAAAAGTATTAAGGCTGCCAGGAGATTAGATCTTTATGTGGCACAGGCAGAGAATAGGCAACACCAAAGTACACCAACGCTCAAGGCCCCTGTAGTAGCAGGGAACTGACCAACAGAATTTGGGTGTCTAGCTTACTTTAAAAATCCCATCATTAAGACTTCATCACTAGCACAAAGAGATTTATTTTGAAGGAATGCAACATTTACTTACAATAAAAGGCAGGCTTGTTTCCAGCACAGATATTTACTCCAACATTTGAAAGCATGTGGTTTCACGAAGTGATAATGACAAATTGATACACTTGCAATTCAAGGTGCTGTTTCTTTCCTAACAAGAACAACCCTACCCACAGCATATGAACATCCTTGCAGGACTCAGGCTTTAGTTGACTCAAGACCATTTAGAGAGAAAAAAAAAAAAGTAGCACGTGGCTCACCACCTTTCCACAGTCCCTGGCCTTCTGGTCAGGAGTATACAGACAGCATTAGAATTCTCAAACTGTCTCATCTTCTTAACTTCGTTCGTTTGTCCTCAAGACGAGCTCTGAGTGAAGGACTCTGGTGGTAAGTCAGCACTAGTTCTCTCACTGATGCAGCTAGACCAGGGGGTCTCAAACTCTAAATCACCAGGAGGGCCACATGAGGACTAGTACAGAAAGCCCAAGGGCCACACCACTGAAACCTTTTCATACAACAATGTTGCAAATATCTATAACAATAGTGTTGTTGCGGGCCACAGGAAATAGCTTTAGGGGGCCACATGAGGCCTGCAGGCTGTGTGAGACCCCCTGAGCTACACCAAGGGTAGGAGAATTTGCAGTACAGGTTTATAACCTTGTGAGATATTGCTGCCAAAGGTCCTCAGTCTTGCTGAGTTCAAGCTGAGTCCTCCAGGTGACAGCAGCAAGGCAATGATCTATCCAGTGTTAATATGTACATGCTACAAAAACCAACCCATGGGCATTTTTAGACATCTTTCAGACAGTCAAAGGGAAGGTCAGAACTTTTAAAATTTGCTTTGCAACTCCCCTTTGAAGAATTCAGTCTCATTGCAACCATTAATACTTTGTCTTCTACAGATCTTCCTTCCAGGGATCTTAAAGTGCTCCACAAGCTAATCAAATTTCACCTCCTAGCCAAATTGGGAGTATTCCTCTCCTCCCCTCCCCCTGCAATTTCAAAGATGTAGTGGCAGAGGCACTGAAAAAGTGAAGTGATTCACTGAAGAGCAAAGGATTTTGTGGCAAAGCCAGGGACAGAATCTAGAATCCTGATGTCCAGCACTGTAGTTTTACTCCATGACCATCTTTTATTCAATTTCCCCTTTTCACCCCAATTTGTTAGCAGGGTGGAAGGAAGCATTCTTCATTGCAGACAAGTAGGACATTTCTTAGAGGCAAAGATACCTATGATGACTATCAGGACCTTTTTTTGCATGCATTCTACACTGAACCTTTCATTCATACACAGCTAAGCCTCTGGAATTGCACTCATGTTAATAATCAGACAAAACTTCCACACAAAACAAAATTATCCTGTGGAACTCATTGCCACAAGGGGTAACTGAGGCCAATAACTTAGTGGGGTGCAAAAGAGGTTGGATAAAAAAATATCAGTAAGAATAAAAAAAAGCAAACAAATTTTAGAGTGATATAAACCATCACGCTTCAGAGTGGGAGTCACTCAATAATTGGGCCAAGATGGAAATTCCACTGGGGACAAATTATGCACAAACTGCTTAGACAGTTTCTTCCACCTGCTTCCAAAGCTGCCAGGACTAGCCATAGCTACAGAAGAGATACTAGCCTACCTGGACCTCAGGTCTGACAATTCCTACATCTGTAGCAACCTATCTACTCTGGTAGATTAGGGGGCTGCTGCCGACATCCAGGTGTGCATATATTTCAAGTTGCTAGCTTTCCCTCCAAGCCAGTGGCAGGCTTCCCATCACTGCCTGGTGACAAGAACCGTGCAGATATTTTCCATGTGCTTTTGAAGTAGCTGATTAGAGTGTACATACAAAAGGGACTTCCCCAGGGAAACACTGCTCAGAGCTCCACTATGAGTCACCCCCCCGCCAGCAAGATACTTCATACTTAGCCCTTTCCTCCCTCCCCATCTATATATGGTCAAGAAAAAGTTGTGTTAAACCTTTACCCACTGCCAGATCCTAAATGTGTTGCTGAGCAATAGTGACTTCCAATGGAATGGCCATTCGGATGAATGCGATAAGGCAGGTTCAAACTTGATCCATATTAGACACACATGATTTAGTCATAACAAGCAGCAAATAGCATTGAAAAAAGCCATTTGAGTTGTATTTGCCTTCTGGTCCTTTAAACAGCAGCTACTGTTACTATGCATTTAACAAACAAAAAACATACTGGTTTTTCTATAGTGCTTTTCAGCAGTAGATCTCAAAATGCTTCCCAAAAGGTGGTCAGTACTTTTTTCCTCATTAGAGCCCTGCAACTCAATCCGAACGAAACTACAAGTGTTGCGTCCCAGTGAGGTGGGATAAAAGCCAGATCCATGCTCCTTCCTCTGCCATGTTTCTAGAAGTGAACAGCATCATTATTTTGGTGAAAAGATGATCTCACCCACCAATCTGTTCTCTATTTCTACTGCACTCACCACCCAGATGTCCGTCACATTTCCACAAATCTGCTTGACAGCTCTAAGTGAATCCCTTGGTGGGGTGTTTTTTGTTTTTTTTTTTTTAATTAGGTCAAGTGCTCTGCTGTTCCTTATTAACCATTCATGTATCAGGAATATGTAAAATACAAGTCAGGTTGGGTGTCTAACTCCCTTGGACACCAATAAAAGTGGTGAAATAGGCCGTGGAGAGTGGTGGTTTTCAAACTGTCCAGTTTGGCTAGGCATGTAGTGGGAAATGAGAGGCTTGGCTGTGAAGACCATGGCAAAAGCATCTCAGAGTGAGCTGGCAAAAAGAGCTACCACTCTTTCCCTTCCCAGATGTACAGTCAAAAGGAAAAGCTGAAGTAAGGACAACATACTCCATAGAAAACCCAAGCACACATTTAGGGAAGCTGAAGGAGCAAACAGCTTAACAGAGGTTGATCCTGAAGGTTCCTACAGTGAAGATGTGGAAGACTGAATTGTTATTAATGAATAAGACTTTTGGAAGGGGTGGGAGGAGAGCAAAGTTCTGAGCTCCCTTTTAGTAGTGTCATTTTTCTGAAGCCACTAGACTTCCTCTGCACTAACCCAGTGCAACCAGATGCTTATCTGTTCAGTGGGGAGGTTTTTGCCATCATGAAGCTGCGCTGGCTAATACAATTTGCTGCCATAAGTTAAGTGGGCACTTTGAAAAATCCCACCCTTTATATTTCATGACAGTTACAAAACCTCTCCTCTAACTCTAGTATTTGTCCTTTTAGTACCTGCCACAGAGCACCCCAAACTGCTTTACAAACTGTAACAGATTAAAGTTTGCAACTTCACTGCGAGACAAGGACGAGGATCTCCTTCATCCCCAATTTACAGGTGGGGAAACTGAAGTACAAGGGTGGTTAAAGGTTTGATTATCTCTTTAGGTTCAAAATGAATTTGTATGCGCTCAATATGTCTAAAAATAACCAGGCGCTTAGGTCTCAAACACACAAAATTAGCACCTGGTTAAACTAAAATTGGTTAAGTTGCTTTAGTTACTACAAGGCAAAGCTCTTCATGGACACTTAACACTTTGCCCCACACCAACATCAGTGATATTAACATAAGTGACTTATTTTGTCACACAGCAAGTCAAGGCAGAGTTAAGAAAACAGAACCCAGGAGTCATGGCTCCTAATCTCATGTTTTAATTGCTATCCCCTATATAATCATTCTTGGCTTTTTGTTTCTCTTTTAAGGTCATCACCTACGTTTACAAGAAACTGTCATGCGCCATCATCGTGACTTGATGCAGCAATGGAGGGCAAGTTTATTTAACCATCACATTGAATTGGAAGTGTCGGGGGAAGCAGGCAGTAGGGGACACCCCCACAGTTCTGTTATGAGCAGTTGCTAAGCTTGGAGTAGGTGAAGTCATGCGGTCACAAATTCTTGGGCTTTGTAACACCATCAGGGTTGCAATGCAGAAATCAATCACCCACTTGAGCCGCACGGATCCTTAAGCCACAAAAAAACATGTTGTTAATTTTGCATGGGACATCCCAAATGCAAGTGAATTAATGAGCTTCTGCTTTGAGGCAGATAATTTTAGATTCACTACATCCATGGCTCTGGCTAGAGCCAGGGCTACAACAATGGGCAGAATCCTACAGTCTCTTTTCATTTGTATGTACGACCTTACACTTCCACTTCCCTCAAAGAGAAGTTCCAAGAACATTCACGCATGGATGTTTTTGTAAGTAGGAATTTTCCACCCACCAGTGTACTTTTCAAACTTAAGGCCTTTGAAATGTGAAACTTGCCTACCAAACTCATTACTTTTACTCTTCTAGCTCCTCCAGTCTCTCCAATCCTCCTGCTGTTGAATCTTTGTCCACTGCAGATCTTGCCAGGTGAAACTGATTCCATGGAGCTCTACCATGACAGCTTGAGCCAAAGTCCAGTGAAGGACAGTACAAGTCTTGCCACTGTCTTTAGATTAAGCTACAGCTCTCCGTATCATCTGACGCTATCTTGGGTACCATTCTGCTTCACCAAGCATCTTGTGCTTCCTGGATGTAAAATGCTACATTCTATATACCCTCTTGGTAGAGAGAGCCAAGAGACTGCCCAAGGTACAAGGCAATGGAGGAATCAGGTCTTTCTTCAACTCTGACAGTCTGATTATTATTACATCATTGTTAGGGATAGAATTTGAATGGAAAACAAAAGAAAATTGTGTTGCATTGCATGCCTGAGGGCAGATTATGATACAGCCAAGTATAAACAGAGGACGTTTCTCCAGATTTTTTTTTTTTTTTTTTTAAAATAGGTCCTTTAGGAACATAGCTGTTCTCCTCCTGTATGTTCCTGGTTGCTGAAGCTAAGATACTGTGGAAGGCAGTGATTTCATATATAGATTTTTCAGAAACAGACTTTTCCATACAATACACCACCTGGTGAAATGGTTTCATATGAATTTGCTTTCTCTCAAGATTAGGTAGGATTAATAATTGGAGATACTGGTAGGTCTTCATGGTCTCCTGCCACTAAATCCAAACTTTAGTCCTCCCCTGACATTTGCTCAGTAGAGTCCACCAGCTAGAGGGCGCATGTAAAAAAAGGGGATGCCCTATAAAGTCAAAATGGTAATGGATTGCACCAGGCCTTTTGCTGAATTGTGTTTCTCAGTTTGATGATGCAGAACTAGAAGGGCATAAAGAGAACTAGAAGAGAGGACAACCACTTCCTTACAGACCCTGTACTGGAAGGAGGATGGTCATTTCCCTTAGGCCAGTGGTTTTCTGACTTTTTTTTCCTTGAGACCCAGTTGAGAAAAAAAAAAAAAAATTCATACCCATGATCCAATAATTACATCTTTGAGCAATGCATTCCAGTCTTTAGGAAGCGGCAGAAAGGGGTGCTGTGACCCAGTACTGGGTTCTGACCCCCAAGTTTGAAAATCACTGCCTTAGGCAGTGAGCATAAATACACAGTTTTACACTTATTGGGACAGACACCCAGCTGGGGTAAGCTGCTAATTTACAACAACATTGGCCCAAATCCTGAGCCACTGAGTTTCCCATTCACACCTTTTAGGTTCTACATCTATTCCTTCATCCTCTCCTCCTCATTCCCTTTGCTCTGGTCATGGCTGTCATTTCTATGCTCTTCCCTGACTCCCACTTCTTCCATGCTGCTTCTACCACTTTGAACAGTATTCCTTTTGTATGCACCAAACCTTTTCCTTCATATCTCTCCCCTGAAAACCCCACTTATGCAGTTTCCCTGCAAGATAACCTTCTTTCAAACTTAACTGGAATCTTATGCATTGTTTGTTTCATTAAGACACGAAGTAGGGCAGACAAGATGCTTATCAGGACAGGAAAGCTCATCTTTGTCAGAATTGAATTCTTGGAGCTGAAATCTCTGCTTCAAAAATCATAAAATGGACCTATTTAAAACTCCTGAAATGGTCCCACATGCAAGTGACAAAAAAGCAAGAATTTCATATAGTTTTTTCCCCGGGGGGGGAATAAAAATACAAAATACATTTTTTATTTTTAAAAAAGTTGCAAATATTGCATCCATCCTTGAAGAGGAAATAAGGAAATATTGAAAAATGATAGATTTCTACTTCATATGGCTAGAGTCGGTGCCTTTAAAGAGTGCCACAGGACTCCTTGTTTATCCTAAAAATAAAACTGAGCTGTAACAGCTACACATTATCTCACAATATCAGAAATATTTCCTTTTGGGAAGTAAAATTTACACAATTACTGTTATATCCCACCCAAATTAAAACTGTTATTTGAGTGTCCTATAATGACATCCACATGGGCAGACCCACAACTTGAATAAGTGTACATCCATCAAGCCATCATTGCAAAAGTAGGGCCTTGAGTCAATAGTGTTTGTATTGCAGTAATCCCCAGAAGCTTGAGTGGAGATCAGGGTCCTGCTATGCAGACAGTGTAGAGACACATGGCTAGACAGTCCTTGCTGCAAAGACTTTATATTTCACATAAGTACAAAAAGAAATGCACAGGATGGTGGTGGTGAAGTGACATGCTTAAGGACACACTTCAAAGCAAGGATTGGAGCCGAGCCACATCTCACAACCTCCTGGCTCAGCACTGTATCCAGTAGATCACCTTGCCTCTCTAAATCAGGCCTGATTTCTGCCAAGACCTGCCCTTACATTGTTCTGGCTGAATGGATGAGAACGTAGGTTTAAGCCTAGTGTCCTACTAGAGAGTCTTAGGGGGCCAGCATGCTTGTTGCAAATGAGCCCTAACTACCAGCCTTGAATATTGAATATTTCTCAGTCAACTTTGTTTCCATACCCACCCAACACAGCAGGAAAGCAACTCTGCTCCACATTGGCCACCAGAATGTGACTACAGGAGACAGCCATGAGCTGTGTTCACTTCTTCAAAGAAGGCTGCAATTTAAGAAGCCAAGAGTCAGAATGCCATCCCATGGCCACCTCTTACCTCCCTGGAAAAACCCAAAATAACATTAATCAGAACTAACAAAAGTCAGAGAACAAGTTAAGGAATAGGAAGAAACCATAAGGACATGCTTTCTCTTTGCAAAGAGTTATTCGGACTTAACTTTACTACTCAGAACAGCTGTTTTCCATCCAGCTTTGCAAGGAGAGCGAAATTTTCAAACAAAGCAAAGGCCACATGCTTACATTTTTAGTGGACTGCTACTTTTAAAACAGTTTAGTGACATGGGCCAATAGGAGCTGGGATGAGAACAAGCTGTCTTTCACTGGTGACCTGAACAAGGACTTATTTCATCTCATGCCACAAGAGATGGAAACCTAGTGCACTAAACCACTGGAGCAGTCTACCTGGTAGGGCAACCTACCTGAGTTGAACAGTCCCAAAAGGTATTTTTCAAGCATCAGTTCGAGGCTGCATCACTCCTGGACAGCATTTGTCCTGGAGTCCCCACAGCACCTGTCTGCACCTGCCCAAGGCTCAGTGATAGCATCTGCCTCTTTCTAGGTGGGAAGAGGAAGGATTGAGGTGGACCTTAACCCACCCTCACCATGAGGCCTCACCCCATGCTCCTTCTCTTCCCTACGAGGCCTCACCCTAGCCATGCAGTAATAAGAGCTGCCCAGGGAGCCCCAGTTGCTGTGTGGAGCCTCAGGGTCTGGGCCCTCTACCTTGGGCAGTGTGCATGGGGTAGGGGGGAGAAAAAAAAGTTGTATGGACAGACTGTAGGCTGCTCTTGGACACCCAAGTCCCCCCCAGAGCAAGTGGAGGGGTCCAAGCTCCCTGGGCAGCTCTTCCCACTACCTTGCTCTGGCTCCCCCACCTTCCCCCAGCTACGTGGTGAGGGGTTGGGGCCTCAGGGGGAGGAGAAGCAGAAACATGGCTCATTTTTGCATTCTGAAAAAGTCAGTTGCTTTATGACATGGAGCATCTGCACCTTGATGAGAGACACATAGGGGGAGAATTATGGTCTGGGGCTAAGACACCAGAAAGAGAATCAGGAAATGAGCTCAAGTTTGCCGGTCTGCTCGCAGACTCCTTGTGACTTTGAGCAAGTCACTTCACCTCCGTGCCTCAGCTCGCCACCTATAAAATGGTAATAGGTTATTGTCCCTGGTGACTGCACTGGTCTCCTGAATGCCCATAAGAGAAATCTTTTCAAAAGCAGAGGTTAAACTAGGTCCTACACAAAGCTAATTCAGAAGCTTTCTGGAAAGATTCAGAATTCACTTTCCTGCTAGACAATGCCCTGCATGCACACCCTGAGCCAGAGCATGCTGCATATATCACAGGGACTTCCTCAGGGTCTACCCCATACCATGCCACAGCATGGATGGGGAAAGCTTTCTCCAGCCATTTCCTCCCCTGATAAAAGCCAATAAGTGACAAGAAGGGAAGCAGCTATTTAAAAAAAAAGGAACAAAAAGACATCCTCTTGGGAGGAGAAGGATGACAACCTGCTCTGGGAACAAACCACATGGCACTGAAACATATGCTGACACACGGGGTTCATTAGGGTTGCTTCGCTTGTACCTGTGTCAAAATAAAACAGAGGGGCACAAAGACAGGAAAAAAATGAGACTGTGCTGATTTCCAGGATTCAGGGCCAGCCCAAGGCTTTTTGCTAACCTAGGCCAGAAGGGATTTTGGTGCCCCCCCTGAACCCTGGCAACCAGGGTGCAGCACTGCAGGGAGGGGGTCTAGCCACAGGTGGGGAGCAGAGCAGCCCCATCCCAGCCCTTGGCACCTTCTAATTTTTGACACCCTAGGCAACTGCCTAGGTCACCTTTATGGAAGAACAGGTGTATACGTGCTAGGTGGGACTCAATACACCCTCCTCAGAGGGACTGACTCCTGTGAACAAGGCTTCCTACAATGTGATTGAAGGGTGTCCACTCCTCTGCTATTAAGGTACTGTTTACAGAAGACTTTTAGCTCAAGGAGTGACATCAGTTTTTAAACCCTGATGTCTAGCTGATGCTCATGCTCTGAGTAGGGTCTCCCAGGATAAGGTTTTAATGGAGCACCACTCACCTCTGCAGGTGACCAGCTCAGACCAAAACCCCACACTCTAGTTTATTGTGCTGAGTTGCCAGCTTAGCACCATCCCCTCACAGACTTTAAGGTCAAAAAGGGAACCAATGTGATCATCTAGTCTGAACTCCTCCACAATGCAGGCTACAGAACCTCACCAGCCCACCCAGTCAGTAATAGTTGAGAGGTTTAAAGTCCTCAAATCACAATTAAAAGACTTAACACTGAGTTGGAAACCTCACAAGAGCTGGCTACAATTTCCAGCAATGTTATGAGACCATCCCATCCCATTAGACTGCAGACCTTCTATTTCCAGGCCCACACAAAATCCAGAAACGCACAGGCTGCCACTAAAATGGCAACTGCTGTGCCAGGGAAGGGAGATGTTAATAGTGCATGCTAGGATAGTGTAAACCTTGTATATAGGTCCATTACAGAAGCAGGAAGAGGTTTAGTAATACAGGTATGAAGTGATGCATGTGCGCTTACATGCTTGGGCTAGTATATGTATGTGTATGCCCACTTCCCAGACCTCCCATCCCCAGGTGTCACTGTAAACTGGACCATTCTGAGCAACCCAGTAGTTGGTCAGTACGGCAGGCCTCAACAAATCAATGTTTCGGTTGCCACAACAGGCTACTGAAACTGGTTGTCACCTAGCTCCACTGCAGAGGAGTGCCCTCTGGTGACCAAAAGTAAAATAGCTGGCGCCTAGCTGTGAGCCAGTTTTGTCCACCAATGCAGGATTGCTCTACTTAGCATCATTCAACAACTCCTCCCAACAGGTGATTCAGGTTTCTATCCATCAGAGGAGTGAAATTCTGGAACAGCCATACAAAGGGAGCAGAGGGGGCAAAAAGAAACCTAGCTGGTGTCAAAACAGAGCTTGATAAATTCATGGAGGGGATAGTGTGATGGGACAGGGTAGTTTGTCGAGTGACTTATCTACCACCAGGATTCAAAGATATGTCAATGGGACAGTTGATGGGGTGGGTTCTAAGTTACAGAGACTTCTTTCTTGGGTGTCTGACTGATGAGTTGTACCCACATGCACAGGATTTAAGCGATAGCCATATTGGGGTTGGGAAGGAATTTTCCCCAGGGCAGATTGGCAAAAGACTATGGGAGTTTTTTCATCTCTGTGTAGCATGGGGCATCACTCAATTGCTGGTGGATTCTCTGTACCTTAAAAAAGGTCTCTTAATCGTGATTTGAGGACTTTAAACCTCTCAACTATTACTGACTGGGTGGGCTGGTGAGGTTCTGTAGCCTGCATTGTGGAGGAGTTCAGACTAGATGATCACATTGATCCTTCTGACCTTAAAGTCTGTGAGGGGATGGTGCTAAGCTGCAATGTAAGCAGCCCCATCTGTCCAATGGTCAAAAAAGAAGGATGGCAAAAGATGGTACAATGGGGAAGGGAGGGTACAGTGGTCAGATTCTCAGTATCCTAAAAAAGATAAGTTTTCCCCTAACACATGCAAAAAACTCAAACCCCATCTCTGATATGAAATATTAGAGCTGCTTCCACATTCAGCTATATAAAGGCCCCAGCACAGTGCCTAGAGAAATAGCAGCAGAGCTCACTCCATTTCTCTGCCCCTCAACATCACATTAGCATGCATTTATAATGATCACTGCCTCAAAAAGTTTGATTCATGTTTGGGTGTACATGTCATATTACTAACTCATGATACAGTGAAGGAAACCACAGCCACCCACCCACCCAGGAGTCTGGTGGCACTTTTGAAGACTAAAATTTCTCTCACACTAGCATTCATGGCTATATCCCACTTCATAAAATGCCAGAGTGGAGAAAACTTGCATAAAAAAATTACAGTACAAGATGGGAAGATAAATCCTATTACATTTCACTACAGCAAGTCAGATTACTTCTGATTTGCTGAAGTAATCTGACCTGATGCAGTGAAGTAGATTTTAAGTGTAATTTTTCTCTACTCTGGCATTTGATGAAGTAGGAAATTTGTTAGTCTAAGCACCACAGGACTCCTTGTTTGTTTTGCTGACCTAGACTGACACGGCTACGCCTCTGGAACTTGTACACACAATGCCGTCACAAGCACATAGTAAAGAGACTACTCCCAGTTCTAATGACCTCAGGTGCTATCTGGTACCTGGGTAGGTGCAAAATCTGCAGCCAAAAATGTTTTCTACTTGTCACTAATCTCCTGTGGACAAGGCAAAGTGTCCTCAGGGTGGCTCAGAGCACAGACCTTAGACTCACACAGTACAGTTTTAATTGACAGGAAAGTGCTCTAACCATACTTTGATGTGCTTGTTTTGCCCACTCAGTGTTAGGTGTCACCCACTTCCACAGTGTATGTTGCAGAGATTGGGGTAGGGTGGCATATAGTACCTTGCAGTCACCATCTGCTGTGACAGGTTTCTTTTTCTCCTTTTTAAACCACCAGAACAGCAGCTCACAGCATACACTCAGCCACAACAAGGAGCTATAGTGGTGGGCTTCACTGAGCTGTGAAATAATTCTCCCCATTGTTTCAAAAACAGGATGCACTAATTTGCGACAACTGCCTGGTTGCTGTCTGGAGGGAAGCATCTGAGTGTCCTGGGACACAAGACCTGGTGCATTAGCAGCCACTGCTTCATGTAAATCTGTCAGCTATGTTTCCCCATCACAAGGTCTAAAATTAGAGTCTGTTTCCACCCATTGCCACATTTGATTAACCCGAAACCCAGTTTGGTGGCTTAGCGAGTCATTCGTGCGAACATAGTAGCACCTCCTTCCAGTCAGACTTGAACTTTTATTCAGCGTCCAGTGAGATCATAGCCACTGGGCTTCAGTGGTCAGCAATGGTGTAAAGAAATGGATACTTCCACTTCAGATTTGGTGAGAGGGATTAAAGGTCAGAGAGTGCAGCTTGGCCTGATGGGTTGTTTGGCTTAAGTGATCCATCTGAGCCTTCCACTAACATGGCTCCCTTCACTGGATGAAGTCTTGGAGCCAAATTCTTAGCTAGTTTAGGCAGCATAGCTCTACTGAAGTAATTTTGCCAGCCTGCAGCAGATGTGTCTAGTAAGTGCAGCCCAGCTATGAAATGTTTAAGAAAGGTGGACAGGGTCATGGGGAGCCTACTGGCATTCAGACTGAGCAGAGTTAAATGGAAGGTGAGTGAGAAAGCATATGGGCAAGTGCTCGCATCACTGATGCCATGAAGAGCTGGCACTAATTGGCCATCCTGCCTCTGCACAGAAGTCAATGGGCTATGGAGACAGCTCATTTCTTGTGCCCTGGAGCTGGCCAGTCTCAGATCCATCAGTGGGGCAGCACTTGCTGTCCCTGCCCTCAAAGGCAGAGTAGGACTTTTGTTCCTAGAACCATCACCACAAAATTGACACAGAATAAGCCAATTCAGAGCATAGGTGGGATAATATCAGAGTAAGTGATGAGCATAACTAAATCTTTCCTTGTGAAGAATATTGGTTCTGTCACTTCTGGGAGAAGGCTATTCAGATCCCCAGGCTGTGTGCACATGAAGGAACCATCTGCAGGTGCAAGCCATCAGGTGGCCACCATGGGGTTTTCAGGGGAAGGATCAGTTTGTACCTCACATATCCAGCTGTCGTTGCAGCTCTGAGCAGATCCCTCTGGAAACTTGGATGGATTATATTGCTAAGAAAGCATCTCTCTCTCTTTAAAAGATACTTAAAAAGACATTGTATTCCTCTTCCTGCAAAATACAATACAGTTCATGCCAATAATATATCTGCTTTGCTAAAAATCCATGCTTTTTATGCTCATACACCAATTCTTATCTGTGCCCAAGCACAGTAAGGCTACGTAAAAAGTTTTGGATGGAAAGTGACAAAGGACAGCTGGGTCAGTTGTCATGGTGAGAGGTGGGAGATGTAGTAAACCAGGATTTGTTTCCCTGAAACAGACTCCTTGTGAGACTTCAGACAGAGTGACTTTTCCCAGTTAATAGCACTTCCCTACCTCATTAATGTTTGTAAGATGCTTAGTTCTAATGTAGTGCAAATCCCAAGATAAACAGACAGAGGCACATAAGTGGATGGTGAGCCAGGTGTCTATTTGAAGACAACTTGTGCAAGTAGGGAAAAAAACCACATCAAAGAAATATACTGGGATTTTGATATCCTGCTTCCTTCCTCTTCTCACCCCACACAGAAAGCCTGGACATGTACAGACAATATGTAAACTCTGGAAAGTACAAGTTTTCTACAGCTCTGTACGAGACCACATTAAAATGTGTTTTAAGGATGGATTTCAGAGTCTAGATGGGATGCCATGGTGACCAGCATGCTGCCCACTGCTTGTTACACTTCAGTATGGTCTTTAAAAGTTGACTGTGCAATGGATGGACCAGAACAAGATGGGAATAATAATTTTAAGAAAGTGCACAAGAAAGTTAAACACAAGGGAGTTGGAGATACTCATGAGAAATTGCTGTGGATTTGATTGACTCTACAAGGGAGAGAAACTGATTTAATGTAGCCTAGCCAGAATATGTAAAATACATTCAGCTATAGATACACAGCATCATCATACCCCATTGTATTAGGAAAAGAATTACAGCTGAGATTTTCAAAGCAGCCTAGAGGACTTAGAGCCAACATCCTTTAAAATTAATGAAGAGGCAACTAAGCTCTCTAGGCCAATTTAAAAATGTACCAGCCATGCATAGAAAAACTAAATGAAATAATTTAGACGATAACCTTCACCTTCTTTTGCAAGCTGTCCATAAGTATTTTGTCATTTAAAATTTTATATTCTGAATTACTGGTCAAATAAAGCCTGTCAACTCTCTGATCTGCATGTTTCTCTTATTATATTACACGCAAAGCAAACTTCATGTCCCCAGTAGGGACAGCATTAATCCCAAGATAAGGTGGAACTACACAGCCAAGAAACCCTGAGACATTAATTCAAGGGTCTCATCTGATCTCCATCAATTTAAGGACACTTATCAGCATATATGTTACTAATATTCTTGTTCTCATCATAATTAAGTTGTGTATACACCTGGCAGAAAGTTGGGTCATCAAAAATGTATCACCAAGCAACTTCACAACTAGCTTGTTTGCCACTTGAGTGACAAGTTCCATCATGGACAAAAATATATATATTTGTTTTGCTGCTTTGCTAGGACCTGATGGAGCAGATGGTAGCAAGGTAGGAGTCGAGACTCCAGGAGGCAGTGGATGAGAGGGAACCAAGTGGCTTTCATAAGGCATTCAACAATGGATTTTAAGATGAGCTCGGGAAAGTGAAATAATGAAAGCCTTGAATTGCTATTACAGTGGAATGGGCCGCAGATTAATTTAGTAAAAAGTTGTCACAGTCCTGACCTTGAAAGAGTGCATTATAACCAGTCCACACCCTGATCATACTAATAATTTTAGCCTAAGATCTAAGCATGCTAATGCCATATTCTGAGCAAGGGTCCGTCAACACAGCCTAATTTCAAAATGAGTTGATTGCAGTTAGATTCAAAATGTGGCTTCAGGGATACTCAGAATTTCTTATCGTAGCCCACAGGCCCCAAAGTTAGTTTTGTGTGTGTAGTATATAGTGGATACACACATCCAGCTGGAAAGGTGGAATTCTTTCCATCAAATCATTAGATTTCTGACATGCAGCTGTCATCATTTAAGTTGGGTTGAGACAGCCTAGTTTTCTAAATTGCACTTTTGATGCCTCTTGGGTTTCTTCTGATGCATTTTATGAACATTTGTAAAATTCAGTCATATGCAGTCAGCCCTTTAATACTGCAAAGCCCCTTTGTAGGTGCCATGGGTCGTCATTTAGGAAAATGAAACTTAACTGCTGTGCGTGGCTAAGTGTTCTGAACAAAGCAACAATAAATGCAATATTCATACAAAGTAACAACATATATAATGGTTTATGTAATCACACCCACAGACAGCACTTCAGGGCAGGGACCACCTCTCCAATGTGGGGTACAGCACCAAGCACCTCAGCTATGCGAATCATGCAAATAAAATTGCTCATGCACATGTTCCTAACACTAGTAAATACACATAAGGAAAAGTTAAGCATCAAATAGTTTCCACTGCAGAATCTTGTATACCTCCAAGGAAATTAGAACCTGCTACTATTTTGTAGCTCATGGACAACAATTGCAATTGTGCACAAAATGTGCTAAGTGCTGGTCCATTTGCTTAAGTGGAAGGTATAAAGCCTGAACTACCTATGATTTGTATAATAGTCTCCTTTTGTTTTGCTCTGACAAGAACTTTTGTTTAAGCACAGAAGCTAGAGACATACAACCGTCCTCCTACCTCACCATAGCGGTCAAGGCTCACCAACCCCAGGAGAATACAGAGAGCCGTTAGTCCACAGAAGCCACAAAGGAGCTCAGAAATAAGGAAGGCTGGTAAGGCACAAGAGGCAGGGCTAGGAAGACTGGGATGTGGAGGAGAGCTTGTTCAACAGGCAGGTTCCAGCCTCCAGCATCCTTTCAGAGGTTTGAATGAGGTACAGTAGCTGGAGCGGCTTTCTAAGGAGCGACAGCTGAAGTTATTTATTAAAAACCCAACCTTGCTTATTCTGGAAGGGAGGGGTGGGGGTGGAGAGAAGAAAAGGAAGTCATCTCATTCTCTTATCAGTGCAGAGCTGGCAGCTGTAAATGTAAAGTTTAGAAGGGGCAGGGGAGGAGGACCACTCCACCCTCCCACACCATATATATGACATTTCTCTGTCTCATACAAAGGCAGACAAGAGCAACCCTTGGGCCAAATATGGTGAACAGAGCTCCTGCATCCCAGTGGAATTTCCTGGTGCACCTTCCTCCTGATGGAGAAAGGGCTGCAGAATGCAGCCCTAATTCCTTTCCTGCCAGGGGATCCACAAGGGTGGTTCCAAAAATAACATCAAAAACCTCAAGGACAGGCAGTAGAGAGGAAGGATGGGCTTATTTTAAGGCACTCATGCTGGGACTTAGGAACTCAAGTTTACTTCCTACCAGTACCACAGACTCCCTGCGGACAGCAGGGGAGTTGCTCCCTCCCTCCCTGACCCCATTCCCCATCTGTAAAAGAGATAATCCTTTGTCTATCTTGTTGTTTTACACAGCAGCTGTTTAGAGCAGAGTATCTTTTACTGCATGTTTAGAGGGTGCCTAGCATAACGGGGGCTTCTCTGGGCTACAGCAACAGTCATTTCTATACAATCCTGCTGCTTCCCTCTTTACAGAGCAGCACAGCACTCCCAAAGCTCCCCTTTTAAGTGTGGGGAAAAAAAGCAAGGGGTCTTGTGGCACTTAAAGACTAACAGATTTATCTATCTCATGAGCTTTTGTGGGAGAAAAATCCCACTTCAGATGCTTTGAAGAGGGGGAAACTTACAGAACCTTATGAAAATAAATGCAGGGGAGTGTAAGACCTGGGATCTTTTAACTGTGATAGCTGCCACTAGGCTGTAGAGAGCTTGTGTGAAAAGAGGCTGGGTGCTGAGACATTACCCAAGCAGAATCTCAGTGCCTTTAAAATTCTTGCTGCAAGCCTGAACTGCAGTCGGGGTGGACACAGCACCACACTGGTTGGCTACAGCAAATCCAGTAATCAGAGCAACTGATGAGCTGCCCCTCAGTAGCCCCAAGGGTATTTCTTTCTTGACCATGTGGTGAGCAGAGCATGATCCTGCCAAGGAAGAATTTACCCATCCAGGGCACCTGGCTACACACTGGCAGTCACACAAACCCTGAGGAAGAAATGGATTCAGAGCCAGAGTGACAAGGTGTGCAAACTTAACAACATACAAGACAGACAGTTGGCAAAGGACAAAAGCCTGCCCTTAATTTCCTCCACCCCAAAGGATTCACACAGTGAAGGAAAAAAAAAAAAAAAAGCAAGCCTCCCTGGAATGAAGCCCACCCTCACGTGGGCTGGAGGATAGCTAAATATACATCAATCAGGGCATTCAGTATCAAGGAACGTGGCAGGCTTTGCATCTGCAAGCGGTTAGTCCCTTACCCAACAGGCACTTAGCACAATTATGGTTGTTCTGTGGCTAGCCATTAATGTGGCAACTTAGCCATTGAGGGACAGAAGAGATTAGAGGACAGCAATATCCAACCACAGCTCTCAGACTGTGGGAGCCCTCATTTTGGTGCAAGGGCGTGGGCAAGCTGGGAAGTCCCCCACAGCAAAGGCAGAATAGTATGTGCAATCTGCATGGAAATTAAAGAATCCAAAGAGGACTCCAGTCAGGTTCTTACATGGCTTGTTCAGCCAACGGAGCTTGGTGTGGGTGACAAGGTACTAGTGGCCCAGGTAGGCTTAAGCCAGCCCTCTGCCACTGAATCCTTAATGAAGAGGTGACAGGAGTCAGCTGGGAGAGCCTGCAGGATAGAGGCTAGTGAGGAGAAGCTAATAGGCTCACTCAGCCAAGGGGAGCATGGTGGCAAAGGAGGAGCAAGTGCTCAACCTAGAAGGCAAAAGCTACAGTTTGAAGCAAGCTACCCTGATTAGGGGCTGAGACTACATGGCTCTACACTGGGACAGTTGCCTTTTATAGTTGGTGGTGGGGAGCCTATAAATAAAGAGAGCAGTTGTGGGAGTACAGAATGGAGGTGGTTTGTGGGCATAGAAGGTGTGATGAGGGCAAGGGGACAGCGCAAAGCTGCTATAGCATGAAAACCTCCCCTTGTGGCCTGAGAAAAGAACAACTTGCCTCAAACAGCCTGGTTTAGCAGAAAGGAGAGGAGAAGTGATGGACAGAATAAAACATTGAATGTTGCATTGGACTTGGGGATGACTATCTGGAGGGATGTTTGGAATCAGATCCCAAGCTCCAAATCCACCCCCAAATCTGTCTGACTTGGGTCACTAAGCACTCAGATCCTAGAATCTTGTTGGTAAGGGTGGGTCCCCTGAGATTCAGGACCAAGCCATATCATTTCACAGTGAAAGCACAGCTCAAGCCAGAGACCCAAGTCAGGAAGTCTGACCAGTGCAGTATGGATGTGTTAGCACAGCTGAAAGACACATAGGGCCAACCAATTAGTGTGGACACTAGTGTGGGTTTGGAACGCCAAGTCCTATGCGACATGCCTATCAAGGTCAGTTTCATCAGAGGACTTCCAAGCACTTCACAAAAGAAAGTTGTTTTCTCACTTTACAGTTTAGGAAACTGAGGCAGACGGGACTTGCCTCATACTGAGTCAGAGGCAGGGTGTGGAATGAATTCTAGAGCTCCCTACTCCCTTATTCACTGCAGCTGGCCAGAAAGTTTTGGAGAAAGCTTTTTCGGGGGGCTTGGGTAGGAACTGTTGATTTGTTGAAACCACAAACTTGAAGTAGAAACAATTGATAAAGCTTTGGCTGGGAATGTCTCAGGTACAGGATGAAATTTGGGATTAAAAAGAGGGAATAGCCAATAGCAGTGTTTAGAGAATTCAGCTGGAATGTGGGATACTCAGGTTCTAGTCCCTGGTCTGACCTGGGTAGAGCAGAGAGTTGAAGCAAGATCTCTAACCAAACAGATAAACACTATAACCACTAGGATAGGAGCTATCATGGTATGGGTGCGTGTGTCTCAATTTTTCCACAAACCACACACAAAGTTCTGGTTTCACTCTGCAGTGGAATGGAAACAAGCATTAAAAAATCTCAAACTATTCATGCAATGGAATTCTTATTTGTCAGAGGCTCAGCTATTCACACCACCTGGTCCTCATTTCATGTCCCTCTCTTGGTGGTTCTTCATCTCTCAGCTAGAATCCAGGTCAGGGTGGGGCTTGCACGGTAGGATTTACCAGAGCCCACAAATGACTGTCTGGGACAGGCATGGCCAAACTGTAGCTCAGGAGCCACATACAGCTCTTGATTGAAAGAGTGTGCCTCCTGGAAGATCAGCAAATCAATTTAGGAAAGCAGCCCCAGCCTAGGAGTTCAGGAGGGGTTTGGGACAGCAGGGAGAAGCAGTGGCATGGTCAGGATTTAAAAAAAAAAACAAAAAACCAAGAACTTGCCATTAGCCTGCAGTCTTCTACATGGAGCAACAGCCAAGTTTTTACTGTATAGGACTAATTTTCATGGTAACCTTAAGAAATTATTAGAATCTTACATCAGTAGGATCAATATTTGCCCTCTTTCTACAATAAAATTAAAAAAGTATGCAGTGAATTTTAAGTTTAGCCATATAATTTTACCTACTCCAAAATTACTATCTATATGCCTCAGTGCAGCTCTCAAAGGTTTAATAATCAACTTGTGTGGCTCTTGAGTTCCATAAGTTTGGCCAGCCCAGTCTGGGACCTCTGCTATACTGGCTTACACAGGCTTCTTCTACTTGCTTCTTCTCACACCTGAGTTTGAACCTCTACAATCCTTCCTACACACCAGAGTGTGGTTGTGCCAGCCTACTATCCACCAGGCACACCCCTGTACACTTTACCTGGGCCAAAAGAGGGCACATTTGTGCCCTCAGAGCTTTCAGGGGCTTTTGCACAGGTTTCATAATTCAGAGACGTTGAGCTTTTACACAGTTTTTCCACCCCCCAAGCACATTTAGCGCCTGATTCAGGCAAGATATTCAAGCAAAGTTCACATACAATATATTCATGGTTACCTGACTGTTCAGCAATTACACTAATAACCCATAACACCACCACAAAAAAACCAGACAGTTTCAACTAAAGAAATTGTGCCTCCCAATCATAAAAAGAACATCAGAAACATGAGCTAAAGCTACAGCAGGAAGTTAGCAGTCAACACTCCAGTACTACACCTTTTATTTTTCTGCCCACTTTTCAGCTGGTTGAGCTACTCTTCATGAACCGGCTCAACCCATCTTTTACCGTTGCATTGGTGCAAACTAATTCCAACCGTGTCAAAGGAGTTACCTTTGATTCACACCCATATAAGGGAAAACTCAGAATGAGGTCTGATACTCAGTATGATTTCCACCCTTTTTCCTGGTAGCAAGCTGTCTTTGCTCCAATACCCATTTCCATTCTGTGTCTTTGTTACTTTCAAGAAGGTGTTTGACTTGTTTCCAGACTCTGGATTGTGCACAAAAAAAGGGCAGCAGAGAGCCTGTAAAGTGTCTATGCATCACTTAAAGGTCTTAAATCCCTATGGCTTTAAAGGGATATAAGTGGCACATACCCTTCAGATGGAATCTCTGCAAAGAGGTGAATTTCACCTAAACTGTTGGTGTTGATTATTCATTATTTGCGCCATGATTGATCACTTACCCTGCCTCACTGGTTTCATTCCCTGATTGGAGGGCTGAGATATTTCAAGAACAATGAAAATTTCCAAAATGTTTCATGACCAGGAGCCATGGACCATCCTGATCACTTGTCCTGATGGACAGCACCAAGTGCTTAATTAGGCCAGGGTACTGCTCATGAGAAGACAATGACCACACAAAGAGCTGCATCTTACTTAACGATCCACAAGGCCTCAACCCCATTGTGGATATGCAGAAATATCTGGAGAACAATAGCTTATTCCCTAAAGTCATTACTGCATGGAGTGGAAAGCCCCCTACAAAAAGGGGGAACACTAGAGATCCAGCTTCTGCCATGCTACAGAGTGGTTCTTGAAGATGACATTTTGTTTTCTCTTCCACTTTAAGATACACACAGAAAACAGAGGTATTCCTCCAAGATCAGTCCCACAGCCTGTCACCAGACATACATCTGTGCAACCTGGGTTATGATCTACAATGTTCCTGTTCACTGATTGTACAATTTGTTGCCAGTTACACCATGCAGTGTTTCTGTATAGATGCTCATAACCTTGTCTACATTGTTATTATGATATCATGGTTCCTACAACTTCATGAATGGGCATAGATGCGTACCATGTTCAGCATGGTTCAGGGGGCTTGGGAGAGAGAGAATAGCAGCAAACAAGCACCTGGGGGAGAGAAAAAGACACGCTAATTAAGTTCACTGGCTCAGGAGAGACAAAGATCACCTTTCCCTGGGGGGGGGGGGGGACAGTCTCAGAGCAAGTTTTGGGAACAATGAGAGACACCTGAAAGATCTAGAGCTTTTGGCCTGGGACTCTGCATGTTGAAATAATTTCAAGCAAGATCTGGGCCCTTCCTGGTCACAGGTAGAGACTGGCTGTACAGACATCTGACAGCCAAACACCTTGAGCATGAACTTGAACTATGGAGGTCAGTTTAACTAGAGATGTTAGGTTAGCTTTTATTGCATGTTTTACCTCTTATTTCCTTCTGGTTACTCCTGACTCATTTATGCTGTCAGTCTGCCATGATTGGCCATATTCTCACTTAGAGTTGTAATCTGATCAATAAACTAGTAGTAGTTTCATCTAAATCTGTGTGATCTTTAGCAGGGGTTAAAGTATAATTTGGTGGGCCCCAGAACCCTCCTAAATTCCAGGCCTCCTTTACCCACCACAGCTACTGTGCCCCAAATGCCTGTCTCCACCCCAGCTACTCTCCCTGGCCCCCAGTTCACTGCTGCCCCCCCCGAACTCTTCCCAACCCCCCCCCATCTCACCACTGGTCCCCCCCCCACCATGCTGCACTGTCTTCTCCTGCTGCCCTGGGCTGACCCCTCCCCATGCCCTTTCCCCACCAGGCTGGGTCACCTGTCCCCAACCTCACCTCCCCCCACCCCAAGAACCCCTTACCTGGCTGCCATGACAGCCAGCTGCCATGTCTACCACCTTCTGGCCAGTAGGGAACTGCCCTGCCCCCAGGCTGAGGCTCCAGCTGGGAACCTGCTCTCTGAGCAAGCTCAGTGAGGGCAGGCTCCAGGTCAGAGATTTTAAGATCTCCCAGGATGAAACAGCTCCCTGCCCTGCCAGAACACACCAGAATGGCATTTCAAGGCCTGCTATTTTTAGAGGCCCAGCATCCAGCACGGCCCTAAAAATAGAAAATGGAACCGGAAAGCTGAGTTCTGGTGCCCGCTATTTTTAAATTGTGGGGCCCGGAATGCAGTGTTCCAGCTCCATTGTGTATTTTTGAGGGGGTCTGGAACGCTCAGCCCCTACAAATAGTGGGCCCCAGAATGGCGTTCCACCATGTTCTGGCTTACTTCAACCCCTGATCTTTAGAATGGGTGAGCGAAGAAGGCTGGGCACAATACCTTTTTGTTAAATGGATGAATTTGAGTATTATGATTGGGAGTGGGTCCCAATCTCTCTAGACAGAGGCTCCTGTTGTAGTAACTAGGGCCAGGTGTGCTTGCCAGGGGACCATCCTCCAGTAACCAGAGGACATACACCCACTGCTTGGGACTTCCTGCATGCCAAAGGCCAGAATGGACCAACTCAGGAGTGAGTGGTCACTTGATAAAGCGGAGTGAATCGGAGCTCAGGAGTGGGAATCAAGGGTCACAGTGGAGCACTGGACTGATCTGAGGAGCAGGCCATCACAGCCTGCAACCCAAACTGCACACAATTCACTAAATGTAATTTAAGATCCACCCCCCCAGCTATTCCAAGGCTGAATACAGTTCTTTGGTGCCAAGGGAGATGCTAGACGGTACCTCTAGTAATTAACAGCATCAGCAGTTTTTACAACCAGAACATGACTTTCCTTTGTTTACTGCCAACGCTTCCGTGCAAACCCAGGCTTTAAAAGAGAGAGACCAATTTCCTATTTGACATTCAAGCACTTTTCCTCTCAGCTCAATGCTATGTGTGGGCAGATAGTGTTACCCATTAATGGTCAGAAACAGATGCAAGAGATAATAGTTATGATGATACTAAAAAGAAAAAGTAGGTTATATCCTGGGCTGAAATGGGGCTCTACTGGACCACCATTTTCCTGGTTGCTATGATCAATAGATGTCACTATGCTTTATGCTCACCATGCATGTTTACCACCACATTTTGTGAATGGGTTTGGTTTTTTGTTTTTTTTTTTAAGCCCACTAGTTATATCTTGGGGGGGGCGGCATTATAAAGCCACAAAGTTGAGAATTAAAGGCAAACCTACAAGGAACCTAAGCATTTTAAGTTCCAAAACTCAAGAGTACCAAGCCACCTTAACTCTGCCCCTTTGCCTGATTCCAATCTATCCATTTTTATGCAGATCATCCTTTATGGATTTTAGAGGGCACATCCGTAAGTGAAAAAAATCAGTCTTACAACAGGAACTTGCTTCTAAACTTACCATAGCTATGGAGTGGTTACCAGTATTCCATGTGCTGAGGGAGGGGGAATACACACATGCACATGGATTTTCAGAAGAGCCTTAGGAGTTAGGTGCTTAAATCCCATTGGAAGTCAATGGGAGTTAGATGCTTAAGTTTTCCAAGTGTAATGTACGGGGGAGAGCTGCTAGATGAACATTGTTCTGATTGGTATTAAAAAAAAGTGTTTTTCCTTAGGCACTTGCCAGAAATCCTCCAACATGAGCCTAACAACTATACAGCAATGGCAAGAATGTTTTCCCATAGTAAATATCCACTTAAACGCCATAGTAAGCAGAAAAGAGGAAACTGCTATGTGCTTCCATGCTAGAGAAAAGCATACGACCCAAAACCAAACTTCAAACACTGGTAGTTGGACAGTCTCTACAGAGACTAACACATAAATTTAATGTTGAGGAGACTACTCGTATACAATGTTAAGCATGTGTGCAAGGGCTCAGATCCAATTCACCCATTCAGCAAAATTAACCCAAGTGACTCAAAACTGGTTTTGCTATTTTGGTGCAAATTTGCTCATAGACCAGCCAGAACTCTTTGCAGGATTGCCTACCAAGTGACCAGAAGGAAAAGGCAGTTACAGGATTAGGAAATTTACTATTTTTCTCTTCACAGATTCCCTCCCTTTTTATAACGGATTATGCAGCCAGGGCTCCACAACATTTCTAAGCAGCACAAGATCTGCTCTTTTAGGAGAGCAATAAAAACCAAAAAGTGCCAGCAATTGCTCCACCCAGCAATATTCCCCACCTCCAAACTCAGTTCTGAGCACATCTCCTGGTTTATTTCACACTGGTGTGAGGCAGGACAGACAAAGAAGGTGCCAACAGCTGCTAGTCTGCATATTGTATGCAGCACATGGGGGGGGGGGGGGAAGAAGTGTCTGCCCCCACTCCACCCCTTCCCTTCTCAAAAGGAGATCCTGCCAAAAATCCAGATGCTGGAATTATAAACTCATAATGCATGGATTGGAGCCAAGACAGAGTCAACTGTTCAAGGATTCATCTTTTATAAAAGGAAGTTAAAAAGGGCTGGTACTTACATCTTCATAAATGTGATAATAACTAGAGGGGTGTAGACCAGGACATGCCCCCTGCTTCTTCGCCATTTGGAAGTGTGACAGATCCAGTGGGCAAAACCACAAGCCCAGCTCTCAACAGCCCAGTATTTGGGGCAAGGAAACAAATCCAGCTCTTAATAGTGTGGTTTAATGCCCAACTCCACTAAAAGCCAACCTTCAAAGCCCAAGATAGTCATTTAACTCCTGCTTTCCCAACACCCAGTTACCATAGTCTCTGCACTTCCTGGCCATGTCCAGAGCCAGAATGATGAAGAATATGATGAAAAAGGGCCTCCATTCTCACCAGATTTCCAGCTCAGTTCTGCTGATGCCAGAGATTAATAGATGCACATGAACTTGGAACATTCCAACATTCTGGTAGCTTGCATTTCCATTTCCCAAATCATAGTGTAGTGGCTAGCAACCCTGCTTAGTATGCAGAAGGGCCTGGGTTCAAGCCCCAGGGGGCTGGACTTGATCTCATGAGGTCCCTTCCAACCCTTTGATTCTATTCTATAATGGTTACTGAAAGCAGTATGTCAGGGCTAAGACCTTCGTTGCTTTTAGCTGTAGTAGCAGCAGCACGCACTATTCTTTTAGTGTTGCAGACCTGGAGTGAGAACCTTTGAGAGCATAGATGAGATTAGCTTGGTTGCTTTATGTTAGTTAATAAGGTGATCACCGCAGATCATCCCAGAGCAAATTCCAGAGGGGTAGCCATGTCAGTCCTTTTTTTTTTTTTTTTTGGCTGAAATAAAGGTGCTGTGGCATTTTTACAGACTAACAAATTTACTTATTACATGAGCTTTTGCGAGCATAAACCATGTCGTCAGATGTATGAAATGGAAAACATAGCATGTTAACTGTAAATGTATGCATACAGCTAGCTCTTGCTTTCCCTCTTCCACATGGTTTGAGTGAAAGTAGCTTGTTTACTTCACAATGACAGGCAAGCAATTTATCTTTCTGGAATCTTATGACCAACCATTCTCTGTATGTATACATTTACAGCCAACATGCTGCAGTTTCCTTTTCATACATCTGATGAAGTGGAATGTCACCCACAACAGCTCATATGATATATAAATCTGCTAGTCTTTAAAAGTGCCACAGGACTTCTTGTGTGTCTTTGACTTGGAAGAAATGGCTAGTGAGATTCCCAAGGCTGTGGCTGGAACAGCAAGTGTCATATTACGAATTAAGGGAAGCTCACCAAACTGCAGGAACAGGAACCAGCATGGAAAGAATCTTGCAGAAACACAGGTTTAGCTGCCTGGCTGAAATGCCTATGCAAGTGGCTTTTAGAGTTGTCTTCCTTTGGGAGGTTCTTGGCCAAAATATGGGTGATGGTTTTTTGGTTTTTAAAGTTCCTTTGCTCCATCTGGTGGCTAGAAAGTTTTAAACTTTGCTGAACTGCCCACCAGTAGATTCTTCCTCCATGTTAAATGTTAACTAAGCATCATTTTAAAAAGCCCCACATTCTCAAAAAAAAAAATCAAATTACAACAAGACTATTAGAATAGCTCATCCCAAAGACTCATGCCCAAGACTCCTGCAAGGTAGGCAGAGAAGTTAATGGCAAACTTTGGAAAGTGAGAATTTGGGGGTGGGGAGTGAAGGACATTGGGACACCACTGAGAAGCCTTATTAAGTGTGGGATAAATGAGTCAGAGGCCTAGAAGGCCATCAGATGGAATTTCTACTCAAGTGTCTGCACAAACACCCAGCCCAAAGGAGTCTGAGGTTCCTAGGTGCTACTGCAACTCTATAATAAAATCCTATGAGCTGCTCTTGAGTGGGTTAGTGAGACAAGGAGGAAGGTATTTTTAAGATATTGGCTGCAAAAGAAAATCACTTGTCATTGAATTGTCCAGCCTCCTGCAGCCACAAATGCAGCAGTTCCCAACTGCCTTTCCCATCTTAGAGCCATTCAGCACACCCCAGCTAACCCTTCAGCTTCCTCTGGGACTCCCTACACACTCTTGCTGGTCACCCCTGCTCTACCATGCACATGTTCCTGTCTGGATGGAAGCTCACAGATCCTCAAAAGATACAGACACCTGCTCAAAGGGGCATCCAACACCTCAGCAGCTTCCACAGTACTCTTCATGCTACTTCAGTGGCACAGAGGACTCAAAGCATTATTAAATGGGCAACTGAAGTTTGCACTTCAGCAAAGATGAGAGGGCTGAATGGACAATAAAAGCTATGGGCGACCAGATTTCAGGCAGGTCGAGAAGGGTGAGGTGAGGTGAAAGGTCAAACCTTTGCTAGGCCTTTACATGTGCTTTCCTTTTTATCAAGGACAACATGGCCTGAACACAACCCATGGATGACATCACTCTAGATAGAGTGGGAACTGCTAAAGGACATCTGCAGCATTGGAGGAGTTTTGTAGCTGCAAAGATAGGACTCTGAAGAGAGATAGCTAGATCATCCACATGGAAGCATCAGGGACACCCATCCTTAAAGGATAGGAAACCTCTGGCATTTAGAGAATCGTTTAAGCCTTAGAGAGTAGAACCAGGCCCATGCAGTTTGACACTTGGAGGGGCTGAATGATCTTGTCTCCTCCCTGCTCAGTTCAGGAAACAAGAGGTCATCTCTGCAACCACCAATGCAGTGAGCTCAGCCTGTACTCTGACAAAAAGAATTAAGCAGCACTGTTTTTTGACTCAACCACCTCTCCCCACCACCCTCCCACCAAGTAACAAGGATCTTGCAGCCAGGATGTTGTTGTCACCAAATGGATGGCAAAGAAAGGAATTCAACCCACTTCCCCATAGCACTACCCAGCTGAACAAGTTATCCAAAGGCAAGGAGATGACAATCTTAAAGAGGCTCATCTCAGTTAGTCACACATCTGATGCCCAGATAACAGGATTTGGGGCGGGGGGGGGGGGGACAAAACAAACAAAACAGGTCAGAGCAAAAAACTGGAAGATTAAGGAAGCTGGACACAGCTGCTGCCTTCATCCTGAAGCCAGACAAGGCGGCACTCAGCCATGTTAGCCTCAGTTTAAGCTCTCTCCACCTTGGCACTAGAGCAAAGAGGAGAGGAGATTCCTGCTATATCCCACCCCGGCACCTTCCCCTATTGCCATTTGCCAGAGACTGCATGGTCATGTGCATTTCTTCCGGGCTCAAGCACGACTGTCAGATGATACGACACTAACAGCTAATTAAATGAGGGGTTTATTTTGGTCCTGGGCAGGGTGACAAGGCAAAATATAGCCCATAACAGGGCTGCCTTGTCTCTGAAGAGCTGCCAGGGTTATTTTTTTACCTTGATACATCATGAAGAATTGGAGAGGATAAAAAATAAACAAACAAGGCTATATTTAGAATTTCATCAGTGGGAGGGTGGGTTAACACTTCTGGGGGAGAAGACTAATATTTAGGGAAGGGGGCAAGGACAACAGCAGCTTGGGCAACTGCCACACATGGAAAGGACACTGCTTGAATCAGTTGTGGATCTCTTATTTTGGTCTCTCATGTGATAACCGCCTGTTACTCCACAACCTTATCTTTGACTGAGTCCTTCCTCCTCCTCCCACCTGCTCTGCCCAGTAGGAGGCAGTGTGCTGATTCTGAACTGCTGTATGCGCTAGCTACAGGGCATTCTGGAAATCAAGACAAAAGCCAGTCATTTCTTTTAAATTATGACTGAAGGGGATTTGTTCTCCATCACAGCATCATCTTTGGGGAGCTGTGGAGGGCTGTCATCAAAACTGCCTCAGAACTAGAAAGCTTTCAGGTCATTAAAAGACCCATCAGTGATTAACCCAGCTTCCCTGGAAATAAACAGTATGGACAACAACCTGGTCCTCCTATGTGAATGATACAGAGGACAAGCATACATTAGAGGGAAAGGTAGCAAGGTATGGCTCTTGAGCACTAATTGCAGCAGCTCATCCTTTCTACTCTGAGGTCCCTGGTTTGATCCCGCACATAGGTAGCCATCTCAGTTTTTTAAATAAATAAAATCATTCTACAGCCCGCCCCCCCTGCAGATTCACAATATTTTTAAAAAGTGAATTTGTTTGGGGGGTTCTGTTGATGTGCCTCTTGGTTTCTTAGCCCTGTATCAGAAGCGCTACTAGACTTTATCCAGTACACCATGGCATCTCAACTGAAGTGTGCTGGAGAAGCACTGAGTACGATGCACAAAAAACTTGGGCCAATGGAATCAGACAGTACTTTTTAGCACTCTTTAGAAGTCTGAACACTAATTGAATGGGAGATGGTCCACAGCTATTCAATTGGAGCTGGTGTCCAGATAATACCTCCTTGCCCAGAGAAAGGAGATTGCAGACACCCCCATTCCTCAAATCAGGGAACAGACACTTCACATGGGAATGGAGCTTCCCTGAGAAATTGTCTTGGGGAGAGTCCGCCTTGTCCAAGCCTCTCATTGCTCAATTTTCAACATGCAGGTGAAAGGCAGGGCTCCTTGCCCTTGTCTTTGGCTTCTAAGCAGCAATCCTCCATTTTCACACCCTCCCTTTCATTCTAGCAGCAGGCAGATTTCTTGTTTAGCATCTGTTTATTAAGACTGGTGGGGTGGGGAGGGCATCTTTTCTTGTCTAGCTGCTGGCTATAGCAAGACTGACTTTATTTAAGTGCACACTCTTATGTAAAAGCACAGTGGCAATTAGCAGGCAGCTAGTTATAGAGTCATGACACAATCCACATTTAAGAGTTGGAGAATTTCAACAGGTCAGGGATGAGAACGATTTCCAGTTCAGCTGGGGGAGAGAGGGTGAGGAGTGGGATGATTTAAAAGGGACTTCAGGCAACCACTGTAATGATACTCACTGGTCACCTCCCCCAGGTGTTGTAAAGCCAAGGAGGGGGAGACCCTGCTGCTCTGGGACCATCGGAACTGTTCTTTGTAGGATTATTGAAGAGGGAGAGAAGGCTGTCTGTCCTGAAACCAATACATCAGAGCAAAACTCCTCTGTCCCTAGCAAGGACAGTGGACCAGCCTGGCACATAAGGGGGTGTGCAGAAATCCTAAAGCACTGCATCTGGCCCAGGGGGTACCTGGTCTCTGACTAGGGCTCCAAGGCAATATGGTAACACAGATATCCAGGTGGCAGCTCTACTTAAACTGGCCCAGCAGAAAACTCTCCATCCCAATGTAATGCAATGTCTCTTGATGGGTAGTCAGTGATGGGGACTGAACCCAGGACATTGGGATTTAAGCATGAGCCTGTAAGTCAGCCACTAGAGGGGAACAGAGCTACATCATGGGTTAGACAGAAAGTAAAGGTCATTTCCTCCACCTCTTTTCCCTGAGAAGTGAAATCTCACTTATGTACTTTTCCCTCTGCTCTCCACAATCACCCTGCTAAGTGATAGAGATTTTGCACCCAGGCTAGCAAGCTCGCTCATGGCCTCTTCACAAAACCGGTTTAAAAAACCAGCAAGCTCATGTAAAGATCTGGCTATTATATGCCACTGCCCTCCCCTGGGGGGAAACCAGAACTACAAGGCCTCAATGAGCAAGACGCACTGTACTTTGGGAGTAGGGGGAAAAGCATTCCACAGGAAGCTCCCTTTGGGTGTTGGCTCCATTGTCATGACAATAGGGAAGCCCCTAGGTAGTCAGAGACTTGTTACAATTAAACTTGTTACTGTTATTTTCAAGGGTGCACAGTAACCACAGCCCAGAGGTGCCAGCTGAGGGTTACACACACATCCTTCCCTAAAGCCTTGAGCAGACATGCCTGCCCTTCCTCCCAAAGCCAGCAAACAGTCACACGTGCATTCGTTTTTCTCTGGGTGTTTGGAGGGACACGTGAAGAGTTGGCTGGGAACCACACCCTGACCATCTCTTCCGGCACAGGAAGCCAAGGAACAGATGCTTGCTAAGAGATGGGCCCTTACCTGATATGCTATCAGGTCAGTTACAACTGCCAGCAGCCTTCCTAAAGAACCCTGCAGATGTTTCCCACCCCCATTTCCACACCTGCTTTTGCCTGTAAGAAGCTGTAACAAAGACATGTTAATCACTCCTTGCTGCAGCAAGTTCACCAGCCTCAGCCTCCCACAGGGGGAGCTGCCACCACAGGAACCACTGCCAAGATTCACCCAGGAACATCCGCCATAAGTTTCAAAACAGCATCTCAGTCAAAGGCATGGCACAGCCACCAGGAGCAGCAACTGCACCAGGTGACCTCTCAATCCATTTACCAGAGTGTCTGCTGTTCCCATCATGAAGCAGGTGAAGCTATAATAGAGATGGAGTGGGGAGGGAGGAGGAAATTAATCTGTATCCCAAGCACTTGGTTAAATTAACACAAGACATCTTCTCTCTTCCCCCAGAAGATTGTTGACCTTTGCTTTGCATTACACTCTGGGGCAAATGGTGGAGAGCCCCATTGGAACATATGGACTTACCCGAAGGATGAATTTAGATCCTCACATCTAAAGGGATCAGCACTCCAGACTCAGAATAACCATCTGTTAAAGGAAAACCAGATTCCTTTCTCTAGACTCCCTCCTTACGATGTAAATGTTTAAGAGATCAGACAGCAAACAAATGGAAAATATTTGGAAATCGTTCGAATGCCACATGTCAAGAATCAAGGGAGAAATAAAAAAGGCAGAGGGAGAAGGAGAGCTACATATTTCTCTTGTCCACACATTTATGGATGGTGATCCAACAAAAGAGCCTTCCCAGTACACAGCAGAGCAAGACTCCAAGCTAAAACCACTCTGTCACCTCCTCAATTTTGAAAGTAAAAGGTTGGATTGCATATTAGCCAGAGATACAACCACTGGAGAGGGTGGGATCTCCCTGCAGGGCAGTAAAGGATTAGTGCGCTCTCATTCCTACTAAGATCACATCCCTTAGTTGCTCTGAAAACTAAAGAAGAAACCAGATCTTAGAAGAGGGCAAGAGAAAGGCATACTGACTTTGGGAGATTTTCACCCCAGAATGTTAGAGGCAACATCAGAACAGGTGAGACTTGTACAAGGTTTCCAGCTTACTTCCTGGTTTTTTAAATTATAGAAGAAACTGACAGTTCTCTGCCTCTCCCACCTGAAACAATAAGAAGGGAATTTTCAAAGAACAGCCAACAAGTCATCAGATACCACTAGCCAGGGCTCTCCTACACAAACAGGCCCATTCCTTGCTTCAGACAAAGTCAATGAGTTTTGCCAGAGATTTGGCTATGGGCAGGACTGCAGCCATCTTCACACAAAGCCCTTTTCATTTTAACCTCAGACTTACTGAACCTTTCTACAGTTTCTCCCTTCCATTGCAGGTATCCTTGAAGGGAGCAGAGACTAAGTTAACTTACAGCAAGCTCCCAAGCGCCAGCCATCCATGAAATGGTTTTCCTATTCCAACACATTTCTCTGCTTTTCTATCCTACAGGAAGTGGGGTGAGGGAAAGCAGAAGGAGATGTTAAATCTCTTTCCCATATATGTCCCTCAGTCACCATGAGCAGACAAAGCTCAGGTCTTTGGAGAGCACAGTGCATAAACCACAGTTTGCAAAAAAGTGCATATATACAGGAAGCACCCAGTTCCTGATTTCCAGTTTGGTTTAATAAGAAGAATTTCCTTCTTCCCTTCAGACTCATGCAGGAAGCCTGCAAACAGACCAGCTCCATAATCTGATTAGGTTCCATCCTACGCATGTTTCCTGAAACAAAAAATGATTTGCAGAAATTACTTTCCATTCTGACCCCTCCCCCCTCCCAAAGGCAGCAAGTGCAATTCCAGCTAGGAGATCAAGAGCACTGAAGTGCAACTGAGGGGAGGATGCAGTTACTGGATTCGTGCCTAGGAAGACTGCACCCTCCTGGCACTTTCCCCCATGCTCCCTGGAAGGTGGAAGCCTGGTTTTGGACAGCAAGTACTTCCTTAGACTGCCAGTCCCTCAGGGCTGAGATAGTGCCTGAGCAGGACCAAGCACTGTGCTTAATAAATAATGTGAAGCAAGCCATTTGGAGAAGCTAAGATGAGCAAATGCAGAGCAGCTTCTCAGACACAAACTGTATTCCAAGGGTGGCTGCATGGGGTGGTAAGGCAGGTAGAGCCACAAAGAATCGTACAAAGTTCTGTGGCATTCACCACATGCCGCATAACCCTCCACACTCTGTGAGGCCGGTAAATGCTATCTCCACCTCACAGACAGAGCAGCTCAGACTCAGAGAAGAAGCGATGTACCTGGATCTCCCAGAGAATCAGTGGCAAAGCTGGGACCAGATACCAGGTCTCCGCTCTCTGGTCATGCTCTCCCTACAAGGTCACCCTGAACCAGGAAGGAGGCTCATGGTTTAGTCAACAAGCAGCACAGACCACAGCCTGGTGAGTGGGAGAGAGTTCGTTGGAGGGGCCAACAAGAGTTGAGGCTTTCACCAGAGAAGGAACGACCCCAGATGCACACAGAGCACCAGAAGGTGAGCGTGCAGTACCTTTGACTGTCATTAAAGACACCAAGCTGAGGCCAGTGCATAGTGGTCACCCTTCAAGGCACCCATGGTTACCATGAGAGGACAGTTCTTTCCCCTGCTTGCAGGAAGACCCAACTGGGGAGCTATCCATTGGATGGGCACAGCTGATGGATGCCAGCTTTTTAATAGTGACCACAGCACAGGGGTGGCATGCCTTTGTTCTTTCCCCCCATGCCAGTCCACTGTTGACAGGTAGTGGAGTCTCTACGCCAGCTTAAGCCACAGAGGCTTGTGCTTTTAGTGCTGAACGGCCAGGTTCAAGTTGTGCCAGTCATAAGACAGGGTGGGTCATTAGACCTTCCTTAATATAGTTACTGCTCAGAGGACATTATCAGAGCAAAACCATACTCTGAAGGAGCCCTAGCTTCTGCCTGACAGAGCTGGGAAATAGGTGACAGGATGGATAACTTGGCAATTGCCTGCTCTTTTCATCCCCTCTGAGGCAGACGACACTAGGCCAGCATGGTTGTTCTTATCTTCTCCAGGCAGGGGGTCAGGTTGCAGAAATGAAGTTCCTGTCCTTTGTTAGCACCTTTGTTGCTTTATTAAACCATGAAGAGGAAATTCACTTGTTCTCCCTAGATTTGAGAAATACCCTCTTAGAAACTACATTAAAATCTTACTGGAGGAGGGTGGCTCATCTACTCCTGGACTGTGAAAAGTATCCAGTGGGATGGGATGGGAAAGCCAACTCCCTCTTTGGTGCCCAGCAGCTCTTCCAGTTAAACTGCTGCTGCAAATGGCAAGTAGTTCTCTTTGGCAGTGCATGGGACAGATACGGCAGCAACAGAGGAAACATGTTCCAGGGACAAGAGAACATTGTTTGTCTTGTTCCAAAGGGTTAGTCCTGTTAGTCTAGTTCAGTAAAAAAAACTAACTAGGAGTCCTGTGGTACTTAAAGACTAATAAAATTTATTGTGTGAGATTTCATGGGAGAAAATGGGACTCTCCCACAAAAACCCATGCAATAAATAAATTTACTAGTCTAAGTGCCACAGGACTCCTTGTTCATTTGTCTTGCTTTCAGTCAGGACTTAAAACACCTTCACATAGCCAGCTTGACAGATGCAGTAAGATGCTGGGCTAGCAACCAGCTGTAGCAGAGACCTGGGTCAGCAGCCAAGAAGCAAGAGGCTACACTCCTGATTCACTGTGACTTTCTCTAGCTACTACAGTACCAGAGATTGGATAAGTCAGGATTGAAAAGGGGCAGCCTTGTTAGTCTAGTTCAGTAAGACAATCAAGGAGTCCTGTAGTCTATTTGTTAGTCTTTCAGTGCCACAGGACTCCTTGTTTGGATAATTCAGATACATCGGGGAGATACAGAGACCCAAACAAAGTGACTCTCTGGCTCATGCAATAAATAAATGCATCAGTCTTTCAGTGCTACAGGACCTCCTGTTTGTTTTGCTGAACTAGGCTAACACAGTTGCCCCTTTGGTCTCTGGCATTGATACCGATACCAAGTCTAAACCTATGCAAGCCACTGGTCAGGGAAGTGTCCCACGTGAGGAAAATAAGGGTTATTTTGAGGACATCCTAATGAGACTGATTGCCCCTTGCACCAAGCTAAAGCTTATGGTCCTTCACTAGGAGTTTAGAGACAGTGTTGCAGTAGGCTACACAGCTGCCAAGCAAAAGGGACATGCCGTGTCATTCTGATTTCAAGGAATGCTTCCTGAGTTTTCTGAAGAGGCGAAAACATTAGTTTTTAAACTTCCCTTTCAGCCAGCCCAGAAGTTCCCTACCAGCTGCCAAAGCAAGCAGCTATCGCAAATACTGATGGTTAATATTTACATTTGAATTCAGTTCATGGAAATAGGAGGGCTCTCTTCAATGAGAAAGGGAAATGCTTTGAATACAGGCTCCTGGCAGTTTGAGGGAAGACAGGTTTTTGCCATTGTTTCCTATTGCAAAGCAAGGTGAAAAACCAAAACCAGGAAGATTTAAGGGGAAAATTCAAGGCATTTACAAGTCTATTTTGTAGCTTCAACAGTTTAGGTCCCTACTAATGTTGCATCTTCAGCACATTGGGTAACCCAACATATCACCTAGGGAAGGGAAATAAGTCTGGAAAACACACTCAACCAGAGCTGGTGCCAATTTATGGGCTGAGTTAAAGCAGCTCCTGCTCACACTCAAGCAGTTGAAGCATTGAAGACAAAACCTGTAGCTGGAAGGGTAACAAGGACCTTAAGAGGGACCTTCTTGCATGCTACAAAATGTTAGTTGACCAAGTGCTTTGGATAAATTAATTCACAGACCAAAAACTTTCACCCACAACTCAAACTGAACCTTTTCTCCAAATGGAGGCACAACTTCAGGATCCAGGACATATCTGGATTCCAAGCACCCAAAGTTCAGGACTAAAGATTTTTGGTTCAGTCTGTTGTAAGGATGGAAGTATTTTGCCAAGTTCAGATCCATATTTTGAACTGTTAGCTGGGAGTCTAAAAACAAGTTCCTACACCTTAGCCTCCAAGTTCTGATAACTCTCTTTGTTTTGCATTGTTGCATGTGCCACACAAGAAGTGTTTCTGCCAAGATTTCCAGCCCTCTTTTGTTTTGGTTTGGTTTCTCTTTGTTTAAGTCCAAGAGATGCAATAACACAAAGTATTACCAACATTTAAACTTTACCTTTGGACCTTCACTAGCCAAGAATCATGAAGAGCACAGGGACATCCTGTCACTCATGGCTAAGGCCAGGTACTTCTATGTATTCTCTACAGTGAAGCCTTCAGCATAGCACAAAACCTGTTCTCAACATGCTATGCAGCAACTCAACAGGGGTGACTTGTTTGAGGGACTATATATTTTATATTAGTGCAAAAATATGTTTGCCAGAATGCTTAATGGAAACAGTGGACAAAGAGGGAAACCAGGAGATTTTCAGAGACCTTAAGGCAGTTAATGAGAAATGGGAGCATAAATTAATTGTCTTTTTATTTAAAATACCCACCCACTCTGAAGGTCCTTTTAAGCATGATTAGAGATATAAGCACCGATTCCTCCAGGACTTGTAATGGGAAATGGGGTCATTAATTCCCTAGCTCACAGCTTTGCAGGTGCAATGGCTAATAGAGGCTCAGCAGCTTACATTTTCATGTTCCCAGGCCAGTTTTGTGGTGAAAGCCAGGCCCTTTTGAAGTGACTGGCCAAGTTCCTGCTGACTTCAACAGCTACAGGGTTTCATCCTTAGTCTGCTGTAAATTCACATAAACTTACAGCTTGACAAGCCTGTGAACACACTACCTTCTTTAAGACTTATGTTTGCAGTATATGGAATACAATGAATACCAAAACAGAGCTCTTTTTCATTGATGCCTATTTGGAAAAAGAGTCCAAAACCTAAAAGCCAAAAGTGAAGTAGCATCTATACAGGTTGCTTTGAGGATGTCTACATTGCACATTACACTCAGGCTCTGACTCTAGTTTTAACCCCACATCATCTTCCATCCACACATGAATCAGTCTGACTCAGGTCAGCCAGCACTCAGGAACCTTATGATTTGGGTCTACACCTAGTCACTTTGGATACAGCTCAAGCAACAGATCTGAATCAATGTCTGTGTAGCACACTACAGGCATGTTAGCTGGGATCCGGGTCCAACAGCTTTCAATGCTGTGTGCACACTAGTGCTGGTGTGGAAACACCCATTCCACAAGTCACTTTACAATGCACTAAAGACATACCCTTATAAGAGAATAGTGACATTACTAAGAAATGTGTTGGGTTGATTGTGAACAGTCACTGCCACTGTATAATACGTACAGAACCCATTTTGAGTTGGTAACAGTTTTAGATGCAATATGCCTGTAAGAAGAAGAGTTCACATTTGCACACAAGGAATGAAGGATCGGAGGAAGCTCCACCCACTTTTTAATAGAGGCTGCCTTCCCAGAGTTATGAAAAGAAAGCTATGCAGAAGCGTCAGGAGCTGTGCACCATTTGGCCTCAACCACAACTAGGGCTACAGCCTACTGCCGTTAACCATCGTAACGCAGTTCTGGTCATTCCCAGCTCAAAAAGATAGAGGAACCGGAAAAGGTTCAGAGAAGGGCAACAAAGATAATTGAGGGTATGGGACAGCTTGCACATGAAGAAGAGCCTACAAAGATTAGGCCTGTTCACCTTAGAAAAAGAGACAACTAAGAGGGGATATGATAGACATCTGTGAAGTCATGAATAGTGTGAAGAAAGCAAATAGAGAAGTGTTCTCTCTCTCTCTCTCACACACACACACACACACACACACACACACACACGATATTGAGATAGCCGAAAGGTACAACTAGTTCTTCTTAGAACCCATTTAAGTTGGAGGAGGATAGGCCCATCAAGGGTTATTAGCTCAGATGATCAGAGACAAGCTCATGCTCTCAGTCACCCTAAGCCTCTGATTGCCAGTGACCAGGAAGAGAAGACAAGGTGGGTCACTCCAACTGCCCTGGTCTACACTCCTCCTGAATCTCAGATACTTGCAGTAGTGTATTAGGGATAGGGCAGGGGAGGGGTGGGCCCCTGGGTACCAGACTGCAGGAGCACCTGGCCAGCCCTGCACCACGGCCAAATTAAAGGGGCCCTAGCCCAGGCTGCCCAGTTTCAGGGCCCCAGCCCTACCCCACACCACATGGGCCAGCCTGGTGGCAAGGTGGCACCCAGCGCTAGAGAGGGCCAGCTCTGGGGACAAAGGCTGCCTTCTGCAACGTTCTCACCCCAGCCAACTGCTCTGCCCCCAGGGGACAGGGAGGGCCAGCATGTGGCTGCTGTCCTCTGGGAGCAGGACTGGCTGCCATGCAGGGCACCACGGGCCACCCTGCCCCTAGGCACTAGAGAGCAGCTGGTCTACATGGTGAGGGGATGGGGCACAGGGCTCCAAAACTGGACAGCCTGGTCCAGAGCCCCTCTAATTCAGCCCTTGTGTAGGGCCCACACATGGCCCCTTGCAGCCTGGTGGACCTGCTGGCTAGGGTGGAGCAGGAGCACCATGAAAGGTGGCTTCTAGCCCCAGGACTGCCCCACTACTAGGCTGGCACATGCAGTGCAGGGTGTGGGGCCCCAAAATTGGGCAGCCTGGGGTCCCTTAATCCAGCCACGGTGTGGGGTTGACCCAACACCCCCTGCAGTGTGGCAGCAGTGCCCTGGTCCCTACAACCCCCCCCCCCCCCAAGCTGGGACCTCTCTTGCCCTATGCAGATGATCTTCAAAGTGTCTGACAGTGGGATTTTTCTCCCACAAAAGCTCATGCAATAAATAAATTTGTTAGTCTAAGTGACAGGACTTTTTTACCACACACACACACACACACACACACACACACAGTAGGTTCATAATCTGCCCCCATGAATTTACATTTATTACAGAATTGGTTTCTAGAGCTAGTGAGAACTTTTTCAGCGAACTGTTTCAGCGAAAAAATCATGCTTCGTAACTGTTCAAGAAACTGCATCTGTTTTGACAACTCTCAAAACACATTTTTGGAAGTTTTGAAATTTCTGAAGTATCTCATTTTGATATATTCAGTGAGAATTTTTTTAAAAACCTTGAAACAGTTTTGTTTTGAAATAGTAAATTTAGGCCAAAGGGTTTAAAGTAAAGAAGGTTAAAATTAAAATGAAGTGTTTTGTTAGACACCAACTGAGGAGCAGGGAAAGGTTTTCAGGTTTTGGTGATTTTTTTTTTTTTTTTTTTTTTTTTTTAAGATGGGATGGGAAGACCATTTCTGCTCATTTCCTCCACCCCTAGACCATGCACTCCTTGGGAATGGAGGAAAGTTACAGCCTTGCCTGCACATAATTGGGTCCCAAAGGAACCAGCAAACTGATGAGTAGGGCTCAAATCATCAGAGGTCACAGAAACCACATGAGTGCTGTTGGCATCTCCTTCCTAGGAGCAGACCTCAGGATGAGTAGGAGCTAAAGTCTGTCACAACTGAAAAGACCAGATTCATCCATTCAGATCTACATCACAGCAACAGACCTTTAATCTCATTGGAGTGGATTTAAGCACAGGACTGGGGAGTTCTTAGACTCCTGACTTCTCAGCAACCCAGCAATGGCATTTTCAGCAGAGCCCTGCTGCTCTCTAACCTTGCAGATTCAGGCATTTTATTAGTGATGGAGCAGACACTTAACAAGGTGAAGTGGTGAAAAGAAGCGACCATTCTTTCATTGGGCTGCCTTTGAGAGCCAGTGTAAAACTTGACAGAAGACTCAGGCTGTGTTCACATGTAAACTCTTATTTTGAAATAAAATCCTTATTTCAAAATAACAATTTGAAATAAGGGAAACCCTTAAAGCGAAATAGCATGTCCGGACACAGGACTTGCCATTTCACTTCAGGAGAGGGGCAGCATGGGAGGTGTGGCATCATAGCCCCCTCCCTGGGCCATGCCCCCACCCAGTATATAGAAAAAGGAAGGCACCCTGGGAAGGAGAAGGGCAAAAGTGTTATTTTGAAATAACTATTATTTCAAACTAACATGTCCAAACGGTGTTAATTTTAAAATAACTGCTATTTCAATCACAACCTAGGTTTTATTGTTCCAAAATGATGGACATTATTTCAAAATGACGGGGTTCCGTCATTTCGAAATAAAGAAATGTCATTCGGACATGGCAACATTTATTTCAAAACAACAGTCATTGTTTCAAAATAAGAGCCTCATGTGGACATAGCCTAAAGTTAGGAGCTTGCTATGGCTTTGAGTTTTGGTTTTTAGGCAACAAACTCATTTCCCTCTACTTCAAGGCTGCAGATACTAGTCAGTTTACAGACACGTGTGTGCACACACCCTCTTGGACAACCCCCACCAAGTGCCCTCAAAGGGCAATAGAGTAGTGTGATCAGTATCTGTTCTCTCTCATGGGGGTGGTATTTAATTTTAATGTGATTTGATTAAATATTTGTGCAATAATAAAAAGGAACTAGTTTTCCTGTCACAACCCTACATTTTCCTTTAAAGGAAGAGCAGTTGCAGTTCCAAAGGGGTAGCCATGTTAGTTTAGTTCTGCAAAACTAGCAAGGAGTCTTGTTTGCTAGTCTTTTAAGTGCCACAGGACTCCTTGCCAGTTTTATTACACAATGGTATCTTCCCAACACAGCCACAGCCAAGCACGAGGTGCGCCCAGGTGTGTCGAGTGACTAGTATGGCTAGTTCCAATGCTAAATTCAGTTGTGTGTCTTCTCCTTCCCCTTCTCCCCCTCCCCCCATACTTTGTGGCCAATTGTTTGTTCTGATTTTGTGTCTGGGGACGAGGATTTGTACAAGTACTGCATAACTGTCCAACTCCCACTATCATCATGGTCCTGTTGAAATCAACAGGATTGTGTGTAAAGCAAGCAAGATTCAACCCTTAAAATACTCAACTCTTCATCACTATCCAAGACAGACACTTAACTTCCCCTCCTTTTCTGTGCTCTCCTATCTGTAGGCTTTACAGAATTCGATTTTTTTGAACAATTGACAGATAAATGCCAATTTTTGATCAATAGTTTTCACATGAACAGAATTTGGGTTTTAAGCATTTTCTGCATCATTTTTGTTACAGTTGTGAACAATTATGGGGATGGGAGGCAGGGAGATTAGACCATTATTTAATATCAGTTGATGCAGAGATTCAAAGACAAACTCAAAATGTCACCATCACATCAGAAACATACCATATAAATATCCTTAAACCAAAATAAATTCTTAAGCAGCATTTCTCTTACTTTGCCTATCTGTACACTTCAATCATTAGTGGAAATATTCTCTTCAGTGCATGCATGTATGCTGGCATCCATACTGACTAACCTTTATTAATGAAGAATTCATACTTACAAATCTAGTTGTTTCTAAAGCAATGCTCATCATGCAGGGAACTTGCTCTCCAGTTTGTATGTCATGTGCCCTTTAATATCCCTGTATAGATGGCCAATCAGACATGATTTTCAGCAGCCCATTTTAGGGCTATCCATATGCCAAAGCCCTCGTGTATTAATTCAGTTTGCTCCTTCCTTGCATCACCTACTGCCCAATACCTTAAGTCCCAGCACCAACGCAAATGGGACTTATGACCATGAGTTTGAAGTTGGAAGGGTCAAAAATAGCCTACTGTTGCTTTGCACAGAACCTTCTTCTTACTGCAGAAAGAAGTTGAAATGCTAGGCTGAAGTTGTGTACTGGCAACTGAGCCCAAGAGCAAATGCTTGTGGTTTCCTGGACTGATGATGCTTCACATTACATTGCCACAGGCGGAAAGCCATAATGGGATAGCACACAACTGGGCCCTGACATCAAGCAGGTCCTACTTTAAAAGTGAAGTGACACAATGAAGCTAGTTCAAAAGAGGTAGCTAGTGTCCACAGATGTGGCATTTCTCGTAGTGGGAGATCCAAACCCACCCCCATTCTCCTGCCCCAAGGATTTAAAGCCCAGGCTGGCTGTATCTTGCACAGCCCTGTGCCTGAATTGTGACCCACAGTCCAACTCCTGTGCACACTTTCCTGCAGGAGTCCAAGCTGGCAATCACCTCGTCAATCTTTTGATGCAGCAAGTATATATAGCCATAGAGGTGCAGCTTGAAGCAGCATATCAGCCTGGGCAAGAGTCACTGACTGATGAGAACCCCTCAACCTTGCCACAGCAGGACAGTCTTTTAAGAGCCTGGCACTCACTTTCCAGCACTCCAGCTGCCATCCGTTGATAATACAGCCTGTAAGCCTCTTAATTCCAGAGCACCTCTTAATTCCATGGGCTCGCATGCAAGGCTGAAATATTAGGCAACAAAGAAAGCCGGCAAACCAAATGAGAGAGACTGCACATCTATTGCCCTTTTCACCTATGCTCCTCAATGAGTTTCTACAGGCACTTATTAAGCTACACAAACACCCTTGCTAAGCAGGTATGACAGCCACTGACTTGGCAGGTGTACTAGGGACAGCAGAAGCTAAACATGCAAGTCTCTGCAGTCTAAACTAAAGAGCCAGTTGCTGCAGCTGCAGCCTGAAACAGAACCACATGATTTCTGGATCAGGCATGGAGGAGATCCATGACACATACTGGACTAGTGAGTTATACCTGCACTGGGACATTATTTCATTTAGCGTAAACCCTCACAGCTTCACAGACGCTCAGCTGCCATAAGTCACATAAGTTTGCTAAAGTCAACAGAGCAGGGAGGGCATACACCAGCTGAGGATCTGAATTGTTATCCCTATTTTACAGGCAGAGAAGGTGAGGCAAAGAATGCTTAATGCAACTTGCTCTAGGTCAGAGAGCTAAGGTTAGAGCTGAGAATAGAACCAAGAGTCCAGATTTCCAAATCAGCAGACATTGCTTTCATAACCAAACACCAGCCAGTTTAGTGCCTGGTCTCTACTTTTCACTTCCCTGTTATACTCTTGATCATAGCATGCATACAGCTCTCCCTGCAGGAAAGCATCTAGGCCAACTTCAAACCTTTTCCTTAAAAAAAAAAAAATAAAGGACTGTGAAGATCCCAAACCATGAACAAATATCTACTACCCAGAAATATTTGGAATGAAGGGAAAAATTCCTTCAATTACCATCCACACCCAGGGACATTTATGTTGTTGTTGTGCAGTGGTTCTCAAACTAGGGGCTCTGACCTCACAGAGGGTTTTGAGATTACTGTGGTATGGTCACAAATTACCAGCCTCTACAATCACCAGTAATGGTGGCATGGCATCAGGGTTGTCATCAATTTTGGGGGCAGGAGGGTCAGAGCCTGTTTCAAAGGGGGCCACCAGAAAAAAAAACATTTGAGAACCCCTGAAGGAGTACCATTTTTGACCAGGATCCCACAATGCTAGGTGCTGTACAAACAGAGCAAAATAATCAGCCCTGACCTACAACCACTTCAGAGTTTAAAACAGCAGTCCCTTGTGGTGTTGCTTTCCACCATTATCTCCCTCTACTCTGACAGGAGAGCCTCCCACTTTTAATGGGGGGGGGGGAGAATCTTTGAGTTAGTCTTCCTGACAAACCCCAAATGCAAAGCTGCTTGGGAAAGGAATGTGGGGATGTTAAGAAATCACTGTACAGTCATACAGGGCTAGGCAGGTGTTTGGGGTTCATAGGAAACCAAGAGAAAGCAGGGTGCATGCCAAAAAGAAACCCTTTGCGACATCTGGTTATCCAGTTTACACTCACTGCTCAGGAAGCTGATTACTAGAAAATCTGAAAGATATAGATACCAGTAACCCCATTCCCTTCCCTCCTTAGCAAAGCCCCCTGCTTAATAAACTCATGGTCCTCTACTCTGAGCCCCAGATGAGGGCACAAGATGTTTTGTGCTATCAGAACACCAGTGCCTATGAAAAGGATAAGTAAATGAGGCTCTTCTATGGAATGAAGACAGGACAAGGGCTTAAGTCAAGAACAATCTTGCAACTGATTACGACAGAGTCCGATTTAGGCCTCAATTATTTAGGGAAGGCATTCAAAGTTGGACACCATCTCCCCCCCCCACACACACACACACACCTCAGATGGAAAGCTTAGAGTTTGAGTCACTGTCAAGAGTCCTGTGGTACTCTTAAAGACTAAGATGAGCTTTTTCATGGGAGAAAAGTCCCACTTGGTCAGCCGCTTGAAGATGGGGAATTTACTGAATGGGAAGTGTGTTTATTTTCTTCCCCTTCCGTAAATTTCCCCATCTTCAAGCATCTGACCAAGTGGGACTTTTCCTCCCACAAAAGCTCATGAGCTAGACAAAATTTATTAGTCTTTAAGAGTGCCACAGAACTGTTTGTTTTGCTGAACTAAACTAACATGGCCACCCCAACACTGTAAAGAAAAACAGAAGCTGTACTGCTTACGTGCTAGCGTGTACACTTAATCCTGCCTTCACTGAAAGTCAGCTCAATTTTAGCTATGGAGCAGCAAACACCACTTCCAATGTGCATATGAAATAGATAACCCACACACATTATATATGTTACCAAGATCCAAAGGGGCAGTCACATTAGTCTCGTTCAGTAGAACAAACAAGAAGTCCTGTGGCACTTGGAGATTAACAAATATATTTATTACATGAGCTTTCCTGGGAGAAAAATCCCACTTTGTCAGACACCCTGCAAGTTCCCCCATCTTCAAAGCATCTGACAAAGTGGGATTTTCTCCCAGGAAAGCTCATGTAGTAAATATATTTGTTAATCTCCAAGTGCCACAGGACTCCTTGTTTGTTTTACAATACATATGGAAATCAACTCTGTTTTAACCACATTGAGCCCTACCCATGGCCACTCAAACAGGTTTAAAATCAAGTCCTCTTGGGAAAGGACCCCGACTTTGGAGAAAGCTCCCTTTCTGAATGAAAGGAAGCAGAAGCAGAGCAAGAGGCATGCAGCAGCCCTGTAAGTTCACTCCCCATTGGTTTTGTTTTAAGAAAAGCACCTTGTTGCTTTGCCCACTGGGAAGAGAACAGCCCCAGAAAGCAGAATTCTGGTACTAAGATCCTCCTTTATCCTGACCAAAACAGCAACATCTTAAAATCCATTTTAAGTCAGTTCCTCCTCCTTTCACCCCCTTTCCAAATTCCTGGCTTTAGCAATGCGAGCAGTAAAGGCCCTTTAGTTTTCTCAATTCTTTTCTCTGCACAAGTTATGGCCAATATCAGCTTAAATGCCACTTCGCACCTTCCGCTTCCTTTAAAACGACATTACCTCAGAGGATTGATTAGAGACGACGAAAGACATCTTGCAAGCTCCAAAATACAACACACATCAGACGCAGCATTTAAAACAGAACAAAAAACACCCACAAAGTGAAAACTTTCCAGACCTTAAGGAGACATTCGCTTTATTTCCCCTCTCCTATTTACTGCACAGCTCACTGCGGAAAGCTTTCAGTCTCTTTCTACTAACTCAGCAACCTTAAAAGACAAAAAAAGGAAACACCAGCCAGAGAGGACGAGACAGACAAAACAAAAGCCCGCCCTTAGAAAACAGACGCGACCTGCCGGCCCCCCGCTCTGGGGACGACGCCTAGGTACAAATGCCCCAGGCACGGCCCGGCAAGCCCCGCCGGGGACAGCTCTCTGCCGGCGCCGAGTTCGGGCTGCTCCGGCCAGCACCTGATCCGCCCAAGCCGGCGCCCGGGACCGACCCTGCGGGGCAGGAAAGACGGGAGCCCCCCGGGCGGCGGGCAGAGACCCCCGAGCGGGAGCGGGCTACAGCCGAGCCGAGCCGGCTGCAGGAGGCGGGCGGACTCACCTGCGGGAAGTCATGGCCGTGCCGGCCCGGCCGTGGGAGCTGGGCGGGAGCGTCGCTGCAGCAGCCGCGGCTCTGCCGAGACTTGTGTGAACACCGGCGCGCCGCCGCAGCAACCCAAGGCAGGCGAAGGGGCGGGGCGGCGGCCCAGCCACGCCCCCATTCCGAGCCATATATGGTATGGTCACACCCCCTTCCTCGTCTCCTCGGCCAGGCATTGGTCGAGGGGGCCGGGCGTGCCCCGCCTCCTCCAGCTGGAAGGGGAACCCACGTGTCAGCGGGGGAAAGCCCTCCCTGTGACGAAAGAACCCCCGCCCTCCGCTGCCCCGCCCCTCTCCATCTTTGCTTGGCAACTGGCACCGCCCAGCAACAGCCGCCGCCGCTCTTAAAGGGGCCGCAGCACCGGCCGCAGTGGCCGCCGCCGCCCGTTCCCCGGGGCCGGGCCGGGGCCGGATTTAGCCAGGAGCCAAGTAAGCCAGGGCTATGGGCCTCCTAAATGTGTCATGATCACGGAAATGAGGCTTTTTGCAAAATGCATGTTTTATTTAGTTGTTTTTCATTGCATCTTTGCTTGTGTACATATATCTGCACCTATGCGTTATCATTTCTTCTTTCATTACCCTCTCTGCTATAATGTGAAAATAAGGGAGAGTCTTGTGGTGCTTAAAAGACTCACCGATTTATTTATTGCGTGAGCTTTCATGGGAGACTAACCATGTAATACCCCTTCTTCTCTCTTTCTCTCTCGCTCTCTCTTTTTAATGGCATTGGGCCTACGAAGCCTGACGCAGCTTGAGGCCTCCGCGTGTCTGAAGTCAGCTCCCGCTTTGCTGACCCCCAGCTTCCCAGGGACAGGCCGGCTGAAGTCTGCACACTCAGCAGGGAGCAACCCAGGCCCTGTTCCTAGTGCTCCCCTCCCAGGGGTTAAAGTGTAATGGGGTGGGCTCCAGAACCCTCCTAACTGGGTGCCCCCCGCATGCCCAGGCCCCCTTCAGGCACCACAGCTACTGCCCCCAATATCCATTCCCCTGGCCCCAAAATCCACCCAGTGCCCAAAACCAACCCCCCAAATCCATCCCCTGCCCAATACCCACTCCCCTGGCCCCCAAATCCACTCCCAAAATCTACCCCCTACCCCCAATACCCACCCCCAAAATCCATCCCCTGCCACAATACCCACTCCCCTGGCCCCAAAATCTGCCCCTTGCCCCCAATACCCCCCAGCATGAGTCAGGCCACCGCAGAACTTACTGGCAGTGGCAGGCCCCTGCTCAGGGCTGCAGTGCGGCCTGGGATCGGCTGAAGTGGGGAGTGGAGACAGGCCCCGGGTTGGGGCAGGGCCTGGAAGGTGAGGGGTTTGGGGCATGGCTTGAACTGGGGGGGGGGCTCTTCCCAGCGACACCTCCCCCCTGCCTGCCAGCACACTGCAGAATGCCTTTCCGGGGCCTGATATTTTTAGGGGTCCAGCCTTCAGGCCTCTAAAAATAGAAAATAGAACTGGAACGCTGCATTCCAGGGCCTGCTATATTTCAATGGTGAGGCCTGGAGTGCAGCATTCCAGCACCATTTTCTGTTTTTAGGGGGCCCAGAACGCTCAGTCCTTAAAAATCGTGGCCCCCAAATGGCATTCCAGGCCTTTTCAGCTAACTTTAACCCTGTCCCCTTCCCATCCATGGTGCTGGAATCACCAGGGCAGGTGGCCATGCCTGGAGTAAATACCTTCTGTGGCAGGGACACATGTTGTATGGCTCAGGCCCAGCCACATCCTGGCTTGGGTGCCTGGCACCCTGGCTTAGTCGCTGGAGGACATCAGCACTCCCCAGGCAGAAGACCAGCAATCACATAATGAGAGTGATGACTGTGTGGGCTGTGGACAGACCTGCGTTAAATAGAAGCTTTGGCCTGTGATTTTCATACAATCGTCCTCTGTGTTCTGGACACCTTTGAGCGGGTGCCTATGAGTGCTGTTCAGGAGCAGAGAGAAAGAGAGAGCGAGAGACCCATCCTCTTGATCTACTGGCCACTCTTGTAACCTTGTTGCTACTGAACACATTTTCCTACTTCCCTTCTATACACCAGGCTGCTGCTTTCCCACTGGTGTCTGCGGGGTTTTCTCTGTACACGCAGGGTTAAAGTAAGCCAGAATGGCCTGGAATGCCATTCCAGGGCCCACTATTTTTAGGGGCTCAGCATTCCAGGCCCCCTAAAAATAGAAAATGGTGCCGGAACGCTGTGTTCCAAGGTCCACCATTGAAAAATAGTGGGACCCAGAATGCAATGTTCCGGTTCACTCTCTATTTTTAGGGGCTTGAATGCTGAGCCCCTAAAAATAGCAGGCCTCGGAACAGCGTTCTGCTGCGTATTCTGGTAGACAGGGAAGAGGAGCGGGCTCCCCTGTGCATGCACAGGGTTCACAGTTTCCTGGCTCAGTGCACTGCCTGTGAGTGTGGGGGTGACCCGGCTCGCACTGGGGGGGGGAGTCTTGGGGCTGCCTGAGCCGGGGGTGGGTATTGGGGGCAGGGGGTGGATTTTGGGGACAGGGGAATGGATATTGGGGTGTATTAGCTGGGGTGCTTGAAGGGGGCCTGGACATGCAGGATGGGGGCCCACCCATGAGGGAAGGGGGCCCAGCCAATTAGGATGGTTCCAGGGCCTGTCAAATTATACTTAAATCCCTGTATACGTGCACCCTTGCAAGCCACGCTGAAGGCTGCACTAGCCTCACCCCCATAAAGCAAGCAGGATTTGGGCCATGTTTAGAAAAGGACTTTAAGATCCTTTTGGATGAACTAATGTGTTTAAGACATTAATAAAAAAGCGTTGACTATCTAGGAAAAAGAACCCAGGAACTCCTACTTTTCTAACCCAGTCTACCTTATCATCCCCTCTTATCACATGCTCCTAAGTGCTTCCTGCACATTAATTATGTCACAATGATTTCCCAGCCAAGGAAAGCATAGCTCCTGCTCTCTGTAGCTTTCTTTGGTTGCATTATTTGCTTAATGTATTCTGATGTAGTGTTTATCTTCCTTCACAGTTCATGGCCTTTGTGTATGTTCTTTTCCCCGCTACTGGATTAAGGTAACCTCATGTGCTCCCCTAAAACAATACCACTTAATTGAAAGGTCAGGACTGCCACCTCACCTTTCCTTTCTATGTTATCATCTTATCGGCTTTAATTGCTTGGTATGGGAGCTAACATAAGGATGCCACCTTTCAAAATAAATAAATGAAATAAAATGGATTTCATAATTACTACATGAAACAGCAAACATTTTGGTTATATAATTTGCTACAATTGGAGGGTTGTGATTTTGGCTTTCATGATCAAAGGCCACAATAATTCAACCTGCTACAGCAAGCTCTTAAATCAGGCTGCCAATAAAGAAAATTCACTTTCAGTTAATGAATTTAGGATAAAGCTGCCCACTGTGCCTGTCCAATACCAAGTAGGAATAAAAATATGGCACCTATTCTAATATAAAACCAAATAGGTGATGTAATGCTACCAGCCATGTAAATATAATATCAGACATTTCAAGGGGGGAGAGAGAGAGAGAGTATATGAAGGGGCACCTTATCATCCTTGTGCCCATGCAATGATACTAGAGAGAAGATTAGGCTTCAATTTCAAAGAAACAAATACAACAGTGACCACTTGGCCTTGGTACAGCTCTTAAATCTGCAGGCCCTCACTCTAGATTTCCCCCTTTGGGTGTCTGATGGAAGTAAGCAGCTGGCACTTCACTGGTTAGAAAATGCAGAGGATGCTGAAGACTCATTCTGTGAGCCAACTGCTTTACAAACCAGCCACTAGAGCAGTGATTCCCAACCATTTCAGTAACACAGCACACTCAGTGAGACACATCTACAGCACACCCACTTTTTTAGCTGAATTGATTGCTCATAAACATCACATTTACTTACATTTACTAAGTTATGGTCTTATTAGAGAAGTTTGCAACATAGTGCATACAATAAGCTAAAGTAGGATCACATGCATTAATGTTTCAAACCCACCAGAAAATAATACACGTCATCTCAGTTTTGCTGTTCGGCCACCTGTGTTTAGAATGCTAACATTTTAGAATCGAAAGACTGATAGATACTTTACTTTTAAGTCAATGATTAATTTTCACAACTTTTATGAGTTGTAATTTTGGTTGGATAGAATATTGTTTAAGATAGAACAATCTTGTTTTGCAAATAGTGTAGTGGCTAGCACCTCTGCTTAATATGTGGAAGGTCCTGGGTTCAATTCCCAGGGGGCTGGACTTGATGATCTCATGAGGTCCCTTCCAGCCCTATGATTTGATTGATTGATTGATTGTTTTACTTTGATTTTCAATACCTTTGTACAAAATGTCATGGCACACTTGGACAGTTCTCATGGCACACTGGCTGAAAACCAATGTGCTATAGGGCAAGATAGTAACAAGCTGATAAACCTTAAGTAGGTCTGAGTCCATGCACTAACGAGAACAGTAGTTCTCAACTGTTGTGTCGCGACACAGCAATTGACACCACACTGTCCTGCTCCCAGTTGGAGCACCACAGCTGCCCACTTGCCTTACCTTGCTCCCAGGCTGAACAAGGCAAGGGAAGCTGGCTGTGGCAGTGCTCAGCAGTCTGGAGGCTGCCACGCTCCAAGAGAGTAGAACACCGCAGCCTCCAAGCCCCACTGCTGCCAGTGACTTGCTGGCACTGGGCACACAGGGCTCAAGCCCCAAGTCCCAGTGCCAGTGCTCTGAGTCTCTCTGTGGACTTGGGGCTGGCTGCAGGATCCAGCGCTGGCCCCGATCATGGCTGGGGACCCAGGGACAGGCCACCTGTAATGTGAGTGGATCCGGCTCCAAACCCAGCTGGAGACTGGTGCAATCTGGCCCCAACCACAGCTGGGGTCCCGGGAACAGATCTGGTATGAACCTAGACCCCAGCGGAGGACTCGGCAGCATGCCAGATGCAGCCCTGACCCCAAGTAGGGACCTGGGGCTAGGCTGGTGGCTGTCCCTATCAGGATCTGGCCGGGGCCAGGCCGCTGGCTGGCGGCAGCAGGAGCACAATCCAGCTCCTGGGTTGGGCCCAGGGTCCGGACTGGGCTGAGGCAGAGCCTGAGCAGCAGGGGGACAGGCCTGGGCTCAGGCCCTGACCCTTTTCTAAGGGCAGCAATGTCCTTGGTTGCTACCGACTCCCCCCATCCCGCTCAGCCCCAAAGCAGGGCAAGGGGACTTGGCAGCAGCAGCACTCAGGTTGAGCGTAGTCCTGAGTTTGCAAGGGTCTTTGCAGCCCCAGGAGGCTCCCAGACCTAGTGCCAGTGTAGTGCTGAAAACTGGGTCTTGGCAGATTTTCTTACTGTCCAACCAAAGTAACAAAATCTGCTGAAACACAGTTTTCAGCTCTACACGGGCTCTCCCCACTCTGCTCAGCCCCAAAGCAGAGCGCAGGGAGCTGGCAGAGCTGCTAGCACTTCCAAGGCTGAAAGGATGTGGTACTGGGATGTGGTAGCAGGGTGGCTTGGTGTGTTATGCACAGCTGGGAAGCTTTCCAGCTGTGTTGCAACCCTGAAAAGGTTGAGAACCTCTGGACTAGAAGCTAATAGGTAGCACAGCTGCTATTTTTGTTAAATGCGGGAAGCCTGGGTACTGTAGACCTGAGGGATGCTGACTCGAGCATGTTTATATCACATCTTTCACCAGAAGGCTCACTCCAAAGTCTGTGGAAGGTGGTAGAAGAGCTGACCACTCCTTCAGAGCTGGGAACAGGAAAATGACGTGTGAGAGCAGAAAAGGGGGAAAGAAAAAGCCTGCATGATGACATATGCAGTTCAATGTCCTAGCAGTCTAATCCCAGCTGGGAACACATGGTATAGCCCAAAACATTGGGTGGCATTCATGGATGTGGAAGAGGACAGAGTTTTTAAAATGTGAAAGGTAGAAAGGGATCTATGTTATTGTTCTTTGAATTCTGTGCTAAGACAAAGGTGAAGCAGTGTGGTCTAGGGAACTGAGCACTGGACGAGGAGTCAAGAGATTTGGCCTGTGTTCCCTACACTTCCAGTAAGCTGCTGTGTGACCTGATGCAAGACACTTCCCGTCTCTGTGCCACTGTCCTCACTCCCGTCCTTCGTCTGGCTTGTCTGTTTAGGCGGTGGGCTCTATGGGGCACGGGCTGTTTCCCACTATGTTTGAGGCAGCCAAACTGTGGGTCATGAGCCATATACGCCCCTTTTACAGTTAAAATGCATCTCGTGGAGCCCTCTGTGCCCTCCCCTCTGTGGCTACCGGACAGGGGCAGGGAACTCAGAGCTTTTGCCCTGCAGCAGGGTGGTGGGGCTGGAGGATTCTGCTCAGCTGGGAGGGAGTCTTGGCGGTGGGGGAGGTCAGTAAGTTCAGCCACCCCTGCACTTTCCGTTCATACAACCCATAGCACAATGATCTAGCTGCTAACTATAAATAATGGAAGCAAGGGGCAGATCATGGTTTCTACATCACTTGCAAAAAAACCAAGAAACAAATAACCTCCCAACGCTGTGTCAAAACACACTTACGATTGCATAAGGAACCTGCAACAATGAGGAACAGTGCATTCCCTACTGCACCACAATCTTAAATTTATGTGCAAGCATGAATTCCAATGTGTTTTTAAAAAGGCAAACATTTCACCCACCACCTAAAGGCACCCACTTCTGGGTGGCCCACAGCCCACTGCCACACTGCACAATTTAAGACAGGAAGCGAAGAAGAAAACTTATATCCAATAGAAACTGAATGTGAGAGAATTTAGGAAGAAAGAATGTAATTACTCCAAATTGGAAGATGGCCTCTTCAGTTAGTGTTAGAGGCAACTCAGATTTGTGCACTATCGGCTTCAGCAAAAAGCTAAGTTTAGATTGTCCAGCGTTACCCGTCTATGAAACACACAGGGATAGACAGCACACCTGATAATAACAGCCTTCCAGTTCTTTATGAAACAGACGGACAATGAAGTCTAGTAGAAAGCAACACACCATTAATGTGACAGGGAAACCAGACAGGAAATTACCATTTAGAATGCACAGCTACCTAAAATCCAGGCTTCCATCAGTTCTCAGTGTTCAGTTCACTCAATACTATCTACAGCCACGTCTCTCCAGTCTGACAGATAGCCTCAGGGTCTGGCTCCAGTCTCACATGGAAGTCAGTCAGGAGTTACTTTACTGAAGTCAATAGAATTAAATGCCAGCAAGTCTACACTACAAAATTAAGTCAACCTGAGTTATGGAGACTTACAGCCACCATGGTAATTAAACTGCTTTTGCACATGCACCCGACGCTCGTGTCGGCTGCATGCTTTCTAACTGGGAGTGCCTGAATCGACTTCACTGTCAGTATGGGGCACAGTGGGGTGACTTCTGTAAGGCAGCAACAGTCACCATAAGCAATGGCACGTCTACAATGATACTGTCTCAACCTCACTACATTGCCCTAAACAGAGCTGGAGTTATTAAGTTGGCATAGTGGGTAAGTTCCATCAGTGGGCGCTGCATCTTAGTTCATAGACACTTACAGAGTAAGGTCAATGTCAGTTGCCTTCCATCAGCCTAAGTCTGTAGTATAGATGAGGGCTGAGAGAAAAACCCTGCTCATTCTTTCGAGCCTATAGCTCTGGTCATGTCACCTTCAGGTAAAACAAGTCCTGCTCCTTGAAAAGCAAAGCAAATCCCCTGTCTTCTGTAATTACCAAGTGAAGGCTGATTGATGAGTTGTATGCAACCCTTTGATGGAGCTCATTACAGTTTCTAGTTGTCCCCATCAGATGCACCCCATGCCCAAACAGTGCTCCTGCTAGTCTCAGCTAGACTAGGGTTACCAGATGTCAGGCAAAAGGAGGACATGTCCTCCTTTTTATCTTCACATTGTCTGTCCGGCAGGCATTTTAAAAATACATAATTTTGTCTGGCTTTTCACTTACAGAAGTTAAAGTATGCTGGAATGCCCCAGAACACCCTATTTTTAGGGGGAAGCATCCAGGGCCCCCTAAAAACAGAAGAATATTACATTAATACTACATTTTCTCCATGTGTCCTCCAATGTCCACCTTTTCGTACTTCCCTGTCCTTCTTTCCATGCTTTGGTATCTGGTAACTCTAAGCCAGACTGGCAAGGACTGAATGAGCCATGGAAGCCAAATGTCCCCTTAATGCCAAGATGTGTTCCACCTCCTCTTTCACAGGGCACAGGTGAGGTGCCATTAGTGGTCTACTGGGGCAGATCCTCAGCTGGTTCAAGCAGCACTAGTGGAGCAAGGCACCAGCTTATCAGCTGACCCATTGTGAGAAAGCTTGTATGAAAAGGACCATATTTGGCCTAATCCAGATGACTTTAATGGTTTCACAACTTCATATGAGGACAGGGTTTAGCCCAAAGCAAGTATTTGCATCTGGCCCGTTTCCTGAGTGCTACGAGAAAACAAAGCCAGCTGTCTAAGGCAGAAAAAGTCAGAACATGATGGGCCAACTCCCCTTCCCCCAGCCCTGTACCCACTTGCAGGAGCACAAATAGCAGTTTTATAACTATAATAAGACACATTGAATTCCACGTCTATTCGGGGAATACCCAGAGTACTGGCAGCAGAAGCTAGATCATTTTTCAGCGAGGAGGATGGCAGAGTTGCATAGTTTTCCTCCCAGCTGTGAAGCAGTGGATTTTATTTGACTCAAACTACAGCACAACAGCCAAAATAATGACAAAAAAAAATCCTGCCTTTCCATGTCCTCTAGTTCCTGGGAATACCTTGTAGCACCCCTTGGCTTCTCCTTGAGGCAGATGTGGTTGGCAAAAGGCCAGATGGACTGAATGGAGACCAGTAACTTTTCCAAACCCTCTTCAGCAGTTTGCGAGAGGTTAAAGAAAATTTCCTGGGATGGTTAACAAAAAACAAGCAAACAAAACCCTGCTAGAAAGATCTCATTCTCGCTTACATCCTAGAGCTGTTCATAGTAATGCCTAGTGAACACCAGGACCAAATTGCTGCTATAGATGGATCGCTCCCAAAGCTAGTGGAGTTGCCCCCACTTCCACTGGCTGGCAATTTGGTCGCTCAGATTCTTTCCAACCTCAACACTTCTCTCTCCGTACGTGACCTCCTGTCCTGTCTGATTCAGCAGGAGACTCAGGGCCTTGAATGGTGAGATTTTCAGTGCAGGGACAGCCTCTTGCTTAATGTTTGTACTCTGCCTAGCCCAACGGGGTTCTCAACCACATGGGACCTATTGCAAAGTAAACGTTACATGGTCGCAACCACCCTGCTACATTTCTCGGCAAATCCCATTGATTTTATCCTCAGTAAATTCTAGTGGATGTTAGAATGGATGTGTTGCTGCTATCTCCACCCCAGCAGCCCCCAGTTCACATCCAACCAAAGATGACTTCTTTGCTCCCTCCTCTTTCATTTGCTGCTGCTAATTTCAGCAGGTTTCTTGAGGCAACTGCTCCGACACGCATGCCAGGGAAGGACACCAAGCACCCTCAGAGGAAGGGATGGGGAGGGCAGTGGTGATGCATGCCCAACATGATTGTATGGGAAGGGGGGGTGGGAGTGGGTTTCAGCTCCTTAATTAGTAGCTGTGGAATCCATCATTCGTGCCCAAGCCCAAAGGCATTTCTTGCGGCAAGCTCAGGATGTGGTATATTTAGCTATACTATATACCTTCTACTAGGCATTCATATTGGGACAGGGGTACAGTCTGGTAAATGCCATCTTGATTAATGAGCTAACACCTATCAGAAAGTATAACCAGGGCAGGGAATTTACCTTACACAGGTAGGCTGTGTTCAGATGTGAGTTTTATTTCAAAACAGCCACCGTAGTTTCAAAATAAAAATTCTCATGTCCACATGACGTACCGTTATTTTGAAACCATTAACCTAGCAGGAAATCAACATAGCTGTTGTTTCGAAATGGTTGTTTTTGAAACAACGGCGTTTGGACACGTTGTTTTGAAACAACACCATTGTTTCGAAACAACTGTTTCAAAACAACATGTCTGAACAGCCTTATTTCGAAATAACCATTTCAAAATAACAGCCGTTTCGAAAGCAGGCTTTCCCTTAATTCGAATTAACAAACTGTTAATTTGAATTAACTTATTTCAAAGTAAGGATTTTATTTCAAAATGAGTTATTTCAAAATGGGTTATTTCAAAATAACAGTTACCATGTAGACATACCCGTAGTGTCTTTAAGCAAATAAATAAGGGGTCCAATCACAGCTTCAAAAGGAGCAAGATCAGACCTTTGAAGAGCACCTTGAAATGCGGCAACATCTAGGGTGGAAAGGTAGCAAGCAGCACATAAAACATTTCAACAGAGGAGAGGAGGGGAGTCTTGACTATGGGCAACAGCATAAAATCTAATTCTTGCAAAAAGCACTAGGGAAACCTCATTGTCTGCTCCACCAATGCTGGTGTTGAGGTTTTGTGTTCTAGGCAGTCACAAATCTTAGCAGACCCCCCCCCCCCCCACCTCTTCTCCCGGGGAGGGGGGGGGCCCGAGCTCAGTACTGCACTCTCCAGTATGTCATACCTCATCGCCTTCAGAACAGTGGCAATTTGATCTTAATTCTAGGGGGTTAGGTAGAAGCCTGGTACTTAAATTACATTTAAGTAAGTTCAGTCATTGCAAGAAGGAACCCAAAGCAGTTTACAAACTGATCAAAGTGACTTCTAATCTTACCCTATTCTATTCTATTCTGGAATACCGTGTCCAGTTTTGGGCTCCCCACTACAAAAAGGGTATGGACAAATTAGAGAGAGTCCAGAGGAGGACAACAAAAATGATCAAAGGGCTGGAGCACAAGCCCTATGAAGAAAGACTGAAGGAACTAGGCTTATTTAGCCTGCAGATAAGAAGACTGAGGAGGGATTTGATAGCAACCTTCAACTACTAGAAGGGTTGCTCCAAGGAGGATGGAGCTTGGCTGTTCTCAGTAGTAAGGGAGGACAGAACGAGGCGCAATGGTTTCAAGTTACAGTTGGGGAGGTCCAGGCTGGATATTAGGAAAAGCTTTCTTATTAAGCGAGTGGTGAAGCATTGGAATAAGCCACCTAGGGAGGTGGTGGAATCTCCATCTTTGGAGATGTTTAAGGCCCAGCTGGACAAAACCCTGGCTGGGATAATTTAGTGGGAGTGATCCTGCTTTTTTGGCAGGGGGTTGGACTCAATGACCTCGTGGGGTCCCTTCCAACCCTATGATTCTAGTCTCGCTCTCTCATTTCCCCTACCAGAGAAGTGCAGCTACTTCTGGACTGACACAGATCAACTGTTTCCCATCATACAGCAATATGATGCTAGTAAAGAACACAGGTGTAACTGAAGGTTCAGGGGCCTTGGATTTGAATATGGCAGCATTTAACCACCCAAACTGGATCTTTTTGGGACACCATATTTAATGCTACACTCCCAGTTTCCAAAAGAGCATCAGAGATGCTAAGGGGCCAAGACCAGACTTTTACATCTCCACTTACAGATAGCACCTCTGAGTCTATGTTAGATCATTGGTTAAGAACTGAATCAGGGAAGACAATGCTACTGAGTTCTCATCATGGCTAGAAGCACCGTGGGTTTTCCTCAGGCATTTAGTTCCCATCAATGTATTGAAGAGGCCCAGTTCTGCTTAACTCAGCAGGTGAAAGACAAATCTCTTAGAGGAGCTGGAGTAGAGGAAGGGGGGACAGCAGATCCAGAGCTGAGCTGTAATGAAAATTTCTGGGCAGGTTCCTCTCAGCTTAGCAGTGGAGATGAAGCAGAGATCAGGCCAGATCCAAAGGCTGCTGATGAGAATCACTCCATTGCCTTTGATGGACTCCAGATCAGGCCCACATGGCATTCAAAGAAAGTTCATTCTTCCCTTCCTCTTATTATAGTAACCAGCCAAAAGCTTTTTCCTAGAATTTTTCTGCAGGGGAAGGAAATCAGTGCTGTGGCAGGGGTAGCATCCACCAGCAGCAGACTTTTACAAGTGTGCTATAAATCCTGAAATGAGGGGTTTCTAATAACCCTTAATTACAGCAGCCCAGCAGGCTCTATACTTAGAGAATGAGGGATTGTTGTAAGAGGAGATGTTACTTGTCTGGACCAGGGCCCTGTTCACTCCCTCTGAAGCATTTCATGTGTTGGCCTTCCCTAGCAATAAAACTTAATCCTCAGAACACTTTTTTGAGCCATAGATTTTAAGGCACTTTATGGAGATGGAGATATCTCATTATCTCTGGTTTTGCAGCCTGGGAAAGTGCAGTGAAGTGAATTGACTAAGCCAAGGCTGCAGAGCAAGTCAATGACAGAGCAAAGACTAAAACCCAGGTCTCCCGATTGCACACAAAAGTGCCAAGCAGCACCTGGCTTGCCATGCAACTTCAGATCATTGGGCATGTCCACACACACTGAATCGAAATAATCCTGGTTATTTTGGTTTAAAAAATGGTAGGTGCACACAACGTTCCCTTATTGTGAAATGACGAGCTCTCTCATATCGATATAATAAAACCTAGCATTATAGCAATACGACAGTTAAATCGAAAGTATTTAGAAATAACACAGTGCGGACGTGTTATTTCAATTTAACACTTTTTGCCCTTTTCCTTCTCAGGTGCTTTCCTTTTTCTGTATATTGGGTGGGGGCATGACCCTTCTAGGGGGCCATGTTGCCACACCTCCCATGGTGCCTCTTGCCTAAATTGAAATAGCAAGTCCTGTCCATGGACATGCTATTTTGATTTGAGTTTCTAGTGGGGACCTGTTAAATCAATTTAACTTAAATCAATTTAATGATTTTTACATCAATGTTATTAAATCAATACAAGTTAAATCAATTTAACTATGTAAGTGTGGACATAGCCATTAAGTCTAGTACTCTGCCTTTGGGAACAGCCAATAGCAGAGATTTCAGTGGAGGATGTCTTATAAATCCACAGACCAACGTTTCCTAGCCTTCTCCACTGTTCACCAGCACATGGCTGGGGGATCCCCTCCCATTCATTACTAGGTGGATAGCAAGCAGGGTGCTCAGAACCATCCCAAGCTGGGAACTCAGGACACACGTCTGCCTGACATTGTCCTCCTCAGAGCTTTCTTCCACAGATTGCTCCTTTCCCCTTGAAGACCAAAGTTTTGGAGGTTTAATAGGGATGGGTGACATATCTTCAGCCCCCTTCCACACACACACAGAACAGAGACATCTTTTGGAGGTGCAGAGTGGAAAGATGGTACTTTTCTTTGCTACTGAACAGGGACAATTGAAGCCACAGCAGGCTCATGGCAGAGGCTAAGGATGGAAAAGGCCATTAAAAAAGAGCTTTCTCTCCCCACAGGGTAGGGTTGGCTGACAGATAGAGCAAGGGTTGGTGTCTGGGATGGTAAATCAGAGGGGCAGTTCTCCTCCCATTTGCCAGCACTCCTGATTGGCAGCAGTGCAGGAGAGAGATGGATCAGAGTGGTTGGTTTTATTTCAAAAGTGTTGAGCATCTGTGACTCTCACTGCAGTTAAAGGCCTTGATTTGCTGCCTCTTCTACCACATGCACCTGGCATGGGTAGCCATCCTCCTTTCAGAGCCTGCATGGCTTCCTTCCAAAGCACAGGAAGGCCTGTGAATTGTGTCTGCCGCCTGCTGCACACACCATCACGTGCCCCAAATGGTCCTTTTCCTTCATCCTCCAGCTGCTTTCCCAGTGCTTAGAGTAAAACAGCGTCAGGCAGGGCCCTGCTTTTCATTCTGTGCCAGAAGACAGTGGCTTTTCTCCTACCACTTTGCGTCAGCTGCTTCAAGAGGTACCGATTTAGCAAGTCGCTGCCTGCTGCCGCATAATAGAGTCATTGTCAAGAAAATCCTGCACCATAAGGTTGAGCTTCAGCAAAACATGGGCCCAGTGGCCAGTTGAGCAACTCTTTTTGCTCTGAAAACACTGGCCTCATTGTTCCCCCCCTTAGAATTTTCTGGCATCCCATTGTCCATTGAAAAGTTTACTTCCCACTGAGTCGATGCAGACATGCTACACCCTATGTTCATCACGGTGGGATGTCAAACACAACATTGATTTTAAAATTTAGTCACCTGCTGGTTAACAGGACATGTAGTCTCCATGACTCCATGAAGCTCAACTGAGTTAGGGCTCCTGTGTATGGAAACATGAATAAAAGTTGTCACTTGTCATCTCCTTATGTTAAAAAAAAAAAAAAAAAAAAGGGAAAGGAAAAGAAACTGCAACAATCTGAGACTAACAGATGTATATTGATTCCTGGGAGGCGGAAAGGCATAGCCACTAAAACATGTGACAGCTACAGCCCAGATCTGCAACGGTTTTAGAAGCTGCACACCTGGAATCCCATGTGGCAATTACGGCATTCACAACTGTGACTTACAGTGCAGGTTAACCTACAAATCACATGCCTTTTATGACCAGCTCCTCAGGGGAAGGCACCTCCACTTACTGAACCTGGACAGGCAGGTCGTAAGGCTGCCTCTTTCAGAGAGTTGTCCTGCTAGCCAGCCCCTAACAAAGTAGCATCATTTGGAGCTTTTTTTCTTTTCAGCTTCTTACAGCCACACAAAGCCTGAAAATACTCAGACACTTTTTAAATTGCCAGCAACCCAGGATTTAGGATGGGGCCCTGAAATTCCCAGCTGCCTCATACATTTTAGGACAGGAGCAGAAATTTTTTTGGCAGAGGAAATATACATTAATTGGATCACCAGGCTATATGGAGAATGGGGCACTATGCTGGTCTTCTTAACCCCAGTGCCATACAAAAAAAAAATCTCTCAAAGCCCACCTGCTAGGGAATAAGATGGCTGTGTGCCAAGGTCACTCCCTTGAGAGCAACCCCCATGGCACAGTGCACCCTGCAGCATAGCTGCCTCAGTTTTCTCCTCTAAGCTGGAGCCCCCCCCTGAACCTTATGCACATGGGCTGATGCTGGTGGTGTGGTTTAATCCTCAAGCCAAGTCAGTCAACAAATTTAACCCTTGCTAGGATAACAGAAATCCACTGAAGCAAAAGGATTTTTTGCCCTCTTGGCACCTTTTCTGTTCACCTGCCAGGCTGTGCTTAGCTCCCTCAAAGTCTTCCTTGCTCCATTATAGAACGCTGGCTCCAGCTTGCTTTCCCTGAAGACCCTCTTGCTATCTGCCATTCACTGGAGCTCCCTACTCTGCAGTCCTTATACCTGAACCTTGCAGAATTCCTCTTTGTGGGCTTTTAGCTAAAAGCCACTCCCTGGACTTTTGCCCTAGAAGCCCTTTTTCAGAAAGATTCTCTGCCCAGGGGCCTCTCTGCTTCCTACAGACCCTAACTCAGGGCCTTCCACAGTAACAGAACCAAACAAAACTTGCTTCCTGTGGGTCCTTCTGAGTTCTCACAACCCTTTCTATGAGGCCCAGGTGTTCATCAGGCTATCACCCTGACACCATTAATCCCATGATCTCCTTCATCTGCCGAGGCAAGTGAGTTGTATCACAACTGAAGCTGAGTTGCTACCTGTCCAGGCTGTCCTGGATATGTCCCTTTTTGAGGTAGCTGTCCTGAGACATCTAGCAGGGGGCTGAGTACATTCTGCTGCCAGCTGGCTGGGTTGATGGGCTCAGGATCATCCCAGATGTCCCAGGTTTTGTACCTTAGAGGTGGCAATTTTGGCAGGACTCAACTCCCCTTAAGGGGGACAGCCACCCTTTGATAAGCTGCATTTTTGGCACCTACTCAAGGAAGGGACGCTGGTGTCAGGGAAAGCTTGGGCAAATCCACTTCCTCTGTAAAATATTTACAAAGCATGCAAAACAAATGTTATTAGGGTGTTTAAGTGGGGGGTGAGAGTCAGAGTGACTTAAGTAAGAGAAATGAGTGAGTTGGGGCAGCTGACATAAAGGGGTGCGGTGAGGTGAGAAAGGATTAGTCATGGGGTGGAATGGGGGGGGGGGCGTCAAAATTCAGAGCAAGGCACTGCTGCAAGTGAAGGGAAGTGCTTGGATTGACTATAACTCCCAGAGCGTGATAGTGGAAGGCCTATGAGGAATCTGGGAGCCTGGATGGGGCAGGTTGAACACACTGACTCTGCGTGCAATGGTGTATGAGATGGATTTGTTTCTGGACTGCAGCTGTCTACAGCTTACAATGCAGTCTGCAGTGGTCTGGTCCTGGTAACAGGACAGCGGCAAAATAATTACATTATTGTAGCTCCATTGCTGCAGGCTTTAAAGAACAGGCTGGACAAATGCTTGTCAGGGATTTTTCTGTTTGGTCCTGTGTCTTTGCAGGTGAGTTTTTGTGTGCTGCCTTCCACTCTACAGCTCCAATTGCTATGAGGAGTTCATTAACTGCCAGTTGGGTACGCACACAATACAGGCAGGGCTCAGGAGGACGAGTGGTATTTTAGCTCCCCACAGACCCCAAATACCAAGAACTTTCTATGCACATGATCAGCACTGAGATAGGTTAACAATGCTGGCATTTGAAATGGCCCCATTCAGCCTCTGAGAGTTAGCCCATCCATGAGATGAGCGGAACATTTCACACCTCTCTTGGTTGCAGATAATAGACAGTAGCTCACCCCTGGAGAGGTTTGTACATGCCCTACGTATCTTGCTTTAAAAAGGCCCATAAAGGCAGTGCATACAACAGAGGTCTAGTTCTAGGCAGGGGCACTGAGAGCTATGATTTAATACTGAGGTTCTAAAGAGTATGTGCATTTAAAAAAAAAAAATCTTTTTCCTACCCTCCACAATTCAGTGTCAGAATCCAGCCCAAGCATGCCTTTTTTAATCTGCCAATTTTATTGTTCCATGGCACTGCCTTTAGGTAGAAAGATGTGAGCATGGCTACTTGTAAAAATGGGGCTATGAATACATAACCAGCCACACGCCATTATATATAAACAGCAAACCAACAGGGCACCGAGGGGCAATGGCAGAAGATTTAGGAGTTAAAAGTCCAGGGTTTCTATCACTGTGCTTGACCTTACGTGTTGTTTTTTTTTTTTTTAAATAACTAATTGCTCCCTGGCTTTCTTTTAGCCAATTAAATGAGAGCAGCACACCTGGAAGATAAAACACATCATTCATAATATATGTCGGCAGCAGGCCCCAGATCTGGTTGAGCCTTCCAGGTGCTCCCACAATGTAACTATTAAAAAAGAAAAAAAAATGCTACAGACCTGCTCCAAAGCCTGCTGCAGTCAGAGGAATGACTCCCATTGTATACGTAGTGCAGCAGCACATAGGAACCCTGGCATGGCCCATGCTTCCATTGCACAAGGGGCTGAGCAAACAGAACATGGGGCCCCCATCTCAAAAAGCTTCCAGTTTAACATTCTCACTGACCTGAGGGTAGCTTTGGACAAGGCTCAGAGTAATTCTGCTAAATATTTACAGCCCCCCCCCCCCCCCCAAATTTCTGAACTGCATGTCTACGCTGAAGCCACTACACTTGCAATGTAGACATACCCGTGTTTACCCACTGAGCAGACACTAATGAAAAACATGAATGTCTGTTGAGCAAAGTTATAAGTGAAGTGCGGGGGGGGGGGGGGGGGGGG
>ML681963.1:10429046-10470058 GCA_007922195.1 Podocnemis expansa | reverse complement strand
GGGGGGGGGGGGGCATCTCCCATCACTGTAGTTAAGCAACTTCCGGAGAGGAGGTATGCAGGCCAACAGAAGTCTTCATTGACCTAACACTGTCTACACCCAGAATTAGTTTGGCTTAGCTGCATCTCTTGGGGGGGGGGGCGTGCATATTTTTTACATCCCAGAGACACGTACTTATGCCAACATAAATTTTCAGCATTGATCCACCCCACACTTTTGGATCAGAAAAGTAAAAGATTGATTCTAGAGTCAGCTCCATCTCCTATCAAAGATGCAAGTGCAGTAGCACAGCTGTTGAAATAGGGAACAATGGGTGAAGTGTATTGGAGAGGAGACTCTGTCTTTAGTTGTAAATGGCATGCAGTGCATACAGTGGGCTCCACAGATTGTAAAGTGATTTGAAGACTGAGTAGCAATGACCTGAGATTTAGGCTTATGAGGCCAGATCCTCAACTAGTGTAAACTGAAATAGATCCAGGAAAGATTGTGGAGCTGTGGATGTAACCAGCTGCAACCTAGCTGATGTGTATTTGTGTGTGGCAGGCAGACATATGCCACAAAAAGACAAAGCAAATGCCTCTTTTAAACATATTTTTCAAACTTTATTTCATGGTGATTGACAAAAGACACAAGTTAGTAATGGTTATATCATGCTGTTCCTCTACCGTGCATTGCCCTTCAGAATTCATACAGCAGTTCACAATGGTCATTAATTTACCCTAAAAATGAAGCCACGTGGACAGGCAACTTGTAAAAAAAAAAAAAGGTTAAAAATCACAAACCTCTGTGTCTTTTCTAGGTAGGAATCATAAATGCTATTAATAATAAAGCTGAAGTTAAGTGCACAGCCCCTAGGGAGCACTGCTGAATCTGATGTTGGGGGTCAAGATGCTTGACAGCAAGGACATAATATTTTGTTTTAAGGCATTTCCAAGCCCCAGCAAAAGCAGACAGTGTTGTTTTTGTTTTTCCAGTGACCATGGCTTCATTTTAGTGGCATTCTGGTAAATTAGCAGCTTCTTCTATGTGTGCCCCTCTCCCTGGGGTTGGAACCGTCAGCCCTTAATTGCAGCTGAGGAGGTTGCACAATCCAGCTAGAACCCAGGTTCTCAAGACAGAACAGTTTTGCATTTCCTCCTTGCCCCTACCCCAGTTCCACTTAGCCTCTGGCTACCTACACCACGTGATTAAAGTCCAGTAGTCAGTTCGCTTTACAACACAATCACATGACTCTCCCACAGGAACCACAACATAGTCTACAGCAGCCACTTAAAATGTGGGATTCCCACACACAAGAAAATACTGTAACCTCCATTGTAACACACACAGAAGGCCATGGCTCTCACTGAGTCACCAACCACTATGGATTTTATAGGGACAGCTACTGCTTAGGCATAGACTTCCACAGGGGAAAAAAATGTATCTGTGTCTTGCCAGCTGGGACATGAAACAAGTGCTGTTCAGGTGGGACAGATTTTTTTTTTTTTGTTTCTTTAAGCAGGATCAGGTAAGAAACACTAGGCAGAGGCAGGGAATAGAAGAAAACACAGGCAAAGAACATCAAACAGCCTCTGCTTCTTCCCTCCCCTGGAAGAAAGGGAACCACAAGTCCCAGACAGGGCATCTTTTGAGACATTGGACACATTCTAGTCCAGGCATCCGTGGTGCAGTTGAGCTTTACTTTAGAAGAACCCACCCATCCTTCTTTTAAAAGAAAAGAAAAAAGAGGTTTACAAGACATGTCGGTCCCCTTAACTTCACCTGCTTTCAGACTGCTCCCCAAGAAAAGCAGCTGGGTTTCCTGGCTTCAAGTTCAGCCCAGAAAAAGGTTATTTTCTGAGGGGAGCACCATCTGGCAGGCCAGAAAATGGTGGGAAAACTGCAAACTGGTGCCACCCCTTGCTACAACCTTATCTCACTTTATAAGAGGCAGCATCTTGCAAATTAATTCCCTCCCCAAGCCCACTGTTCCATGAAGTGGGCTTTATGTAAAGCAACACCTGCATTGCTCAGAGGGGAGAGGGAACAAACCACACTAGACAGCAGTGTGAGTCCCTGCTGCAGACAATGAAACTGAACACAGCAAGCCTAGGTGGACCAGAGAACAAGTGTCAAAAATCAGGACACTTTTTTCCAGGGAGGAGAGGTGTAGTTGCGTATATAAGACAAGGCCTTTAATATCAGAACGGTCCAGATAGCATGGGGCCATCTGGTTACCTTAAGAAGCTCAGTCCTTTTCAGCATCTTGGTCCTTTTTTTTCCTAAAATAGCCTTGTGGGCTTTTTTCTTTTTCTAATGAATCTGTTTGCATACAAACATGTAGATGTAAATAGACAGACAGACACACACACACACACACACACACACACAGAGTTGGCATTACAGTATTTGCAGAGCAAATTTTTGTAAGGAATGATTTGCATTGTGGAAAATAATTTAACACACCCACACACACACTCACACATAAATCCTATCTTCTGCCTGGATAGTAAGGGCCTGATCTTGTTCCTCGCTGAAGTTATGGTTTATATAGTGTTGACGGACCTTAGCCAGGATCAGGTCCCCCATTGTGTTGGCTGTTGTACAAACATGAAGTCAATGGCCAGCTCGCCTTAGCTTTCACAGCATGTAAGCAGAAACCTTTAGGACAGCTGGTCCGAAACCATCGTCCCTGTAAATAGAGGACAGGCTGGAAAAGGGAAGTGTGCTTCAAATGAATTAGAAAGGCAAAGGCCCCTTTATCCTGTACCTTCAGATCTCGTTGACTTTAACAGACGATGTGGGCATTTGGGGGGAAGGAACCTCATGGAATTGAGCCCCAAACATCCATCACGCTTTACAGTGCTCTCACTGGCACAAGGGAATGCTGGCTTTGGTAAACAGCAGAGACTCTTGGAAAGCACAGCGAGGCCAAGTGTGCAGTTGGGACATGTCAGGACAAAAATAAAGCCTGGAAATAGGTTTCACAGCTGCTTCCGCATGCATCCAGGAGGAGGAGAGTGATTAGCAAATACAGAAGCTGCTGTCCCTCCTCAGCCAAACTGATAAAAAAAGATCTGGAGTCCAACGAGTGATCAGGAAGGCATGAACCAACCACAGAGCGGTGCTGTCTGACCTGCTATGAGCAGAGTTTCGTCTCTCTCTCTCAATTCCAGCGAGTAGCGTTCCCTGACAGCCTCTCAGAGAAACACACTTGAGATCCTTACACATTAATACCAGCAAAGCAAGAATGGGGTGGATAGGAAGCCCGGAAAAGACTTGGTAGATCTCAGCTCCAATGCCCTCCTCCCCCAAAGGCCCACTTTGCTGCTGAGCTGCAACTGAAGAAGCCATGTGTGGATACAGGTGAAGATTGCAACGCAATGATTTCCCAAGGCCACAGATCTTGCCAGCACTGGGATCCTCATCTTTCTCCCCTTGTGGGCATGAACATGAATCAACAAAAAATAAAAATAAGCTGTGTGTGGGGGGGAAGCTTCAAGTATTAATGACATTGATAATGAAGGACGCTACGGGGGTTTGTTCCTCGGTCACATCCTGGAGACTTGGTTCAGGGCTTGTTCTATGTTGCTGCTGCTCAATCAGAGTCCAACTTATGTGGATACACTGCAACCAAACAAATAACCAACCAACCAACCAACCAACCAACCAACCAAAAAAAAAAAAAAGGGTTCCTCCCCTTTTCTCCTTCACCCCCCCCCCAAAATATAAAAAGCAATAAGTTTACAAAAATAGAAAATAATTACAGCAATAGGCAGGAGGGGGGAGGGGCAGGAAGGGTCCCTGGGAGTTTATTTGGCTGAGCAGTGTAATATCGTTGGGTTGTTTAAAGCGTCCTCCACCAGATGCAGTTCTTGGCGGTCGACTATCACGTCCTTTATGCAGCCAATAAAGCCAGTGCTGTAGGCCTTGGGCAGCTTGTGAGCCACACTGAGTTTCTCTATTCCCCCTGCAAGAGATGGCACAGAAGGATCAGATAGGGGAACAAGAGGATGAGCCAGTCTGTCTAGAGCAGCAGAGCTGCCAGAGGACAGGTGTCAGACAGAGGAGAGTAACTCTCTCCATCCTGGCACTTGTGCAACACTGGATGGATGCAGTGATGAATGACTGGGGATTCCTTTCTGACCCCATCGCATGGCGTATTTGATGCCATGAAGCTCAAGAGTTAATTACTAGAGCTGGGTGAAACGTTTCACCTGAAAAGCTTTCCTCTGTGATTTGGCAAAAAAATGAATTTGTTTGCAGATAAATATTAAGTCTGGGGAAAAAAATTAGTTTCCCTGGAGGGAATTATTTGAGGAAAAATTTACATTTCGAACCAGCAGGTAGACTTCAAGCATTTGTTTGTTTCTGTTTTGTTTTAAAAGTGAAAATGCAGGGAAATAACATTTTAAGTGGAAACAAAACTGCTCTTTGGCTTTGTGTCATGCTGTTGATTAAAAACAAAAATATCTGACATTTTCAGTGAGAGAGCATTAAAAAAAAATCCTTGTGGGAAAGATTTTTTCTGACCCACTCTGTTGATTAGCTTTCTCTTAACTCCCATGGGCTGTCTATACTAGGGGTTTAAGTCAACTTAAGGAGGCTTAAGTCAACTTAAGCAACTCCCTAGCTATATTTGGAGTTCATTAAGTTGACTTAAGAACTTGCTTAAGTTGACTTAATAACTCTCACCTTTAAAGTTGACTTTAAGGGTTATGTCGACTTTATTAAGTCGACTTAATGCAAAAAGAAAGTTGACTTAGTGCTGTAAAGCCTTTTAAGTCAATTTCATAAAGTTGACTTAAGCCAGGGGGACCCATTTAAAGTCAACTTTATTAAGCTGAGTTTAAATGGGTCTCCATGGCTTAAACTGACTTTATAGAGTCAACTTAAACAAATGGGGCCTCACTAAGTCGCCTTAATAAAGTCAATCCTAAGTAGATCTTATTAAGTCAACTTAACTGAGCCCTGTAGTGTAGGCATAGCCATGGTGACAAAATATAGAGGGGATTCAGCCACTGGATAGTAGTTAGGCTACATTTTCCATTAGGAAATCCTCCTGTAACTTTGGCATGGGAAATTGGTTAGCCTGGAAAATGGCACCTCCTTTCCCTAATGATGGATTGTCCATAGGTGCTAGAAATAGGGATGCTGCTGCACCCCATGGCTGGAAGTGGCTTCCATTATTTACAGGGTTTACAGCAGTGTTTCCCAACCAGTGTGCCATCAGGCCTGAGCAGGTGTGCCACAAAAGTTTTTGAAAAACTTCTCAGAGTCTAGATTGGCTCATGAATATTCAGAAGTTCATTTGGAGACTATATGGTGGTGCGCCTTAAAATAATTAAAGGTGTCAAGGTGTGCTACAGCAGACAAAAGGTTGGGAACCCCTGGTTTACAGTGTGGTTCAATGGTTCTCAGCACCCCCACTACATACGCTGTTCCAGACCCCCTGGATGCGTCTGCAAAAGCTGGAGAGAATCTGTCACATTGCTTCTTTGTTACAGATCGTAAAAAAGCCCCTGTTAGGATTTAAAATGTTGTTGGCCATTTCTGTCTAGCTGAAGACCTCCTTGTAGTTTCTGAGCACCTTGCAAGCCTTAAGGCGCAGTGAGGCAGTGCTAATAAACTCCTTTTGCAGATGGGGAACCGAGACAGAGAGAAGCTAAGTGACTTGCCCATACACTGTTGGGAACAGACAACTGAATTCAGGTTTCTCAAGTCAGAGGCTATCACTTGAACAATTGGACCAGCCTTAATTTGCTCCTTTGTGCTCCAAAAGGACTCACTGCTGCCTCTTTAACTGAGCACACTAACACTAGCTGTAGCTGAAGACCATAGGGTGTGAATAGTATGTATTGTGGTTGGCTTAGACCCTGTCTTGCTCTCACTGATGTGAACGAAGAGTTCTGAGTTCAGTTCTGCTGTCACCCATGTCAAGGAGAGTTCTTTGCCTTGGGGTTCAGTGCGGGTAGGATTGGAAACAATAGGCCAAATTCTCTGCTGCCACAACTCCACTGGATTTGACACCAGCAGAGAATTTGGCTCCACTGTGGTATGTGCATAGGCTCCTTCTTGATAAAGAAATATGGATATTTGTAGCACGGTTGCTACCTCCAGAGCACCCTGCATCCAGCAATGGCTTTTTTTTGAAAACGCTATCTCAAAAAAGGCTTTTTTTCAAAACTAAATCAGGTTTAGCATTGGTGAAAAAGCGCTCTGGTATTTCAAGATACTGGTGCGCTTTTACGAAAAAGCTAAACTTAATATTTATTTTGAAATAAAAAGCCTTTTTCGAGATTGGCTTTTCTTTGAAAAAGCTATCACCAGATGCCGCAAAGGCTTTTTTCAAAAAAGCCTGCCTATCTCTTCCACTGCCTTTCTTTTTTTCGAAAAAGAAAGTCCAGTGTAGACTTTCACTTTCGGGGGAAAACAAGCCACAGTATTTCGGGACAAGGAGCGGTCCCTGGACTGCTCTCCCAAAATAGCATTTTTGAAAAGTTATTTTGAGATAATTATTCCGAATATATTTCAAAATAATTTTTTCAAAAAAAAGTTTTTTTGAAAATGCTGTGCAATGTAGATGCAGCTAGAGAGAGAGGATATGGCTACACTGCAAAAAAGGCCTGCAGCGCAGGGATGGTCTTGTGGAGCTAAATTCACAGCACTGATGTCCTGGGTGGAGCCTGGGCTTTGAAACCTGGTGATGGGGGAAGGTCTCAGAGGCAAGGTACCAGCCCAAATGTCCACACTGCTACTTTTGGCCCAAAGGCCTAAATCAGCTGAACTGGGATTAGGAGACTCGGTGCCATGTTTTTATTTTACTTTATTTATTTATTATTATTTATTTTGTGGTATACATGTACCCTGAGAGAAAAAGTGTCTGTGTAATTGTCACGTATGCACATTTGTGTGGAGCTGAGTATCCCAGACACTAAGGTTGCTGTCAATGGAGCTTGATTAAACTGATTAAGAATGTTTTGAGATTCAGGCCCAGATTCTGCAAGGTAATTAATCACATGCTTAACATTAACCACTCAGTAGGAGTGCTCCCATGCTCCAAGTTATACCTGTGCCTAAATACCTCACTGAACTGGAGCCTCAAGGTCTTTAAAATGACTCCACTGGGAAGGTATGAAAAGCACCCAGGGTTTTGTCTCCCTCTGTCTGCCCAGTATAGGACATTCCGACCTCCCAGTGGGAATAGCTGGGGGGGGTGCATGTCCTGAGATGGGCATGAACAAGACAGAGAGTTTTCCAGGGCAGTAATGTTTTTTTTTTTTTTTTAGAGGAAAAAGCCATTATTTGAAACCTGGAGGCAATTTTTGGTCAGCGAAGCTGCTAGAAGAAAACCTACAGTCCCAGAGATGATTCCCATCATTAACTTCCAAAAGGGATGTGACTATCTGGACATCTATGGTGCATGTGGGCAGACAGACTCCTCCTCCTGCATTCCCTACTAGGATGCTACAGTGGTGTATGGAGGATGCCCCCAGGTCCCTTTGATGGGCACTGCAAGGGCCCTGCTCAAGATTACATGGGAAGTGTGTGGCACAGGTGAGAACAGACCCTTGATTTCTAAGGTGGCAGGGCACACATCTGATCCACTGATCCCAGTGCGTACCATACATTTCTATACTTGCTTAGCCCCGCTGTCAAAGGAGGCTAATGCTGACCCACTTGGTGAAAGTACTTTGAGATGGACGGAGGAAAATTGGAGGGTCCTTGACTTGTACAGCAGTGTCTGTAGCACAAAGCAGTCATCACTTTCTACAGCACTGTAGCTCATCATACAGATTGACCTGAGGGCTGATAATTTCAAAGCCAACTAGGGTACTTAGGACTCAGTTTCCATGGGAATTAATGGGAACTGTGTATCTCAGTGTCCTGAGAAATGTTTGGTGCCATGGTACAGAAGGGAATTTCATTATTCCTTTCCAGGGTCAACTTACCCAGCCAAAGGGCTCCATCTGTATCTAGCTGGGTTGCTCCCAGAGGGGACGAACCAGTTATGGGGGCTTCATTGCCAACCTGCAGCGAGCCTTCTCGGTGCACTCTGTTCCCAGAAAGGGGAGAGGAACAGATGGATATATTCAGTAAAGGGCCTGCAGCAGCCCTCTGCTGAACCAGACTAGGGAAGCTGCAGATGTCTCCACACTCATGCACACCCCACCTACATGAGCCACCACATTCTGCTACTTCTGCCAGGACTGATGCAGCAACTCTTCCTGGGAACGGATGACAACAAGCTGCTTGAGCACTCCCTCCAGCCTGCCTTGGCAGGGGATCCTTCTGCACACTGATGCCCCTATTCCAGCAGCCCCTGGCTCCTCACACTCCCTCCAGACACATCAGCAGAAACCACTGGCATTCCAACCATGTGGGAAGCTTGCAGCTCCCCTTGCCACCAATATAAATAAAAGCCACGTGAGTGCAGGGGCAGCTGGGACCTGACACAAACAAAATGTCAAACCCTCAGCCAGTCAAAATACAAGGCACTGACCTGGAGTGCTTCCTTGAACCTGCCCATGACATTTCTTAGCATCTAGGGCAGGCGAGTCAAGGCCTGCAGACCTCCAGTGCCGCATTGGCTGAATACCACTCCTCTATTATTATCCGTAAGGCTCAGCGCCCATGGAGACCAGCTCCCGGGCCAAGACTCAGGCACCCTCACTGTGACCCAGCCCAACCCAGGCACAGCTGCGAGCACTGTCTGCAACCCCTGCTAGCCCTTAATCCCTTGAACCTCCTGCCTCCCCAAACCTTCCCACCTGGAGGCTTTGATTTGGATCCACTGGTTTGTGTTCACTGGGACTGTAGAACGCAGGACAACTGGTTTGGAGCCAAGGTCATAGGTCATCTGCATGTAGCCATCCACTATGGCCAGGGCGATGTAGTCCGACCGTTCCAGCCCCTTCCCACTCCACAGGATCAGACCCTGGGTGGCTTCCGTCTTGATGCTCAGTTCAAAGTGGTTCACCTGCAAGGCCTTCTCACTGCACCAAAGGGCCGGGCAGGGGAGGGAACACAGGCCTGAGTCAGGAATGGGTTACTGAAGCAATGGGAAGTTCCCCCCCGGGGCAGAAAGGAAGGCAGCCAGCCTACCAGAGCAGCATGCTCTTCTGCTTCCAAGCAAGTTACCACCCTGGCTGATTAAGCCCTGGAGAGTCTCTACAATAAGGCTGGGGGATTGGGGGGGGGAGTGGATGGGGGCCTTATACACCTATTTGCAGTATGCAATGGATTTCAGACACAGCAACAGCGCCTCCCAGCTCACAAGGTGTGAGTAGTAAGGGCTTAGACTGCCCACAGGCAAGGGCACGCTTGGGACCCATCTCTGCTAAGGTCTGAGAAACATGATCCTTGCCCTGGATTCCACCTAGTATGCAGACCCTGGAGGATGGTGGTAAGAGGGGCTGGGTAGGCCCCAATTCTATCAAACATGGCTTCACGATTTTGAAGCAGGGGGGGTTCATAACAAAGGAGGCTCCGTCATCTGGACTAGAGATGCCATGGGGCAGTGATAGCTGGGGCGGATGCCATTTTGTCCCCTTACCAGCCATGCCTTGGGACCGTCCTCAGCAGAGGAGACATGAAAGCATTGCTTAGCCTAACAGTCCAACACAAAGGATAGTGATGGACATCTCTGCCCCCTCACTTCAAAAAAGCCCCAGGGTCATTCTCTGCTCAGCCACCTGCCTGACTCAGGACGGCAGCAGAGAGCTGCAGTGGGTCGACCCTATGATGTGCCTGCAGAGATGGATGATGGAGTGGCATTTAACTAAACAGTAGCCCTGCAGCCACAGAGCCATTTCGAGCATCCATGCCCTTGCTGTGCCCTTCTTCTTCCACCCGCCTGGCATGGCTCCAGGGAAGAGAGGCATGAAGGGAACTGGGAGTGGGCTGCACTTTGCACTTGGGGCAGTAGAGACGTCCTCCTCCTAAACTCAGTGAACTATGGAACTCCTATCATCCCTCTGAATCCACCTCTCCCCTTGGTCACCCATGGGGTGACTGTATCTGACTCAGTTCCTGCGGTGGGTTTCAGAAGAGAGGCAGGGCCATGTTGTCTCTGGGGGTACAGGTGGCTATGAAAGCTGGGCTCCCCCATCTGTTGTCCTAGGAGGCTGCCACTGAGATGTGTGCACACAGAATACCAGACAAAACAGAGAGCTGCAGGGAGAGCATTTTATTCCCAAGGGACACTGCCTCCACAGGGCCAGATGGCTGCTGTGGGTGAAGCCCACATTACCAGCATTTGTTCTATCAAGTGCTTGCTTGGAAGACGGGTTATAGTTGAAAGTTAGATCCTGAGAAGGTAAGTGACATGCTCTAGGTCACAGAGGGAGGTGGGGGCAGTGCTGCAGCCCCCTCTCCTGAGTCCTCCTCCAGTGTCGTATGAGCCACCCTTCCCCCAGCCTTGCTTTGTTTTAGGATCTCACAGGCTGCGAACCATCATCCCTTACAAATAAAAAGCCAAACGCACAGACACACACAACAGACAGAGAGAGGGGCCAATGAAGCAGCAACCCCAGAGCACACAAGACACAAGAGCAGAAGCCTGGAGGAGACTCACCTGTGATCCAGGGGATAGTCCAGCGCTTCAGGACTTAGAAGCAGGAAGAAAGGGGAGGCATGCCATAAGTGCCAGAGGAGAAAAAAGAAACCCACCAGCCTGGCTTAGAGAAGGCACTGGGGGCGGTGCACGGGCCCTGCCTAGCTCAGGGCAGCCTGAGCTCAAAGCCCAGGCTAGGGGATTGGTCTCTAGAGGAAGCTGAAGCTTTGAATTCAACATCCTTTGTGGCTGGCTGGGTTTCCTGACACCTTTGGGAGTGGATTCTCAGGGCTCTAGTAAGCAAGGATGCAGCTCAATCCCTGCATGGCTGATCCACTCAGGAAAATGGAGCTTGCATAATGTCAGCCTCCACTTTCACTAGAGCTCTGCTGTGGATACTTTAAACACAGTCTGCGAAGGGGCTGGAGTGTTTCAAGGCAGCCCCAGAGAGGGGGCTGCAAGGGCTTCTGCTAATTACACAGTTGCTTTTCCTACAGGCTGGTATTTGCATCAGGGATTAAACCTGTCAAATACAGGCTGCCTAGCACTGGACAAGAGTGGGTTTGCATGGCTCAGGAAATAGGCAAGAGGAGATGGAGCCTTTTGCATCTAGCTGCTTGGATCCAGCCCAAGGTGATGGCAGATCCCACCCAACAGATCTTCAGTGGCCTTTGGTGTATCTCAGAACATTCTGTCATAGACAGGTGTCTGCATCAGTGAAATTGGCCCCCTTGTTGGCTACCTAATGAGAGGCAGAGGCCTGAATGGCTGTAGAACAAACTCCGGATCAGGCCTGGGCCACTTTGGCAGGGCTATGTGGAGGAAATCCCATGCTACAGCTGTCCTGTTGATATTGGCGTGCGGGGGGGGGGGCAGTCTGAGGGGCTGTGTATCCAGCACTTCATGCCCAGTACAGCCCAGAAACGTGTAATTAGCAGCAGCCCTGCACGGCTCCAGCCTTTCACACAGAGGCTTCACTCTTCTCTGAGCAGAGGAATCTGGTTTCTAGCCACCAGTCCTTATGGGTGATTCTGCCACAACGAGCCCAAGCGGTGCCAGCTAGCGCCAGCTGCCAAATCCCAGCTGGAGAAGCATTAAGCTCTGTTGCAGACTAGAAGCCCAGATGAATGGGCAGTGGCTAACATGGCCCGGAAGCAGTACCCATTTCTCACTTCCTGCTAGAGTGGGGAGAGGGATCAGGGCTGAGAGGTAGCAGCATTCCACTAGCCTAGGAGTGTGCGTAGCTCCTATGGGCCCAGGGGGGGCAGACAGGCAAAGAAACTCAGCACACTGCCGCAATATGCAGAGCTCACATCCTCTAGCTAGTGAGGAGCCAGGCTCCTTCAAGGCCAGCCTGTGCTGCTAGCTGCATGCAGCATTGGGCAGGCTGTGCTTTCTGTCTCCTTGCAGGCAGACATGCACACGTGCAAGTTCTCAGCCTCCGAGCCCTCCTTTCAGTTGCTGGCCTGGAAAGAATGTGCTGGGATGGGGATGGACCAGACAACTTGTGCGCCTCAACCCCCAACACACCCAGAAAAAGAAACAGGTACCCCACCCCCTCCCACCTGCTCTCCAGTCAGGCAAGCAACCAGTAGGTAAGCAGCTGTCTAGCTGACCCTGGAGAAGAATCTTCCCAGCAAACCCTGGCACTACTAAGCCCTTCCCTGCAAGTTTGGGCCTGAGACATGTTCCTGGGGCTGCAGAAGATCAGGGCCTGACTCTGCACATCTTCCTTTTAGCTTTACACTGCAAGGACTCACTCTCAGGGCCCCTGTTTTAGCAGGCAGCGTTCCGGGGCCCCCTAAAAGTAGGGAAATGCACTGTAATGCTGTGCTCCAGCGCTTTCCCCCAAGGATGGCTGAAGGAAGGGGCTGCAGGCTGGACCAAACCCAGCAACCCCTCCCCCTGTTTCCTAATCCCTGAACTGGCCCTGCCCCTCCCTGCTGGGCCCAGGCAGTGCATCCAGCCCAGACCCAGTCTCAGGCCTGTGTACCCTTGCGCCAGCTGGCTGGCACTGCAGTCTCCCTCCCCCCAGCCTGGCTCCTTGGCCACATAGGCAATGTGCGTAAGGGGGCAGGGAGGTGTTTTGGGGACAGGCAGGCAGCTGGCGGGGAAAATGTGGGTGGGGGAATGGGGACAAGGGGCCTGAAGGGGGCTAGGAAGGTGTGGGTGGGGTTGGGGGTCTGAAGGGGGTGGAGTGAAGATGGGGATGGGGGCTTAGGAGGGCTGAAGTGGGGACATGGGGGCAGGGAGCTTAAGGAATGGGCATTGGGGCTGAGGTGGACATGGGGAAGGAGGGGTCTCATGGAGGCAGGCATTTGTGGGGCACTAGCTGGTGTGGGGGGCAGGCATTTGTTGGGGCAGTAGCCAGGGTACATGAAGGGGGCCTGAACCTGCGTGAAGGGGGCCCAGAAATTTAGGAGGGTTTTGGGGCCTGCCAAATTATACTTTAACCCATGCTTACTCTAGCTTCACCCTGGTCTCAGTAAGGGCAGAATCAGGCTCCAAGAGAGTCCACTCTGCTCACCACCTAACCCCTTTGTTGCTGAGAGAAGACACCTGACAAAGGATCTGGCAGTCACTTTGTTCTCATTTTTAAGCCCATTGTCACAAACACACCTGCCCTGCTGGAGCTAACCTGCGTACACCAGTGGGGTAAATACTGGCCCCACTGAAGGCAGTGGCAAAGCACACATACACTTCAGTGGGCCCAGTATCTCAGGCCTGGATTCTGAGACAACAGCCCTTGCATCCCCTATGCAACAGCGAGTTCCTTCTCCCCATACCTAACCCGACCAGTGAAACAAGTGGTTCCCAGGTACTGAGAGAGAGATTCCCATCAGCTTTCCTATCCTTCCCACCCTGCTCACTATCTGGCCTTGTCTACCACTGTGCAGAATGAGGCTTGGAGGTATGGAGTGAAGAGGGTGGTGGACGGTTATCTGTATGCAGTGGCGGAGGGCAGATGGCAGACAGTGACGAGTAGGGTGGGGGGTGGGTGATCTACTTACGCTGGGATCTCATTGGTCAGTTGGCTTGAAAACAAAGAAACGAGGACATTCAGAAAAGACAGAGACAGACGAAGAGCAACAAGCAACAAAGGTGCTCTCCAGACAGAGTCATTGGTGGGGTTAGATGGGGAAGCTGAGTGCGGAAACGGGCTAGGAGTAATTCATAATCTTATTCCAGAGATGCAGCACGAGCCCTGGAGATGGGAACCAGCGGGATGTCTCCTAGAAGCATCAGGCTGAGGAAGGGGTAGGAAGCTAGTTAAACTGTCCCTTGGATGAAACCAGAGGCTTAGCTATACTGCTATGGGTTAGAAGAGTCTCGTGCTGCTGGGAGGTTGGCAAGGTAGCACTCCCTGGCTGAAGAAGCATCAATAGCAACTACCCACAATGCTCCACTGAGCTTCAGAAAAAAACCCCAAAAGGCCAGTGAAACAGAATCAGGAGGCGCTAAGACCAAATGAGCTCCCCAAGCCAAGAGTGGCATACCAGGGATGAGTTTGACCATGCTGCTGATGAAGGATGCCAAGCAGAGACACCCTTGTAGCACAGATGGCTCCTAGCAGCACTGTTGCTATATAAGCAGTCAGGGAGAGAAATGACAGGGTCTCAGGGTCCAGCTGAGTTCATTTAAACCATCAGTTTGAAAGCAAAGGGCTTGATTTTGTCTTTAGTTAGGTCCTCCCCCCTCCCCCCCAACAATTCATTTCAATGAGGCTGCAGGAGCAGAACAGAGGATAGCATCAACCCCAAAGTTTGGGATGCAGCAGTCAGGCAAAATGCTGCCCTCAGCCCTCAGCTCCATCCTGGCTGTGTCCTGGGATTCAATATTGCAGGGGTGCAACTGAGGCTGGAATGTGTCCCACAGCATAGGAAAGGGAAACAAATTCTTCAGCTCCCAACCTGTGACAGCCAATTGAAATTCCTGGATGGGAGGAGAGCTAGGCAACGTTGTGGTTGGCCTTGGCTCTGTGTATCTCAAACCAGGCTTCTGGTCTCCCACACAGTGGAGATGAGTCTTGCAGCCTAGCCCTGATGGGTGTTTAGCCAGCCAGCTAGGCACTGGAAGCCAGCCAACTTACAATAAGGACCCTATAGCTTCCTCTGTCCTGTAATCCACTGAGTTAGTTACACAGCAAAATATCAGGGTCTAGAGTTGGGTGAGGCTTGGACAGATCTTAGCAGAACACCAGCCTAGAATGGTCTCCGATAGTTGGCAAGAAATCTAGTCCGGTGTAAGGTAGCTAAAACCAGTGGGCAGAGCCGGAAGAGTTCCAGGCAGCACCACCAGGTCATGGGGGCTCCTCCCAGCCTCCCCTGTTTGAGGGGGATTGGTTCAGAGCAGAGAAGGACATAGCCTGGACCCCAGCTTGGAAAACCTTTAATCCCTGTGGGAGTCACTGCACATGGGGCCCATCTTGCCTGGGGTTACAGACATGTCAGGGGAAGAAGAGTTTGTTCTGTAAGGGAGACAGATGAAGAGGGGGACTAACAGCAACTGGAGACCAAAACACACAGATAGGAGAGCACAGAAAGGCAGGGAATAGGTCCCTGGGAGAGCTAGGTGACAGTGCTGTGGACGTCTCTTATCACAGGAGAGTTTACGCATCAGCTCCTGATATGCACAGGGTTTCCATTCCCATCCTTAGGACTGCCCAGACTGGCCTGGGGAGGTCAGATGTCCCAAAGCCTCGCTCTTCTAGGTTTGCAGGTTAGAGCTCCGGATGTCATGACACATTGTTGCTACTAGATGGTGGCTCACAGCCAGACCTAACAACTGAGCTCTGGACCCATCACCCCAGGGAGTAGATCCCAGCCAGATTAGGGACTGTGTGTGCACTGGACTTCCAGACAGTCTCTCCTGGCCCGGCTGAGTGGGGAACCTACCACGCTAAGCAACTTAACCCATGAGCAAAAATGTCCACATCAGTGTGTATTGCAGGTAGAGACTGAAGGGGAGGAAGAAACCAGACCAGCCAAGCGTGACAGGTGAAATCCCAGCTTTGCCTACCCCTGGTTTGATGGCTTGATTCATATTTTTTTGCTGTACTGGCTTAGCTCCCACTGACACCCCTTCCCTTCAATTCAACCTCCCCAAACTTCAGCCCAGTTCACCTCTTAGTCACAGCATTGTGGTACTCCATGTAGGTCCTGCCATCAAAGGCAACAGCCTCCGAATCACCTGCTGCCTTCTCGATGATCACTAGGGTGGGGAGAGGGGAAGCACAAATAAGGATCACAACACTATCAGGGCATTTCCATTCAGCAATAAACCAGCCCTGCACAGAGTGCTAATGGTGGGTCCAGACTCATGGGCTCCTGGGTTTATTATGAACATTACACCCTGAGTGAGTCCTTGGGAAGGGTCACAACAGGTCACACACCATTCAAGGGTATGTCCACACAAGCTTCTTATTTTGAAACAACAGAGGTTGTTTCGAAATAAGAAGCGGCATGTCCACACGACGCACCATTATTTCGAAACTGTTAAACCTCGCTTCTAAGCAAAATAGCCATTGTTTCAAAATGGTTGTTTCGAAACAACGGCGTTCGGACACGTTGTTTTGAAACAACATGTCCAAACGGCCTTGTTTCGAAATAACCATTTCGAAACAAGGGCTATTTCGAAAGCGTGCTTCCCCTTAATTTGAATTAACAAACTGTTAATTCGAATTAACTTATTTCAAAATAAGGACTTTATTTCGAAATAACTCATTTCAAAATGGGTTATTTCAAAATAATGATGTATGTGTGGACATAGCCCAAGAGGCCAAGGGCCAGCAGATGGAGTGAGCTCAAGCCAGTTTAGGGCCTAGTAGCCAAGTTATCTGACATCTGCAGCCTCACTTTGTTTTGAGGCAGACGCAAGTTGAAGGTAGGAGCTTTAGCTAAGCCAGATGCATCTGACGAAGTGCGTTGCAGCCCATGAAACCTTATGTCTGAAAAAATTTGTTAGCCTTTAAAGAGCCACAGGCTCTCATTGTTTTTGCTATATACAGACTAACACAGCTACCCCCTAGAACTTGTCAGTACAGAGAGTTCCATTGCAGAGGCTGACTAAAGGCCACTGCCCATGGGGAACACAGTCCTACCCATGCCTGCTTTCTGCCAGGCTCACCTTTCTCACAGTGTGTCCCAGAGAAGCCCCTCTGGCAGGTGCACTCATAGCTCTCCAGCAAGGGTTTGCACATGCCTCTGTTCTGGCAGGGGCTGGGCTTCTGGGAGCACGGGTGGGATCGGAAGGCAGAGATCTCGATGGCTCTGCGGATGTTCTCTTCCTTCAGGATGGGGATGCCCTTCATGGAGATCTGAAGGGAAGGGAGGAAATGAGGGGATGAAAGGCAGCATGAGGTTACCTCCACTTCCAGCTGGGGTTTGGTGGGACAGAGGGTTCAAAGAAAGGAAGGACCTGGAAATTCAGCTGACTGTCCTCCTAGAACACACCTCCCAAAGCCTGGCATATCCCTCCCAGACTGGACTTCAAGAACACCTCGTGCCCACCCATGCCCAGTGCTGCTGCATCACCATGCATCACCATTCTTCAGAATGTCTCCTTACCAGCCCTAAGTCTCCTGTGATTTATGCAATGGGTGGCACATTGGGGAACCAAGGAGGGAAGGGCTACTGACCACTGCCATATGCACATGCCGGGCTGCCCAGCAGGCCTCCCCTCAACCCCACAGCCTTACCTTTTGCAAGGCTCCATCGAAGCTGGTGGAGATGGCGGCAGCGCGAGCCAGCTTGCTGAAGTCAGGTGCTCCCCCCACATAGAGGGGCTCCTTCAGGTTCAGGGAGGTGTGAGGGACCTGGCGTTGGGGGTGGGGGGGAAGAAAGGAAGAAAGGTGAAACTGGAATCAGGATGTGGAGGGGGAAAGTGATGGGTCCAGCTCCACATCCTAAGGTAAGGTCCCCTGCTCTGCTGGCACCGCTGCAGGGCTCCAGTCACATCTGCTGCCCCTTGTGGATTGGCAAAAGTCAGGGATGGCAGCTTAGAATTGAGACAGGGACTTGGCACTGCCCCTGGTGAGAAGGATGGAGACATCAGCGCCTTCCCCGCCCTGAATGAAGCCAACAGTCCCTCACCCTAGGGAAGAGACCCACCAAAGGGGAACATTACAACATCCCTCCTGTGAATACCTTCTCCCCATGGACCTACATGATCACCCACCTCTCCCATGCACTGCTATCACCCTCTGTTGGCTGCACCTAAATGCTACAGCTGCTAACACCACTGCTTTGACCAATCTTCACTCCTCCTTGCCTCTTCTCTCAACAAGAGGCTTTCCCATGGCCCTATTACCAAGGAAGTTGGGCACCAATAATAAATGGAGCCTCCCAGCAAGGAAGAATTATTGCCTCTTTTTTTCCAGCTGGGCAATTGAGAAACTGAGAGATTAAGTGAGTGACTGAGGTCACATGGAATACACGCTGCTAGATTTCCAGCCCACAAAACTATCCTTGCCCCACAACTGCAATCCCTGCAGCAGCAGAATCAGTACTTCTGACATTACTGGGGCCTGCTGAACGGCTGGTGAGACCGCAGAACTAACCAGGCTTCTGGCAAGACTCCAGCCTCTGCTCCAGCTGTGTAGCTTTATGACAAGTTCCCTGGAGCTAGGGATTTTCTCTCTGGGCCACCAGCACTGCTCATGCTGGTTGCGGAGCTGAGCCCAGCATTCACACCAGGACCTTGGAAAGCTGCTTCATGTTAAATCACCCACTGAAATCGAAGGGCTGTGACTACAGGGACAGGGTGTGTCTGAGCCAGACTGCCACAGTCTCACATGCCATTAAAAAGGAAGGGATTTCACATGAATTCAGTTCTGATGAAGGTGCCAAGAAGATTACCCTGGAGAGTGAAGACCTCTAGACCTGTTCATTCCCTGAGACTTCAGATAATAGTGACACACCCTGGCTATGACGTAAGTTTAATCACTGCCCCCTACTGGACAGAATCAGAATACATTGTTTGTGTCTCATAAGCCCCAAACTGCAAACAACTCTAGCAAGAGTCTCTTTTCGTTCACACAGCAGCGGGTTGTGGTCGCAGAGCAGGAGGAACTAGGCTCTCTCACCAAAAAGCCCATAGTGGGCAGTCTTACAGCACCAAGAAATTCCCAAGTAGACCTCAATATTTATTATTCACAAAACAGCAGTGGAAGTTTTCCACCTGGCTGGCAAAAACAAGGTTTTATTAATCACTAGCTAACACTTTGCAGAGTTAAAACAAGAAGGAATGACTAGATTACTGAAATGTGCCAAAATCAAATAGAACTCACTGAAATTAATGAAGGAAAAGAAACAAAAAATGCTCCTAGTCTACAGAAATCAGAGAGTGGGGTCAGTCTGATGGAGACAAACATGGATCACTTGAGTTTGAATGAAGGAATGAAAACAACATGTCAATGGCATATGAGATGGAAGTGCGGTGGGTTATACTTATCTTTACCTTACGGGATTTCTGAAATCCAGACAGCAGGGGAGGGAAAAATACGAGTGAAAATCAAAAGGGAGAAAAAGAGAGAGAGAAAAAGGAGATCAGTGGGGTACCGTCATAACATGCAGGGTTGCAAGTGCATTGGCTAACGGCTGTTCCCTCGTTAGCAGGCAATTAAGACAGGAAAGATGCAGAATGGAGTGGCAGACGTTCTGCTGTCCTGCCAGGCGAAATGCTGCTTTAAAAAGGGCAACTTTAATACCAAAGGAATCTTGAAAGGAGGAAGAAAGGTGCATTTATGGAAATCAGACAGGCCTTGGCACCCTGTGTTCCCTTTACTATGTGGAGAGAGTGGTGTTGGAAGAATCAAAGAGTTCTCGTCCTGCTGTAGGCGCATTGTGGTCCTCCGTTTTAACAGACATCACACTCTTGACGTGGGGGAGCTCATGAAGGAGGGAACAAATCCAGCTGCTTGGCCACATGGTGGAGAAGGAACAGTGTCCTGTTTTAAGCTACTGATGGGCACAGCTCACTGCCTCTAAGCTGTAGTCTAACTCCACACGGGCACAAAATATTCTGCCTATCCTACAGACAGGCATGGGCCACCCATACTGCATTCCCTCGAGGCCCATAAAAGGTCAGCTCCAAACCTGGAGACTCTGTCCCACCTCTAGTTTGAACCCAGATGACTTTGGTAATAAGCAAATGTCTAGAGAGAACCTAAAGCTATGTAGGGCAATGACACCAGACGTGGCTTTCCTCAATAGCAAACTCTCTCTCTCAGGAAGGGTTGTATCCTTCATTCCTACCATTGTGGTTTACCACATCAGTGTTGAACCTGCTGGGAGTGGGACCATTGTGAGGAGAAGTGTAGACTGCAGCTGGGCAGAGAAACCAGAAAAATAAAGCTCCTATCCATAAGCGGAGCAGGAAGAGTGGTGACAGATTTGTTGGCATCTGTGAGCTAACTGCTTTTAATGTCTCAATTATCATATTTTAAAAGGGATAGCCATGTTAGTCTAGTCCAGTGAAAAAACAACAAGGAGTTGTGTGGCACTTTAAGACTAACAGATTTATTTTTTGCATGAGCTTTCGTGGGAGAAGATCCCACTTCCTCAGATGCTTTGAAGATAGAAGCCTTTTCTTTCCCTTTGAAAAACACTGTCTAGCTCTTTGAAGAACGCAAGAAAGGCTCCTATTGCTGGGCTCCGAGGAGTGGATTGAAACCAACCCTAGCTCCCTATGAAGGAAGGGCCATGTATCTGCAGCTGGGATTCCTGACTGGACAGGACCCACAGCTTGTATCTGGGAAGGCAGGGATAGGTTAGAACAGGTGACCATACCTCTTGCACAGGGACTGCCACCTTCCCAGGTCGGGCAGGAAAGAAAAGAAGGTATAATCTCAGAGCCACCCTGCTCAGATACTGAAGAAGCATTCCCTTAGGGACCCAGGAAGCTAAGTGAGGTCCTGAAAGCTCTAGGGGTATGTCTACACCATGTGTGGCCAAACTGTGGCTTGGGAGCTGCATGTGGCTCTTGAATGAAAAAGTGTGGCTCGCAGAAGAATGCCAGCAAATCAATTTAGTAGGTAAAAGTATATGGCTATATGCCTTAGTGTGGCTCCTGAAGGTTTAATAATCAACTTGTGTGGCTCTTGAGTTCGATAAGTTTGGCCACCCCGGTCTACACTTAAAGCTGAATTCAAATTCTATTAAGTGCATGGACAGACTGGCTTTCATCAATTCGAACTGAGGAACTCCTCAGTTCGAATTGATGAAAGCTGACTTTGAATTTGTCAAACCTCATTTGATTTCGAAGTTAGGGTCAATTTGAACCCAGTAGTTTGAACTGGCTTGGTGTGGCCATGTCAGTTTGAACTCACTGAGTTCGAATTGAAATGGGTTGATCTTCCTCCCAGGGTGCATAGCACCCTGGAAGGAAGACCAGCCTTTGGGCACATGAGGCCAGCAGCCCCAAAGGTGCCTCCCCATCCCCCAGCCAGATTGGGCCGGGGGGGCAATGGGGTTCCTGTCCTCTGGCTGGGGACAGGGACTCCAGCTCCGCCTCCAGCCTCACTGGCTCTGCACGGGGAAGACACCCTGGGAGCACAGCTTCTGAGCAGCTGGCTGTGCATGGGGAAGGCACCCATGCACATGGTTTATCCCCAGCTGGCCCCCCACTGACGGCATAGTCAGGGCAGGAGAGAAGGGATTCTGTCCACCGGCACTGACAGCAGGAGGCTGGGGGGTGGGGTGCCCTGGCCCCAGGGAGCCCTGGGAGTCAAAACCATCCCCTGCTAGGCTCCTGCCTTCTCAGCCTGGCATGGGGAAAAACATCCCCTGCCCGGCTCTGGCAGGCAGGGGATGCTTTTCCCTGTGCCAGGCTCAGAGGGCTGGAGACCGGCAGGGTATGAGGTGGTGGCGTGGCCCTTCTATGAGGCCATGTTGCCACACCTCCCATGGTGCCCCTCCTCCAATTCGAATTAGCAAATCCAGTTCCTGGGCATGCTAATTCGAATTGGAGTTTCTTGTGTAGCCAGGCCAATTTGAATTGAGTGAATTTGAACTAATAATTATTAGTTCAAATTGACTAGTTTGAATTCACGCATTTAAACTGACATGCTCAGTGTAGACATAGCCTATGGCTAAAACCCAGCCTGGGGATAGCGAATCCCACACAGGTCTATAAAGGTACCTCAGAGCAGGTACCTTATCCCTCATCATGCCTCCTTGGGTTTCCCATGTCCTTCTGTCCCTGAGGACAGAGTATCAAGCATGTCCAGTTATGTGAAGTGGAAAAATGCCCATTAAACAACAGCTCAGTCTGAGAACCATTCAACTCATTTTGCTTGTGAAAGGAGTGAATTTGAAGCCTGCTTAAGCTCAAGAAGCCCCAGCTGGCTCCTCCAAGTAAGGTCTGCCTCTCCTGCCACCCCTCTGGCTTTGCATCCCTGTGGAGCTCACTGCAATCAGTGCAGTTCATACAAGAAGCCAAAGATAGGCTGTGTCAGAGTGAGGGGTGGGGGTGGGGGGTCACTGTATCAGATCTCTTGAGGGACAGAGGGCCTTCTCCTGCCTGGATCTCCCTGGTGTGCCAACTTACCGGTGACTCGCCCATCACTCTCTCGCCGTTGTTAATTCGCATCACCCCCTTGCGGCCATTCCTCTCAAGCAGTACGCTGATCCAGGAGTTCAGATGGACTGGCTCCTTGCTCCTGGTTATGAAGTTTGTTGAGGAAGAAATGGGGAAAAACAAAGGTGGGGTGAAAGCCATCCAACAAATGTACTGTGTGAGAAGGGAGGAGAGAGAGCAGACTGTGCTCGCTGGTATTTACTATTTGCAATAGAGGAGCTCCTCCTGGCCAGGGACCATCGTTCTGGGCACTGTGCAGAGAATATGTCTACACTACAATCAGACTGAAGCACTTGTAGACCTGCCTGACCTAGCTTTGCTCTAGCTAGAACCAGTAACAGCAGCAGTACCCAGGGTCCTGAGTGGGCTTGTAAAGTCTGCGATGTCTGGGTTTCTCTGTGGTTGTTTTAGGATCTAGCTAAAACAAAGCTATGTTTGGTATGTCTGCACATGATACAGTCACACCTCTGGATGCAGCATAGACATACTAAGGCAGGGGTCTCAAACATGCGGCCCATGGGCCACATGCGGCCCCAAAGCTATTTTCTGAGGCCTGCAATGACATGATTGTTACTGATATCTGCAATATCGTTGTATGAAAAGGTTGCAGTGGTGTGGCCCTCGGGCTAACATACTAGTCCTCTTGTGGCCCTCATGGTGATTTGAGTTTGAGACCCCTGTGCGAAGGAGTGACAGGCCCTACCCCAAGGAGCTTAGTCTAAATTGACACCACCAAGGCAGGAGACAGGAAGGATTCTTCTCCCCATTCTACAGATGGGGAACTGAGGCCCACAGGGGGCTGTCATCAGAAAGCTTTTAGGAACCTACGTGTTAATGGAAGCAAACAGGTCATAGGCTACTAAGGGTCAGATTTTCAAAGGAGTTTTGGCTTCTAAAGATGCACTGAAGCACCTCGTGGGATTTTCTGAAGTTTCAGGGAGTCCAGCATCTAACTGGCTTGGGCCCATTTGAAAACCTGCCTAGGTGCCTTGTGGCATCTTTAGGAATCAAAAATCTGGCCCTAAGTGAAGGGCCCAAGGCCACAAAGTGAGTAGCAGAGAAGGGAAGGGAGCCAAGATCTCCTGGCCTGACATCCTTTGCCTTCTACACTAGCCCATCCTTTCAGCTCTGTGTCAGGAAGAAGGAGCCCAGACTTAGCCATCAACAATGAGTACAACAGGGCACTGCTCCGTCTGTGCTGCTGGGGACCCCGGTGAAACACCACAGACACAATTCCCTGTGACGAGACCAAGCTGCTCCCTCCCCACCAACACCTGGCCATTTCAGGAGCAGAATCCATCTGTGTTTCAAGATGTGTCAGTCCATCTTCCAAGCATTAGACTCAACAGGCACAGTTGTCAGCTGGCCTAGACTGACGGAGCTGTATTGACATCAATTAGGCTGTACTGAGTCCCGGGTAAAGACCTGGCCTGGCACTATTAACATGAAGATGAGTGAGCACTGAGGGAGGTAGCTTTAACCCCCTGGCTGCTTTGTGGGCAGAGGCCACCAGCCAACGCCAGCTCCCCCAACCCCCGGTCCCTCCTGGAGGCCAGCAAAGGAGTCTGACAGCAGGGCACATGCTGCAGAAGTACCTGCTCTCTGGTGGAAGGGCAGCATCATACATTGTTTGTCCTAGCAATCTCATCTGCTGGCACTTGGGTACTACCGCTGGTGGCCTGAGAATCAGCGCCAGAACCAGCTGGACCAGAGCAGGGCTGCGACATGGTTACTTGGACTAATGTGAGCCATTTGCATTTTGGCTACTGGAGGAAACTACCTGTTGGAGTTTCACTCTGGCTAGCTGCTTCAAGCTAGTGTGATTGCTGATCTGCCCCAACCATCATTCCTCAGCAGCAGCAGGCTGCTAACAGTGACTCTACTGGTTGCCTTCACTCCCCCCACCCCCCGGCTCCTCAGAGGAGCAACACAAACCAGTAGGCCTCGAGTTAGTCCCTGTCCCCTTATTTCCTTTTCTAACATGGTGACAACCAGCAGCTGACAGGGCATGAGGTCTGTTCTGGTGAGGTGATGGGGACAGGGCTCATTGATCTAGAGAACTGGCTCTGGCACCAGGGGGCCTAGCTCCCCCTAGCAGCCTTGGGGCACTTACTTGAGCACAGCTGCCCCTTTGCCCAGGTCATATCTGTACTCCAGGTAGCCATCATGCAAGGCCAGAGAGACAAAGTCCCCTTTGCCATCTGTCTTCTGCCCATTGTAGAAGATCATGCCACTAGGATTCCTGGCCAGGAACACGACCTCCATGGTCATCTTGTCCCTGAGGGAGAAAGGACACAAGCACTGCCTCCAAACCAGCCACGCCAGGGCCATTGCTATGCCAGACTCATGTTGGTCTCTTCCTTCATCCTCTTTCAAGGGGCAGCACTGCAGGGTCTCTGCACCCACAGCCTGACAGCCCTGGCCTGTGGTGTCACAGCAATCAGGCTGGCTTCCTCCTTCCCTGGCCATTATGACTTCAATGGCATGGAGGCCTTGAGGGTCAACTCTCCATGGCCCACTGGCTTGGTCTGCAATGCCATGGCTAACTGCACGAGGGCCCTTTCTATCCTGGGACCAGTGTTGGAAAGACAGGAAAGAGGGGATGCTGTGCCATGGGGGAGAGAAGCTGGATGCAGACTGCTTCAGAGGATTGGGGGCAGAAAAGCACCACCCCCAGTCACCTCTCAGGAACAGTTCTCAGTCCCCCCTGCCATCCCAACAGCCTGCCTCTCCCTCTCACAATTCCCCCCAGCCTCCTGGCTTCCCAAGTGCCCCCGCAGCCATGAAACACACTCACTGCAGCTCAGGCACAAAGGTCTGCAGCCCTCTCAGCTCCAGATAGGAGAAGCCATTGAACTCTGGAAGGAACGGCTGGGTCTGGTCATGCTCTGTCACTGAGTTGGAAAACAAGAGGAGGAGTCATGTCAGTCTGCCCCCCCGAACCTGCATCCACCCCGCCCTGTCCTCAGTGCCACTGGCATGGAGGACCCATAGCAGCCCACCTGCCTCACAGAACTCCCCTTCCCGCCCCATGGGGCACTCGCACTTGGCTCCCCCCTCTGGCAGCACCAGACAGGTCGCAGAAACATGACACGGGTTGGGATCACATGGATTCCTCTCATCGGCGCAGGTTGGACCTAAGGGAGAGAAGCAGCATGTCAGCTCTCCCAGCAAGGGGTCTGGGACCCTCACCCCATTGCCTCTAGCCCCCATTGCCTCCCCCAGACCCTCACCATATTGTCCCTAAACCCACTGCTTCCCCCAACTTCCAACTTCTCAATTTGTCCCCAGGGATTCTGGGATGGCTACATGTGCTATGAACAGTGATAGAGGTATGTGTGTTAACATCACTTTTTACAGCAGACTTATTAGCTAGCAATAAATAAATTACAGTGATGTGGCCAGGTATATAGACATTATTTATTTACCTTTCCTAAAAGTAATTAAATATTTTTAAGAAAAAGTGACATGATGGCCACCAACAAGGGATGGTGGCCACATCTTGAAGCCACCACAATATTTGTTCTGAGAACCTATCATCCAAGGGCCAGCTGCACCTGCTAGGTCAGGGATGGACTGATGCCCTTGCCTGGTGTTAGGAGTAGGTTGAGGTGCTGGAAATTCTGCCTTTTGGGTCACATAAGACCTAGGTGGCCTTGACTGACCACTTATAGACATTTTTTTTTTGTAAGAACAGCTGAGTATTAACTCTGGGTCACTCACCTCCAATTCTGCACATATGCTGCACACTGCAATATAGCCATCATGTCCCACCCCAGAGGTATCTGCTTGTCTCTCATGGTGGATGAAGGGGACTCATGAATGAGGCCACCCCCAAGGATGCCCTCTACCCCTGTGGCATTCCTAGGGCTTCTCACCTGTGTAGCCATTGACACATTGGCAGTGGAACATCTCGGCCTCCTTGACATGGCAGATGGCACTGTGGTGGCAGGGGTTAGGGTGACAGGGGTTGTTGCCGCACTCACCCACCCCACTGCCGTACACCACGTCGCTGCCCTTCTCCCGCAGATCGTACATCTGGTTGTTCACATCCAGCAGGCGGATGCAGCCCTTCAGGCCAGATGTGGCTGATGTACGATCTGCCACCCTGAAGAAACACAGGACATTAAGGGTAGACAGATGGGCCAGGGCATGGATGGGGGTCTGCAGCAGGGGGCAACTAGTAACCTGGCTTTGGCTGTGCCCATTCACAGACTCCAAGCCAGGATCCTCCCCTCCAAAACCCACTCCTCCTCTGCCCTGGATAAGGGGCTCCCAGCTGAGCTCCCAGAACTGTCTGCCTCTAAAATCAACCCAGATTTTATGCTAAAGAGGACTCAGATGTGGGCCAACACTCCAAAGATGTACTGCTGAAGGCACTAGCAGGAAGTGCTAGGACATCAGGAACAGCAATTCCACGGAGGAAAACAGGTCCGCCTGCTACTCACACAGCAATCTGGTCTTCTGGCACCCCACCAATGAACAGATAGGTGTCCAGGTTGAGCCCGTCTGTACCGCTCGGGCTTTCCCCAGTCACATGGGGCTCCCCATCCACTGATAGCTTGCCATTGCGGCGGTTCCGGTTCACTACCAGCTGGTGCCACTTGCCAGGCACCACAGGCACCTTGCTGGTGATTATTCCTGTGCCAGATCCTGTATTGAACCTGAAAAGGAGGAGGAAGGCAGTGGGTTTGGGGTGGCACTGTGGCTATGACCGTGTCATAGACCACAAGAAAAGTGGGACAGATTCTCAGTTAGATGCAGCCACATTCCAGCTGCTGCTTCCTACCACAGAGGTGGCTGCATTTGAGTGGTGGGTGATGTGATGTCTCTACATATTACATAGGCTTTAGGATCTTAGGATAGATAAATGGGAGTCGTTACATGAGCCTTCTCCCGCCTCTGCTGCACCCTCATTCCCCACTATTGTTTTATTTCAAACTGAGAACTTCCATTTTGGCCTTTGAAACTCGCAAAATGTACAGGGTTTGATTTTTGGATTCTCTCTCTCTCTCTCTCCCCTTCCCCCCCCACCCTTCTCCAGTAGAAGAAAGGAATTTTAGAAAAGCAGGGAGGAGCAGAACCCCCCAAAATCAACACACCAGAAATGTTCTGAGGTTGAAAACCAAACCAAAACCAATGTTTTCAAGGGGTTTTGCTGAAAAAGGGAAGTTTTTGTTTCCTTCCAGAATCTAACAACTGGATCACTAATGCCCACTTCTACCCACCACCCCATCCAAGAAGCTGGCTAGAGTCAGCGTCCACCTTGTTATCTGCCTAGTGCTTTGCGTCCCATCAGCCCCTAAAGGCAAGACCTTGCTGGGGCAGGCTAGAAGCCACCACCTGTCTCAGTGACACCTGCGCACCTTTGAAGATGAGGCTGTTTAGTGGCAGTCAGGAGGCTGACACTTGGGATGGCAAGGCAATGTGGAAAACTCAGGCTGAAGACTGCCTGGCTGGGGGGCAGGCAGGTGCATCACTGGCATCTGGCACACTGGGCACGTGTCCCAAGTCCTGGCACCAGTGCCCCAATGCCCAGGGCAGCGCCCACCTTTCCCAGCAACATCCCGGCCAGGGACACTGGGCTGGGGCTCCCGCAGTGGCACCCACATCTCCCAGCCTCGTCCTCGACCAGGGATCCAGGCCAGGCTGCTCGCAGCAGCACTCGCCTCTCCTGGCCAGGGATCAAGGCCGGGATGCCCATAGCAGCGTCCGCCTCTCCCGGCCCCAGACCTCGCTAGGGATCTGAGTCCAGGCTGGTGGTGGCAGGAGCCCAATGCTGGATTGGGCCGAGGCGTTGGATCATGGCCAGGGGACGGGGCCCATACGCGTGCCTTTCCCCAGGGCAGCGACACTCCTGGAGACAGTTTCAACAACTGAGCAACCTATGGGATGTCCAGGGGAGTTGTGTCCCTGTTCACCCAGCCAGGCTGCTCCCATCCCTTCCTCACTGAGTGACCCTTGATGGTGGATGTACCCAGGCTGATGGGAAGGGGCACACACCTGAGCTCTACGAAACCGTTGATCAGGGCCAGGGAGATGAAGTCCTTGCCCTGATTCTGCCCATTGTACAGCAGCAGCCCGTTGAGGTCAGAGGCCCGGAACTCCATGGCAATGCGCACTGTGTGATAGGCCTTCATCATCTTGAAGGCCAGGTATGACTTCCCGCCGAAGCCAGGGATGAAATATCTGATAGCTGTGAGTACAGATAGAGAGGAGAGGGTGCAGGGGGGGAGACAGCAAGGGATGGGGTCAGAGATGAAGAGGGCCCACTAGGTCCCTGCCCTCAGCTACACCATCCTACCTGATCATTTATTCAGCTTAGTGCTCAATCCCCCTCAGTGATGGGACTTCCATAGGGAGATTACCCCAAGCTATAGATCTCACTGTTACCATCCCCACTCCGATGTTTAGTTTGTGTTCAATGTCACCTCTTTGTTCCTAGATAGACCCATGCAGATTGCCCTCAGTTCTCCTCCTCCTGCAGGGTTGGATACTCATGCATTTGAAGACAACTATCCCACCCAGCTGAACTGTGTGCGTGGTTCCTCACAACCCAGCCCCTCCAGTCTTTAGGTCACTTGTATCTTTTTTCCCAGAATCTCATGGGATAGTTCTACATTGAGCACCTCAGTTTGTATTTATTACAGCTGAGGTTTTCAAAGGGCTCTGGATGGCCAATTCCCATTAAAATGAACACACCTGGCCATCTGCACACAAAGGCAGCTCTGAAAGCCTCAGCCTTCTGCATTAAGGGCCATAGTTTCCAGGAAACAACATTTTACAGTCCTATCCTGCATCCCAAAGGGACATCTATTTGCCACTCTGAGCTGTTGGCAGGGCTGGCTCAAGGGGCTGTAGCACCCTGAGCCAGTTTTTGGTTTGGCGCCGGCGGAGGAGGGAGAGCACGGAACCCAACCTCCATTCTGGGCCGGCTCACCCTTCTCCCAGGACAGAGAACAGCTGGCTCAGGGGCAGAGCAGGCCAGCCCAGGGGCAGGGCTCTGCTTTCTCACTATTTCCCAGTGCCAGCTTTTCCACTCTATGGGTGGGGACAGCCAGCCCAGAGGCAGGGTGTGAGAGTAGAGTCTGCCCCCTGGGGGGTCTGGCTTCTGGGCCACCCCACCATGCCTCCTGGTGCTCCAAGCTGGTGCCTCATTGGCTTATGAGTAGAGCCGGCTCTGGCTGTTGGAACAGGAATGGTTTTGGTGGCAGCACACTGACAATTTGGAGCACTATATTAAGCAGCACAGAGTATGGGGGGGAGAGGTGCTGAACCCCCTCAGTGCATCCACTGTGATATGAGAGGACACGTGGAGCTGTCACTGTGCTAGACTGTACCCAGCATTCATTGGCCTCAAGGGCTGAGAACAGCAAGTTCCACCAGCTGGTATGACCTGCCCAGAGCTCACAATCCTCATGCTTCAAGGCACTGGTGCGTCACTGCCTGGAGTCAGGAAGAAATTGCTGCCAGATGCTTCCCCTCATTAATGCTGTTGTATTTCTAATGAGCTGCCTTCCACAGGGAATGTCACACCTGTTTTGAACAGAAGTGAGACTGGGGCTAAAGGGGCCACTGGGCTGTTCCAGTGTGGCATCTCCAGCATCCTCTAGCTTGCAATAACTTTGGGAGCAGACAGGATGAAGAGAAAAGAAAAAAATGGTTTTGAATTTGGTCCTGATTTCTAAAGAGAATGAGTGTGCAACTCATGGAATCAGAGAAATGTAAGACTGGCAGGAGGTCATCTAGCCCAGTCCCCTGCACTCAGCACAGGACTACACACTAACTAGACTGGGTGTCGGCAACCCGCAGCTCCAGAGCCACATGTGGCTCTTTAATAGCTGCCATGCCACTCTGGGGATGCCATGCTGCAGGGGGTGCCCTGCTGACCCAGCATCTGAGCTGGATTAGAGGGCTCTCAGCCAGCCCATGCCACCCAGTTTCAGGGCACTCGGGCTACCCCCCACACACACACACTGCATGAGCACAAATCGGTCAATCGGCTGTGCCCCTAGTGCTGGCGTGGCATGGCGGGTAGGTGCTCTGCTGGCAGGGCAAAGCAGCACTCCCTGCTGCCCCACCTATCCCCAGCCACCCAACCTGCTCCAGGGGCTGGAGAGCAGCTGGCGCGGAACTGCTGGTTTGGGGGCAGGGTCCCCAAGCAGCCCACTCAGCAGAGTTTGGGCGCTTCCCCCCAACCCCTCAGAGCAGAATGAATGAGCTCTGATCCTTCTGTCACACTGCTGCTCCATACATTCAGCCGCTGCCTTTAGTGAAGGACGTGGCCCAAGACTGGCAAGCAGGGAGCAGAGTCTGAACTGAAAGATGCTGCTGTTCATTTTCAGACCCAATGCAAGAGGGGAGGCGAGGGAGGGGGTCATCTCTGGAGTGCTGGGGAGAACATGCCTGGCCTGCAGGTCCTTGTCCAAGAGGATTCCCCCAAGGCTGTGGCCCCTGCATGTGAAATGCTTGCACTACACTCAGCGCCATCCATCGCTGCCAGGCTGCGCACACTCCCCACCTGCCTGCGGCACTAGAACATGTAGTTCAGGGCAGGCCCAGCCTAGTTGGCGCACGCTTTGCTTTTCTGCAGGGTGCCGAGGGGATTTGATTTTTCTTGCTATTGGCTTTCCAGACTGGGACTGCCCGAGGAAGCTCTGATCTGCCAGGAGATTCACGAGGCTGTAGCGTAGGTTCTGGTGGCCTCTAATCCCCGTGGAAAGAATAGCTCATGGTTAATGATCAGAGCTGCTCCTTGCACATGACTCAATGCCCAGTGAATTGGAGTGTGTGGGGAAGAGGGTGGGGCTAGCAGAGGATCCGTCAGCGGAGCAGAGGGGGGTGTTGTGCTGGACAGGAGACGTGCACTGGGATGGCTGTGCTGGTGAGAATAGGGGAGCAGGAAGGGTTCTGTGCTAGTGGCTCAGAACAGGAAGTCTTTGTGGGGGGATGGTCTAGGGTGGAGTCTGCAACCTGTGGCTTTAGAGCCGGCTGGCCCCTTGGGGCTCTGGGCTCTACCTGCCTCCTTTCTCCCACCACCATGTGGGGACCCTAAGGGCAGCCTGTGCCAGGCTCCAGACTGCCCCCTGCCGCTGAGGGACCCTGTGGGGGCCCTTTCTAGGTCCCTCCCCCCGACCCATGCAGTGGGCACCCTGGCCCAGTTCCCACCAACCTCCACCATTGTGGCTCTCAAAATACATGGCTCCTGAAGGAATTTTTAAAAATGGCTCTTATCTTTTGGGTTGCTGACCTCTGAACTGGACCATTCCTGATAGGGTTTGTTCTGCATAATGTACAACCAGCCATGCGGGCTGGAACTAGGGGTGCAGGAAGGTGCTACTGCACTCCCTGCATTGAAGTGCTTTCCATTATGTGAAGGGTTTAGAGTTTGGCTTAATGGCTCTAAACACCCTCACTATAAAAATGTTTCTAGCCCGAGTGCACATAAATAATTAATTGCCATCATTTGCACATGCACTGCGTGGTCTGGGCACCCAGTTGTGTGTGTAAGCTGAGTCTGCCTAACACAAATCTGCTTCCCTGCTATTCACTGGAATTATGGTGATATCCCTCCCTGTCGGTCAGTGGGGGCTGCTGGAGCTTAGCATCTGACTATGAGGTCCCATGGCATTTACTCCCAGTTTCCCACAGAGCAGAGGCCACGTACATTTCTCGCAGACTGCACCCCCTTTCCCCACGGGGCAGCTGCAGGTGAACTCTTTCCCATCATCCTCACAGGTACCACCGTGCAGGCAGGGGTGGGAGTCACAAGGCCGGGCTGGCTTCTTGATGGGCAGGGGCTGGACCGTGGGCTTCCTCCGCGTAGTAGCTGGCATGGTGGTGGCAGGTCTTCTGGTGGTGATGGGCCCTGCCAGCTTGGTGCTGGGCCTTTCCATGGCCTCTGGGAGCAGGATGTGGGCAGTGGTGGGGGCAGTGAGCCTGTGGGTGGTGGCAGGAGCCATGGTGGTGGTGGTAGTGGTGGTGAAGAGCCTGGGGATCCAGTCTGAAACACAATAAGAGTAAGGTTGGTCCTCAGAAGGAACCTGACACCCAGCTGGCACCCCTGGGAAAGAGTTCAGTTTTTAGCTTTCAGAGTGAGGCTGAGTAGTTAGAGCAGGAGGTGCCTAGGGGTCAGGACTCCTGGGTCATATTCCTTGCATTGGGAGAGAACATGGGACTGACTGGGAGTCAGGGCTCCTGCATTTTATTCCTAGTTCTGACAATGACCTCTGGCATGACAATAAACCTGCCTGGGACTCAGTTTCCCCACCTGTAATAAGCAATTGGTGGTTTTTCAGAGGTTCCTGTGAGGCTGACTCTTGAACCTGATCCTTTTCACCCCCTTCCAGGGTTGGCTCAGTCAGAAAGCAGCATCTCCTGTACTCCATTGGACCTGGATGAACCATTCCAAAGGATGAGGGCCAAAGCATAGTCTTCTCTACCACTCAGAAAGGCTGGAGCACAGCAGCTCACACCCTTCCTGTAGCTGTCCCCTCCCACTAACAGTCCTTCCTTGGGGATGAAGATACCCATAGCATGAGCTGGGAGGGGTGTGGCTCTAGGAGCATCTAGTCTTCATGGAGAGTTGGCAGAGTGGCTGTCACTGCGGTGCAGCAGAGCTAACTACACTGCCACTGAGCAAAAGGCTCAACACACTCCCTAATCAAACTGAACTTGCTTGTGCTTCACTCTTCCTTGGAAGATCAATAGGAAACTGGTTGTTCAAGTTCATCAGCTAGAAAACCATGGGGCTGACCAGCCGTAGCCCCTGGCCCCTCCAGTTACTGTGAGACAGCAGTGATGGGGCATGTTTTATGATCTGGGGGGTGCTCAACCTCTGTGACCTTAGTTCTTGTGCTGCAGCCTTATGTCACCCCACCCTCATGGGAGCACAGATGGCAGGACGACTGTCTGGGCTGCTGAAATGGTTTGGTGGATATGGGGAACTGCAGATTACAAAACTTAGGTTTCTGTTTTGAGCACTGGCAACAGGGGAAGAAACAGAGACAAAGGTCAGCTCCTCAGGGGGTGGAAATCAGCACTCAAGGGAGCTGCCCACATCCGATCTGGCCTGACAATTCATTGGGGCGCAGGTGCAGTTTTCTGGGCTGCCTAAGGGAGACCGGCAGTTCTCAAGGAACCCAGCTGTGCAGAACATAGCTGTCCCAGAGACCTATGCCTGGCTAACTCCAGTGTTATAGTCTCTGTGGATGAAACGGCCTCCAGCGGACAAATTGCCAAGAGGAAGTATTTGATGGGTTCCTGCTGGAGATGAAAAGGAGCAGATGAAGACAGAAGCAGAGAGGACAAGAGTGAGTAAGTGAGTGACGCAGATAGACTGAAGGCAGAGGGAGCTCACCAAAGTCCATGAATTTGATGTGGTCTTGCGGAGGCTTTTTCACAAGGATGGTCCTCTTCTTGGAGGCTTTGATCTGCTTGAGAAGAGCCTTCTGCACGTCAGCCGTTGTGTAGGAGGTGGCTGCTCCCATCCAGGAGGAGGAAGGGAAAGACAAAAGTGAAGACGTCATAGCTCCCACCACCTCTTTCTTTAATGCAATCTCTGGAAGCATCTGAACTGATGCCTTTCACTCGCTTCCTTGTTGAGATTTGCAGCCCTCCCCATTGTACCTGCTGCATGTACTGACCAAAAGACCTGGCATAGGAGTTTTTAACATGGCCCTTTCTCACTTTCTGGCTCAGGCTACCACCTTGGGTTTACAGCAGCTCCAGAAGCATGGCTCTCCTGCCCTGCCAACTCCAGGCATCTGGAGACACCATGGAGAGTCAGCAGAAACAGCCCTCACCTGGGTCAAAGTGGGACTCCACGATGACACGAACTGAGCTGCTCTGGCCCAAGTCTCGCACACGGATGCTCTTGAAATCCTTCTTCACATCAGAGTTACGGAAAAGCTCATCCAGCTAGTTGGCCAGGGGGAGAAACACAAAGCAAGGGAGTCAGATGGGGCCCCTGCTTCCTTCCAGTCTCAGGGTCTTGACCCACAAGGCTCAGCAGTCAGACTGTGATGTAGCCCACACTCCTATCTCCCTGCCAGCTGGGGTCCATATCCAAGGCTTTGCTTATTAGGAGTAGGAGCAGAATGATTATAGTATGCTACAGGCCCTAGCAGAGATCAGGGGACCCTCATGTGCCAGGCACTCCTCAGAACCCCAGTGATAATGGGGGGCCCCCCTCAATCATGCCAGACACCACCACCCTAAGATCAGACTGCCCTTGTGCCAAGTGCTGCATAGATCCCCTGCTCAAGAAAATGGCCTCCTGTCATGCTGGGTGCTATGATGGCTCCCTGAGCAAGACTCCCCCGCCGCGGCGCTTCCCCTCTCAGCCTGGGTGCTGCACAGACTCTTGGTGAGAGTGTCACTGCCCCAGTGGCTCACAATGGACAGGAACAAGACAAGACAAATAAGGCTGGGGGGAAAAAGGATGTTTGTATCCCCGCTTCATGGTGGGGGAAGGGAGGGACAGAGCACCAGATTTATTAAGTATTTAGATGCTGAACAATGCAGATCGGCACTTAGTGACATCTTCAAAAGCACCTAAGCCAGTTCAGTACTCAACTCCTACAGGACTCCCCCATTGAACTGAGCCCTTAGCCACATTTTTAGTCACCTAAATATCCTCTGGAAGTCTGGTCTTGAGAACTGGGGCAACTTGCCCAGGGTCACATGGATTTTGGCAGAACTGGGAACTGCACATGGATCTTCTGAGTCCCAGTCAGATGCCTTAACACATCCTTCTATCTGTCTGTCCAGCTTGGGTCCTAGCTGGCCCTCACTTTGGCAGCATCCAAGTCCCTGCTCCCCTCCCATTCAGATAGAGGGCAAAGACACAAGAATGTCCCAAAGGAAAGTTTCCATGGGGTTCTCTACACCAGGAAAGTTCTCTCCAGGTCCTAATATCTCCACTTGTTATAGGACCACACCAATACCTACACAAACATGCCTGTGCCTAAAGGAATGAAGGATGACTGAAGCATTGGACAGGTTCTAGTCTCAGCTCAGCCATGATGTTGTTACCTGATGTATGGCATCTAGCAATTCTGGGCCTCAGTCTCCCCATCTGTAAAATGGGGATGATGACATATACTTCCAGAGGGGTGGCAAGAATTAAGATGCTTTGAGATCCTCAGGTGGAAGCCTCTATTACAAGGCAAAATACTGTTACTGTTACACGTAGCTGCATGAATCATATAAGCCATATGCCACATACACTTCTACTTATATAAGTATGTCAAGCATTTGCCAAATTCTGAAGCACCAGCCAGAGCTGTCTGAGAAGGCTAACTACATTGGTTCTACTCCTATAGCTGCTGTGCATTTGCTGTCCCACCCCGCAAGATACAGCACAACCCTGCTCCCCCATTTCACTAACTGTTTCACGCATCCCTGAAGGGATGTCACTCACTGGAGGGCCAGCAAAGGGAGAGGGAGTGATGTGCGTGCAGCACTTGATCTTTACAAGTCTTTGGAAAGCAGGGAGTTGTATTTACATGAGCAACTTCCTGAGGTGCCCAGGAGCGTGAGGAAGCAGGGACACAGGGCTGGGACACATTTTTTCCAGGCAATCTTTCATTAGTAGATACATTTACAGCAACAGAGAGGCCCACAGCAACGTGCTTTAGCCACGCTGCCCCCACAGTCCACCCTTCAGCTTGGGAGTTTTTCAATGTTCATTTCCAACTCTGGGGTTTAAGCCCATCTTTAATGATAACAACACAGAGACAATTTTAATCAGAGCACTTGACATAGGCAGCAAGGCTTTCCTGTTTCCATTTCACAGATAGGAATATTGAGGCATAAGGGGGCATGAATGCATGTAGTGAAGTGTATCTTACCCCAGGGCAAATGGGGCTTCAGTGGCACAGCCAAGGACAACTATCCAGGTCAGTTCCCAGCCACTAGAAAGCTAGGCCTTGCTGTATTTACCCTGGAAATGTAAACCCTGGTGAATATATTCTGGATCCATTCCAGAGCCAATAAGCTCTTTGCCTCTCATGGGGTAGTGGTGATTGGGTGGTAGCAAGCAGTGGGTAGCTGTTGGACTGTGGGCATTCCCACAGTCACGAACCTTGTAGACACAGGGCAGTAAGGGGGTGTGTCTGTCACATATTAACTCAGAGAACCCCTTGCCCATTGATGGCCATCCCAAAAGACATATGAGCCCTATTATTTGCAGGTGTTAAGAGAGATACTTTGTTTTCTCCTGTGTCAAGAAGCATATGCTCTTGGAGCTGGAAGTCACAAGTTCTGTTCCCCCACTAGTCCCCGTGCAGTACACAGCGATATTACATTTCCCCTTGTGTGACGGCTGAATGAAGGATGCCTAAATGTCATACTCTGAGCCAAGCAGGATAGTTCCTTCCCTTTGCCAAAGCCAGAAATTCACTGGTCAAGATTCCTGGGGTAGTCGACTCACCGCACTCTCAATACTTCTGGCAGTTTCCCCAAAGAGCTCTGATTTGGGGTCAGCCATCTCGGGTGTGTAGAACAGCTCCTGGCCCTCCACCTCCTCCAAGATGAGGACTCCCTGGAAGACCTTGGTGGCTACAGGAGGGAGGGGCAATTAAAAAGAAACAAGAGACTCATTTAGCCAGCTAGCTGGGAAGGGGCGGGCAGCAAACAGCTGAGCGGAGTGTTCAGTCCCTGGTGTGTGTAGATGGTAGTGTGTGGGTAGTGCCAGGGCTTGGGTTAGTTTGGATGGTTCTGGAAAGTGCTATGGAGGATTAGTATCTGAGGCTGCTGGAGCAGGTGGGTCAGATGGCAAAAACCAGGCTAGAGATGGCAGCTTTTACCATACGGCTTCCTCTGAACTCTGGCCCGGATAGCAGCCCCCCTGGACCGGCTGGGTAACAAGAGAAAGATATTAGCCAGAGCAGGACACAATCAATAAGGCAGGATCAGACATGGGCATGCAAAACACAGAGGCAGCTGAGAGAGCTCACAAGCAAGTGGGTCCCCTGGCAAGGAGAAGGCCCTACAGCCTGGTTGTAGGTTCTGGAATCTGGTACCTCCCACATGGCTCCTCCCAAGCCACCCAGAAATCAGTGGCAGGGGAAGGAAATTGCAAAGGGGGACCTCTCTAGTGAACCCCATGGGGGTACATGAAGAGCTGCATGAAGTCACCCTCCTGGCACTAGCATTCGTATCTGGAGGGCTTGCATCCCCATATGGGGATTGGGATATTATACACATACCTCTGGAAACACCCCAGAATGGTGTGATGGGAAGGGTGCATCAAGGACAACCTTGGGAGAAACCCACTTGGAATGTGCATGGGGAGGTGAACTGGACAAGGCCTGTATCAGGAGCAGGTGTTCGGGCTTTGCAGACATACACTCCATTCTGAGCATCCCAGTGCTCACGCCCTCTGGGTACAGGGCAAACTGAGAGGAAACTTCACCATCTCAGCTGCTCAGAGTGAGACAGAAGTGGCGCAGATGGCTGACAGCAGTGAACAGACCATGAAGGAGACAGAACCCTCAGGTGCCCTCGCCATAAACCCCAAACTCAGCCACATTAGAGCCGCTGAGCCAGCAGCTGGTTGTCACTGCAAACTGCAAGGCTGCTAGCCAGAGATGACATTTCAGGCAACGTCTCTGCTTGTCCTCACTACCGCCAGGACCAGGCCAAGTCAACACCATCACGTTTCAAAACCTGGGCAAAGAGGTAGGCCTGGAAGGTCAGGACAACCAGGCTATTTCAGAGCCAGGAGGGGAACCATTTAAAGCTAAGGAGGCCTCTGGAAGAAGGCCTCGCCTAACTGCATGCTGGGCACTCCAGCCTGAATAGCTCCACTGACTGTGATGGGCGATGGGACTGGGAAGTAATCTCTTTCACATATGATTGTCCCTGGCCATTTAGGCTTCCTGTTGGTCAAAGTCAGCACTTACAACTCCAGCCACAAGGCTGCCTGCACCGATTGGGAGCAAGAGGTCCCATCAAACAAGTGGGCACCCACACCAGCCTCTGCACCACATAGCATGCCCTGCTCCACTCGAGAGCGGACAATGGCTTTCAATCTCTCTTCACCAAGGTTGAGATGAAGGAATTTTGTCTCGTTTTCCACTTGTGGGACAGACTCACCAGGGCAGTTGCTTCCTTCTGTGTCGATAGCTGCTGTCTTGCCATCCGAGCAGCATCCCAGGGGGGTGTTGTAACACGTTGCTCTTTCAATGGCAGGAGTAGATGTGACTTGGCTCTCCTCTGGCTCCTCTTCCACTGCAAGGGATTAGGGACCACATGGGCATGTCACAATACTGGCAAGAGGCAGGACCCTTGAACAGAACCTATCACATCCTAGCAAAAGGCGGGACCCCTCAGCCACAATGGCTACAGAGACAGGACCCAATTGCCATGTTACCGCATCACCTAAAGGCAGCTCCAAACCCAAACCCTAGGTCCAAATCCTTGTCTGGAATCAGGCCAGGCTCAGACCCACGGGGCCAGCATCTCCAAAGAGCTTTCAGTACCTAGCTGCCTGGGATGAGGACATGCTTAGCTATCTAAAGGACTGTGCAGGCTGGCTCAGGAGATTGCTATGGAGACATGTGGCCTGTCACCCGACGGTAGGTCTGACTCCCCCTCAGACTGGCTGTGACCCAGTCAGCAATAGCTGCTTTCAGCCTGTGTGAGACAGATGGGCAAGTGACCCTTGCAGGCAGCCTTCCTCATTACTAAAGCACACTTGCTTTGCTGAGAATCCCAAGTCTGGACAGGCCATGGAGACTGGATCCATATATCTCTGCACATGGTGGCCCCAGCTGCTGGTAAGCATGAGTGCAGGTTGGCAGAACAGCAGCCTGGGGACCAGAGGCTTTGCAAGAATCCACCACCTGTCTAATCCTGGATTCATAGCACCAATCCTTCCCCTGGCAGGTGCTACAAGCCTTGCAGGAGGTCTGCAACAGCAGTGTTACTGAACCAGAGCTGAGGGCAGTTACCTGCAGAGCCAGCCCCACTGGCTTCCTGGTCCCCACTGATGCCTAGCTCCGGATCACCGCTGCCTTCTGCACTGCCAGACTCAGAGGAAGCAGGCTGTGGCATGGCCAGGACCACTGGAGCAGTGGAGATGGGGCGGACAGTAGTCTTGCGGACCCCCTGGGTGGTCCAAGCAGTGGTCGCTGGCCGGGTGGTGGTCACTCGTCTTGTGGCTGGCTGGCTTCTGGGAATGGGCTTTGCCTCAAACAGCAGGGAAGCCGTGGCAGTCTCTGTAGGGTCAGGGGCCGGAGTGGTGAGCCTGAGATGTGGGAGGTCCAGGAGCTTGTCCAGGGACAGCGTGGGCAGTGGGGCAGGGTGCACGGTGTGACTCACGTGGGTAATGGATTCTGAAAGAGGAGCAGTGAGAGGAGGTGGTTAGAGGGATGGAGTGAATGGGAGCCATGCATTTCATCCTCTAAGGAGGCAGGGCTGGGTCTATGGCCACGCGCAGCTTGCTGGGGCCAGCAAACAGGCATCCTGGCTGGTGCCCTTCACGGGGACTGGGCCCACTTGAAGCTCTGCTTCCACTGGAAGGTGTAGAGGAAGTGGGTTCCACTTTGCAGTCATGGGGCTCATGGGTGTCCAGGGCCAGTCTTCCAGCAGAAGGACAGAGGGAGTCAGTCAGAGACAGCACTCAGAGGCACCATAAAAATCATAGAACTGTCCGGCTGGAAGAGACCTTGATGGGTCATTTAGTCCAGGCCCTTCACTGAGGCAGGACTAAGTATGATCCAGACCACCCCTGACAGGTTGTCTGTTTTTACAAATCTGCAGTGACGGAGATTCCACAGCCTCCCTAGGTAATTTGTTCCAGTGCTTAACCACCCTGACAGTTGAGAAGTCTTCCTAATGGCCAAACCAAATCTCCTTTGCTGCTATTTAAACCCATTGTTTCTTGTCCTGTCTTTGGCAGATACAGAGAACAGTTTATCACCCTCTTCTTCATAAAAACCTTGTACTTACCTGAAGACTGTTATCATTCATCCCTTAGTCTTCTCTTCTCCAAACTAAACAAACCCCATTTTTTCAATCTTTCCTCAGAGGTTAGGTTTTCTAGGACTTGAAATAATTTTTGCTGCTTGCTTCTAGACTTTCTCAAGTTTGTCCACATCCTTCCTGAAATGTGGTGCCCAGAACTGGACACAATACTCAATCTGATGCCTTATCAGTGCTGAGTAGAGTGGAAGAATTACTTCTCATGTCTTGCTTACAACAGTCCCAGTAATACATCCTTGAACAATGCTTGCAATTTTTGAAACTGTCTCACATTGACAACTCATATTAAGATTGTGATCCAGTCTAAGCCCCAGATCGTTTTCTGCAGTATTTCTTCCTAGGCAGTCATTGCCCATTTTGTATTTGTGCAATGGATTATTCTTTCCTAAGAGGGGTGCTTTGAATTTATCCTCCTTGGACTTCATCCTATTTATTTCCAACATTTTTGCAAGTTTGTCAACATCATTTTGAATTCTAATCCTGTCCCGCAAAGTGCTTTTAGCCCTGTCCATCTGGGTACCATACACAAACTTTGTAACCATTCTCTCTATACAATTACCCAAATTACTTATGAAGACATTAAATAGAACCTTGCATCTTGTCAATTTCAAAAGGGATAGCCATGTTAGTCTAGTCCAGTAAAAAACCAACAAGGAGTTGTGTGGCACTTTAAGACTAACAGATTTATTTTTTGCATGAGCTTTCGTGGGAGAAGATCCCACTTCCTCAGGTGCTTCGAAGCTGGGTGAACTTACAGAAAGGAATGAAACTAAATGCAAGGGGGTGTAAAACATAGGATCAGGTTAAAGGACCAGGGGGAAGGAGGGAGAAGAGGGAAAATGGGGGTCCAAGAGACAGGACCCTGCCCTGGGGTGTAGCCCTAATCCCCTGGGGGTTTCACTTGTGGTTG
>ML681963.1:10354158-10428646 GCA_007922195.1 Podocnemis expansa | reverse complement strand
CAACCACAAGTGAAACCCCCAGGGGATTAGGGCTACACCCCAGGGCAAGGTCCTGTCTCTTGGACCCCCATTTTCCCTCTTCTCCCTCCTTCCCCCTGGTCCTTTAACCTGATCCTATGTTTTACACCCCCTTGCATTTAGTTTCATTTCTTTCTGTAAGTTCACCCAGCTTCGAAGCACCTGAGGAAGTGGGATCTTCTTCTACGAAAGCTCATGCAAAAAATAAATCTGTTAGTCTTAAAGTGCCACACAACTCCTTGTTGGTTTTTTATTACATAGAACCAAACCAAGGACAGATCTCTAAAGACCCCACTCAGTATGCCCTCCCAGCTTGACCACGAACCACCACAAACTACTCTCTGAGTACACTTTTCCCACCAGTTGTGAACCCACCTTATAATGTTTGTCTAGGCTGGGGGTGGCCAAACTTATGGAACTCAAGAGCCACACAAGTTGATTATTAAAACCTTCAAGAGCTGCACTGAGGCATAATAGCCATATACTTTTACCTACTCCAAAATTACGAAGTTTAAAATTCATTGCATACTTTAATTTTATCATAAAAAGAGGACAAATATTGATCCTACTAATGTCAGACTATAATTATTACTTAAGGTTATCATGAGAACTAGGCCTATACAGTAAAATCTTAGCTGCAGCTCGATGTAGAAGACTGCAATCTAGTGGCGAGTTTTTTAAAATCCCAACCATGCTGCACTTCTCCCCGCCATCCCCAACCATGCTGCACCTCTCCCCACTGTCCCAACCCCCTCCTGAACTACTAGGCTGGGGCTGCTTTCCTAAATTGATTTGCTGACATTTTTCCGGAAGCCACAATTTTTCATTCAAGAGCCACATGTGGCTCCCAAGCTGCAGTTTGGCCTCACCTGGTCTAGGCTATATCGCCCTAGTTTGCTTATAAGAAAGTCATGGGAGACAGTATCAAAAACCTTAGTCAAGTTGAGATATATTTCAACTACTTCTCATCACAAGACTGCCGACCCTGTCAGACGAGGATACCATCCTGCCTATTGCGTGCCACCTTACTCTCTTCTAGGTGCTTAGTCATGGAGAAAGGAGAGGGTTACCATTGCTTGTCCAGGGAGGTGGCCAGGAAAGAGACTCACCATGGCACTGCCCAACGTGCTTCACCTTGATGGCCTGCCCCTGTCGGCATGCAATGGTCTTCAGCTGGCACTCGTCACCATAGGTCACCCCATCAGAGCCACAGACCTGGGAAGGGGAAGGCAGAGTGGGACTGGCTGGAGAGATTGGCCCCTTCTCTCATCATCCATTGCAGAAAGCAGAGCTCACATGGGAAATAGGCTTCTTCTCTCTCCCCACCCATGACACAGCCCCCTGCACAAAATAAACCTCTCTCTTTAAATGGTCAGCCCAGGGTTAAAGACCAGGGAGCATTTTGCTTGTTTCCCTGCTGTGAGGAGACCACACCTTCCGCAAGGGAGACACTAGGAGAGAAATCCAAAGCAGCAATGAGAAGGTAAGGAGCCCAGAGGCATCTGTTATGCTATCAGAGAAATCCCCTCTCACACTGGGCTCCTGTGGCAGCCGGCGACAGCCCGCTGAGCAGAGCAACCCTGCCTGTAGCAAAAATGCCAGGCTTCAGTCACACACAAGCCCCAGCTCCAAAGCAACAAGGCTGAGTCAGCCAAAGCTGGACTGAGTCCAGCCCCACAGCCACACAGGCTGCCTCCTCCTGTTACCTTGGTCACATTGGCCTCCACGCACAGCAAGGAAGGGCACTCGCAGTGGGCAAAGCCATTGACCTCCACACACGACGCCCCGAACTTGCAGATCATCTCATAGCAAGACTTCGGTGCAGAGGGATCTAGGGGTGAGAAGAAGGAAAAGAAACACATGCAGGTGGTGGTCTCCCTTTACTCTAATTGTGGATGCAAAACAAGCCCAGAGCAATCAGGAACCTTCCCAAGAAGTTTAAACAGGTCCCACCGAGGAGAACAATACAGACTTTTTGCCTGGTCCTCCAAACTGGTGAAGGGCCAGTGGTCACAATCTATTGTCGTGAGTGTACAGACATCACTGTTGTGGGTGGGAACAGGACTCAAGACATGTTGCTCCTAAAAATAAGCTCCTAGCAACTGGGCTAAAAGAGAACCTCTGTAGTAGTCTGAGCACAAGGACATGGATCCTCCCCTCTTTGTCAGCCACTAAGGGGTGACAGGACAGCACACACGTGAACAGGTTTAACATTCTGTTCAGTAGAGGAAGCAGCATCTGCACACACACTACCCAGCACATCACAATATGACCCAAAATCTCTTCCTCAGTGATAAACAGCCACTGGCTCAATGGCTTCACCTCACCTTTCTCACACCCAGTCAGTCCCAGCTTGCTTCCACTGGGGCACTGATTGCATTTCATGCCGGTGATGCTAGTCTTGCAAGAGCACAGTCCAGTCATCTGCTCACAGTCATCACGCACCGAGCCCACTGGGTCACAGTTACAAGCTACATAAAGAGACAGTAGGGAGGGAGGAAAAGAACAGAGATCACAGCCTTTTAGAACGCTCGCTGCCCCCTTTTTCCAATTGTAAATGTGTTTCATATTTGGCAATGCTTCCCATCAGAAAAGCAGGATATGTGCACACGTCAATCAGTTCAACTTCACTACCCACCCCGCCCCCAGTTACGTAATTTCAATGGAACAAATGGGGCCAAAGAGTCAAAGGTGTTAACATGTCCTTGTCGCTGTCCATCAGCAAACATGGTTTGAGGTTTAGCAAACTAAATCCTCAGCCTGTTTGGCACCACAGCACACACACCACTCAAAGCCTCTCTAAACTTTTATTAAAGGTACAGAAAAGAAGGAAAAATAATTAAAGCATTTGAAATGTACAGCATTAAGTGAGGCTCACATTTTAACATTGCCCCTTATTCCCTTTCCTTTGAGCTGGAAAGAGATTTTGGCGGGAAATCCTTGCCCTGCTCTTTCCCATTTGACAGTCTTTTAGACCAGGTGTACACTGGTGGCAAAAGTTGGAAGCAATCAACAGGAGTTATTCAAGCCCTGCAGAGTATTTTGCATAACTCCTGTCAACTTCTGAACTCTGCTTCAGTGTGGCACTGACAGGAAATGCATTCCTGCCAATGCAGCACTCTGGCACTTGAGGGGATGATTTTATTAAGTAGATTTCCAGATCGACATAGTGGATCTTAACGGACTGCTAAGTTGATCTGCAAAGATCGATCTGATGGCAGCAAATTTGCCACCATCAGTTAGTGGCCTTAGATGGTATAAAGATAGGAATAACTGTCCTTTCTGAGGAAAAGAGGAGAAGTTAGTTGCAATGGGTTGGAACTGCTGTTGTTGTTAAAAGTCTGATCCTCTTTCCTGAAGGCAGAACAAGACAAACACATACAAATGGCAAGGAAAAAAGAACAGCAAATGTGGCAAATGTTCAGTAATTCCTGCACTGAGCCCATATCTTGTGGTTCAGCAAGAGGCGATCTCTTAAGAAAACAACCCAGCTTGATTTAAAGGCCTCAAGCAGTGGAGGGTTCAGCACAACCCTTGGGGAGCAGTTCTGATGGTTAACCGCCTTCTCTGTTAAAAGACTGGCATCCTATTTCCAGTTTCAATTTTTCTGGCATCACCTACCTCCTAGCTACCATGCATAAGTTTAGATCAGCATCACTCCTAGAGCCAGGAGGAGAACCCAGGAGTCCTGCCCTCCCAGGTCTGCGCTTGAATCAACAATGCATCGTTTAGCTACATGATGTCATCATAATACTTGAGTTCTCAATCCCAGAGGCTGAGACTAGAATTCAACCCATTCACCTAAGCCTGAGACCAGGCGGACACATGATACATGCCTGTCACTCTTGAGGGAGATCTCTATCGTTTCAGAGCTTGAGAAAAAGACAGAATCACTTTCTCTTTTGTTTGCAATCTTCAGATCATTCTTCTTTCCCTGACCAGCCTGTCCTCTTCCCATTTGGCACATATCGATTTTCTGGCTCGTGTCTCCAATGGAGCTTGAAATTAACATGGCTTTTTTTGTTTACTGCTGTGTTTGTACACAGGCACTGTCAGTGATGTCAGCGTAAATTTGGGAATTGGCCATTCAGACTCTTACAAGGATTCAGGGGAGCATCTGACATTCCCTTGTAGCAGGCTTGGTAGCCAGCATGCTGACTACTGCACCGGCCTGATTCCTTGACACCCCAGATGGTGGACCCAGCAGTGGCACCCCTGGGTCTGATGCAGCAGCTTGGAGATGCTTCCCCAAAGTGCTAGCTTCTGAGCACTGCAGAAATACCAAGAGTCTGGGCTACTGTATGGAGTCATTTAAGGAGGGCTTCTCTTAAAAGCGAGCCTTTCTTCCAACCCAAAGAAAGGCACCAGCCATGCCCAGATGTCTCTGCTAGAAAGAAATAAGTAGAGGAGTGGTGTTGGTTTTATTAAAATAATACCAAAAATCAAAGATCTGGCCTCCACTTAACCATAAAGGCCAGGCTGAGACAGGTTGGGTAAAGAGGCTTGGGTCTGGCACCTTCCCAAATAGCATGGCCCTGGCACATAACTTAAACATTAGCTCTACTCACACAAGAGAACAGACTGGTCTCTGGGAAGTGGTATGCTCCCCATCCCCACCTTGTTAGGCCTTAAGCCCTCCCTGTGCTTGGTCCTCCTCCCACAAGTGGAATCTAGTTAACATTTGGAGCAAAGGTAGCCAAGTTCTCTCCCAGGGAGCTAGGTAACACCTGCAATTAAATTATTTTTGTGCGACAGCAGGGAAAAGGAAAAGAGAAATTCTCAGTGAGTTCCTCCACTCACATGCTCTCCTCCCCAGCACCCCCTGTACTCACGGGTGCAGCCACTCTTGCCATCTGTGACTATTCCACGGAAGTTCCAGAAGCCAGGCTCACAGCGGTCGCACTTCAGGCCTCCAACCCCTGGCTTGCAGGAACACTGGCCAGTGGTGGGGTCGCAGGACCCCCCGTACGAGCCGTAGGGATTACACTGACAGGTGCCTAAGAGTCAAACAAGAGAACAAACCCTCAGTCCTATTAGCAGTGATCAGCAAGGGTCTAAAACCAGATGAGGCTTCACTTAGCCATAACCCAGTCTGCTAAGGTGGTACCACATTCCTGGAGCCTGTATCATGGCATGGATCAACATACCTTCTGTCTGCCCCTACCAAACCTTTTCTCCATAAAACTCCTCTTAGCATGGGTGGAGGGTCTCTTAAAATTTTCAGGGTATGCCTATTCCCTTTGTTGCTATCATTTTTCTCTTGCTAAAATGAAGGAGAAGATCTAGAGAAATCGAGAGATTCCCCTACATTTCTGGGGACCAGGGGCAAGAGGGATGCATAATTCCACAATATCTGAGGGGAGAGGGCAGAGACAAGCTAGGAAAGGAAGGGAAGGCCACCAGTTGTGGTGTCCTACCTTCCCCACTTCCCCAGATTGTGCTAGACCCATAAGAAGAAATCACTATCTCCAAAGCTGGCTGTGGAGAATAAATAAAAGCCGAGGTGCTGGAGTCATTCGCTCCAGGTGATTAGATCTAGATTTATGCTCTTATTGTCAACGCAAGGGCAAGGGTGGAACAGAAGAGGAAAAGAAGTTGGATTCAGAGGAAGCCAATCAATTCGGGTGGCTTCCTCCAGGGAGTGATACTGTGTGAGAGTCCAGAAGGGAGTGTGGGATTGACCCATAGGGTGACAATTATAATTTACATTGCAGTAGCACTAAGTAGTCACAGATCAGGACCTGATTATGCCAGGCACTGTACAAACAGATTAAAATGACATTCCTTGTCCAAAGAGCTGGGAACTGAAGTATAAGTCAACAGACATCTGGTGAAGATAGGAAGACGAATGGGGTAGCACAAACTAAAAATAAGACCATGCTGGTCATGGTGGCAGGGAAGGGGTCATACCACACCCACTCCCTAAATGGCTGTCAAGTGCTCTGCAGGCTTGGGGCTAAGTAGAGTTTTAGGGAGGACAATGAGCTGCTTTGGGGTGGTTACAGGGAACTCTGCACGAGGGGTGGGATGGGAGAAAACACAATGGGGTCCATTTGAGAATTCAGCAAGCAGGGGATGAAGGCTGAGATCATTGGCTGATCAGTGGAAGGCAACTTGCCAGGGGCCCTTTTGTTCACTACCCTTTGGGCTGAAGCCCACCTGCAGTGGCCCCATGCCACACATGCTCCTCTGCCATGAGGTTGCCATCAGAACATCACTACTTATTGAATTACATGGCACATTAAATGACGCTAAATCCCCATCAAGTGTACATTAGCCAGGCCCATACATGGCTTTAACTATATTTCCGCAGTTTAATGTGCTTTTCTAACAGCCGGTCACAACCTCAGCCGTTAATATATGGCTAATGCCTTTCAGAATACACCTTCTGTGAAAGAGCCAGCTCTAGTAATTATTTAATAAATATTAATGGCGCATTCATCAATGCAGCCTCCTGACAAGTGGAGTCGCGTTTCAGTCATTGCTGAAGTGGGCTGCAAAAGATCTCCTTGGGGGTGGGGAGAGAAGAAGGGCCAGGGCCGGAGCCAATATTTGCGTAGCCCCAAACTCCCTGAAATGGCACAAGGTGCCCTATGTAAGGGCTTGCACCTCCAGGGGAGTACTGAGCACCCTCAGCTCCCAGTAATGTGGGGGCTCAGCACCAGCCAGCATCAGGTTCTGAGAAACATCTGTTGTCATTCACCAATGGGACACGCAGCAGAGCAACTCTGCTAGCTGCTTTTGAACTGCCACCCAGTGAGCAGCCCAGAGAAAACAAACAAAGGCACTCTGTGCCAAAGCCTGTCTGAGCTTCCCTCCACTGGGAGCCAGCTGCCATCTGCGCAGGCTGAGAGTGCATGCTGGGTTGGGTCCTTGCCGAGAGAGGCCAGGAGGTTTGGGGCAACCAGTCTGGAGCAACTCTCTTGCATTGCTCCCTGCATAGATTTAGGTCAGCTTCTGAACTGGTGCTTTACCAAAAATGAGAGGCACAGGGAATTTTGAAGGCAAAGGGTATTAGTGCAGATCTCTGCTTGTGGGTGGCTGTGCTCCAGACTGTAGGGTCTGCAGACAGGGCTGGTTCTTCCACTGAGGTGCCCTAGGTGGTTGCCAAGGGTGCCAACAATTACGGGGGTGCCAAGGGCTAAGCTGGGCTGGGGCTACTCCACTCCCTGCCTGAGGCTGGACCCTGACCATGGGGCCACTCCCCAGCTGGAGCAGGACCCCCGCCCAGCCCCCCGGTGGTGGCACTTCTCTGCTGGTGGGGGGGAGGGGGGGGCAAAATCCCTGGTGGCCTAGGGCCAAAAAACCTTGGTCTGGCCCTGTCTGCAGACATCAGTTGAGTCTGAGCTGTCTAGAGGAGGAACTGCAGTGGGGCAGATATGCTCTGGCAGAGATTCTCAGCCTAGGAACTTCAAACAAATTTTTTGCGGGATGTCCCCCCAGCTTCCTTTTCCTACAGCTAAATGCGAGGGAGATCACAAAACTCCTGTTCCAATATGGGAGCAGGGTGTGGAAAAGGCTACAACCCACTACTCTAGAGAGTAGGAAGAAAAGAGTATTCTGCTGCGAAGCATTTTCCCTATTATCTGCAATCTGATCTCCACACCATCCCCAACAAGGGATTCACAATTCGGGCCCCCGTCACCCTTGTCTGTTCTGAGACATTTCCCACTACTCACCCTCAACCAGCCCCACATTTCACTCACTTGGGCAACCAGCTGAACCCACTCCGAGAGCCATGGTTGTATTGTCTGGACAACATCCATATATAGTTTGGCTGCAGTGCAGAACCAGGAGTGGCGGGGAAGGCGTTACTACAGCGAGGGAGAGAAGGAGGGATGCAGGTCACATCTTGGGCCAGCATGGAACCGCAACTGTAACCAGGCTGTGTCTTGGCAATATAACGAATGCCTGGGACCTGGGGAGATGTGCCTGTCCATGTCTTCCCTGAACAAACACTCTTGGTCTCTGCTCTTTATTGGGGCAGAAATGCTGACTCCAGGCCCTCCCCAGTGCAAGCTCCACGGCATGCAAACACATAAATGGATGCCCAAACAGCTCTGCCGCCCAGTTGGTACCAACAGACCAATGCTGGCATCATTAGCCACTCAGGCTGCTCCAGCAGCGGGCCCAGATGCAAGGCAGGGAAAGCTGATGCAACCCATTAACCCAGTGCCCAGATCCCTTTATTAGGCCACATGATGGAGGACAAGGAGCTTAGTTTCCAAAGGGATAGCTGTATTAGTCTACTGTATGACCTGATCCTATGTTTTAAGTTCTCCCATCTTCAAAGCATCTGACGAAGTGGGATTTTCTCCCACGAAAGCTCATTTGAAAAATAAATCTGTTAGTCTTAAAGTGCCACATGACTCCTTGTTTTTTTTTCAAGGAGCTTAGAGCTGACCTGGCATGCTGGTTACTGCGGCTATTACCCCACGGGGCTTTAGCTGCAGAGGGAGGACGTTCGATGGGTTGATCGGGCAAGACGCTAACAAGCTGATGATAACAGGCCCATCAGCTGGGAACAGTTAAAGGACAGGAAGGAAGTGCAAGCAAGGAGCTCGCAGTGGTCAGGGCATAGAGGAGGATGAGCTCTTAACCTCTCTCCCTGGAGGACAGGCTAAGGGAAAGATAACTACCAAATGCATGAGGCTGTACTGGTGGCCCAGTGGAGGTGACCGAATAAATAACACATGGGCACTAATAGACTTCAAAGTCTATATCTCATTTGGGGTGATCCAAAGGGCAGAAAAAGGACCCTGTGGCAGTCCCAGACAAAAGGCAGAGGAGCACGTGGTGCTGTGAGGACAGAGCTGGCTCAAGGCCAACGCCTGTGCTAGCCTCAAGCCTGAACCTCCTCAGGGACTCACCACGGCAGGCTCCTTGGCTGGTGATGTAGAGGTCCTGGCGTTTCTCGCAGCGTGTCTTCTTGAGCTCACACTCGTTAGCATAAGTTGCACCATCAGAGCCGCACACCTGCTCGAAGAATTGGTGGGGTGGAGAAAGAGAGACTGCTCTCATCTGCAATCCCGTGTGCAGAGAATGGACTACGGCTCTCGGCAATGGACCCCCCCCCCCAGGTACCCACAGGTCAGTGTTGGGCAGGGAAGCTGGAATTCTACACCCAGCACTAACCACCCCACCTGAGGGAATAATAGCTACTGAGGGTGATGGGCTGGCAGCACCTGGAATTGCAGGGGAAGAGCAGTAGGGTGTGTCCCTCAGTTCTTGCAATCTTAATGAGGGGGGAAGGCCCCCATCTGCACCACTGACAGGAACCACAGCTGGGAAGCAAGTGGGCTAGTTGTGTCTGGCTGGCATGATTGACAGGCCTTTGGAAAGGGGGATGAGGGAAGAACAGACAGGCCACAAGGGGTACAAGAAACTAGTGGGGACTTCCTCCAAAGCTCAAATGGGTTGTGAGTCTAGGACAGTTTGGGGGAACTTCTGCCCCCTCAAACCCAGCTTGGCTGGGGTTAGAAGAACTGCAATACCCCAAGCCAATTGGGGCTGGTGAGACCTCAGCCCCACCCTGGGCTGAGCTCTCTTCCAAAGCCAGAGGCAGGCAGGTGGGAGAGGTAGGGGAGTTACCGGGTTGCGTGGCACTGCTTGGCAGGTGAAGTCACACACACAGCGATCCTCCTCCACGTCCTCATCCCACAAGCCCCCGTACTGCCGGCAGCGCTCATGTTCACACTCGTTATCGTCCCCGGAGCCTGAGCCCCCCGAGCCGCACTCTAAACAGGAAAGGAGGGTATGGGGAGTGAGGGGGACCCCCAGAGCCACAGACCTTGGAGGCTGGCTGCTTAGGGCTTCCCTGTATAGCATCACTGTGCCCCCTGGGCAACAAAACCTCAGAGCTCACGTCTAACCCGGATAGCAACCTGGGGATCAGTCACCATGTGTGGTACGAATAGCAGTTGGCTGGCTTCACAGCAGTTTAACTCAGCAGCTGCAGCTCCCCCACTCTTTAACCCAGTCTCTCCCCCCACACTGCAGCAGGCAAACAGATTCCTTCTGCTCAGATAAACACAGAGACCAGAGCAGAAAGAATGGGTGGGTTTTTTGTTGTTTTTCAGTTTGAAGTCCAGCGTAGCTGATATTACTGGCTTGGCAGAGAGACACTTCATCTGCTGCGTGTCAACTAGGCTCCCCAGCCCAGCAGCCTCTCCAAAAGATGCTCAAAGCTCTGGCAGCAAGAGTAAGATGTTGACTTTCAAAGGCTTTAAAAAAAAAAAACAAACCTGTCCCCTTTCTACTGAGTGATCAAAGGGTGGGAATTGGTGTTACACAGAGAATTATTTAAGCCCTTCTTCCTGAACGACAGCAACCTGAAATTCACTGGGGAGGACAGTAATCAAACACCATGATGTGTCTTCCACTATTCCTAGCTGCCACAGCACTCTAGCCCTATCTGAATGAACTACAGGAGCAATGAGCTGAACTGTCTCAGCTGACTGAGTTAATGCTTGGCAGGGGCAAAGTGGATGTTGTTTTTCTTCTGGTCTTCAGCCAGCACTGCTCCGAAGTTTTCCACTCTGGAGGCCTAGGTTCATCTATTTTGGGTCACCAATGGAATGAATTTGCAGGCCACAACCTCGCCCCGACGGTGGACTGGTCCCAGGCTGCTTTGGAGAAGTGTACTGTAATTGCTGGTAAGGACTGAGACACACTGGCAGCAGGGGCAGGTCAACGCACCAGAAGCTGCTGTGGATCAGTAGCGCAGAGCCTGAGTGACGGGGCCCAGGACTGGAACAGAAAGGGGCTCCAGGGCAGGACTGAGGTGCACAGCAAGAGGGGCACGTGGAAAGCTTGCACAGCCTAGCTGGGGATTCAGTGCAGTGCAACTTAGTTACACACTTCTCTGATGCTGCTGACAGCTCCCTTCCTTCAGCTGTAGCTCGACACAATGAGCTCAGGGGCAGGCACTGAGGCATAGACCCCCCCAAGCTGGGCCTGACCGCTTGCCTACTGGAGTCAGGGAACAGAGTCCCATTGACTTCACAGGGGCATCGGGCCCTTCTAATTCAGCTGGGAACTATTACCCTCTGTCCGGTGGCCTGTGTGAAGTGGGCTGCTGGTTTCTTTTCAGCTCCCAAACTCACTGCATCGAGAAGCACTGAGGGGCCACACTGGCCAAAGACACTGAGCTCCCTTCTGCCCACTTTAGGTTGGGTTGGCAGGCCAAGATGTGCAGGTGGCTGCCTTGGGGGATCAACAGAGGCCTTTGCCATTCAAGGCTGTTGACCCACTTCTTTCATTTGCCCCCAGCCCTAAAGGCTGCACCCAGACATCTTCTCAACACCATGCCCCAGGGGTGCTCAGGATATGGGTTGCAGTTGGGATCCCCCTGAAGCCTGGCTGAACAGAAGCTCAGGAAAGAGACATTTCCCCAGGTGCACAGAGCTGAACTAATGGCAACCATGCACCTGACCCTAACCAAGTCTCAGAGCACTTGGGCGCCCAGCCTCAGGAACTGCTCCATCTCCTCATGTCTTGCTCAAGTCTCGGCCCTTTGAAGTGTGAAATTAAAGCTGTGATAAACCTCTTTGCCCAGGCCCATTAGGTGGCATCAACTTTCATTACTACTAGCTAAAAAGACAAAGTGGGTGGGTGCCAGGTGCTGTTCACCACAAAGCACCAGATCAGCAACCAACATGAATTCAGGAGGCAGAGAAGGAATGTCCCAGCTCCCAGTGCAGCTCTTTTTACCTGCCACAATACAGAGAATGGAGCAGTCAACTTCCAGGCACACAGGGCTTGCTAGGAGGCTTGGTGAAGCCTTTAAAATGCTTCTGTTGCACAAGAACTCCATATGCCAGGAGGGAGGGGGAAAATACCCTAAGAAAGAGACCACTCTTTCGGTCACCCCAGGGGAATTATGACTGGGGCATGACACAAGCAGTGGGCAGCACAGCCTGATGTTGTGCCTAGGCCCAGTGGGACAGGGCTTGGGAGTGGGGAGGATGAGAGACAGAGGACGCGTCCACATCCCCAGTCACAAACCATGGGTACTGGAAGTTCATCTTTGGACCACGCACTGCAAACCCTGTGTGTGAGGAAGTCCAAGTCCCTCATTTCTCACACCTTCCTGCCCCCCCTACGACTGGAGGGAATGGAGCCCCCTACCGTCCTCACAAGGCCCTGTCCTGGAAACTTCGATGGTCCTCTTCTGCTGGCAAGAAGCCACCTGCAGCTCGCACAGGCTGTTGTAGGTGATGCCGTCGCTGCCACACACCTGGGAGAAGGGCTGTCTCTCGCAGTGCGGGCATACACACTGCCCACCCACGCACGTGCTCCCAAAGGAGCAGACAGAACTGCCGCACGACTCTAAGGGGAGGGGGAAAGCGAGGGCAGAATGGGGAGGGAGAGAGAAGCAGAGTGAGACATAGCAGAAAGTTGCCCATTGCAATCGTCAGCCCAGGCTGTGTGCTCTGTTCCACCAGAGAGGGCCTGGCTTCCATCTGATTCATCATTGGCTAAACCCATCCCTGAAAGGGTTCGAGACAGAAGAAACAAGGAGTAGTTTCCCACAGCAGCATACTGAGCACTGGCAGCTCCCAAAAGTCAATAGGTGTTGCAGGTCACCAGCCTCTACAGACCCAAGGCCAATGGTGTGTTCCACTTTGCACCCACAGTCCCCTACCCACTGCAGGTTGGAGCCCAGCTTCGCAGTCTGATGCTGGTGGAGGAGCCTGTGCACTCAGCTTTCCACTCTGACATTTATCAGTGTGCTCCCTGCACCCACTCAGCCAGGAAAAATCAGACCCAGCTGCACAGAGATATATTATTTAGTCCAGTCTATCATTTACTCTAATGTTCCATTTAGTAAAAACTTTTAATTCATTTGGAAATCAGCACAGACCATTCTAGGCTGGGCCAAAGTGCATGGGGTGGAGAGACAGAAGGAGCAGAAGGTCAGGTAGGAACTAACCCCTGAGGGGGAAGAAAAAAAGAAATCTCGAAAAGGCCATAGTGACCAGACATGCAGTTGATACTGATGTGTTAAAGGTAGCTGTAGATTTCAAGGTTCTAGCACAGATCCCTGTTCAGGAAAGAGAGAGTGCTCGGTACCCCAATGGCACCTTCCAAGCCAAGGCTGGAACTGGCATTTCAATAAGGTTGATTAAGCTTCATGACACTGCTGTTGGGAAGTATTACCTTTGTTTCATGGACGGGGAAACTGAGGCATGCAGGGATTGTGACTGAGATTTTCACAGCTGGCTAAGGGATTTCCATGACCCAGTTCCATTAAAATTAATGGGAAGTGTGAATCCATTCATTTTATAATTTGTATTACCGTAGCCCCATGGGGCCTTAGTCACGGATGCTTTACGGCCTTGCCCTAGAATGGGTCAGTGGCAGAGCTGGAGATCCTGCTGTTAGAACTGGGCTATGACAAGATGTTATAGGCTGCTTACAGCCTTGGCATCTTCCACCTCCATCTGCTCTGCAAGATGAAGCCCATTAAAGAATATTCAAAAGAGGAAAAAATAGGGGAAAACAAACTATGGCTGATATTTCAAAGCCAAGCAAGGGACTGAGACATGTAACTCCCATTCACAGAAACACATTGAAATCTCTAATCAGCTTTGACAGTCTTAACCAGAAGGTTTTGAGTCTGTTTGAGGACGGCTCTTATGAATGAAATAAAGAAATCTCTGTCCAAGTAAGGCAGGGAAACTCTGCTAGAACCAGCTGGGTCAACTGGCATAGCTCTGTGGCTGTGCCAGCCAAGGACTTGGCCCACAAGCAGGCAAAGATGGCTGTGGCTAACTCACTTCTAGTTCCAGCATGGAGAAGGCCTGAGAGTAACAAATAAAGGAAATTCTTTTGATGAAAACCATTCCATCTGTTAGCCCATTGCTTGATATCTTTCTGCTTCCCCAGGGCCTCCACAGAGGAAGGGCAAGATTGCCACTCATGGCTAATTATTTTGGCTGTCTCCCTTTCTGGATGTTCAAGTGGAAGCACCTTAAAGGTGTCTGGTTTTTAGAAAGTGCCTAGAATTTGCTCTCTGACAACTTAATCTCTTTAAGGTGTCTCAGATCGGCTCACCAAAAATGGAGGTACCTGAAGTCACTAGTGAGAATTAGGTTTTTTTCCTCCATGGATCATAACCTCTTTGGATTTTATTCCTTTTCCCCAGAGGACGGTGGAACTGAACTAACATACAGAACTAAGAAAAGAATTTGGAGATATGGGGGAAAGGCAGGTGCCTTTGAAAACTCACTGCAGTCTCCTTGCGCGGCCACTTGGAGGTTGGTCTGCTGTGTGCATGCCCGGACATGGAGTTCACACTCACTGCCATAGGTGTTTCCATCTGTGCCACAGACTGGCTGGGAGGAGGGCACGCATTCTGTTGGACACACGCACCTGCCCGTCTCTGCCTCACAGATGGCCCCAAACTGACACTTGCCACAACGGTCTGAAGAAATAAAAAAACACAAGGGACAAGAAACCCACAGTCAAAGTCAAGCGATGAAGCACTGGCTTGGAGAACAAGGCCCTGCAGCATAATCCATGGACTCATTGTCTCAAATGTATGCGGTGACAATGCTCCAGGCAAAGAAGGGTTAACAGCACTGTACTCCTTTGTGGCAGGAAGACAGCAACAACAGGAAGATTAGCCTGGAGAGAGGATCCTAGGTTAAGGACACACTGGCCTTGTCTGTGCAGATCTCCCTGACAATCGCCCTTCATGGCTTCAGCAAAGAGCCTGCTTGGTGACAGGAATGCTGGTTCTGCAGGGGCATTGTCACCATCATGGCATCGAGATCTGCTCTGCAGGTCTGAGCCCAAGGCCACTGAAATTAAAGAGGAAGAGTCCTACTGACTCCAGTGAGTATTGGATCAGGCCCGAGATTGGAACTGAAAGCAGAACCAGGCAAAAAGCCACCTTGACAAGTTTTTCCACTCATGGAAATGATCACTGTGCCACAAATGAAGGGTGAAGACTGTGTCTTGGAGAGAAAAAGAAAGACCCCCATACTCAACTGAGACAAAGCAGCGCAACTCCATCTGGCCATAAGCGCCTACTGTTCCATTTGTAGGACTTTATAAGTACTGCATATTGCTATAGCAATTTTCAACTCAAAGCACTTTATAAGCTAGCAAGAGCCACACAGAAATGTAATCACCTCTGGGGTGGAACACAGGAGTTTTTTAACAGTGCCCAGAACACGCTAGGACAGTTTTGGGCAGCAAGTCCAAGGGGAATTCAGGCAGGAGAGGGAAATTAACCCCAGGTTTTGATGTGGCCATGGCAACAGTTTAGACACTGGAAGACTAATGGGAAATGTCATTGCGATCTTTAAGGCCTGCAAGGGAACAGGCAAAGAAAAATAATAAAAAGTTAAAAAAAAAAAAAAAGGCCAGATCCCCAGCAGGTATAAATCAGTGTCCATGTCAATTTACAGCAGCAGAGGATCTGGCCCATTGTCTGGATTATTTCTCAGTGCTGCAGGGACATGGTTAACCCTTGAACACTCACTACCAAAATTAACAGACCAGGCACGTCTAAGCCCTTGGTGCACTCTACCCTTTGTGTTCACTGTACAGCTGAGCACTGTCTCTGAAGCACTCATTGGCTTCTCTTTTACCCACAGGAGAGGATAGAGAAGGACTCATTACTGCCTAGGTTCTTCACAGATGGGACATAATAACCAGTGTCCCATCAGGTATTTGTAACTGAAGAGATTTGCAGGCCAAGACTGAAGGCGAGGGGGAGGCTGCAGAGGGAGGGGATTGATCGTGAGAGAGGTGCCCCTGCCCTCAAAAGCCTTATGAATACCAGAGACTGTCACGTGAGTAATCTCTTCAGCAGCATCCATCAATGCTTGCTGCTGACCCTGCTGCTCCAGATGCTCAAGGGTTGGGAGTATGAATGAGGGGCAGTGTCAAGGAAGCAGTCAAATTCAACACAACCCTCCCACCATGTCCCCCCAGACACCTGCAGGGAGCCCCAGTGGGTAAGGTGCAAGGAGGAAGGTGCAGGCTGGGCAGAGAAGGAAGGAGTCACACTCAGAGGCTTCACCGTAAAACCCACAGAGCCAGGGTGATTGTGATGAAATGTCACTGAAATTATATGTCATTGCAGCATGGACACGGGGCTGGAGCGAGCATGGGGCCCCATGTAATTACAAAGGGTGATAAATTAAACCCCATATCAACAGCCGCTGAGAGACCAAGGCAACAACAGAGGCAGCTTGCAAATCTCCTGGGATGAAGGAGTTGCTTTGAATGTCTGGGAGGTGGGAGGGCTGGGAAGGAGTTAGGGAACAGGACTGTGGGAAGTGAGAGGGGAGGGGAGGTTTTATCGTATGGTCTGTATCCGTGGAGCCAGTTACTGCCAATGGAAATGGCAAGATGAGGGGGAGACGCTGCCTGGTGCAGCGGTCCCACTTTCTCACTCCAACCCTGCACTGAAGCTTGCAGAAGCTGGTGCAGGGCACGTCATTTACTCAAAGTAACTCCTTGCCTTCCCAGCCTCATCCTTGAGCAAGTCTGCTCTCTAGCACCTGACAAAGCGTCTAACAAACAAGGATGAGATGAGTGCCCTAAAACCTGAGGTGGAGGTGCAGGCAGTTGAGGAGGGCTAGACTTATTTTCTGGACTGTTAAGATTAGAACCTCTGGGACAGTGGTTCCCAACCTGTGGTCTGGGGACTCTGGAGGTCCATGGACATGTTGCAGGGCATCCACGGAGCCTCTCCCTACTGGGGCTGGAATCCAGCTACAGCTGCCTTTCCCCTCCCGTGGCCGGATCCTGGCAGGGGGATGGGGCTGCGCTGGCTCCCCAGCAGGGGGAAGGGCAGGGGGCCATAGCTGCAGCAGCTCAGCTCCCCAGCGGTGCAGCCACGGTGGCAGCAGCGCTGCTCAATGGCTGTCCCAGTGGCACCACCAGAGTGGTGTGGGTCAGAGTCTGCCCACACAGGCCAGATTACATAATCAGCCGGGGCGGCCACAAAGTTTATTTTTGTTTAAAAGGGGTCCCCAGCCTGAAAGAGGTTGGGAACCACTGCTCTGGGACACTGGGAAACAGAAAGAACAACCCCACAAAAGCTGCAGCCACCACAGCAAGCAGTGAGGTAAAGGAAGACATTTCCTGCACCCCCATAGGTATCTCTTCCCATGGAGCCTGGCCAGCCGCCTTTGCCTGTAGTTGAGTGATCAGCCCTTGCTTTGTGCCTGAAGCCAAATGTATTATAAAACAGGGAGTCTGGGCTGCCACTCGGTGTGGCTTGTGCAAATGCAGGCGCTGCACCTTGTGAGCCTCAAGGCTCTTTTGGGTTCCCTGATTTCCTGCAGGACCAGCTCAGAAGGCATGGGCACAGCCCTGCAAATGCAGGATACCATGGAGATATGACAGCAGGAGACGACGGAGGCTGCACTGGTGGTTGTGCTAAGAGGCTGAAACACAGGCTGGATTCATGGGAGGAAAAGAAAGTCTCTTCGTGAATCAAGCTCAGGCTTCAAACATAGGCCAGCTAACCTTGCAGGCTGCAGGATTCCCACTAATGCTGAGAGCAGAGCCTCAGGGCCTGGATACCTTGAACTCAGAGCAAAAATCTCACAGCAGGAGCAACTGACCCCACCCCGTTATGGTACACCCTGAAAATACAAGGCATGGATCCCAACTTCCCAGCTTAGGCTCATCTGCAGCAAAATCAAAGAGTGTGTTGCACAAACATCAGGACATAGCCTCAGTTCTTGAGCAACAGCTCTAGGTGGAGACAAGAGCAAAATCTCAAGGCCAGGCCTGGGGAAGCCAATGGGACAGGGAGCTGCTAGGAGGACAATGGCCTGCATGTTCCAGAAGGCACCAAACCCACATCCAAGTTTCACAAGGTGCCAGCAGTACTGAGACCTGCCAAGTCCCCTTCTATGGGTTTATTAGGTCTGAGTATGCTTCCAGTCATTCACAGAGATGAGTCACCTCCTCTCCTACTACTTCCTGTCTGCACAGTGCATGTACCTGGCCAGCACCTGCAGTCCAGTCACTGAAGGAAAGCCCAACACCAGCCAGCACCCCTTCTCTCCTGACCGTGACATATTCAGTGATTCGCTGGTTATCTTCCTTTTTCAAATATGCATTCCACACCCCCCTCCATTTAATACAACAGGAATTTGGCTCAAGGAAAGTTTTTCTCATTTTACTTTCACACAGCAGCTGTTGTTTTGGATGCGTGGGGGGGAGGGGGGATGCAAAAAAAAAAAAAACCCAACTCCAAACCCATGCTTGGCTAGCCTGAGCTGATGACTGGGATGTTTCTATTTAGAGCCTGCCATTTTCAGCCCATTGGTGGGTTTCAGAAGTGGGCAGAGAGGCCATTAGAGGCAGGCTCTAATCTATGGGAAGATCTGCCCAACGGGGTGGGGGAAATTTCTTCCTGCATCCCAGGAAGTCAGAAGCTGTTTATGCCCTAAAGTGTGGGTGTTTATATCTCTTCCACATGACAATCGTCTCTCAGGTAACTGAAGGCATTCTGAATGCACAAAGCAATGTCCAAGTGGCTTGTGATTCCCCCTAAGTGCATTGCTGTCCTGTAGCATTGAGTTCCATGGGTGAACTGTGCTTCACGTAAAAACATCCTCCTTTTTCGAAGCATGACATCCAAGGCCCTTTCATCACCATAAGCTTTCCTCCAGCATAAAACAGTAATCTGTGCTGAGAGCTGCAACACGATACTACACTCAGAAGCTGAACAGCAACCCTGAATTGCAGCAGCCTGCATAGTCCACAAACCCCTTGCTCCCCCAGGTCGTAGTGTATAAAGCCAGACATTAGCTCACAATACCTTCTGCAGTACAGAAAACAAGCAGTCAGATAGCAAGCAGGATGACCTTATATTATCAAACATACCAAAGTAAACCCCACCTAAGCAACATCCGTGACTTCAACTGGGTGGCAGGGCTGGCTCCCAGTGCCAAGCATGGTGAAGGGACACGGAGCTCTAGGATTAAGTCCTAGTAGGGAAGTTTTGGAGATTTTTTTTTGTTTTTCTCATGGATAATTGGTGCATTCCAAAAGGTGCAGAAAGAGCCATCAGGAGGCCTTAGGACACATGGTTTTGTGGGATGTAGCCAGTAGAAGGAGTAAGCGTGGTAATTCCTCCCCGGCCCCCCACCTCAGGCAAAGAAATACCATTCAACTGGATAAGAGATGTATGCATTAGTGGAGGGATGGATAGTTTCTCTCCAGTGGGAGCAGAGCTTTGTGTTCAGTAATTAAGTCTGGACACCCCCATACCACCTCCCAGGAAAGACTGTGGAGGAGCAGCTACTTAGACACTACTGTGGTGCCACTCCATGAGGTCAGTAGTCACCTGATCCACACAACTCACCCCATGCCAGCCAGAGCTACAGATTCCAATGGCAACAAGGGGGCAGAAGGGGGGCAGTTTTCCCATAGAGAAGTGGCCACCATTGGACCCTGCCCTTGACCAGGAGGAGCAAATGGGGGTGGGGGGTGTCCACTGGCTCTGTTTTCCCATAACCTGCACCACATCAGCTTGCCCTGAGACCTCCTGGGCCTCCCTCCTCCTGCCTTTGTTTTTCACCTCAAATGGAGCCACGCGTATGCCACTTACCACAGGGCCCTCTGTGCTTCACTTTGATTTCCTTCTTGAGGACGCAGGCCATGGCTTCCAACTCACAGGGGTTGCCATAGGTGTGGTTGTCGCTGCCGCAGACAGGGTCGTAGCGGTTAAGGCACACCTGCTGGCACTCACACACTGCCTCCTGATTCTTCACCACGCAGGTGGCCCCAAAGGTGCATGTCACGCTCAGGCATGGGCTGGGCATGCCCAGGTCTGTGTGGGAGCAGAAGAGAAGTCAGTGCACCGGCCATTCCCCTGCCATCCACACAGGCAAAGGCTGACATGTCCCCACTGGACAAGCAGATTGATGGACATGAGCCACCTCAGCCCTTGGACTCTCGCTTGCCAGGACCTGCCAGCACCACGCAGCCCAGGTGGAGAAACAATACTGGGGTTATCCACCCTTCCTGTCTCCTTAACATCACATGCCACCCTGGCATCCCAGGCACAGTGCCCATCCCAGAGACATGGGCAATCCTAGGGGAAATGAGGGGATGGAATGAAAGGAAACAGGTTCCCCTTTCCAATCACTGCCTCTCTCTCATTGACATTCCCTCTACCAGAACCCCGCACTCTTCCCTCCACTCCCTCTGTTACAGCCACTGTGCATGTCATGGGGAGCAGGGTTCAGAGGGACCATAATGGTCTGAAAGTCCGGGCAGGGCAAAATCCACCCACCTAAAGCCGCATACCTTCAAGTGAGACCTATCCCTTGCACCAACACACACAGTGACACCTGGCTGGTTTCTCACACCAACATGCACACCAACACACCCAGCTGGCCCCTTGCACCAACACACACACTGACACACCCAGTCAATCCCACACCAACACACAAGCCATTCCTCCTACACACCACACACACTATCCCACTCCTCACAGCAACATGCACATACACAGATCCCATCCTTTGCAACAACACATGCACATGGTCAGCCCATCCCTTGCACCCATGCCCACCTCAACACACACACTTTCATACCTCAGATCAATATACACATATAGACACAGCCCATCTCTCACACCAACACACACAGAGCCCATCTCTCGTACCTCTAGCTTGTAACGGCACCAGTAGCTGCATGAGGTTCTGACACACTGCGCTCCATCCTTTTCCCCCTCCCACCTTCTTCCCCCTCTAATTCTTATTCTTGCCCTCCACTTCAGGGACTAGGAGGAGATTCTCTCAGCGCCTGTGTGGAGAGCACATCAACTTCTATTCTCCCAGAAAAGGTGGCGCAGAGCTGCATGAGCCCAGGGTAAAATGCCAGAAATATGTGCAGCAGGGGCTCTGAAGTGGGCCAAAGCAACTTGCCCTGCTGGATGCTGAGACTTCACGAGCACTGCTAGCTGGTGCCAAGTGTGAAGGGCATCCCTCTAGACTCCACCCAGTGAGCAGAGCATGAGGAGCACCCCATCGCTTTCCCACCCACAGAGGCTGCACAAGTAACTCAACTGGCTTGCATGTAGTGCTGAGAGTGGGGATGAAGCCCAAAGCCCATTCAGGTGGACAGAACACTGAGCTCAACTATTTTTCCCCCATGCAGTCTCTAAACCAGCCTAACTCACTGGCTTCACTGCAGCGACTCCTGGTTTGCACCAGTGGGAGAGGCAAAACAGGCCCCGGCACCCCTTCTCTACTGCAGACATCATGGCTACCTGCCCCCACGAGGATTTGGTTTCTATTTTTGTTAATGTAAGATCTGTGCTGCAGAAACGGCAGCACTGAATCCACGATCATAACCCCCCAGGCAGGCAGTGGAACAAACAGCAGGCTGCCTTTTGTTCACCGCCCAGAAGCTGGTGCTATGATTTAGGCTGCTTACAGGCTAAGACAGGCAGCTAAAGGCAGGACTGTGTTAACTGCTCGGGGAGAGACGGCAGTCCAGCCAAGGGGGTGCTCCATGTTACTCAACCAAACTACCCTGGGGAGTGAGGGGAGGGGAAAGAAGAGAAAGAAACGCTGTGTGAAACACTGAAAAGGAGACGTGACAACGAGCGAGGCAGAAACATAAGGCAGCAAAAGCAAGACAGATGCAACAGGGCACACGCTGAGACAGATCCAAGCAAACCAAACACGCAGCGACAACAACAAAGGCACAAACCAGTGCAGGGTGTGAAAAGCAAACTCTTGCAAGGCCTGTGAGTATCACATGGACAAGTGGGCAGGGTCCCTCCTGGAGACAGCCTTCCTCCCCTGCCCCCATCCATCACTTCTTGCTGATAGGAAATTGAATCCTGGGTCCATATGAAGCTGGGAAAGTCAATGGTTTAGTCTCACAGGCCCACAGTGTGTGCCTTTCAGTGCACTGACTCCTGCTGTGGCCTGCTTCCAATCAGCACCATGGAGAGATCCTGCTTATCAAGCAGCTAAGTTTGCCTCATGCATCTAGATCAGTGGTTTTCAACCAGTGTGCTGTGGTGTACTGGTGTGCCGTGAGAACTGTCCGAGTGTGCTGTGAAATTCTGTACAAAGGTAATAAAAATCAATGTAAAACAAACATTGTTTCATCTTAAACAATACTGTATCCAACCAAAATTATAACTCATAAAACTTGTGAAAATTAATCATCAAATTAAAAACAAGGTATCGGTCTTTTGATTCTAAAACATGAACATTCTAAATGCAGATGGCCAAAGAGTATTTTTTTCTGATGGGTTTGAAACATTAATGTATATGATCCTTCTTTAGCTTGTTGTATGCACTATGTTGCAAACCATTCCTGTAAGACTATAACCCTAGTAAATGTAAGTAAATGTGACTTTTATGAACAGTCAATTCACTTGAAAAAAGTGGGTGTGCTGTGGAATTGTTTGTCTCATTGAAGTGTGCTGTTCATGTGATAAATAAATCTGTTAGTCTTTAAGTGCCACAAGACTCCTTGCTTTTTTTGAATAGGTTAGGAACCACTGATCTAGATGCTCCTGGTTCCAAGGGAAAGATCCACTCTCCCGACGGAAGGTCCTCACATTTGCAGCGTTGCTCAGCTTGGGGCTGGGCAGGGAGAAGACTGGCCAATTCAGGATCTGGACTGAATGGCTGGGGAGAAGGGGAATCAGCCAAGATTCTGCTTCTGGCTTACTTCTCATGTCTGCCCCTCAACATTTCCTTCACCAATTCTTCCTACAGGTCAATGGTTTCCGAATGTTCCCCACATGGCATCAGCCCATCTGCAACATCTCTTGCTTTGGTTTTCGTGTATAAAGCCACATTTTCCCTCACTGTGCTCCAGAACAGTGTGGAAGCACATGAGTAGATGGGAAAATGGACACTGCTGGGGACAGTCAGGATGAGCAAGGGGTGGGAAGTCTAGGCAGGAAGATTCTAAGCCTGAAGAACAGCGGCACTGCTGCTCTGACATATCTCACTCCTCTAGCAATTCAGATCTGGCAGTTTAATCTGCATTCCAAACCACCCTGGGCCCCCACTGAAGTCAATGGGAGTTTCTCCATTGATTTTGAAAGGAGCAGAAGCAGGCATTTCCATAGTGCCTTCCATCCAAGGACCTCAGAGTACTTTCACAATCAATTGGTACTTAGGACTCATCACTCCCCGAGAGTCCCCATCTCCAATTTACAGGTGAGGCCATATCTCTAGGGACTATCTTGTTAAGTGCCCAGCATCTCACCTGACTGAGCTTCACAGAAAGCTAGCCACCTACTTCAGTGCCTAGAGTGGAGCTGAGCTCTTTGGGAAATCTCTCCCTTGGTGAGCTACATGAAGAGACACTCCTGGCTCTGAGTCCACTGCTCTGCTTTGACTATTCCCCCTGGTTGGGTCTACAGCATCCAAGGGGTTTCTGTGCATCCTCTTGCCAGTCGGCTCTGATGCCATCTATCATGGTGCTGTGATTGCACACCCCAGTGAAAAACTCCAGACAGGAAAAGACTCCTTCACCAGACTGAAGACTGATTTCAGAATCAGAATGCTACCATGCATTTGAGTGGGTGGCTAGGGAGTTAACACATTCATATTGACACCATGCAGCAGATTCGGCCCTTTCCACGCCCTGAGCTGACACAGGTCTGCGTGTGTGTGCTGAAGAGGGGAAGGGGGGAAAGCACTGCAGTCTCAAACAGCCAGGAGTCCACAACCATGCCTGATGGAGAAAAAAACTATAAAATTAACCAGGGGCAGCCCAAGTTGACTCATCAGCCAGGAAGAGGCAACCAGGGAGCTTGAGAAGGATAATGGGGTTCTCAGCTCGCACAGAAATTCAGGCAAAACACCAGCTGCCCACAACAGAGCCTGCAATTGTGTGGCCACCTCCCAGCTCCCATCCCTGTCCACTTCAGCAAAGGAAATGCAAACTGGAGCAAGCATTAAAAATACCCTTTACGCTGCAAGGCACTTTCATTCCAGGCAGGAAGTGGGTGGTGAGGTAAAAAAAACTGGGAAAACCTTTCCATCCCAAGTGCTTTTATATAAGGCCAGGGAGTAGAAGAGTCAGGGGGAGAGGAAGAGAGAGACCAGCATCCTAGGGGAATGCCATTGGCTAAGGAGAAGGGTAGAAAGCAGACCTCTGAGCAGAGACGTCCTGGTTGGGAGCGGTAGGGTGCTGCGGGGATGCACGTCCTTTCTCCAAATAGGCAATGCTGTAAAACACAAGACAAAGAAAGAAAGAAAGAAAGAAAGAAAGAAAGAAAGAAAGAAAGAAAAACAGACAGATGCAGCTACTGAGATCTTCCCTCTGCCCTTGTCAAACCCTGACTCTTCCAAACTCCTAACCCCTCATCTCATCTCCTCTCAGCTAGAGGGGGCTTTCAGATCCTTCTGTCTTTGTCTGAAAGTAGAAAGGAACTTAAGAAATAGTAAGTGATGGAAAGTCTGGGGCTGTTTTGCCTAGCTTTGTTTCCTTCTCTGGCTGCTGGAGAAAAGCCAACAGCAGGGCTGAGAGTTCATTAGGCAGGTATCTGTGAAAGATTAAAAGCATCATGTTGCCATGTTAATGGGCTGTCTTTCATTTCCTTCCCCTCTGTAGGCTCTAGTTATGCTAAATATTCTTCACTAGACACTGGCTATCAGCTGCAATCTTCCTTCAGGAAGCTGAAGGTTTGGAGGCAGCCTCCAAAGAAGGGCTTTGATGTGCGCTGTAAGACATCTGGATGGATTCAGGCTCCCTGAACACCTCACTTTGGGTGGGAACCACTCCACAGCTTCTGCCAGGCAGTAAAAGGAGAGGATCCCAGACTTCTGCAGGGAAGTTTCTATTTCCCTCCCTGTCACCACCTGGGCTCTCCCCGGGAGGGGATGCAATCTAGACCCCTGAGGCTTTCCTCTTGCTCTGTATAGTAGGGACAGGAGGGAATGCCAGAGACTGTAACAGCGATGTGAAGGTGTGACGAGGCACCTGGGGCTACTTCCTTAATGCCAGGTACAGCACAGATAGCACATAGCCAGCTTCGCCCAGTGCTGCCCTCCAGTGTGCCTCCACCCTGACCTGGCTGGACCCCATTGCTACGTCCTTTCAGCATCCCTCACAATGGAGAGGAGGCAGGACTCAGGCAGAATGAATATGTAGGCTGCTGGATACAGACCCTGTAGTTCTCTCTGGTTCACTAGCTTCCTGCTGGAGAAGAACTGGGCTGTCATCCAGACTGAAATCTCCGAGTCTTGACTGGTCAAGCATCAAACTCTGCTTCACCTCCCATGCCAAGTGTCACCTCACAAAATTTCAATAAGCCCTGCTTTGAACTAAGCAGCTGAGTACATTGCAGCCACCGTAGTTCTGTCAACCCATGGTCAGATGGCCAGAAAGAACAAGTTATCACCGGTGATGGTTCTTTTCTGCTGGGGATGCATACCCTGTAAAAACTGCACTGAGATCACAGCCTTGTTCTGTGAAGGTCACTTCTGGTCTTGTGCTGTGTTTGAACTGGTGACCTAGAGGTGGGAGGTAGTTGAGGAAAGGAGAGGGCTGACAGGAAAAGAGAAGGCTTGGGGCCTGACCGCACTGCATGGTGGCTCACTATGGAGCAGAACTGAGCTGTCATATAAACTTTGAAATCTCCAAGTCTTGCCTGATCAAGCATCAAACTCTGCTTCACCTCTTGCCCCAGATTTTATTTACTCTCCATCCCACAAGCAAATGCTCTTGAAAGAAACAATGCGTGTGCCTGCTCTCCTGGCTGGCTGCATAGCCCGCAGGGAAAGCCAGAAAGAGAAAGCAATCGAATGCAGAAGAACCAAAACAGGAAGAGGAGAGAAGGTATCCACATGGGATAAAAGAGAGTAGAAAAATCTGCCAAACATTTGTTTCCAGCAAGGGACAGACCCGCTGAGATGGTATGTTGATATACAGCCAGATCCTGCTCTCACTGATGTTATTGTAAACCTAGAGTAACTCCACGGAAACTAGCAGAGGTGCTCCAGATTTACATCCTGGGGCCTTGAGCAGTATTGAGACACCAGGAGAGACATAGGGCTGGATTGTCAGAAGGGTTGAGCTATTAGAATTTCATTCCAGGCCCACCGAAATCAACAAATAGATTCTAACTCCTTCAGTGGACCTCGGAACCCAAGGGACAGAACTTCAAGAGCAGCACAACAGGAAGATAACTTGGGGAAGGAAAATGAAGTTCAGGGCAGGTGACTTTCACAATTTTACTGCAGGTCATGCAGTTGTTTCCGATTTTCCTAAATCCATAACTTTTGAAGCCATGTGAACAAATAACACCCAATGTATTCACTAGAAAAAGAAAAGCAAGTTTCTAGACCTCATGGTGCCAGAGAAAAACTTAGTGATTCCCACTGGTTCACCAACCAGAAAAATACCCCAGTGTATGGTTTAAAAAAACCCCTCAGGATTCTTTTGATGTAATGAAACCAATCTTGTGACAGACATATGATTTTTAAACAGCCAGTGTAGCTAATATTGAGACTCTGATAACAGGAGTGCAAAGCCAGCAAACCATTCCTGAAAAAGTGGGATTAACCTATAATTGGTTGAGATGAAATAGGAACAATTCAAAGATACAGCTATACTTTTTATATAATAAAATAAATCAGCAATAAATCAGCAATTCTTCTAATTTCACCAGACAGTATACTTAACCCATTCAGTTTCCTTGGCAATAGAAAACCAGGCCCACATTCTACCCCACAAGCCAGATCTCTTTCACAGCCTTCATCAAAGGGTCCATCCCCCAAATTCCTCCCCAGAGAAACAAGACAAAGATACGATGACATCACCAGAGAGAAACAGCACTGGGAAGAGATCCTTAGGGCAGGCACCTAGAGCAGAGAAAGGCCAGAAAGCATGGAGGGGGGGAAGCAATGAAAAGGACTTGGAGACTGGCACTACCCTTGGAGGCAGGATGAGCAATGAGGGCTGCTTCTGAGTTGCATGATACAGCTTGTGAGCTTCGCAGGGAGTGATAGTGATGGGGGACAAGGACTGAACATTCAAGATGCTTATTATTGTGCAAACCATTTCTCCCCTCCATCACAGAACACATCAGACACAGACGACACCAGAGCAGAGAGAGAGAAATAGTAGTGACGGAGACAGAGGAGACAGATGGGTGGTACTCAGAGAAGGGCAGAAGGAAGAACAGGATCTTACTGGCCTGTAGGTCATAAAGGGGAAGAGGAGCTGCTCGGTGACCACAGGCATGTGGACACGACTTACCTCATATCTGAACAGCACGGCTCCTCCTTTGCCACGTTGTGTGTGAAAGCAGGAGAGGCCATAAAGTGCTTTCCCGCTGGGGGCAGGTAGTAAAGCAGATGGGGTAGAGGCACTGGGACAAATGGGACTGGCCTGGTGCCGCTTACCACAAGGGCCCTCGTGCTTCACTGGGATGGCAGCTTTTTGCTGGCACTCTGCCTTCTGGCGCTCGCAGTCATTGCTGTAGGTCCGGTTGTCCCTTGCGCAGACAGGTCGGTAGGCGCCATCACAGGTGATACGGTCACAGGAGCAGCGGGTGGTGCCGCGGCGGTTGAGACACACGGCGTTGAACTTGCATTCATCCCTGCATTTGTCTGGAAGAGGAAGAGGGGGGCAACTGCTGAGGCCTGCACCTGGGAGTAGCAGGGGAGCTAGTTGGTATTCATCTGCCAACAGGAAACTTGGAGGATGTGGCAAGAGGATGGAGCACGTGGGCCTGGTGCACAGGGTATCTTGTATAAGCTGAGGAGCACACACCTACCGCACATGGCTAGGAAGAGACATGGCATGAAAGGACACACAAGCATATGGAAAAATTCCAACTCACCAGCCATTTGGTGGCTCCACACTCAGTCAGCTGCAGATCCCCGGAGCTCATCCCAGCAGCCCCACTGAAGGGGGACAGGGTAGGGACTAACTGGGGGTAGTTCTGATAGACTAAGGACTGGGCTCAATTTTATGTGAGCAGCCCCAGTTCAGGTCCACACTCCTGGATACATCCCAGCTCTCGCTGACAGAGGGACATGCAGATTCCACAGCAACAGCACACTCCCAGCCCTCCAGGATAATTGCGTCTTCTCTCTTGCCCCTGGAATATTGGCTTCACTCCCTATCTGACCCCCTGGGCATCACCCCAAGCACCTTGCCTTCAGAAGTGACCTGCACCAGCTTCTACACTTGGTCAGTGGGGTCAGAGGGGGAAGGTCAGTCAGGCCAGAGGGGGAACCTTCCCTGTCCAAGTCCAGCAAGTTCAACTGGGACTGGAAAGCTTCTCATTTCCCTTGGCTGCACCCCCTGATGGGGCATCCCCAGGGAAGGAACCAGGCAGTCCTTGCCCACTCCCTGCTGTCAGACAAGTAGTGGAGAGGTGTACTTACCCTGAGGCTGGCATTGCCCCGAACGCACCTTCTGGATCTCCAGCCCCCGGATGGCGCCTGACCGCCCCATGATGCACTCATTGTCATAGGTCACCCCATCATCACCGCACACCGGCTCCTTCTTTGGTGGGCAGTTTTCAGGCCGGGAGAGCAGGTCCGCCCTGCGGGTGCGGGGGTTCACTCGGCACACCCGGTTCATGTCATTGAGGGTGCTCCTGCATGGGTCTACACATAGAAGCAAAAGAACAGGAGCTCTTAGATGTGCAGAGTTATCTCCAGGGTCTGCTTGATATGCACAGTCTATGCTTGACCAAGTGGGGCCATCCTAAGCCTGGCCCCATCTCACCCAAGTGCAACTCCTTGTGAGACTACACATTCCCTCCTCCCCCAGTATCTACAAGACTCTGTTGAAGTAAGACCTCGTCTCCAGACTGACAGATCCTGGGGGCTCATGGTGACAAATTCAGAGGCTGAGGGTTTGTCCCAGTCGCTCATTGCTAAAAGCAAGCAAGATTTCTAAGCACTGGCCTGCAATGTGCCAATGAAGTTAGGCTTATCCTGCAGCCTCCAGGAATTAAAGATTATGTCACAGGATGAGGCCTCCAGAAATTCATCCAACACAAACTGGCCACTTTGCACTTAGCTCTGCTGATGCATCTTGATCCCCATCCAGCTGTGGAGCCTTTCACATCCGAGCCCTAAGTCCTCCTGTCCGCTGTACCCCGTGGACAGATGATGTCTAAGAAAGGCTAGATCAAACTTGTTTCATTGAGAGGAGCGGGAGCGTCACTCAGATCTCACAGATGTCACAGGAGAGCAAATCTCCCAGTAATAAATCCATGATGCATTTGGGAGCTCATGACTCAACATCACAACCCTTCTTCCTACCACACAACAGGTGAGAGTGAACTGTGCCATTCTCAGAGCATGGCTTTCATGGGGAGAAGTCTTCTTGGCCTTGTAGCAAAGGCCAACAGCAGTCTCTCTTAAGCTAAGCTAACATGATTCTGTAATATGCCTACAAGTCCTACATAGGCCACAGAACCACAGCCTGATAAGGCTCGAAGGGACTTCAAGAGTGTATGTAGTCCAGCCATCCCTGATGGTGTCTGTCTGACGTGTTCCTGAGGTGCCCTGAGTGGCAGGGACACTCTCTTTCCAGGGTCCTGCTTGCTTTCACAACCTTCCTGTCTGCTCCTTGGCCTGGAAGCTGGGCTGGGAAATCCTGGCCATTGACGGAAGATCCCTGAGGAAAGGGGAGCCAACACACTCTCCCCCTATCCCCGGTGCTAACATGTGAGTTTATGCAGATCACACTCACTGCCGATCTGTGCTCACATTAGCATTCTAAATACATGGACAAAACCAGATACCATCTAGGTCCTAATCCCTTCTAGAATCCTGGGCTTTTTAGGTCCTTATTTTTATTGCCAAGCGCAAATAACTGTGCCATTTTCAGCTGTAACTGTAGACACAGGATTGAATTTTTCTCCCCTTTTAATCTGGACACACAGAAATCCTTGCTCACCTGACAATCCCCAGAGGTTCTGGAAAGCCAAGGGGCAGAACAAAGTAGTAACAGAGTCCCATTCTGCCTGGGAGATCCCTCATGCCCCTCTCCAGAGGCTGACCTGATGCAGAGCCACAGCTTGGCTCTTTGCTTGCTCCATTTTAGCACTGAGATTAAGTAGGTATCAGTGCAATCTGGTCCCCTCCAGTCCACACCTCTCCCCTACCCCCAGTGCAGGATTGTCCCCCACAACCACTCTTCTGTGAGTATGCTCCAAAGACCACAGAGCATGGACTGGGGATCTGCAAAGAACTGCCCAGTCCTGTGATGCTGGCTTATCCTCATGCTTTTTCACTTTTTTTCCCCAGCTTCTAATTTCGCCTGTTTCCTAGGGCGTGAGCCAAAGCTCAGAGAAGTCAGAGGAAAGACCCAATGGGCTTTGGGATCAGGACCCTCGCATTACTCTTCCAGGTGCACAATTGCTGTGGCTGCTGCCAGGATGCAGCAGGCCGTGCATTGGAAGAGAAGTGGGGCTCCCTTGGTAGTGGCTAGGGGTCTTCCACACAGCAAAAAAAGACCCAAGGCAGTGAGTCCTGGTGCCTAGGTCAAGTGACTTGGGCTGGTGCTCAACAGGTAAAGACACCTGTAAAGGCATTTGGGCCAGAATCTAAGGTCTGAAGCCTGGTGAGGAAGGGAGGGCCCCAAGCCTGAACACCAACACATATCAGTTCATCCCCACCACATGAGCACTGAGAGCCAAGTCAGCTGAACCAGGTGCTGAGGGGCTGTGGCTGCATGAAATAAGTCTAGGACAGCAGGCAGGGGAAACAAGACTCTGTTCAGTTGTTCTGTGCCCCCCCCCCCCCCCAATCTGAAGGAGTATCCCACAGCCCTGTGGAAATGGATGCTTTCACTATTACGAACTGTTTCCTATTGCTCAGACTGAATGAACGCTTTTTGTGCTCAAAATTGCTTCATGTTACTTCAGGCCCCACCCAGAATTCCCCTTGGGGTACATACACCTTGAAGTCCCAGCAGACAAATTTGCCTCCAGGTGGAGAATCAATACTCCAAGGTGCTGGATGCCAGTGAACTGGTGGCAGTGCAGGCATTTGGGACTTGGCCACACTTGGTCCTGGTTCTTCTCCTTCCTCTTTTATGCCAGTCCATCCATCTCTCATATTGCCATCTAAATGCCCTTCCCTTTCCTCCTTCCTCAGCTATCTAGAACTGAACACAGCTTCCAGATGCCATCTCACAAGCACACACTGGCCCTCCTACTTCCCAGACACACACAACTCCCGCTCCAGCTCAGGATGATTTTGTGACATCAGAGCAACCTGGTGGAATGCAAAGATAATCAGCTCTTCCAAAGTCTCGCTTGCCCGTCCCTCTGAAATTACAAAGGGAAAACCTGGCACATCTCCTTCATAACCTGGTGTCTCCTAATGAATATGGTCACTTTTAATTGCAAAGCTCCACAGCAGTAATTAAATACAACGGAGGCCGTCCTGGGTAGCAACTGAGCTAGACGTACTCCCCAGGGATCAGTGTTGCTTTGGGCAACTGATGGGTTCCTTTCATTAGGCACTGCTGCCTGTTTCTTCATGGCCTGTGACTGCAGCTATTGGAGAAGCCATTTTGCAGGGGAAGAAGGGATGTTGGGAGCTGCAGCCACTTTTCAGGTGATTAGCCATAGGCCTGTATGCCCAGCCAGTTGGTACCAAAGTTCTGTTTGAACTGCTAGGAAGACTGACTCCTTCCCAAGCCAGATAGATGGGGCATGAGAAAAGGAGAAAGAGGCACTCAGAGCCTCCTAAGGTGAAGTAGAAACCATTGCCTCAGATGGAGGACTAGGGTGGGTCCTGTCCTAGCTTACATTCAGGAATGTGATAGAAAGCCTTCAGTCAGGTACTGCCTTCTCCCAGCTTGGTGCCAGGCTGTCCCAGTGGTCCAGGTGAAGCTCTTGGAAAAGAAATGAGACCCCAGCGGAAGTATAGACATAGTGACTTTAGATTGGGTGCTATGACTGAACAGACTGGATGATGGCTATGATTGTTGTGTGTGGGTCTTTTGCTGTTCTGCACTGTAAAGTAAAGGAATTGACCCACAGTTCTTTGGCCTTTCCTGTGTGGTGGCCTGATGCCTCTCCCCCCCCCCCCCACTTCCAAGTGCAGCATTTGTTGCTGTTTCCCTGCTCCAGTAGAACTGAAGGGGGCTCAGGCCACCGTATGCAGCTGCGTTAGCCCACTGCCACCCTGCGGCCAGCAGGCAGAGCTGACAGCTGTATTTTCTCAGCCCTCCCCACACATGATGCTTTAATTCCCATAGCCCAGCACAAATGCTTCTCTGTGGCTTGCTCAGGCTGACAGCCAGCTGCCTCAGCACTAAGCTCAAGCCTAGTACAGCAATTCCCTCCGAGGGGCAGATTGGTCATATTAGTTAGAGCAAATTCTCCTGCTTGGGGCTGGAGGTACCTCCCCCTTCTCCTTTCCCCCCACCCCAGCTCATAGGCAGGGCACTCACCACAGGGCCCATCGAACTTCTTGAAGATGTTCTCCTGCTTGTCACAGGCATGCTTGTGAAGCTGGCACTCACTGCGGTAGTCCTTGCCATCGCTGCCACACACTGTGCTCTCAGCTGTGCTGCTGCAGAAGGATGGGCAGATGCACTTGGCCGACTGGCCATCTGTGGAGCGGGCGCAGGTGCTGCCGAAACTGCACGTCACCTCTGAACAAGGGTCCTTGGAACCTGGAGAGAGAAGGAACCTGGTGCTACTCAGTGCCCTTCACTCTTCATCCTACTCCCCCTCCTTAGTCTGCCTCTCCTCCCTGCTTCACCCACCAGGCCTATGAGGGGGATGGGCTGGCCTCATGAGGATGAGATGAGTGGGCAAGATCCTTCCCCACTGCCCAGTTGAAGATAGTGGGTCCCTTTCCAGGGCAATGCCAACACAGGGCATCACAGGCTGCATTCTCCTTGGTCCCCAACATTACCCCACCAGCAGCAACCTGGACAGCCATGTGGTAAGTTCAGGGGTTTCACACCAATCTTTCTTGCACATGGAGCATCCCACCCTCTTCGCACAGGGTTCAGCAGGCAGCAAGCCAGCTCTGCCTGCTACACAGCAGCACAGGAGAGCTCAGATCAGCACAAGAGAAAGTGCTGAGATGCCAGGTGGATGGCAGAGCAGCAAGGGCCAAGATCCAGCCCCACTCCAACAGGGCCCATGCAGGGATGTTTGCAACTCAGCTTCACAGGCTGCTTTGGGAAGGCAAGGGTCTGACCTATCCTGCACAAGCACAAGGGACAGACAGGTGGTCACCACCATTGATGCAAATCCCACTGGGGCATAGCCTTTTTGAAGATCACATGCCCCCTGGATCGAAATCTATCTAGATCCTTGACAGACTGGCTGGCTGACGAGTGCAGGTGCATCATTGTCCCTTTACTGCACCACTAAATCTTTTGGCAACCACACAATCACAAACAGGGCAAGCTGGGATCAGTTCTTAAGAGCCCAATGCCAGGAACACACGAGGGCCATGCCTCATTTAATGGTGTGCATCTTACATGTTAGGTCGTCCAGTCCATTTGTAAACCGGATGTGCTGAAAGGCGCCAAACATGGTACAGGGGCTAGGACTGTCATGGGTGGGACTAAGCAATTAGAAAGCCCTGAAACTGCCCAGATTTCTCCATAGTGTCATTCCAGGACAGACCAACCTCTTCTCCACTTGACTTTGTACTGTCCATAATGCTATCACTAGGAGTTTCCAGAAAGACGCCAAGCACCTGATGCAGCCAAACACTGCAGTACGCACTTTGCTTTCTGCGGTCAAGCAATGCCACTGGGGTCAACAGAACTGCTCATGTGTGTAAAGTGAAGCATTTGCTTCAGAGCTTTGCTGGATCCAGGCCAGACTGCTCCAGGATCAAGCCTGCGGGGCCTGATCCAAAGAATCTAGGTGTCAAGGAATGTCTCTCCATTGGCTTCAACTGGATTTTGGATCACTGCCTACACACCTGGTCTTGCAGCATGCTGTACATCCCTTCCTAAAATCAACAGGAGTGGCGGGCACTCAGTTCTTCGGAGAATCAGCCCCTCAATAAAGGCTAAGGCAAGGGAAAGCCCTTGCCCCAGGCCACTGGTTTTTCAGACAAATCTCCATCCCTAGCCTCCTGCTCTCAATTCCCCTAGGGCACCTCCATGCCAGCTCTCTTCCATACTCTCATTCCAGCAAACAAGCAAAGCAAGGGTCCTTAAGGTACTGCCAGCAAAATGTAATTGGAGGAAGAGCTCAAGGAGCAATTGCCTCGCTGACAGGGACAGGCCAAAATTTATTTGTCGGCTTTTTTTTTTTAATTTGTCACTTTTTTATTATTATTATTTTAAATAAATCACTTGGCAACTCTCGCCTCTGACGAGGCCCGTGGCAGGAATGCCGAGAGCAGATTTATTGTGAGCCGGAGCACTGCGCTACAGAAAGGTCAAGTTAATTTACTCTGAGACGAGGAGACTAGGGTCTCATTTACTCAGCTCCTTGCTCGCAGCTGGTGCATGCCAGCCCAGGGAAGGGCCTTTATTAGCCTCACTCACCCGGCCTTTTGAAAAATATCCATTCCACAGGCAGGGGCTCACCTAAACGTGTGCGTGGACTAATCTGTCCAACTCTTTCTCCAGAGCAAGTGAAGAGTTCTTGCTACTGGAGGCAATGTGGCCTAGTGGCTAGAGGTCTGGAATGGGACTTCGTTTTATTCCTGGTTTTGCTGCATAGTGGCTGTATGGCCCTGACCATGTTACTTCACCTCCTCTGCCTGAGTCTCTCAGCTACTAAATGAAGAAAATGATGTTTGAAAGTGCTCAGAGCCCTAGGGCTAAAGAGTGCTACAAAACAAACAGGCACTATCTCAGCCCAGATCAACCAGTACTCCTCTGCTCTCAACAGGACTGAATCCAGGTAGGGCTGGAAGAAAGATGGAGGGAAATAGGGACATCTTCTTTACTGTCACTCTCTGGATGCTCTTGCTCTTTATGGAATGGTGAAAGCTGGTGGGGGGAAAAGAGGAGATCTTCTCCCCTAGCTCTGAGGGACATCAGCACCAAGGGGAAGAGGAAGACATGTTAAGAAAGCTAGCATCAGGGTAAGTCATCAGGTAGTGGGGTTAGCATGTCACTGAGGGCCCAACTATACTGCCAAAAAATCCCAGAGCAGTGAGTCTCAGAGCCCGTGTCAGCTACCTCTGGCTAGCAGAGCTAAAAACAAGAGTCAAGACTAGTGGTTTTCAAAACTACAGGTTGGGACCCAGTACAGGGTTGCAGACTCTCAGGTACTGGGTCGCGGAGCCCCCTGCCACCGCTGCCAAAAGACTACAATGCATTGCTGAAAAATGTAATTGTTGGGTCGTGGGCATAAATGATGGTTTTCAACTAGGTCCTGAGGAAAAAAGTTTGAAAACCACTAGTGTAGATGGTCAGACTGAGCAGGAGCCTGGGTTCTGAGACTCTCCCACTCCACTGGATTTCAGAGCCTGAGTGGGAACATCCACATGTGGCTTTAGCTTCACAGTGTGAACCCCATGAGTCTGAGTCAGCTGACCTGGCTCTGAGATGCACTCCTGCAGGAAGGTTGTGCAGTGTGGACACATGCCTCTGCCTGTGGGCTGTATATCCCAGTGCTTCAGGGGAGGGGGGATGTTGTGCTGAATGGCCCTCTGCCCTGGGCTGGATACCCCAGAGTTGCAGGGGGTGGGTTATGCTGAAGGGCCCCCTGCCATGGGGCCAGATATCCTGGAGGGCCCTTAGGGGCATGGCATTGCTAGAACATAAAACCACTGGCTTGCCCTCTCATGATATTTAAAGATTCCACAGCCACTTTTTCCAAAACCAGGGTATGTTAACCCAATGTCTTAGCCAGGTTATTGTCTTCTTCCTCCCAGGAGTCCCCTGTGAATTCCATTGTAGAGGGGAACCTTCCTCAACTCCTCTTTGCAGAGTAGCTGAGCAGTGTCAAAGGGTATGTCTACACTGGAGGCTCTGTTAAGTCAGCTTAACAAGGTTGACTTTAAGTTGACTTAAAAGTTGATCTTATTAAGTTGACTTAAGAGAGTCCACATTGGAAACTACTGTCGACTGCCTGTGTCCACACTGGCAAGTGCTAGGTTGACACTTCCTGGTGGCCAGAAACTTTGGGAGGGGGTCTGGAGGCCAATTAAGTCAACTTAAGAGCTTATCTCCATCTACATTGGCTTAAGTCGACTTAATAAGGTCAACTTAAGTGTCAAGTCAACCTTAAGAGGTGGTGTTATTAAGTTGACTTAAGGAAGGGCTTCAGTTGACTTAATAAAAGCCCAGTGTGGCCACAGAGGTCTGTAGGTTGACTAGAGCTTCCTTAAGTTGATTTAAGGCTCCAGTGTAGACATATGCAAAGAATGTCTTCATCCCGCCCCCATGGAGAAAAGAATTTGACCTGCTGGCCCACTGTCTGTATGCCAGGGTCTGGCACCTTTTCCTTGGACCCTGCTTCCTGTCTTGACACTTTTCTTTCCTTCTCCATCCTCACCTGCTCCCTACTGTGCTTTGTCTGTGGTTAGGGACTTGCTGTGACCTTTAGTTTCACAGCCCTGACCCTCTCCAAGTTACTACAGGCAAACGGCATTGTCCCTTTAAGAATGCCACCAATGCCAGAACATCAATAGGAGACCAAGTCAAGCTGACACGTGGATGCCTCTCTCACATTTCTGGGCTGAGCATGTCCTTTTTCAACTCACCGCATGCCCCCTTGCTGATGACTTTGATCCGCCTCTGCTGGTTGCACTGGGCTTTCTCCAGCTCACACTCATTGCTGTAGGTGGAATAGTCCGAGCCACAGACCGGGGCCACCACCGAAGGGCAAGTCGTCTTCTTGCAGACGCAAGAGGCCTGGGAGGAGTTAGTGGCACTCCTCTCACATATGGCTCCGAATCCACACAGCATTCCTCGGCACACTGAAAAGGAGAGACAGACAGTCCAGGTCAACCAATGCTGCTGAGCCAGAGATATAAAACAGATTCCTGGCTTCCACACCTGGATCTAGGAGGGTTCTAGGAATGAGTTTATTAGTTAGAAGCCAGGAAGGACCAAGAGCCTCCCACTCTCGGGTGCTGTTTCTGACTTATTAGTTTAAAGCTGGGAAGGACTGTGACCATGGATTCCTGGTTGCTGGACCTGACTGTCATTGCTTAAGGTACAAACTTCAGCAAACCGTGTGCCTCATTCTGCCCTGACCCCCCCCAGTGAGGATGCTCCCCACTGTACATACAGGATTCTGGATGGTGCAGTTAAGTCTCTGTGTGAACCTTTGAACATCATTTATCTGTTAAGCACCCATGAGCTCGGCAAACTGTGCACGAAATCCAGCTGTAAGGACAGGCCCCAGGAGCTTGCAGTCAAGAGCCCAAGACAACACAAGCTGCCGTGGAGCAGCCAGCAGCCAGTGGGAGTAGTTATTGATGCAGTGCCCAAAGGGTGCCAGTACAGGTCAGATCCTGCCCTGGTGGGACCCATTTCCACTGGCCAGGATAGAAGGGATGTTAAGAATCAGCTCTCATTCCTCTGCACTGCAACATTTGCACCCTCTGGCCAGGCTGCTGACTTCCAGGGAAGGTCCCTCCTCAACTGCTCCTGCAGCCTCACAAGGAGCTGATGACCATGGTAGTCTTTCAGGGGCTTCAGATCAAGGCCAGATACACAAATGCCTTGTGCTCCCACAGCTCCCCACTCACACACAGAAGGGGTAGACCTGATGCTGAGCACCGCTCCCACCCCCCCAGAAGCCAGGGCCCTGGATCACTCCCACCCCTTAGTGTATGATCCTCCCAAGCACCACCCTAGGGCACTGTTCAGTCCTGCTCTTTGTCACTTGCCTGGCAGACTCCCATCCTCTGCAGGCACGGCGTACCCACTGAGAACAGCTGCCAGGCAAGAGCTAGTGAGATGAGGTGCCTTTACCTACTCAGTGCCAGCTGGTGCAACTTGTGTGCCAGCCCACCTCTCGATTCACTTGCCCTGGAAGAAGCTCCCCCCTCCCACAGAACCAGAGGTGGAGGGTGGACGGCAGCAGCTCCATGCAGTGGCTATAGAAGCTGCCCCAGGATCTGGACCAAACTCCATATCACCTAGGAAGGACAGACCTCAGTCCTGCTCCTGTCCTGGAAGACAGGCCACGTGGAGTTTAAGCAGCACAAGAGGGTTATAGTCATGCACCTCTTACGGCAAGGAGCTGGAGCATGGACCTGGGCACCGACCCCTCCTGGATGCTAATCCCCATGCTGGCACCAATTCTCTTCTTTGGCAATGGGCACATGATATTGGTTATATGCCTGCAGGAGGTGCAGGGAGGCTTAATCCTCAGTTGGAAAGCACTGGGGAGACAAAAGGGCTTTCAATATTGCTGTCATCCCATGGATGCAGAGGGAAGGAAGAGGAGCAGAAAATTCCTTTGGATTTGCTCTCTGCACCTAGGTGCTGCCAGGGCCTTTCTCTCCTTTGGGTTGTGGGTGTGGACAGTGAGGAAGGTTGTGAGCCTGCTCCGGCATTATATCCCTAAGCTCCAGTCTATTGCCCTCAGTTTGCTGTTGTTGCTGTGGGGTTCTTTGGTTTTTTGCTGGCGGTTAGGCCACACCTGTGAGAACGGAAAGCCAAACTGCCACAACTCCTTACAGTCCTGCATCCAGGCCCCCATTCAGGCAGGCTTCACCTGCGCCTATGGATGAGGGAACAGCCTGCCCCCACGAGGCTGTACTTCACAAGTGGCCAAAAGCATGAGTGGGTAGAGCTATCTGCTAACTGGAAGGAACAGGGAGATCAGCAATAGTGTTGGACAAGAGGCAAAGCAGGTGCATCCTGAAGGCATGTGAGCCTGGAGAACCAGGGCTGTTTACAAACCTCATCTCAGAAGGAGAAGGGCTCCAGTGGGCTATGGATATGATGCAGCCCCTCGCTGAGGGAGAGCAAGCACTGTGAACGCATAGCCCTTACCACTCCTCACCCACAGGCTGAACTCGCAATTTGCTTCTCACTAAGAAACAGTGTCCATTAGCCACAGGCTCATCCAGGGCTCAGCTCAACACTCGCTGTAGTCAATGGGTGCCTTGGTACTGAAGTCAACAGCAGCTGGGTCAGGCCAATGGTCGATACGACCAGGTGTGCGAAGAACCTCGGACAAGCACAAGAAATCGGACAAGGCAATGGCAAAGATGTGGCTGCTACAGAGCCGCCTGGAGCCCCCAGTGCTGTCGGCAGAGCTCAGCACTATCCAGGATGGGTCCGTGAGCAATGTTCCCTCTAATTTTTAATAGGCTGTGTGTGCAAAAAATTTCTTCTGTGCAAATTTTTTGGAACCGGTGCCCAAATTTGTGCGCACTCCAGTGAGTGCAGTCAAACTTGTGAGCACTACGAAGCAAGTGTGTATGATACAAATAATATCTAAATTTTATTTTTATAAGGTGATGGTAATTACAAAACCTTATTTGAAACATGCTACTTGAATCCACCTTCTCACAGTAGTATGAAAATATTAGCACTGTTGATTTTTTTTGTGCATGCTGTATTTTGTTGTGTGCACAGGTTTCATGACCTGTGTGCACGTGCACATGCGCACAGCTTAGAGGGAACATAGTCCGTGAGTCCTGTGACACTCTCCCAAGGCTGTGGGAGCCAGTCAGAGCAAGGAGCTGGAGAGGCTGCACTAAGGTGGTTCTAGCTAGCTGCAGTTGTCAGCATCTGGGAGCCTTCCCCTCCTTCCTGCCCCAGGAAAGACCTCATCCACTCTTCAACTCAGAAGCATTCAGGTAAGCAGGCAGCTGATCAGGGCCATCAGAGGCCCTATGTACTAGTATCTGCATCTGCTCTTGCTCCCAGCTATGTCTGTGGCAAACTATCAGCTGCAACAGGAGCAAGGATGGATGGGAGCACCCCAAGATGCAGGCAGAAGCATTCTGCCACAGGGAACATTCAGCCATGGCTGCCCACACGCTGTTCTCTCACCCAGCTGAAGAATGCTCAGAGGGCGGGGATGCAGGGGAGCTCTAGCAGCGACAAACCCAATTAGGTCTAGCTGTTGGGGGGCACTGCCCATCTCAGCCCTGTCCTCAGCAAGGGGTGAAATGGCATGGCTGCTCAATGTACAGTGGGTGATACCTGCTCCCAAAGTGGGAGCATTGCAGGGTTCTAGGAGAGTGAGACATGGTGACTGGAGGTGAAGAGCGTGATATACCGTGTTGGCACTAACTTATGTACAGTGAAAGCTTCTTGCAAAGGTCCTGCACTACAGCACCTACCACAACAGGGCCTGACCATGCCTGAGGCCTCTATGTCCCCCTTTAATACAAATAATGAGAGGCGAAGTGGACATAAGGGTAGGGCAGGGAGCGGATGAACCAGGCCATGGAGAGATTTTTGGCCCCATCTACAAAGGTAGATGGATGAACTGTTTGTGATTCTCCCCAAAGCATTCACAGCAACCACACCTCTTCTGAGTGGATGGCTGGGATCAAGCTTTTCCGAGATCTCCACACCCACCTGCACTTAATGACACTCACTAACATAAGAGAGAAAAGCAATTCAAATAAAAACCTGAGAATAAAAGAAAAGAAAAATGTCCTCACCTTGTAACTTTATTCAGTGAGAGGTGGAAACACACGCATGCACGTTATCTTTAATACATTGCAATTTATGCAAATCTAGTGGGATCACATGACTGATGGTGTCTTTGTACTAGATAATGCACAAATTTCTTTATCACATACAGTAATCAGAGCAGCCAGCACAGACCAGTTCAGCATCTGAATTGCTAATGTAACAGAAAAGATAATTTTTAAGTTAGCACAGGTGGGGGACGCTGCACTCAAACTCAGATATGTGCAGGAAGGGCAGGGGTTGGCAAGCCAAAAGATAAAAGCCATTTTTTAAAATCCTTTCAATAACCAAGTGTTTTGAGAGCCCAAATGGGCGTAGTCTTCTGGTGAGGTAAGGAGCTGGGCCAGGGCACCTGCCGCAGGGTATCCTGGTGGTGGTGGGGAGCTGGGAACCAGGAGTGCGTCCCCCACAGGCCCTCCCAGTGACAGTGGGGAGCACAGAGCCTGGTGTCACAAGAGGGCAGCAAAAGAGCTGCATGAGGCTCCAGAGCAGCAGATTGCAGACCCCTAAGGTACAGCTTTCCAGCAAAGCAAAATTACAATGTTGGGAAAAGATGTCTGTGACTACTTCCTCTAATGTCACCAACAGGTGGAGAACAACACCATGGCCTACACATGCATAGCCACTGGGCATACACATCAAGAGCACAGCCCTTCACTGCACAAACTATGCATGCACACTCACACTGAGTATACCTCTATTGCACATGCCACACACACCATGCACACCACACATAAATCCATGGCATATACCACTCATCCCATAACAGACAAGTACACACATCCCACGTAATACTTAGGTTTGGTAGAATTCATTTTTTAAAAAACAATTTCAATTGCAGGAAACCAGGGACAAGGGATTCAGACAGTGGAGGGCAGAAATAATTATTTTATGACAATATAGATGCTGCGATTCCAAAACCTGAAAGCTCTGTGAGTGTTAAAACAAACTGTCAACATTGCATGTCAAAACACACAAACTCAGTATCCTTAAATCAAACCCTAATGGTTCCCAAGCAGCCTTTTTTCACTTTGTCTCTCCACAAATTCTGATTGCTACTGATGGAAAAAACTTTCTTTTTGGTTGGTTTGGTTTTCTCCAGTGAAACTGAGAGCCACCAACATTTACCAATAAAAATCGGAGTGTTCCAAGCCTACATATGCTCCCCCACAATATAAACTGCACTCACCATACACCCACACACACACCCCATATCCATATACACAATATACATTAAAAATGGAGACTGACCTACATACTAGAGAGAGAGAAATCATAAAAGGCAAAATAAAAAGCTTGGCAGTGGCTCATTTACACTTCAATTCCTGGCCGCTTGGCTTTGACTGCTTTGAGATTTTGAGCTCATATGCACAGCAACAATGCGCCACTAAGAGACCAAGATCGTCAAATAAAAAAGATCTCTCTCTCTCTCCTACCCAATATCTAAAAGCAATTTATCATTTTTATGAAGCTCTGTGGATAGTCTCCCTCACTCCCTTGCTGCTGCTCTCACTCTCTTTTTTTTCATGCAGATGAGTCTGGTTGGCTCCAAGATTAGAGGGTGCAAGTGCCGATAGATAGCGTGTGAATGTGAAATGCAGGACAAGTGGGGATTTATCCATCCCCACCTCCCTCTTGAGCAGGTTCTTCGGAGCAGAAGTGTAACCATAGTGCATAATCAAGCTGCCACTCAGAGGGAAGAGGGGAGGCAGAGATAGAGCTGTCTTGGTGAGCAGACTTCTTGAAAGGCAAAGGGAAGAAGCCAGGGAGCCAGACAGATGCAGGGATGTAGAGCAAACCTCAAGCAGATTTCAATTAGCTACCTGCCTGGAGAAGACTGGGCAGAGCATGAATGGTGACAGGGAGTGAGGTGCTCATATTCTTGACCAGAGCTGCTGGCAACAACTGCTGGGCACCTAATATACAAGCGCCCAATTCATTCTCCGGTGCAAACCCACTGATTCAGTGGGAGCTGGACTGGGCTGGGCTGGGCTGTTAAGTTGGGGAGGGGGGGATATGGCATCTAAAACCTCACAGTGCTCTGTTTCCTCTAACCGCCCAAGCCTGTACAAGAGTTTCTAAGTCTGAAGTCAAAGTTAGGCTGAAGGGGAAGGGAGCACATGTGTTGGGGGGAAGGACTGCTAAAATGCTCTGGTGATGGGCAAAGAATAAGAGCATGGAGCAGGGACAGCATTCCCCAAAACTCACCCAGGATCATTTCTTTTAACACGGCCTCAGTACATTCCACTGCCATGATACCTATGAGAAACCTGAGACCAGTTGGGCTGCAGGTGTGCAGAGAGCCCAGCCTCCCTCTCAGGCAGGGGTTAAAGTATAATCTGGGGGGGGCCCTGGAACCCTCCTAAATTGACAGGCCCCCCTCGTGACAGTGTGGGCCCCCATCATCCACCCAAGCTACTGCCCCCAATATCCAGGGGTTAGAGTATAATTTGGGGGAACCTAGAACCCTCCTAAATTTCCAGGGCTCCCTCATGCAGGTCCACGCCTTCCTCATGCAGGTCCAGGCCCCCTTCACACATCTCAGCTACTGCCACCCCCAAATGCTTGGCCCCCCACCTCAGCTACTGCCCCCAAATGTCTGACTCCCCAGCTACTGCCCCCAACACCTGCCCCCCACCCCAGCTACTGCCTCCAAAACAGCTACCATCAGACCCCTTTCTGCATGGCCTTCTCAGCCTCAATCCCCACTCCCTAAGCTCCCTGCCCCCATTCCAGCCCTCCTAACCCCACATCCCCAACTCCCCATCTTCATGCCACCCCTTCAGCCCCCCAAGTGCTCCCCACCCAACCATCTGGACCCCCCTCTCCCCTCTCCCAATGCCCCTTCCTAACCGCTCGAACTCCCACCCCTTATCTGGCTGAGGTGGCTGAAGAGCTGGGTGGGAGGAAGGAGGCTTCGGTACTGGCTGGCCAGTCAGCCAGCAAAAACAAGCCCAGGACCGAGGCAGGGACTGGGCTATGTGCACCACCTGGCCCTGGCAGGAAGGGGCAGAGCCACCACAGACTCCGGGGAAGAAAAGGAGGGGTGGCTGGGCTGGCCCCAGCCCACAGTCCCTCCCTTCCACCAGCCTAGGGAGAATGCGCTGGAACGCTGTCTTCTGGCATGCCCTTCTATTTTTAGGTGGCCCTAGAACACAGCATTCCAGCATGTCCCCCTATTTTGGGGGGCCCTGGAACACAGCGTTCCCAGGCATTCCCCTATTTTTAGGGGGCCTGGAACACAAGCTCTCTAAAACGAAGGGGCTCCGGAATGGCATTGCAGGGCACTCCCCCTTACTTTAACCCCCGCTCTCAGAATACAGGAGAAAATTTCATAGTGGCAAGAGTCACAGGGACTGTGGAGATTCCCTCCTAAGGGACAGGATGGAAACCTCACTGCTCAGTCCAGTGTGATCATTGGGAACACTCTGTCACTAGGAGGGGATGGACTAGGAGAAAGTGATCCTTTCCTTTTGCCTCCCCTGACAGGTGGCAGGCTGGGGACTAGTAGGGACAGGTGCCCAACCTCCTATTCCTGTCCAAGAAGGACCCAGCAGTGACAGCCAACGTTGCTGCAGGCACTTGGGGAGGCAAGGACAGAGCAGCAGACTCCTATAGGGTTTAGGAGCTCACTGCCCCTGTCCTGAGGCCTTCTCCTCAGCTCATCCCAAAACTGATCCGGGAAGTCACCAGGACCTATGTTCTACAGCTCAGTCTGGGCTTTTCCAGCCATGTCGTGCAGTGATGGATGCAGTGCTGGGTCCCCACCACTCTCGTCTCTTTCTCCTTTTCGTCTGGGCTGAGGCCTGGTGAATAATTTAAAACGAGACAGCAGGGCATGGCGGCATCAGCTCCCTGTGGGCACAGAGGAGCGTGCAAGGACACAGCTGGATCAGAGGGTACTGAAAGATGCATGAGAATGGTAGCACTGAACCAGCATCATACAACTGAACTGGGTTCATTTCTTACATCCTGTCCTGGTCTCCCCAGCCCGCATGCTCCTGCCACTCAGGCACACTGAAGGGCTTGGGCAGGGAGAGTCCAACTCGGGGAATTCAACCCTTTACACCAGTAGGGAACAGGTGACCCCCATCCCCCAGTTCTATATAGACACACAGACCTCAAGGCTCTTGGAAGGACTCTTGAAGCACAGCTAGAAATCACCAATCCAAAGCACTCCATCAAACAAACACCCAGCATACCACCCCCAATTCTAGTGGCAAGTGCTAGGAAAGCGGCAAGCTAATAAGCGACAGCTTTGCCAGGATTCACTGTGGTTAATTCAGGGAACAAAAGGACATTGTGGCGGGGAAGGAAAGTATGAGCAGAGCCTGGGCCTTATGCATATAATTCACACCCACCCTGCCCCCATAGTTCCAGTTTAGGACCAGCTCAAATCAATAACTGATGCTCCATCTGATTTCCCATTACAATTATGGCTCAGCACAGCTGTGCCACTGACAGATGCATGCTTAAGGGGCGGGCATGACAGGGAAAGGAGAGAGGAGGAGGTGCACTGAGGGGTCATTTCTCCCATTCAGCCCCTCCATGGGCACAAACACTCTGCTAGATCCCTGCTGACCTATGTGTACCACCAGGAACTCTTTTTGCAGCAGAGCGAGAGGGAGGTAACGCTGTATCATGAGGACAAATATTTTAGATTCTAGCTCCATTATTCAAAACACAAGTGATGCTCAAGAAGACAGGTTCTTGGGGACCAGAAATTATTTCCATTTAGCCTGCTGATCCTAATCACATATGAGATGGATGGACCAGATGAGAGCTCCCCAGAGAAGGAAAAATGAACATTAGACTTTACTCAGGCCTTTGCATCTGTATCTCAGTACAGTACTCTCCACAAAGAGGGCGCTGCTCCCACAGAAGTCAGTGGAATTTTTACTACTAATAGAGTCAGGATTACACTGAGTACTTCTGAAAAACACAGCCCTCATTTACTGGTCACTATTTTAGGGTGCCTTCCCTTTCCACATTAGCCTCATCCTTCAGGCTGCAGTCAGACTAGTCAGTTTCACTTTTGCATCTAGCCCCACTACTGTCAATTTTCACTTTCCAGCACACCTGCAATTCCCCAGGGCTCAGGTTGCAAACATTACATAGAAAATGTTTGTTTTTCTCTTTAAAATGTTGCACTGGGATTTAAAATACTGGAAATATTTCTATGGGTCTTAATGTTTCCTTTTTACATTTTTTTTAAATTTTCAATTTGTTCTGGTTTCAGCTTAACTGGGGAAGATCCCTAAACCTTTGCTTATTTATGCACTTCTCAATATTAAAAGGATACAAAACAACACAGACAAAATGATGGAAGGGCAGCAAAGTATAAGGAGGATATCTGGATGATTCTGAATAAGGGTATTAAATTTTCAAGTCTTCATTCCTTCCAACTGGAGCAAAGTTAAACAATCACACTCAGGGTATATATACTGACATGTAAACAGAAGACTAGGTGAATGTGTTTATTTCACATCCCAAAGGGACAGCATTCGTTCAATTTTGGCCAAATGTTTAAACTGCATTAAAAAAAAAAAAAAAGAGCTCCCATAACACCTGAGTCCAGTGGAGACACTGCCATTGTAACAGAAAAACTGATCAGTCTATAATCCAATAAATGTCATTGTTTTAACCTCTGATATTATGACACTGGTGTAAGACTCAGGCCCATAGAGAGTGGTATATTTAGGAGTGTGAATGCGGTGGATCAAAAATGAGGACTCACCCTGATGTGGAATTTCCTCTCTAGGTGTAAGAACGAAAAAGACTTCAATGGATTTTCACCAAGAAACATATAAATAAAAACTCTGAACTCCCAAAATGCTAAATAGTAACAAGCAAATCAGATGTTTACATTTCTTTCCCTTTTAATAATCTCAGGTATTATCAATAAAGAAACACTTTGTTTTCAGAAGATGATTTTAAATTTGATTTTACACAATGCCCATCCCACTGTCATGATGAGGCTGGATTATGAAAGAACAAAGCCTAAGTTCCTGCTTATAGCAGGGACTTGGAGTAGATGACCTCATGAGGTCGCTTCCGACCCTATGATTCTACAATTCTATGAAACACCTTTATTCTCCCATCAAAAATGGAAAAATACAGATCCAGTTTATTACAAATGGCAAAGATGCTCAGCCACACAATCTCTGCACAGCACGAATTTCCTACTAAGCTGGCGAAAGTTTTCCTTTCCAAAACAGATCTCTCTTCAGTTGTACTTTAATTTTAGGTCGCCTGGCACAAGTTACCACAAATTGGAAAGAGAAAAATTGTAAAATACAAAAACAGGGTTAAGCCTCCTATTCAGCATAGCTCTTAAGCTGGTTTGTAACACTGAGCATGCTTATAGAGGTCCATTTTCTACAAGATGTCAACACATGCATAGGAGCTTTGCTGAATTGAGGTGTACAGTAATAACAAGTGTGGTAAGACATGTTCCTAGGACTCCCATCGTAATAAAAAGGTTCAGCGGATTGTGTCTGACTAAATACCAAAGACAGCAGAAATATCACCAGTGATGGCAAGGACCTCTTAGCATTTATGCCCGTTGGAGTTTGGAATGATATGAATTTGCATTTAAAAATGCCAGGCTTCAAAGGGGCTGCAGGCTCATCTTTGCATGTATTGTGATGATATACATCATAGGCAGGCTGAGGCTAAATTGTGCTAGACACTGCACAGATGGGTAACAAAGAGATGGTCTTTCCCTACAGACAACAGGTGGACATGATGCAGAGACAAGAGAGTACAATACAGCATTAAAACAAACAAGGAGACTTGTGTCACTTAAAGACTAACGAATATATTTATTGCATGAGTTTTTGAGGGAGAAAAATCCCACTTCATCAGATGCTTTGAAGCAATGTGAGAGTCTTAGCATGATAAGTTAAAAGAGATGTCCCCCTTCAAACAGGAATTAGTTCAGGGAGTCCTCTGGCCTGTGTTATACAGGAGGTCAGACTGGACCACAACAATTCCTTCTGTCCTTACAACCAATGAATTGCACACTAGCTGCTTAATGACATATGTGAGATAGTTCTAGAATGCCCCGCACACACCCACACATGCAGACAAGAGAAGGACTGTGTTTTAACCCCAATGACCTCAGATGCTCAGATTGCATCTATGCTAGCAAACCTCTTCCCTACACTTAATGGCCAAAACACTTGGGCCCACTGTTCCCTCTAAGCTGTGCACATGTGTACGTGCACATGTCATGAAACCTGCACACACAACAAAATAAAGTGCACACAAAAAAATTCAATAGTGCTAATATTAGTGCTCACAAAGGAATGTTTTTGCACACACAAAGAAATTGTTTGCGCACACAGTCTACGAGTAATTAGAGGGAACATTGAGAGCCACGTCTACACTACAGCTCTCACCATCACCCCCAAAGATAGGAATTGCATCCATGATGAATTACAGGTCTTTGTTTCCCTGCATGATCTTGAGTGAGTCACAACCTATGGGTGCCTCCATCTCCTCATCTGTAAAATGATAACATTCCCCACCGCTGAATGTCCTCCCATGGATGTTCTGAGTCATGGAGTTGATCTGCTGGGTGCAATAGCAATGTGAATTTGTGTGGAGTAGCATGTGAGGAATCCTGTGGTTCTAGGTAAACTGTTGTGTGCATAGGACTGGAAAGAATAAGGTGTCTGTGGTGCACTCGATAGCTCTTGGTGAATGGGAGAAAACTGCAGATAACAGATGATTTTTCCCCAGGCTCCATGAGTTGTTGAGGGTGAAGGGGAGATGCAAGCAGAGTTGAACTACTAATACAACATCACAGCAAACTGCACGAAGCCAAAAGGGAGGGCTCAGTCTTATAGTACCTGTGCTGACACCTCACCCAGTCAAACCACTTTAGGTCTCTTGGCTCTCCTGAAGCAGAGGAAAAAAAAACCATGGGGGGGGAGAGCAGTAGGTGTCAGTTGGATTTGTTTCCCTCAAACATCTGCTGCCACAGTGGAAAGAGCCATTGTTACCATTGAGTGAGTTGATCTGAGCTCTCCATTGCTTCTCCTGAGACCCAGGGCTTGCTAAAGGGAGGATGGTTTAGATGAAGGGGAAGGAGGTAGGGAAGGGGAAGCTTAAGCAGCCTGGATTTGTATCTTCTGCCTAGTTAGGCCATGCTAGGCTTAGGTACTCCCCCTTCCATGGTGCGGTGGCTGGCTCCTTTGAGATTGAGAACACAAGGGAAAGTTAATGAGGGTTTTCATTCTCTAAATAACTGAATTATGGAAATGGGGCCAATCAGAGTGCTCCGGCCTTTACTCAGAACATCCAGAGCTAGAGCAGGTCTTGGCCTGTCTCTACCTGGTGGAGCAGAGGAGGTGGAAATCTTAACGTATAATGGGAGTCTGTTTCTGCAGCACCAGACTAGCAACAGCTGGACTGGTGGCTGCCATCTCCCCATCCCTGACAGCCAGTCCCTCCCACTGTGACAAGCAGATGGAGGAATAAACTCTGATGCCCTTATGCTATCTATTTATAACACAACAGCCTGCCTGCCAGGCCTCGCCCAAGCAGCCTCTCAGCACACGGCATTTGCAGAAGGCTCCTGAGGTGAGGAACAGAAGGGCCTCTCCAGAAGGAGTCGTGTCACTTACAGCAGTCAGTCATGGCCAACAGGCCACAAAAATGACCCATATAAATACTCCCCCATGTCCTGAGAGAGGTCTGGGAATGTGAGCAAAGCAGCAACAATGAGGCCAAAGGGAGTCTGGGAAATTGAACCAACTTCCCTGGAAAAGGCAAGGCTCTGGGTTTCAGTTTCTACAACTAGACAGAACAAGGAGTGTGGGGGCAAAGAGAGGAGATAGCTGTATGGACAAAGAAATGGGTGGAGAGGGAAGGAAACAGGAGGAGGGGGAAGGGGAGACGTACCAGTTCTGTCATTCTGGAGCAATACAGCTCTCATCTACCTGAGAACATTATACTGGTAAATGAAACTGGGTTTCAAGCTCATGTTGCTAAAACAGTGTAAAACGCCATGTGGACACTTTTATTTTGGTCTAACAGAAGTTGATGACACCTTGAGTTAAGCCAATATAAACCACATGCCATGAAATATGGGCACCCGTGAAGCCTTCTGCACCAGCGCAAACCACAGGGGTTTAAATGCAATCTCAAATGATGCCCATGCCACTGTCTCGCATAGCTCCAACTTGGCACTGCTAAATGCCACTTTATCACCATGAAAGCAACCTCTATATTTTAGACCAGCCTCTCCGCACCTGGGTTCTGAGGGCACAAGCAAACAGTGGTCTGCAGATAGCTGGTGCTAGCTAAACCTCCTCACCTTCAATTGCTTCTATGAACACTGGGCCCTCACTTGCCATGAGTGCCCAAAATAACAAGCAGGATGTGTAGCTGAGCAACCTCTGCACTGCAGGGAGGGTAGGAGCAGGGACCAAAGCCATCAAGGGAACACTTATAAATAGCTCTTCCTCCTGCACTGTGACTCTTCTATGGAAATAACTGCCAGATTTGGCACAGGGATGCTGGTCCATGGCCAGAGAGGTGTCCACATGGCGATGCCTGAAACCGTTGCAGAATCTGGCCTCAGCCAATCAGAAAACTCAATCAGCAGTACACATGTGGCAGAGGGCATTGAAAACGCCCAGGGCCTGCAGTCCCAACAGAACAATTGAAGGCCATGCTCTGCTGTAACCTGTAGCTGACAGTGCCAGGCCAAGGGCTCTGGAGAATTAAACTACTTGCTTCTAGTAAAGCATGGGTGGCAGTGTGCAAGATGATTCTCTCCCCTCTCCCAGAGGTTCCATGATCTGGAGAGCCCTTAAATCTAGCCCAGGGGATGCTGCTAGCGGGGCCGGGGGGGTTGGAATCAGAAGGCCTGTTCCCAGCTACATTCCAAAGGGGTTGCCTTGTTAGTCTAGTCCACCAAAACAAACAAAGAGTCCTGTGGCACTTTTAAAAGACTAACGAATTTATTTATTGCGTGAGCTGTCATGGGAGAAAAACCCACATCGTCAGCTGCTTGAAGATGGGGGAAATTACAAAATGGAAGGAAAATAAAGCAGGGAAGTGTAAGCCATCGGATCTGGTCAGACTGTAACAGCAACACAAAGCAGTTGTTAGATTCAAACAGTGGCAACTACAGTACCCACCTGGAGCAGTGAAAAAACAGATTGACAGAGCCAGGTGGGCACACAGAAGTCAACTACTACCAGGGGTTAAAGTAGGGTGGAATGCCCTGGAACGCCATTCCGGGGCCCACAAATTTTAGGGGCCAGCATTCTGGTGCCCCTGAAAAATAGAATAATGGGGCACAATGCAGCAGCATCTCTGAGCTGGCTGCTGGCATCAGGGACATTGGAGCTAATGTTCCCATAGGCTGCACAGGCTCGAAGACCCCATTGCTCACACATGTAGGGTATACTGCCGGCTGTGCCACAGCCCCTACCTGGACTAGAAGACACAGACTACCAGCCAGCAGGGAGCTGCCCAGGCAGGGCCTGAGAATTTTTAAATCTCCTGCCCTGAGCATGCTCTGTGCATGCAAAGGGCAGGAGCAGCAGCCTGTGGCATGGCCACTCTGGTGGGGGGGGGGGATGGGCAGCTACCATGGAAAGAGTATGGGGAGGTTGGCCCAGGGGACCCTGGAAGCAGGGTGGGGGGTTAGGAAGGGGTTGGGATGACTTGAGGGGAACAGGGGCAGCCAGCGCCAGGGGGAGGAGTTAGGGAAGGGGTTGGGGTGTCACTGGACACAGTGCGAGCTTCCTGAGGAGAAGGGACTTGGGAGCACAGTTTGTTAGCTGGAGGAAGCACAGGCTGTTTTCTGGGCACAGGGCAAAGTAGCATCAGTTAGGTGGTGGAAAAAATGTTTAGTTGACTCACATGTGGAGTAAGCAAAGGATCAATTGAATGGGACCACACATCCGGTGATGACAGCTTTGAAGAAGAGTCTCTCTGTGTGGGGCGAAGAATGGGAATGCTAGAGTTTCCAGAGTATGATGTCTGGGACACTTTCAGTTTGAACTATGGCTCATTTCAGGTTCATTTGTGTTGCCTGGCTATTCTTCATGGCTCTACAACCACCTTTGTCTGGTATTACATGGAAGAAGCATAAAAATAACTGACTATATGCAAAGTGCTGTCCAATACACCAAGCTAAACCGAAAAAAAAGGAATTTTAATGTTCCTTCTAATGTCTTTCAGTTTGTGTTATTTGTAATAATAGCAGGTAAACAGGTTTTATTAGTGTGATATTTTCTTTAAATTTGACAGTGATTCTTTAAAAAAATGTATTTTCTACTGAGAGTTTATTTTAAAATGACAATACCAGCGTGCAAAGTTTGGGGGTTTTTCCCCCTAAAAAAAGTGTAAAATTTTCTAAAATGCAGGACATTGTCATTGGTATTCCAAAATCAACATAAAGGATCTGAAGAAGTCCCCCACCTTTGTTATTTCTTGCTTCTGGACATGCCCTACTTTTTGGTTCCTTTCTTTATAAGCCTGCATTTTAAAAAATTCCCCTCAGAACTTCTTTATACATCGTAAGGAAGCAAAAAGGGGGCATTCCCCCCCAAACTGCAATAGTAATAATTACATAGTCCTTTGCCAGCAGATCTCAAAACTCTTTGTAAAGGAGGTCAGTAGCACTGTCCCCATTTTACAACCTGGAAAATTGAAGCACATGAAGGTGAAATGATTTCCCAAGGGTCACCCAGCAGGCCACTGACTGAAGTAGGACTAGAACCCACACCTCCCAGCTGAGTTTCAGACCAGTGGCCTGGCTACTTCTTGCCAAAAGCAGCCCCAACTCTGAAAGTTTGGCACTTGTATCTGTTAACCTTCAGCCCCAAATGCTCCAGACTTTGTACCATCAGGTTTCTGCTCTATGCCTATCTTCACATTTAATATTTGTGGCCCATATCCTACAAAGAGAACTTATGTGGGAGGATCCACAGTGAAGGCTCTGGGGCTATGTCTACACTAGCAAATTAGTCCGGACTAAGCAAGCTTAGTTCAGACTAATCTGAACCCTGTCTATGCTAGCCAAAGCTTAGTTCAAACTAACTGCTTAGTTTAAACTTATTTCAAAATTTAGTTCAAACTAGCACAATGTAGTTGTGCTACTTCAACTCAATAAGTTTGAACTAACAGTTAGTTCGAACTAAACATGGTTTTTTTAGTTCGAACTAACTTCCAAACTAAGATGTTAGGTGTAGACATAGCCTGTGTGCGTATGTGGGTTTGTTGGCCGTGTCTCTTTGCAGGACTGGGCCTATCCTCAAAACATAAAATAGATTTGAATCACTAGTTCAATTCAATCAAGTGTATTCTTTATTTAGATTTTTCTGAATTTTGTAAATTAGGCTGTGTGCAGGGTGCCAGATTGTGAAAAGGACCTTGAAGGTGAAACCTTCAGTCTGCCAATAGGTCAGACACAGGCAGTGGCAGAGGGAGTTTATTGCTTGCCATCACCTCATTGCTTTATTGTTTAGCACTGAGTCAGACGGTGAAAGGGTGGTTTAACTTTGCTGTTCACCCATGTCCAGGCTCCCTGGCTGAGCTAATGTAGATTTTTAATGTAGAAATCTGGCTTTGGGAATCTTTCTTCTGGACTGAGACCAGTAGTTTACAGGGGCTAAAGTATGTGGGAATGCTTAGGAACACCATTCCGGGGCCCTACAAATCTGACGGGTCAGAGTTCTGGGACCCAGACTCTGGAATCTAGAAAAATAGGGCAGAACACCCACAGTGCGCCCGCCTGGTCTGTGAGCTGCCATACCAGCGGTGATGTGGATGCCACGCTCAGGGTTTGCTCCTCCCTGCAGGATGGAGGCTGTGGGCAGCTGCAACATCCTGCCACAGGCTCACAGGGCTTAACCCCCCAACCGCCACCCCTGGCTTGGGTGCTGCCTAGCAGGCTAGTCTCCAGCGGGTGTGGGTGGCAGCTCTAGGTCCCACCTCTGCCCTGTCCTTCCAAACACCATATAAAATTATAAATATTTTTATGGAGTGATAACCACTACATATGGTACTGAGAAGTGGTTGCAAATGCCTATGTGGGCCGGAGCCCACATATGCATGAAGGGGACCCAGACAATATGGGAAGGGGTCCGAGAGATTAGGAAGGTTCCAGGATCCCGTCAAATTATAGTTTAACCACTGACTACTACAGGCGAAGCCCAAGAAAGAAAACAACAGAACACCACTGTTCATCTCATACAAACCCCAAGTCAAATCCCGACAGCACATCATCAATGAACTATAGCCTGTTTTACAAGATGACCCCTCACTCTCTCAGACTTTGGGCAGCAGAACTCTCCTTGCTCCCAGACAGCCCCCCAGTCTTAAACAGATACTCATCAGCAACTACAGAGCTAGCAATAGATACATTAAAGCAGGCACATACCCCTGCAACAACCCACACTGTGAACTTTGCCCACATATCCGCACAATAGGACTATCAAGCCAGCTACTCCATCAAGGGCTCAGTCACCTGCTCATCCACTAATGTGATTTATGCCATCATGTGCCAGAAATGCGCCCACACATTACACTTTGGACAAACAGGACAGTTGCTGAGCCAAAGAATAAACAGACACAAATCTGACATACAAAAACACAACATTCAAAAACCAATAAGTGAACACTTCAATCTCCCTGCTCACTTCATTGATGATTTGTTAATAGCTGTGCTCAAGCAAATGGATAGCAAACTGAAGCTTCAAAGAGAAACTGCAGAACCGAAATTAATATGCAAATTTGATTCTGAATTCAGGACTGAATACAGATTATGGGTTCTTTTCTCATTACAACAGGTAATTTTGCTTACCTTGTCCCCTGCTTACCTCCCTGCTAATTGCTGTACTCCACTGTTTGAACTCTAACAGCTGCTTTGATTTGCTGTTAGTCTGACCAGACCCTATGACTTACACTTCCCTTCATTTATTTTGCTCCCATTCTGTAAGCTCCCCATCTTCAAGTGTCAGACAAAGTGGGATTTCCTCCCAAGAAATCTCATGCAATAAATAAATGTTAGTCTGTAAAAGTAGCACCAAACTCCTTGTTTGTTCCCAGCTATGCCACTGATTTCCCCTTTTATTGATAACAATTGCCATGCTTTTGAGACCCATGGCTGAAAGGTTCTGTACAAGCATTAAGGATTAATACCAACCTAGCTTTGTCAAGTACTTTGAGAACCCAAGACAAAAGACTCTATATAATAGCAACCTGAAGTGTTTTTTTATTATTGCTTATGTTTATTGTTATTATACCAGAAAGGGTTTAGAGGGGTTTAATGACTAAATTACTCTTTTTCTTTGCACTGAAAAAGAAAATATGTTTAGACTCCTCACTGATGGCTCACTCACTCGCACACACATGCACAGCCAGCTCCCCCTTGCTTTGCTTGCACTACTACCTAGCAGATCCTGCTGGCTGTGTGCAGACTGCATGACATTTACATGAGGAGCCTCCTGGGAACATGTGGGTAGACACAAGTGTGCTTCATGTCAGGTCATGTGGACCAGAACCACCTCAGCTTCCTGCCTCTGGACATTAATCTTGCAAAGAAAGTTGTGGGACAGGTGCAACAAAGGAGGGAGGAGGGGAAATGCTTAGAACCAAAGGCTGTATTCACACACACGGTTATTTCGAAACAAGTTGTGTCGAAACAACTTGTTTCAAAATGCCTTATTTCGAAATGGCTTATTTCGAATTAGCAAAAAAGTCATTTCGAAATAAGGGAGAAAGCGTGAAATGAAATAGCAAGTTTTGTCGACAAGGATTTTGAAACGACTGACCGTTGTTTCGAAACAACATGTTCAGACGACGGTTGTTTCGAAACAAGCCTTTTCAAAACCACCATTGTTTCGAAACAACACGTTCGCACGGCATTGTTTCGAAACAACCATTGCGAAACAACGTTGTTTCGCCCAGAGACTAGGTTTAACTTGTTTCGAAACAACGCCATTGTTTCGAAACAACGGGTTCCCGTTGTTTTGAAACAACTGTGCGTCGTGTGAACATGGTTTTTTTTTGTTTCGAAACAACAAAGTTGTTTTGAAACAAAAGTGCTGTGTGAATACAGCCTAAAGAGAGAAGCATCCTGACAACTTCTTCCGAGCTGAAGGCAGGACACACATTTGGCAGCCTGTATCAGCTCCAGATCACAGAGGCACCTGTCCTCTCACTAAACAGGCAGAAAAAACAATCAGACATGCACAGTTGGAAACTTGATTAAAACTCACGGGCAGGAGATAAGAGGTGGGATTCACCAATATTCATGTTTTAAAATGTTTCCAATGACAATGGGGGGCAGTGCTGTGGTAGAAATAAAAACCCCACAGACATGGTGTTTGCTCAGGACCCAATGCACTTTAGAATTTCTCCAGGAAGGAGCATGTTCTGGGGATAAATATAGAGGACATCCCAGTCCAGTGACAAATACACCAGCAGCAGAACAAGGGATAGTTCAGGGTCTTCAACATCTCTGGGGGGCTGCTAGGAACTCAATTGAGAGCATCAACAGTGTCACATGCTCCCAAACAGCTGGTGGGCACCAAGCACTGTTGCCCAGGATGTCTTTGTGCCTGAGAGGAGCAAAGCTACCCCTCCTTCCAGATGCTGTGCACACTCTGTGCACACATCTCACCTTGACACACTAACAAAAGCTTGAGAGTCCTGCCTACCACAGCATTTGACTACACTGCTGTGCACACCTGGGCCCCCATTCTGACTCACATGATCTTAAGCATGATTTTGCCCTTAATGTAGGCAAGGACAGCCAAGGTTAGAAATGTGGCAAGTCTTGTTTACACAGGGACACTGATGAAAATTCATCTCAATCAGCTAACGGTGTGAATTATAAATGGTTTTGCTCAACTACACTAAGCCCTTGTGTGGACTTAAAGAAGACTTAATTTAGTTTGGCTTCTTTCATTTGCAAAGTGAAGGAAGCTAAACTGAATTCACACAGTGGTTTAATGTAGTTTGGCTAATCGATTAAAACAATTCATCCAGATTAATTTTCCGAGTCTCCCTGTGGACTAGCACTTCAAATGGTCATGGTGACCTGACAGCTGTCCACAAGCAGCTAACACATCTTTAAAATAGGATTTGTTCCTGGCTATGTGAGGTGCCACACAGAACAGCGTGTTACTGAAACTGGATTTTCTAACATAATTTTCCCAACTACAGCACGGCCCTGCCATTTGTTCACCTGGACCAGAGTTTCCAATGAGATGTGCTGTGTGTACCTCTCCACAGAGGCTACAAGTCTGTTATAGGGACAGCTCACCAACACTAGCTCTTCAGCTCAACGGTCTCCTACTTTTAACTCTGGAGAGCAATGCCTCTGTCCTCCCAGTGTGTCAGCCTGATTGCGGCCATCACACAAGGACCAGCACGTGACTAATGCTGTGTCCACAAGACATCCCAACAAGCTTTGTGACCTAAGGGTTTACAGCAATGGCACACTGCCTTTACAGCAATGTGTCAAAACCTGCCCCTGATATGCTGCAATATGGTGCCTTGGAAGGAAGACGTGAATAGACTGAAGCAAACCAGGGCAACATTTGGGAAATCCAGGCTGGGTGTAGGAGCTGGCATTTCATTGATGCAAATTTCTCTTTACTCTGATTCATTCAAAGTCCTTTGTCATAAATGTACTAAGAGAGGGTACCCTCAAAATGGCATTGTTGAAACAGATCTAATTATTTAGCTGGCCAATTTCCCCTTGAATGGAACATTTCTGTGTGCACAGAGCTTATGCCTCTTACGAACATTATCATCTCCACAGCTGTCCAATAATGCAGTGCAAAAGGGGCCTATAGTAACCTTGGTGAGGAAGGGGGTTAACACCCTGGTCAGTGAATCCCAGGAGACCGAATAGGAACAGAGTACAGCTTTTTGAATGGGAGCAGCAACCTTGCCTATTCCTGTTTGGTAGGAGCAGAGCTCCTGGAAGGATCAGGAGGAGGCCAGGAAGAAAGGCCCAGAGGATCTAGCAACATCCCTGCCCAAGATAGGCTCAAGTTTGTAAGTGACCAGGCATGAGTAGAACAGGGAATGTTTAGCTAGATGAGGTCAGGTTATTGCTTTCTTTTGGTTTGGTTTTGGATTCCTCTGTGCTGAGCACATGAACCCCCTCCCACTACCCTGTAACTACCTAAGTTAAATCCCAGAGAAGCAACTCTCTGTGTTTCTTATCTGGTCTTTTTAATTAAAGATTTTAGCCTTTTAAAATAACCTCTGGTTCTATGTCCTAAAAGGCAAGAGGTTTTGTGTGCATGTGCCTCAGACTGCACAGCCAACTACTAAAGGGGATTCTACCCCCTTTACAGATGATATCTCAGCTGGGGTTCAATCGGTCTCCTGAAGGAGGAATAAAAGTGACTGAGGGTACTTCACAGGAAGGTATTCCCAAGTGCGCCTTCCTAGATTTTCAAGAGGTTTTTCCATTTGGGTGTTGGCAGCAATACCACTCCAAGGCCAGGAAATTGGTATCCTTAAAGAGTTTTAAGACAAGGCTTTAGGGCTAGTGCATTTGAAGGTCTGTTGCAGGCCCCCACCTTCTGCATTCAAAGTGCCAGAGTAAGGAAACAGCCTTGAAAGGGCCCAATTCAAATCCCTTGGACATCAAAAAGAGTCTTTCCCTTGTCTTCAAAGGGACCAGCCCCTGTTCATAAAAGCCATAGTATTATCAAAAGAAATGATGAGAATTTGATACATAAACACAAGACCTCAACTTGACGATCAGTAAGAGGGTAGTAATGAAAGTATCTACTCTAAGGGGTGTGTATAACAAAGGAAAAAAGGAAATGGTTGGGGTGGCACTGGGAGATACAGTATAAATTTCAGGCTGACTAGTAAGGGGAGTTTAGTTAAGGTTTTAGCTGACTGTTAAACTAAAAGCTATTCTTCTCTGGGAAGCTCCACTTAAAACCAGACTGAACAATGCCCTTGAGAATACACATACGAGAACAATCCTCAAATGGACAGGCCAGGGGAGGAAGGCAATAGCTGAGATGATCTAATAGGTCTTTTTCATCTCTAATGGGTATTGATGGCCACCCAGCTAACAGGGGTGTCTATGCATTTCTTTGCCCAGCATCCTTGCTTTGCTATAGAATGCCCAGAGGAACATGAATTCAGAGTTTAAATTGAGGGATTTCCTCCTGCAATAAAACTTAGATCCATACGTCAAGGAACACAGGCACTGTTACACTGAATCAGATTCAAGCAAGAAGTCCTGTGGCACTTAAAGATTAATAAATTTATTTAGCACATGAGCTTTTGTGGGAAAAAATCCCACTTCATCAGATGCTTTGAAGATGAAGGAACTTACAAAATGCGAGGCAAATAAATGCAAGGAAGTGTAAGTCATGGGATCAGGTCATATTGTAACAGCAAATCAAAGTAGTTGTTAAGATTCACACACTGGGAAACAGCACATAGAGCAGGGGTTGGCAACCCAAATTATAAGAGCCATTTTTTAAAAATTCCTTCAATAATCAAATGTTTTGGGAGTTGCAATGGGTGTAACCTTCTGGTAGAAGGTGGGGGGAACTGGGTCATGGTGCTTGCTGCAGGGTCCTGTGGTGTTGGTGGGGAGCTCAGAACCAGGAATGGGCCCCCTACAAGGGTCCCCTGGTGGCAGAGGGGAGCCTGGACCTAGCATGAGCTACCTGCAGGATCTCCCTGTGGGGGAAGTGGGAGCCTCGAGCTCAGAGCCTAGAGCTGCAACGAAGGAGCCAAAGAGCCACATGCAGCTCCCGAGCCACAGCAGAGGCATTGCTGGTGCTGGGCACATGGGGCATGTGCCCCGAATCCCAGCGCCAGTGCCCTGGGTCTGACGGGCCCCCTCCCAGTCTCCAGCCCAATCGGGCCAGAGATCTGGGCCCCAGCCTGCCATGCAACCCTGTCCCCGGTGGCAGGGGCATCGCTGGTGTTGGGCACGCTGGGGCACGTGCCCCAAGTCCCAATGCCAGTGCCCCGGATCTCTGGCCCAATCGGATAGGCCCGGGGGGGGGGGCACGCTGTCACAGGCAGCTTGGCTATGGCCGGGCTAGGCCAGAAGCTGTTGCTGATGGCCGGGCCCCGCGCCTGCAGGCTGCTAGGCCCTGATATCTGGCCGGGGATGGGGCCACTGGGGCCCAGCGGGCTGCCCGGGGCTGTGGCGGCACTGTCCCCGGCTGGGGATTGGGGGCCTGGCCGTAGCCGCGGCGGCACGGGCGCAGACCCACTGTGGCCTACCCACCCGCGGTGGCGTGGCCCCCCCAGGCCTATCCCTGGCCAGGGGGCGGGGCCTGCTGGCTGGGGGCTGGGCCAGCCAGCTAGGGGCAGGGACTGTGCCCATGCCCCGCGTCCCTCATCACCCCAGCACCACCCCTGCCCAGCGGCGGATCTGGGGCCCAGCCACTCGTGGCCGTGGCAGCCCTGTCCCCAGCTGGGGATCTGGGGCTCAGCCGACTGCGGCTGTGGAGGCCACTCCTAGCCCTGGCCCCTCCCCAGCTGGGGATCCGGGACTCAGCCGCCTGCGGCCACGGAGACCGCTCCTAGCCCTGGCCCTGTACCCAGCCAGGGATCCAAGGCTCAGCCACCCACGGCCACTCCCAGACCCATTCCCAGCTGGGGATGTGGGGCCCAGCTGCCCGTGGCTGCTTCCGTTCCCATCCCCAGCTAGGGACGCAGGGCCCAGCCACCCGCTGCGGCTTCCTGTCCCTGGCCAGGGGGCGTGGCCTGCAGTCTGGGGGCATGGCCTGTGGGGGGGGGGGGGGGGCCTGGACAGGTGCTCCGTGTCCCTTCCCAGGGCAGCGACATCCCTGAGCTATAGGTTGCAGACCATGGACATGGAGGAAGGTGAGATCAAATCACCTGTTGTAATGGGAGAAGAATCCACAGTCACTATCTAATCCTGCTTTCACACAACTGAATCTGCATATCAGTTCCAATTCTGCTGTTTCTCTTTGCACTTTTGAAGTGTTACTGATTTGCTTGATCACAGCTGTTAACAATCAACCAATAGAGTGATTAGGAAGATTGAAGTGCTCAGCTACTGGTTTCTGAATGTTGTGATTTCTGATGTCAGTTTTGTGCATGTTTATTCTTTTGCGCAGAGATTGTCCTGTTTGTCCAATGTATAAGGCGTGGGGGCATTTCTGGTACATGATGGAATAAATCACATTGGTGGATGAGCAGGTGAATGAGCCCTTAATAAAGTAGGTGGCATGATTAGGTTCCATAATGGTGTCTTCTCTGCAGATACAAGGACAAAGTTGCCATGTGGTTTATTGCAGCGTATGTGCCTGCTTTAATATTTCTGTTGTTAAGTCTGTAGTTGCCAGTGAGTACCTGTTTAAGGTCCAGGGTTTAAGTATGCTGGAATGCACCAGAATACCATTCCAAGGCCACCATTTTTAGGCGCCAGCGTTTTGGGGCCCCTAAAAATAGAAAAATGGGCTGGAGCACTGCATTCCAGTGCGTTCCCCCTACATGCTTTTAAAAGCTCCCAAACTAGGGGAAGCTCCCTGCTGGCCAGAACACACAGTCTAGGGACAGTTGGGCCACCTCGGGGGGCCTGGCACGACCCGGGGCTGGGCTTAGGGGCCCAGCTTGTGGCTTGACCTGGCCTGGAGCTTGTCCAATGGCCTGGCCTGGCTCGGGGCTTAGTCCAGCTCTCTGCCAGTGGTGTAGCCTGTGGCTAGATCAGGTCTGAGGCCAGATTGGGCCTGGGGCTGCTAGGGGGTTGGGATGGAGGGGGAACACTGTGGGGGGTGGGGCCTGTGTGCCCTGAATGTTTCTGGGGACAGCAACACCCCTGCCTGTAGTGAGGGGGTGGAGGTGGGGACTGGGGACTGAAGGGGGCTGGGAAGTTGTGGAGGGGGTTGAGGGTAGAGTGAAGACTGGGGGGTGGGAGGTTAGGAGGCCTGGATTGGGACTTAGGGGCAGGGAGCTTAAAGGATGGGGGCTGAGGAGGACTTGGGCAAAGAGGGGGTGTGATGTGAGCACTAGTGGACAAGGTTGGGGTGACGTGAATTTTAGGCTGTGCTTCTTGTGTGAGGAAAGAGCTGGTGGGGCTCAAAAATGCCTACCTGGGCTGGGGCCCGCACATGCATGAAGGGGTCCTGGACAATATGAGAAGGGGGCCCAGAGATTAGGAGGATTCCAAGGCCTGCCAAATCATACTTTAATCACTATTTAAGGTTACAGGGCTGTCTGTAGGCAAGGAGAGGTCTGTCCCCCAAGGCTTGAGAGAGTGAGGGATCATCTTTTAGAATAGGCTGTAGGTCCTTAATGATCTGTTGTAGAGGTCTGACTTGGGGGTTGTAAGTGATAACCAGTAGCATTCTGTTTTCTTTCTTGGGCTTCTCCTGTAGTAGCTGACTCTGAGGTACCTGCCTGGCTCTCTGGACCTGTTTCTTTTACTTCCGGAGGTGGGTTCTGTCGTTTTAAGAATACTAAATCGTGACTATGGATTCTTATCCTATTACAGCAGATGATTTGACCTCTCCTTTCTCTACGTGCTATTTCCCAGTGCTTGAATCTTAAGAACTGCATTGATTTGCTGTTACACTGTGACCTGATCCCATGACTTACACCTTCCTTCATTTATTTCCTCCCATTCTGTAAGTTCCCCCATCTTCAAAGTGTCTGACAAAGTGGTATTTTCTCATAAAAAAAGCTCATGCGATAAATAAATTTGTTAGTCTTTAAGTGCCACAGGACTTCTTGCCGCTTTTGCTGAACTAGACTAACACAGCTGTCCCTTTGGAACTTGGATTAGCCTTGTCACTCATTCAAGCCCTTACCCTGTCTCTGGCAGGAAACAGCACTATAAGGGGACATTTAGGCAGCAATCTAACCATGGTAGAAGTTTCTTCCTAACAAATGGACTGTTACTGAGCTTTCAGTCCTCATCTGGATATGCTCTGGACCTGCCTCCTTAGAGGGCATTTGATACCTGGCATGCATAAGTAAGGGATAATTCTCCTTTCTTTCCCATACCCTATGGCACAGGACTCTGGAGACCCTGAGACACCTCCTTTGAGAAGGGACCTGGGCCATTAACATCAAATATGTAAAGACATGACTGGTGCTAAATCTGAGTGGGGAGGAGGGTGGCAGGTTTTATGTCTCCTTTGAGATAAAAGTAAAAGAGGGAAAACAAATTCGCCAAGAACCAGGCGTGCAGGTGATAGGGAAGGAGCCATGCTGCGCGTGCGTGTGTTCATGTGCGTGTGTGTGTCAGGACAGGAAAGGCCAGCATGAATTCTGCATGAGACTGAGGTGTTTGTTGCCATGGAGACTAGTTAGGCCAGCGCTCCAGCTGAGACTCATCTGTGCACATTTACTCCTCCACTTGGGCCCACCCTCCCTGCCATCAATATTAATTACATCAGCAGTGTCTTGCTTGGGGAGGGGGAAGGAATCTGCCACTTCCATGCCATCAGGAGAACAGCTGGGAAGCAAAAAGCACGGGCTAGGAAAGCCACACCCCTCCCTATGTATCTAACATACACAGACTCCTGCCCTCCTGCATGCTCCAGGCTGGAAGCACAATGCTTGTGGGTCCCAGAAAGGAGGACTCAGATTTCAACTTAGGTCACCAGTGAAGCGAGGGTGATGAGCGTGTACTGGACATCAGCAATGCCATTCCCTTTAGCACCAGTACTCTCTGCTCAAGGGCCCCAGCACTGGAGTAGTATCAGGACCAGTGAGAAGATGAGCATCTGTTTACATGGACCTGATGTCTGTCACTTAGATATGTTATTTGTGGGAGGTCATACAGCAATTTGGGTGAACTACTATGAAAAGCCTGGTAGGCAAAGACTTGGATTCTATTCCTTGCTCTACTACTGGCCTTCTGGGTGACCTTGGGCAAGTCGCTCCCTTCTCTATGCCCATTTGTAAAATAGGCATAATGATATTGGATGCTGGTGAAAAGCACTATATCTGGGTGAGGTACTAATATATAAATATGTTACATGCTACATTGCATGTACTATAATATTCACATGACATTCTATGCATGTGACACATGTGACCAGTCCACCAGAGTTGCTTAGAGCTTGATCTGCATTGGCTGAGCAACATGGTAGTTTTGCACAGTGCCTGCCTGCCTCCACTTTGCCCGTCACTTCCCAATCCTTTGGTGCAGTAATCTGCCCACCTCTGCTTATCACCCTAGCCAAAGGAGCAGGCATCTGCCACAACCATCTTAGGTACAGGGAAGGAAATGATAAAGCCTCTTTTAGGCAGAGTTGGTGAGATGATGGGAGAAGATGAAAGAGAGGGGTGAGAGGGTAATTAAGAGTGGAACGTAAGCACATATAGACAAGTTCCAAAGGGGCAGCTGTGCTAGTCTAGTTCAGTAAAACAAACAAGCAGTCCTGTAGCACTTAAAGACTAACAAATTTATTTATTGCATGAGCTTTCATGGGAGAAAATCCCACTCTGACAGACACTTTGAAGATGGGGGAGCTTATAGAATAGGAGAAGATAATGCAGGGAAGCATAAGCCATGGAATCAGGTCACACTGTAACAGCTAATCAAAGCAGTTGTTAAGATTCAAGCACTGAGGAACAGCATATAGAGGCTTCAAAGAGAAGCTGCAGAGATCGAATTTATTTGCAAATTTGATTGCATTGCTTCAGGGCTTAATAGGGACTCTGGATTTTTCTCTCATTACAACAGGTGATTTGACCTCATCTTCCTCTATATTCTGTTCGCCAGTGTTTGAATCTTAACAACAGCTTTGATTTGCTGTTACAGGGTGACCTGATCCCATGATGTACATTTCTCTGCATTTGTTTCCTCCCTTTTTGTAAGGTCCCTCATCTTCAAGCATCTTAACAAAGTGGGATTTTTCCCACAAAAGCTCATGTGATAAATAAATTTGTTAGTCTTTAAGTGCCACAGGACTCCTTGTTTTTGTCATATAGACAGTGACACAGGAAGGAAGGTTATCATACAGGCATTCATCAGATCCCTCCACTGGGAGGCACAAAGACAGTATGAGCCTATCTGCTCCAACCCTTGCCCATAGTGTGTTAACCCCAAATATCTTCCATCTCTAGCACCCCTCTGCATGCAGAGTGCTTCACCAGCTTTTGCATTCAGTTCCACTGAAATGGAGCCAGGAAGTATCAAATGACCTGCTGCAAAGCAGGGGGGAGAGGGGAAAATGATGGCTGGCTAGTCATGCAGTGGCAAAACCAGGATGTTGCAAAGAGCCACAGAAGCCCTAATTTACCTCTTTAAGGTAGTGAGTGAAAGAGCCAAAAAGTAATGGGCAACGAAGGACAAGAAGCTCAGCCCCATCTGCTGGTAACAGGGGCAGAAGGCCTGGCAAGCCCTTCTACTTAATTCACTAAACCAGGGGTCAGCAACCCCAAAGATAAGAGCCATTTTAAAACATTCCTTCAATAAACAAGTGTTTTGAGAGCCACAATGGATGTAAACTCCTGGGAGGGGGAGCTGGGTCTTGCTGTAGGGTCCCCTGTTTGGGAGGTGGAATTACAAGTGAACCCCCTGCACGGTCCCCCAGTGGCGGTGGGGGGTGGGAGGGGAGAAGGCCAGAGCCTGGTGCAGGCTGTCTGCAGGATGCCCCAATAGTGGAGGGGGGCTCAGAGTGAAGAGCATACCACCCACAGAGTCCCCTGGTGGCACAGGGCACCTGAGCCACATGCGACTCCAGAACTGCACGTTGTAGACTCTTGGTTTAAACTAACCACCTTCCCCTGACCGTATCACAAGAACAACTCAGGACTTTGTGGGGATCCCCAGGAAACCAGGTACTTCCTCCCTTCAAGGCATTTGCGCTAAACAATATGCGCATGCACACACATGCACACCCTCCCACCAGTCAGCAACAGGTCACAATAATTGTGTGCTTCCGTCAGTTACAGTTCCTGCTTTCCACTTCCCTGCTGCTGCAGAAGGGCTTAATGTTCATAAGATGCCATGTTTATAACTGACACTGGAAACAAAAGCCAGGCCCATTCAGCACTCCTGGTTTTACTAAGTTTATGGGCAGTCCAGTCCCTCCCTACTGACACTAACCAGACAAAAGTGGGAATGGCAAAACAGCTGTATAACATGTGTTTCACTAATTAAGGAGGCTTTGGGGAAAAAAAGTTTATCTGGGTGACAGAAGCAAAGCTGAAGGTATGCAGAGGAATGGTGACAAGCTGCATTCGGTGTGCAGAAACTATGGGGCAGGTGATACTTGGGGTGGGAGGGGTTTAAGCTTCATGTTCTCATTATTGGAAACATCAAAGTCAGTCTTTCAAATCAAAACACCAACCTGGAGTCTCTCTCATTAATTTATCACAAGTGCTTTGCTGAGAACAGTTCTGAGAAGCCTGGCTGAGACTTCTAATCATCAACAGAATCAACCAGCCTGCACTGAAGATGGATGCAAGTCACAGGTGTGTTGCACCCTGGGTTTGGCATCTAGGCCTCTCTCTCTAACAAGTTCCAGCCCCCGCACTCCATCCCTGAAAATCAACCTAGTCATGAGCAGAATCTGCCCTGAAGAAACATTCGACTGGTGAAAGTAGAAGAAACAGCTCAATGCACAAAGGATATATTCAAATGAAACGGAAGACAGTCAACTGAGAGGGGAGGAAGAGAAAGAAATGAAGCATCATTTTAACCTGCTCCCTCTTACTGAATCCACACTTGAAAGAGGATTCTGGCCACTTAAAATGAAAATTAAAAAAAGAAAAACAAAAAAAAGACAGGGATTAGTTTGTAGAAGATACAATGGTGAGAGCCATATAAATAGATGGATGAAAGACAAGATGACCTCTTCTGGAAAGTGATTGGGATCAACAGATAGAAAGCGCTACTTGAGAACTATGTATTACCAGTGAATGGGCCAGACTCAAAACTAGCTTCCAGTTCCATGATTTGACAAACACACAATGCCCAAGCCAAACCCTGCCTGTCATTAGCCGTGCACAGGCCATGGGGCATCAATGCTCTCTTTTTGGCAAGCCCTGCTTTAGGCTCCCCCAAGGTATGGGAGTCCTTGGATTTTGGCCATACTCTTTCACCTTAGAATTTGTAGCAGCTCAGCTTTCTTTGTCTGCTACTCATAGAAAATATTAAACACAACGAGGGCACCTTAAAGCTATGCTGGCCTGAGCTGAGTGCCCAGCTGTAATTCCCTACACTTGCGTTCTATCTGACCGACAGCAGTGGCTGATGTGAGCTGAATCCACCACAGAAGCTCTGCTTGCAACACAGTGTGCTGTGGCCTTTGCCATGCATGCCAGAAGTGTAAGAGGCTGACTTGGGGGGAAAGGGAGAGAAACCATTGAATAGGCAGAGACCTTGTTGGCCTGTCTTGATCAACACAAGATAATGAAGAACTGACAACATGCTAGGCCCAGTATAAGAAATGACGACACCTCCTGGCCCAGAGACTTTAGGACTGACACTGAAGATGAGGAGATCCAGGAGACTTAGAAGCTACACCACTCAGGCTCCATGAGTTCTCAGCTGCCCACAAAGCTACACCAATATACTGCAATCCTGACCCATGGCATTCCTTTGCTCCTGTACAGAGACTACCAATTTCACTGGGTTAGGTGACCATTTTGAGTTAAGGGCACCTGGCTACTGCCATTTAGACTCAGCTGTGACCCACTGCAGGTCCAATGACAGCTCCTGAGCAGTGATGTATTCAACGCACTTGTTTGTAACAGTAGCCTGCTGCACAGAGAAGAGGCATCTCTTCTGTCTGGCAAGGGGCACTCAGGAAATCTACATTTGCATGGTGGGTATATACACAGGATGAGAGCTGTGTACCACAGGAGCTCCTCTTCCTGGCCAGCATTTGACTTGTCACACAAACAAGTTGCTCACTGGATCACTGAGATCATGCAACAGGAATCTGAGAGAGGTGGATGTGGAGTGTTCATGGGAATCTGGCCCTGTTGGTGAACTACAAACTAATCTTCCCATTCTCCTCAGTGGTTGTCTGCTGCATTGCTGAAAGGGGAAGAGGAATGGCCCAAGGGAACAAGTAGCTCTGGAGAAGATGAATTCAGGAAGGACTGGAATCTGTGATCAGGAACTGAAGTGTTGAGTATGGCACCCTGGAGGATGGCTTATCAGCCCAATGGCGAGAACCAAAATTGTCTGTATTCAACAGCAGCTATTCACAATAGGGGGCAGTGGCCTCTTTTGGGGAGGTTAAGGGCCAACTGGGAGCAGGGCAACCTGCCAGATAGTGACTTGGAGACAGGACAACAAGGTTCAACTCCTGCCTCCACCAATGACCTGCTGGGTAACTTAGGCAGGTAACTTCCCCTTCTACACTGTTTGTCTCATCTGTTAGACTGTGAACTCTGGGGCAGGGACTGTGTCTCGCTATGTATCTGTACAGCACCTAGTACAAAAAAGCCCTGCTCTCAGTGGGAGTCTTTTCACACTACAGCCATACAAATAAACTTCCCCTACCTTTCACCCCCTCTATGCCCAGAGAAGCATCATTTCCTCCTAGGCTCCAACCCTCTCGCCTCTGCTTCAACCCTCTCCACTCCTCCCACTGCTGCTCACTGGTGAGATGCTCCCCAGTTCACGTTTCATCTTTATTGGGGCCTGACCAGATGCAGTAGAGCAGCAATAGCATCTGTCATGGGCCATGCACACCTGCCGCACTGCAAAGAGTGATGAATGCTTTTAGCATCTGCACAGCTGTCTCCACCAGAAAAGCCAACACACCTGTTCCCTGGGCTTGTTGCTCCCTCAAAGATGCTAAAACCTGTAACGAAGGCCCAGACTCAATCGTATGTATGCAATAGGGAAAGTAGCCATGGGTTCACACTGAATCACATGATTAAATTGTCCCCCAGTGTCATTATAGTCAGGTACAATGCTGCAAGGAGGCTTATTTAAAACAGAGTCTTCTCAGCCTTCACAAGATAAAAGCCTGTGTCAGGCACAAAAATCAAGCCAGCAGGAAAACCCCACATTTTTAAAAACAAGCAAAGTTCATTGGAGGGCTGAATCAGTGGTTTGCCATAATGCAGCAGTTGGAAATCAAGAGGAAGATTCCAGTATGGTCCCTGATCAGCAGTGGCTAGGATAGGTGTGGCCGAACTGTGGCTCGTGAGCCGCATGTGGCTCTTCCAAGAAAAATTGCGGCTCCCTGAAGAGCACTGCAGGGAAAGGCAGCATGGCAGGAGACAGGGGCAAGAAGTTTGCAATGGTTGGGGACCTCAGAGAGGCGGCAGCATGGTAAGAGCCGGCAGGGAAGCAGGGGATGGTCACTGCTGGCAGGGAAAGGCAGCATGGTGAGAGCCACAGTGTGGTGAGAGCTGGCAGGGAAAAGCAGCATGCTGAGAGCCAGCAGAGAAGTGGGGGATGGTCACTGCCAACAGGGAAGGGCAGCATCGTCAGGGACTGCAGGGAAGGGGCAGTGTGGTGAGAGCCAGCAGAGAAGAGGGAAATGGTCACTGCTGGCAGGGAAAGGCAGCATGGTCCAGTTGGCAGGGAAGGGCAGCATGGTCAGGGACTGCAGGGAAGGGGCAGAATGATCAGAACCAGCAGGGGAGGAGTAGAGTGGTCAGAGCTACCAGGGAAGGGTAGCATGGTCAGGGAGAGCAGAGAAGGAGCAGCGTGGTAAGAGACTGCAGGGAAGTGGCAACAGCTGTGGGGGAAGGAAGTGCAGCATGGTTGGAGAAGCCCTGGCATGTTTAGATTTACTTATAGGGCCTAATGCAGCTTACATGTTGTTAAAATAAAATCATGTTTTACAAGTCCTAAACATGATGTGGAATACTGAGAAATGAAAATATGAAGGAGAAAAGTTTAAAACTGAATGTGGATTACTTTCAATTTTTGGCACAACCTACTGCTGTGAAGCACTGTATTCCACAATGACATTCAAAACATTGTGCAACACTTAGAGAGCAGCATCTGAGAGAGCTTTTACCTACTGCATTGACAAGTTACTGCCCAGATTTTAAAACACTTGCCACAAGCCTGTGATGTTCTACATCTAGTTTTCATAGTAACCTTAATTATTAGAATCTGATGATAATAGGATCAATATTTGTCCTGTTTTTACGATAAAGTTAAAGTATGCAATGAATTTTAAGCTTAATAATTTTGGAGTAGGCAAAAATATGTGGTTATATGCCTCAATGTGGCTCTTGAAGGTTTAATAATCGAGTTGTGCGGCTCTTGAGTTCCATAAGTTTGGCCACCTGTGGGCTAGGAGCATGCAGGAGAAAAAGAGCACCCAATTTCTTTGGTCAGCAAGACAATCAGTCAGAGTGGAGTTGAAATGAGGGGTGGGTTTTGAAAGACAGTGACTGATAGGGTTGCTATTGCCTGAGTGAGGTTCCCGTATCAGACAAGCCAAAGCAATACAGTCTTGACAGTTTTCCCCTCCTCCCTTTTCCCCTGGATAGTTAAACCTTGCAACATGAAAGTGTATAAATTGATCCTCAAGAGTAAGCTAAAACTTCACTGCAAATGGAGAGGGGAAAAAAAACTCTCTCAAGAGATCAAAAGTGGTGTCTAATAACCACTGTGACTTTCCAAAGCTGAGCAGTAAGATGAGCTGTGTTTAGCATCTATTCTCTCTCCAGAGCAACCCTGAACCAGGGCGAATTGGCTGAGCTGAAGTCCGCTCTGAGGCAGCGGGGGTCGTGGGGTGCACAGCAGACCCAGCATCCCATAACAAGTAACAGGCATGTTGCCATTACACAAGGAACCCTGAGTGGCTGCTGCTGACAGAGAGGAACTAACCTGCTTCTGGCAGGAACCAGTCATGTTCTAGGCACCTAAAGAGGCCATCTCCACCAGCAGTTGGTCCAGGACAAATACAAGTAGTGATAATGGAAAGTTATCTGAACAACAAGTAGCTTCGTCAGTCCCTAACAGGGTCCCTCCACACACACCCTGTATTCTTTCTACAACCTGACAGTGGATTGGTTTTCCCATTCTTCTGAAAAGTCCCACTCTGCTTCCAAGGGAGTTTTCTACCTTTCTTAGGTACTTGCATGGCCTTCATTACCACAATATTTCACTGTCTACCCAGTCTTTCATGCATTTATCTTCATCATACCCTTGTGCAGAAAAGAAACATTAAATTTTTCATTTTACACACAGGGAACGGAGGCACAAAGAGGCTAAGTGATATGTCCACAATCACACATGGAGTTTGTATCAGAGCCAGGAATTGAATCTTAGTCTCTTGAATCCCAGGTTAACATGCTAGCCACAGAGTCATCCTTCCTCATCCTCTGGCCATTAACCCATGGGACCCAGGACTGGCCCAGCATGATGTGTTATAGCTGGTACCCTTCTAACAGATCACTGCAAGGGGACAGCTAACTTCATCAGGGATTGCCAGTGGGGTTCATTCTTTCATCTCTGCTCAGGTATTATTGAGGAAGGAGGGCCATAGTATAATGGGCAGGTGGGAGGGGAAGAAAAAAAATCAAACATTCTCCCTTCAGAACAATGCTGATAGAAAGAACAGCTTGTCATGTTTTCTGTATTCCCTTTCACATTTCAGGTATTTGTGCTTAGAAAAAGAGCTCACTCTCTCTCCTCACCCCCTCCTTTCCACTACAGCTTTGTTTCTACAAGCAGAGCCCTATGATTTCAGCCTATTGCCACAGAATTATTCATTATTAGAAGTCAGTGGAAGCAGGACGTTGAACATTGTCACTTCACTGCAGGATCCAGTAGGCTGAGAAGCAGCCAGACCCTGCCATGGGAACAAAAATGAACTTGTGTCACAACCAAGTGCAACCACACAAGTGTCTGATGGACTTTAGAGGGAGTCACGTGCACCCATGATCCTATCAAGATCAATCCCTTGCTAAGACACAAGTGCAATAAAAATAAATCAGTAGGTCAACACTGCCATCTCTATTTTGATAAAGTCTTAAGGAGCTACAAGACTGCATATAAGTAAACAGAACAGCTAGGGAAAGATTGGGCAGGGTGGAAAGTTGCTGGAGACCACAGCATAAAAATCTAACCTGGCATACACAGAAAGGGCAATTTTTGGTGATGTAATATGTGACAAAATTCCTGCCACACTCCTATTCCCCTCGATGTCACCTCACACCAACATGCGGCCCTCAAACATGCTGCTCTTCAACTTTCCCAGAAGGAAAAGAAGGGCAACAAGGTCTGCCTGAAGAGCTGTAAGGCCCATCGCAAAGGTACATCTGTGTGTTAATTACAGGGGTGCTGTAGAGCAAGGGTCTCAGACACGTGGCCTGTGGGCTGCATGCAGCCCATAAAGCTATTTTGTGTGGCCTGCAGTGATGCGACCACTACCAATATTTTCAATATCATTGTATGGAAAGGTTTCAGTGGTGCGGCCCTTGGGCTACTGTACTAAGCCTCATGTGGCCCTCTAGTAGTCCTCATGCGCCCTCATGGTGATTTGAGTTTGAGACCCCTGCTGTGGCGTGAAGTAGACAGAACCATCCCGAGGGGTTCTGGTGAGATCACAATCACAGTGAGAATCCAGCATGGTGGTGGTGTAACCATGCCAACCATCACTTTCCCAGGTGCACTCACCTAGGCTACCGGGCTATTAACAGACAGGCCACTCCAAAACACAATGTAGTTTCTGGCCTTATGCTCACTAGCCACTCTCTGGGCACCATACACAGCTCCTTGTCAAAGCCTGTACCCTTAGAGACTTGCTCCAGTGTCTTGGGAAAACTATCTCCACCTTTCTCCAAAGCCCTCAAAACATACAACCAAGCCCACCACACAGAAGCTGTGCAAAGCATACACTCATCCCCCGTGCAGAGTCATGGACATTGCTTCTGGGCAATCCTTAAAGTCCTGGTTAGGCAAAGAATTTGAGGCAGATTTTGTGGGTCTCTTATTTCCCTCCCCTGACTGAGACCAAAGCTACTGGCATGAAGGACCTTGATACTGTGCTTGGTGATTGCCCACCAGCAGCCTCATCCTGGTTTGAGGTTACAGCTGGTTGCCATGGCAACAATTCCCCTAATGAGGAACGGGAGTTCAGGTAGGGGGAAATGAGACTCCCTATGTTCCCTGTTGAAGAGCTGGAGAACCTGTTTACATGCACATGGCCTGAGACAAGGAGGTTTTACTTAGCCAAAATTGTGTTTGTGACAAGAGGCTTGACAACACAATCAGGCAAGATGGTCTCTAAGTAGCTTAAAGATGTGGATTGCCATGAAGCTTTTCTCACTTCCCTTTCTCCAGCATGGAGAGGAGAGGTCATGGCAGCCACTCAGGGCCCAGAAAGAGCATCTGTATGGCTTATCATCAAAGCCTCACTGTCTGGGAGAATTTGTTAGGTGAAGAATTGACAGAGGTGGACACAACCGCCTCAGGCCTTAGTTAGATGGATTATTACTGGAGTGGATCAATTTCCCAACTCACGCTGTGGAGAGTCAGGTCAGCTCCAGACTCTACAAAGGCTATGTGTGTGTTTGTGTGCACACATGGGACCAGGGACTGGTGGGTGGGGTAGAGAAATGATTGGTGGGTAGAGGAAGTGGGGGTCGGAGGTCATGGAGCATCTAAACTCTCTGAAACTATTTCAGCCCCTCCAGGCAGCCAGCGCTATGAGTTCATGCTGCAGTCCATGCATGGTATTGGTTGGCGTCACAAGAGAAAAAGGAAAGGCTCAGAAGCCAAAGCCAGTTGGCATTCCACTCTCACTGTGCAAGGGAGAAGAGACTGAAGTGTTTCCATGACTGACTTCAATTCACTTTATTCTAGTTTCCCTACTGACTTGATTGAATTTGCCCTCCTTCATCCCCTCCAGCAGGTGAAAAGCTGCTTATTTGGAGCCAGCCAGGCCCTTTAGGAAAGCAGCTGTGGTACCTCTGTGAAGGTGGGCTTGGAGATGGGGTTGGAGAGAGGGGGTGCTGGCAGGTTGTGGAAGCTGATGGGGCTTACTTGCCAGGGAGGTGGGCCACTTCCCAGTCTTCCCACAGTCCTGGCTCTGCAGCTCTACCCCTGCCTTTGAGTGGAACTTCAGGCTTCCAGCTCACACAGTGCTGGGCACCAGCAAGGATCCTTCCTGAGATCTCTTTCAGGTTCTGAAACTCCTGAATGGGGGTTGGGGGGAGTAATGACCCCACTGCCTGCCCACACAGAGGCAACAATTCATCTGGAAGATCACCCACCATCTTTGGACCCAGCAAACCCACCACTGGCACTCTGAGCTCAGCTCAGCACCAGAAAGTTAAATCAGGGAGGCAGAGAGCATTGATTTTGTAAGAACAGAGAGTGAAGGACGCAGTTTGGTACAATGTGGTAGGGCTCCTGGTTCCTCTGTTCTCCCCCCAAGCTCCGGCTCCATTTTTTATTTTTAGGGGCCCCGACGCTGAGCTCCTAAAAATAGCAGGCCTTGGAACACCATTCCACACTGACTGAGTATGCTCAGAGCCTCTGAGCATGCTCAGCCAGAGCAGGCTCAGGCCAGAGTCTCAGCCTGGACAGGGGCTGCTCCAGTGACATGGTGTCCAGGTAAGGGTGCCCTGGGCAGTATTCTCCCCAGGACTTGAAATTAGGGAGTTGTAGGGCTGGCACTAATTTGATATAACACTGTTACTAACAGACAACTGGGGGGGTGGTATTGTGAAATTCAGGGGGTGCATGGGGGAGTTAAGGAAATCCCTGGTTGGGGGACAGGTGAGCCAGCCCAGTGGGGAAAGGGTGCAGAGGAGGGGGTCGGCCCAAGGCAGCAGGGGAAGACTGTTCAGCATAGCAGGGGGTTGAGGGACCAGCAGCGAGCCAGGGGCAGAGGCAGTAGCTGGGGTGGCGGGTAGGCATGTGGGGAGCAGTAGCTGGGATGGGGATAGGCATGGGGGGCAGTGGGTGGGGTGGTGGGTAGGCATTTGGGGGGCAGTAGCTGGGGTGCATGAGGGGGGCCTGCAC
>ML681963.1:10197110-10354148 GCA_007922195.1 Podocnemis expansa | reverse complement strand
TAGGCATTTGGGGGGCAGTAGCTGGGGTGCATGAGGGGGGCCTGCACTGGTATGATGGGGGCCCACACCGGCATGAGAGGGGCCTGCCAAAGTATATTTTAACCCCTGGCTGTAGTGCTTTAGTGAAGACACGCCTACACCAAAACGGAAGCTTCTCCCATTGTCCTAGTTAATCCACCTCCCTGGAGAGCTGGAAGCTGTATCAAAGGGAGCTCTCTTGCAGACACTGTGCTGTCTACACAGGAGGTTAGGTTGATTTAACTATGTCACTCAGAGCTGTGAGTTTTTCACTCCCTGAGCAACATCATTACACCAATATCAGGCTGTCATGGAGACCTGGCCTATGTGCAAAACTCACCTGTGTGGGAGACAAATCTCTCCCCAAGGTCAGTGGTGACAGGCTGCTCCCAGAACCTGGTCTGGTGTGCCGTTGTGAGCCTCTGACTACCGTTCCTGAACCCCGACTTAGCCAGCTGTGCCAGGTGACCACTCACTCCTGAGTCAGTCCACACCAGTCCCCTGTGTATAATCAGTCCTAGGCAATGGATGAGTGCCCTGTGGCTACTCAGGTGCCAGTCCTCAAGCAAGCACTCTCAGCCCCAGATATCTAATCCAGAACCCCCGTTTTACAGGGACTGGGGTCCACCCCTCAATCACCATCAATTCATGTCCATCCACTTATCACTGAAATGGATTGGCCCAGCCACTCTGATTCACACCCTCTAAAGTTCACACAGCTTTAGATTAAAACAAACACTAGTTTATTGATTAGGATATGATTTTAAGTCAATATATAGAAAATCAATGCACACTCATTTAATAAAGGAGACAGGAGTTTCCACAAGTCAATGTATCAGGACACATTACTGTGTTGCCACACAGTGGTAAGTGTGTCATAGATTTGGCCCATGGTGGGTGGGCTACTGTGTCCTGTAGGGTTGCAATATGCAGGCCAAGTGTGTCATGACCTGCAAAAGGTTGAGAACCACTGCTTTAATCTATTCTCCTTATTCTTAACCACAAGACTGGCTCCTGGTGGTGTTTAAACAGCTTAGGCCCTCCTGGCTCTGTGGCTAGGACCAGAATCTTTCTGTTGCTTTCAAGATGGTCTGGTCTCTCAACCTCATCCAGTAGCTTTTCCTAGTTCAAAGTTTCTGTCCTTGTTTTCAGTCTCCTCTCTGCCCCTCCCTCTCTGTGCTGCTGTGTGATTTCCTGTCTCATACCTGAGCCAAGGAAGACAAAATTTGCATTACCTTTGTTACGAACCTCTGCAGCCTCTGTGCTGTTTACCAGCTGCTGGAAGAGAGTTCTCTCTATCCTCTTCCTCCCTCTCCCCCCCCAACATAGCCTGCTTTATGGGTACACATATGTGATGCTGCAGAAAACATGATACCAGAGTAATCATGTAGAAATATGTTAAGAGCACTCATAAGGGAACCTCATAAAGGCATAATTGACATCAAATCATACAATTGCAATGCAAAAATGAACAAAAAAAATCATACAAATCATAGTCCATTGTGCATCATGTGACGGTTGGTCTGAGGCTGTGCAATGGGTTCCCCCAAGAATGAAGGACCATCTCACTCTCACCCTCCCCAAACCCCTTTTCTTTGACCTGCCTTCTGTATGCAATCACAGAGCAACAACTGTATTGAAAAGACACAACCCTTTGAACATATGATGCTCTGCAGCACATTTTACTTCTGGGAGAGGATGACAGACCAAACAATATGGGACAGATGTGGGACCCACTGCTCAATGCTCTGCTCAAAAGATGCTCATACAAGGGTGGTGATAAGCACAGTATAGAATAGCAAAGGGGAGCTAGCAAGCCACATCCGTTTTCTGAATTCACCTGACAGAAGTAAATGAAATGGGACTGCTCAGAAATACCCTTGTAAAATGGGGTTAACAGTACTGACCACCTTTGTCAAGTGTTTTGAGATCCAGAACTAAAACATGTTACGCAGGAGCTAGCTGTTATTAGACACTGTTATTGCAGTCTTTCCTCCCATCCTGGCTATGATTGTTTATTTGTATTGTGGCAGGGACTATAGGCCCCAGCTGAGATCAGGACCTCACTGTGCTAGGTGTGGTGTGTGTGAATGTGCATATACACAGAATCCCTACCCCAAACAGTTTACAATCTAAACAGATAAGTCAGAAAGGAAGGCTTCTGATCCTCCATTTTACAGGAGGAGAACTTGCCAGTGGTCACGGGGTATCCTCTGGCCAAGATGGGAGTTGACTCCAGATTTCCCAAAGCTCCAGCCAGAGCCTGCACCACAAACAGTAGGTTACTTACCAGTAACTGTCTTTCTTCGAGATGGGCTGCTTGGATTCATTCAGTAATAGGTGTATCCATGCTGCAGCACACGATTGGTCGGAAGCCTTTTTGCCCTAGGCTGTCAGGAGAGGGCTGGCGGCCACCGCCCTCTTGCCACCCTGTCGCTATATATATGGTCACCGCCCAGCCCCTCCTCAGTCCCTAAAAGTCACCAACTCTGAGTTGTGGGGACGGAGGTAGGGTTGTGAATGAATCTGAGCAGCCCATCTCGAAGAAGGACAGTTACTGGTAAGTAACCCACTGTTTTTCTTTGAGTGCTGCTCGGATACATTCAATGATAGGTGACTACTAGTCGTGCTGATGGATGGTGGGCGGAGTTGGTTCCTCCCGCCTTCAGCACTGCCTCTCCCCACAAAGGGCAGTTACCCATGCAACCAAGGCCCCTGGGAAGTGTCTAGGGTATCGACATAAGGACTGTGGACTAGGTAAAGGACAACCTGAGGCAGCAGGATCTGACCCAAGTAGATGATAAAAGGCCTACTTTGCTCAAGCGCTGGCTGACCTGCAAGGAGCAGGAGCAGCCTAAAGTCACCTTACCATAAGACATCAAACAAAGACACATTACGAAGTTATGATTGAGAAAAGCATCTCGAAGCGAGGACCTGAGCAGTTGGTAATACAAATCTGCTGAGGCAAGAGAGCCAGGTATTCTGTTGCTAACATTATATTAGGTATGATAATTGTGAGGGAAATTAATGTGACCCCGGAGCTCTCAGCCAACCAGTGGCGGATACAGGACGCTGCAAGAAGCAAAGGAAAAGGGAGAGGAGGAGAATGCCACCCTTTTCCTAGTCAGGCAGGGTAGAGCACAGGGAGACCAGAGGCAAGAGACGACTGCCTATTACAACGCAACACCTGAACAGTCGACTTAAATCGACATAAGGAGACGAAGGTGCATAACTACAGCTGTGGCAATGGCGTGACTGGCCGTGTCTGAGGCATATCACACCACTGTAATGGCATCGCGTGAGGCCAAGGCGCCTTCCTCGAAAGCATCCTAACCCTCCAAGTGTTCTTGGGGGAGAGAGCTGCTAAACACTTCACAACGTTACACAGATCTAAGGAATATCTATCAACCTGGCCTGATAGTTAGTAATTCACCACAGGCACAGAGACAAGGGGACTTGGTGATGAGAACAAATGCCATAGGGTAGAACGGGAGTCTGAGACATGGATTCAGGGGCCTCGAGTGGGCCCGAAAACCATTCTCTGTGGCCCATGGCACCGGTATTGCTTTCAGTATTTGTGACATTGATGCATACAAGAGCCAAAGTGATGCAGACCTAGCATCGGCGCACCCACCCTCGTGATGAGCAGAATCCCATCTTAGTGTGAGGACCAAAAGAAGAAGATCTCAATGATCTAGGACACAGAGAAGGGAAAGCTCCCTCAGGCAAAGATGGAGCAAGGGTATGTCACCATGATAAGGTGCAGCCTTGCCCCCCTCCTTTTCTGTCCCTTTTCGCTCTCTTCTCCCATCCCCCCCCCCCCCCCCCTCCACTAAAGAGAGAGTAGGAAGATGACCATTGGCAAGGGTCACCTGGCTCGCCGAGATTCCAGGTCAATACCTGGTATTTCAGAGATGGAACAGGTAATATGTTCCTGCCATCCGTTGTAGGGATCTCGTAATTGCCTGGCACAGGAAAATATATGTGTGCCAAGAAAACAGCTACTAGTACTGGAGACCTTCGGGGGTTGGGGGGTGGCAGAAACTACTGCCCAATGCATCCTAGGAGCAAAAACCAGAAACCACTGGGAGGGGTAACCGCAGCACTATGGGTACCGTAAGGGCAAGTGATCTATTGGGGAATGCCTACTGGGTGAGCAGGCCCAAGAGGGAAAGGGAGCCACATAGGCCAGTGTTTGTAATGGATATTTATAACTGACCTCTGGGTCAGTATCAGAGGGACCGTCAGTCAGAGCTGGATGGAAATTCAACCCACATGAGGAAAATAGGATGAGTGGTCCATAGACTACCCAGGGTCCCGTCATGAGGAAAAGGGGTAGACCCAAATGTCACTGAGCCTGTTCTGTCAGTGAACAGGTGGCTCCTAGGTGTGTTCCTAGCACCCATAAGGTGCTCACTAGAGGCTTCAGGTCACTTCCTTCCAATGCAAAAAGTCCTTCTGAGGACTAACAGATGAAACCCTGGGTTGTGGGAGCCTGGAATATCCCAGATCACCCAACAAAACAGCAGCCGTGACTCACTCAGAGGTCCTGGGCTGTGGCATTAGGGGAGCAGAAAAGCTCCATTTCCACTAAGAAGTAGGAAATTCCCCTTTCCAACTTGGAAAAGGAGGGGAAACAAGGAAGGCCAAGTCAGAGTTTCTACAGTGATGAGAGACTCCCCAGCATGCTCGCCCCAAGAGCTGGGGACAGGCTGATGGAGAATGTGTTTGTGGAAGAAGTTGATAACCCCCTGAGGTCTCTGATCCAGATAACAAGCATCTGATCCAAGAGGCTTAGCATCTGGCAAACAGGGACTGCTGTCTCCACTCGACACTCTGGACCAGACGCCAAGTTGACCGGCCCCGTGAGCCCAGGAAAGGGTGGACTAGTCCGGGAAGAGGGGAAGAGAAGGGCACCAGACCTGCCAGACATATGGGTGTACATACATGATGCTGCAGGGTGTTGAACCCCGGGTTCGTGATGTGACTGGGATGGACCAGCAGCACCCACCAATGAGACGGACACCAGTTCAAGTAAACAAAAAAGCTACTTTTATAGTGACACCTTAAACACCTTTAACCACTTAATAGTGTAAAACAAGGAGATCTATGCAAAAACACTTGTAATCAACTAACAATATGAAGCAAAAATCTATATAGGACACTTATAACCAACTAACAGCATAAAGCAAAATCTAAATGAACACTTATAACTAAATGACAATATAAAGCTAAAAACCTATGCAAAGCACTTATAACCAGGTAACAGTATGGAGCAAGAAAGTCTATATAAAGCACCTGTAAAACACCTACAACCAAACAACAAGATAAAGCATGAAAGTCTATGCAAAACACTTACAACCTACAAAAGTACTTATAGTTAAATAACAGTATGGAGTAATGACCTACAAGAGGGCGGCCATAATAAGTCAAGGACTTTTCTGGCCTTTTACTGCCTCAACATTGGTATAGGCACTGACCAGCCCACCCGACGCGTATTTACCAATGGCTGAAAGCCATTCCTCCTTGCTAGCCAAGAAGGGTGGGCAGCAGAATGAAAAAGTCAGATGAGAGAAAAATAAACCCTCATACTCCCCCCGTGTACACTGGGGAAGTTTGGCGCCAGCGGTTTAGAACAGAAGCGGAGTGATGAACAATTATACAGTAAAAAGGATGCAAAATACAAATGACCAATAAAACACCTAGCAAATTAACAACACAGATCTATGCTAGACCATAAACAACTATATCATAAAAAGATTATATAGGATACAGAGAAAATAATAACAACTACACAAACTACGCAAACTCAGGTAAAGAAGCTACAATCACAGACTATATATAAATGGTACCAAGTAGAATGATTAAGAGAAGGTAGGAGGCCTATATCGATTTATAATACCTATCCCAGGACCGCGGTAGAACCCAAAGCGAGGAGGCAGACCAGCTGCAGCAAGTCAGCACTTAAATCGTTCGGCCAGCAATCCACGTACACCCCCAAAAAAGAAAAAGGTCTCGTGGGTGGGTGGCTCCCTGACTTAGTCGGGGGATCAGTCCAACCGGGTCGCGACGTGCCCTTTAGCATTCGAGGGTGGGAGAACACAAGCTAGCTGAGATAGGGGGGTTTAATAGAATTTTGCACAGCCAGAGTAAAAATAGCCAATTAGGAGTGGGATTCTGGTCAGGACCAATGGTAAAACTGGGACCCCAGACAATGACCCCTCCTTCGTAGTGACAGGGGTGCCGAGAAACTGTTGGGGGGGGATAGAAACTCACCCCCCTTGTTGTTGACTGAAACTAGGGAGGAAAAAACCTCCCACAGGAGATTGAGAACCATCAGGGGAGATTGATACTGAGCACTCCTCCCCCTTATGCTGGATGGCCCGGAGATGGAGGCCCATCAGTGAGATCGATACTTAACATCCCTCCCTGAGAGCAGCATAATCCAGGGGGTTACGTGTGGGGTGGGGTGGCCAGCATGGCTGCCACCTCCACTGACACAGGGGAGGGTTTGCCAGTGCTCAGAAACTATGAAGTCGTTAGGCACAAAAGGGGGGGAAAGGTGGTATCTCCGGAGGGGAGAAAGAAGGACCACTTTGGAGTAGTATGAAGGGGGAAAACAGCCTGAAGAGCTCCACGCAACAATAAAGAGGGGGGAAAAACACCCTCCAGGAAAGGAAGGGGCGGAAATTCAGAACCTACTTGGGAATAAAATCCTTCTGGACATCTGGGTGCGAGGGATGCAGGGGACCAGAGCTATGGCCTTCGTGGATAAATGAGAGTGTGTTCTCTTAAGGAGCAAAGAGAGTAGCAAGGAAAGAATCCCCCAACTCTAACCTGGGGAGTCCTGGAGAGGAACACTGTACTCTCCAATAGTAGTAAAGATACCCCGGTTTTCACCCTGTATGCCCACAAGGAGGAGCGAATAGAGGTGTCAAATGTGAAAAAGTGGAAAGGAGGGCTTCCCCCGCCAATGGGAAAACCAGTAAGAGACAACGGGTGGCACAAGAAGAGGAACGAGTATCCTTCAGCGGATGTTTTCCTCCCACTATTCCCCAGTGGCAGATGAGATTGTGTCGAGGCCAGGGGTAGTCAGCGGTCCCTGCCTGATGATAGGGCCAACGACCCATCAGCCAGAGAAGAAAGGTCCTGAGTCCTTTCACAGCCAGTGGGACAAGGAGTATTCTCAGGAGGTCTCCCATCCCAGTACCCACCCGGCCCAATCATAAATAGAGTCCAACCTAAGGTGGAATCAGGGCAGACGTGTTATGGCCCTACAAAGTTGGAGGATGGGCAAGGGGCCCTGAAGGGAGGAGACCCAAGTACTTATCTCCCCCCGGGGGTCACTGGCACTACGGAGCACAACATCCGTCTCTGCCGGAAAGAGAGACTCACCATCAAAGGGGAGGTCGAAAATGACCTGCTGGGAGGCAGGGGGCACCCTCGCTTCTCTCAGCCAAGCCATGTACCGGAGGGTCATGGCTGAGGCCGTGATGCGAGAAGCTGTGTCTACAGCATCCAAAGCCAATAGAAGAAGGTCTTGGGATGCCATTCTGCCTTCCTCTAGGAACATCATAATCCTCCTTCATCTCCTGTGGGAGCAGGTGCCTGAATTTATTCATTGATTTCCATTATATATCTACCCACAAGGGCCTGGTTATTGGCCACACATAGCTGGAAAGTGGAGGAGGAATACACCTTCTGCCCCAGAAGATCAACTCCCTCGCATCCTTCAATGCCAGGAGGGGGACACAGGGAACTTGCTCAGGGCCTAGCGCCACTTCCACTACCCCTCGAGATGGTACCAGCTGATGGGTGAGGGAAGGAAACTGTCTCTGGAACCTGATATGTAAGGCCTGTCATGTCAGACACCGGGGGAATGGAACCAGGGGCTTGCCAGCGTGATGAGGCAAGATCCCGAACACTAGGGTGGAGGGGGACAGTAATGGGTTCAGTGGACGTGAACACCAGCCCGAATACAGTGTCAGCGGGCCCTTCAGGGGATCGAATCTCCATCCCCACATGGGCAGAAACACAGTGAAGAAGGTTGAAGTGCGCCGTGAGATCCCCCATGTAGGAACGTGGCACAGGGTTCAGGCCTCTGGCCTGTGCCGAAGGAACTGGTGCCAAGCTGTGTGAAGCGGTACCGCGAGGGCCCAGAGTGGTCTCTTGAGGGGATCATTCATGAGGCCGGTACCTGAAGGGTGACAGTGCCAGAGGCCAGAGACAAGGTCATTTACTTCCTCTTGAGGCACCTTTCTCCAGGCTTGAATGGCAGGGAAAACACCTTGGTACCGCGACAACAGTGCTGGTGACTGCAGAATGATACGGTGCTGGGGGGAAGGCTCAGTGGTACCAGGGCTCTCGCACATGGCAGGTTCCGGTGTCAGGAAACTCGGCACTGAGACCAGGGATGGTCTTTGGTGCCACTTCTAGGGCAACCAGGCCCTCGAAGCAAACGCTAGTTTACCCCTCTTCCTGGCGGGTACCAGAGAGGATGGTGTGGTCAATAGGAGAAGTGCCTTCATTGCCTTGAATGCTTCCAGCGTAATGGGGAATGGCACCAATTCCACCAGGTCCCATGGTGACCCCGTGTGGGGGACCAGAATCGGTGTCGACATCACGGTAACAACACCTGTACCAAGCCGGTCTTCTTGCGCTCTCTGGGGGAGCGGTGTTGGGAAGGCTCTGCTGCCAAACTGGCACGTGGTACGGCAGGAAACCCCAAAGCCTTGAGGGTAGGCTGCTGCACTTGCCATGAGGCCAATGCACGCACCTTTGCTCTCTGGCTCTGATTGTACTAGGCTTAACGGACAGACAGATAGAGCAGGAGGTGACCAAGTAGGCTTTGCCCAGGCACTGAAGGCACTTCGTATGAGGATCATCCTGCGGGAAGGCCCTGCCGCAAGCCACACAAGGTTTAGATCCTGGCATGGTGGGCAGCGGAAGGGAGCAGAGTTGTTGCTCTGAAGCAAGACACTTGGAAGAGGAAACGCTCTTCTGTGGAACAATGTCCACGAAAAGGTGTTCCCAGTTGAATGGTTGGCTCATGAAAGGAAGAAGACAGGCTGCTTGCACAATCACAAGCAGCAGGCTGTTCCACGAACCGTTGCGGAAGCAGAAAAAAAGGAACTGAGCAGTGGCCATATATGTAGCCAAGGGATGGCGAGGGGGCAGTGGCCGCCAGCCCTCTCCTGACAGACTAGGGCTAAAAGGTTTCTGACCAGTTCTGAACTGCAGCACGGATTCACCTATTACTGAATGTATCTGAGCAGTGCTCGAAGAAGAACCCCTCCTTCCTCTGAAAGAAAATTTTCATCCAGACTTTCTACATTCCTCCCTTGCTTACAGGTGCCATGTGGACTGTGCAAATAGCAGCACCAAAAGAGGCAGGAGAAAGACAAAGAGCCTTGCATGATTTCTCAGCCTAAGTCAGTTATCCCCCCAATTACAACTTTATGAATTGGTCTCTGGGTTGAGGAAGCCACAGCCACTCATTAATTACAGGCATGAATTAAGGCAGTTAAAATAAGCAGTCAAAGAAGCAGCGACTCTCCCCTCACCACAACTCAGGCTGAGACAGGCAAGATCAAAACCACTGACTCATTAAGTATTAAGCAAGGTTTACACTCGGACCCAGACAAAGCTTCCCTAATGGAGAGCCAAAGCATCCGTGCAGATGGCTGAGCATCCACATCTTCCCAACACTTTAGACTTTTAACAGATTCTACCAAGCCAGACAGATAACCACTTCCGGTTCCTGGGCTCTCAAACTGTTTGCACGGTCAAGTTCCTGGGCAAATTTCCATGTGATAATTGATAACAGAGAAAGCCAGGGTTGCGTTTGGGAAAGGGGGAGAGAGATATCTGCTGAAACTCCAAGCAATTGATGTATACATGTAATTATATTTTCTTTTAAAGTGAAGTCGTCCTGAAAAATGCTGGGCTTTTTGGAGAGCAGCAATTAAAAACAAATAAAAAAATAAAGAAAACACGGGGCATGCAGGTGGTAATAACGCAGGGTTTCCCCCAGCATCCTGCTAACCAGTCTCTGCCTGGAGCTGGAGAGACCCCCCCCCCCACCAGGAAAGCAAAAAAAGTTCTTTCAGCAGCACTTAGTGGGCCCAGAAAGGATGGAGCACAGAAAAAAGTTCACTGCTGATTCTCCTAAAGGTGGGGAGATTTTTGCAACACAACACTGGTGCTAAACAGACTAAGTAATACACATTGCCTTCCATCTCCACCAATCTCTGCCAGCGATACTGTACACCCATAGCTAGATGTGGGCAGACCACTACGCAGAGCAAACAGGCTGGATGTCCATCCCCAGGTGCTGAGGCACAGGTGAAAGAGCACGATTAACAGTCAGCACGAGCAGAGGGAGCCAGAGCAACAATCCCTTGTGAAAGGCTACAAGGATCATGTCTGGAAATAGAAGCCCTGATCAGAAGCCAGAGCACAGCAGTGAGGGAAGGGGAGGCACGGCCAGAGTCAAACTGTCCTGATTTACAGCTCTTTAGGATTTAATTGGCTAACTGATTCTCAGCACAAAAGAAAAATACCTGCCTGAAAAGCAAAACACTCTCTTTGCACCAGCCCAACCACCCACCACTCTGAAAAGCCTGTATTTATAGGGCTGCCAGGCCAGAGAAAGTGGTTTTTCCAATATTTAATTTATCAAATAGCTCTTCCTCCCCTAGTGAATCACAGCTGGTTTTATGGGTCCATAAACAGGCACTTTGCAAGCTGGCTGGGCCTGGCGAGGGAGGGCCCCCTTACCCCAGCTGTACTCATCAATCCAGTAGGAGACTGAATGGCCAGGCTGGCAGCCCCCTTCTCTTTCAGTGGCCTCCAGAGACATTAGTGAGACTGTCACCCACCCTCAAGCCCTGATGGGTGCCTGGGAGGGAATCTCCTGCGGGCTGGAGCCACCCCACAAGACAATGCGCTGGTCAGAGGCACTTTTGGGCTCCTGACAGAGCTCTGGGGGGGTGGTTCTCGGTCCCAGTGGTTGGTGGGGAGGAGTCCAGTGAAGTAGCCTAAGGGTTTAGGGGCAGGCCAGAGGCTCCGCAAGAGCTGCAGCTCAACCAGTGAGTGTGGCTCTCTTCTGTCAAGGACAGGAGCTGCAGAGATCCACACGGTTCAGTCTAGTTTCAAAGGATCTCCACACTAAGGAAAGAATTTCCAGAGGGGTACCCATGTTAGTCTGTATACAACAAAAACAACAAGAGTCCTGTGGCACCTTAGGCTATGTCTACACATGCACTGTTATTTCGAAATAAGGATTTCAAAATGAGTTATTTCGAAATAAAATCCTTATTTCGAAATAAGTTAATTCAAATTAACAAAATGTTAATTCGAATTAAGGGAAAGCCTGCAATCCAAATGGCTGTTATTTCGAAATGGTTATTTTGAAATAAAGCCATTTGGACCTGTTGTTTCGAAACAGTTCTTTCAAAATAACAGGTCTACACAGTGTTGTTTTGAAAGAACAGGTCTAAACGGCGTTATTTCGAAATATCCCTTCTGAAATAACAGACATTTTGAGGGGGGGCCAGGTTTTACTTTTTCGAAATAAGAAAACGTCGTGTAGAACTAATTTCTTTTATTTTGAAATAACGAGTGTTATTTCGAAATAAAAGAGCCGTGTAGACATAGCCTTAAAGACTAACAGATTTCTTCAGGCATAAGTTTTCATGGGCTCCAACCAACTTCGTCAGATGCATTTCAAACCCTTCCATGAAACAGGTCAGTGGTAACATCCTCAGAAAGAGATTAGGAAATCTGAGGCATAGAGGTCAAGAGAATCACCCAAGGCCATTGAGACTAGATTGGAGCTCCCAGATCTGTGCCAAGTGAAGCAAAGAGAAGGCTCTTTACCCTTTTCCACAGGCCTGGGCAGTCACACAGGGATGGCGGCAGGGTACAGCTATTTCTTAACACAGGTAGGGGGAAAGGTGGGGGAACTGAGACATCTGATGTCACAGGTGCAGGAAGGATTCTTGGTTTGTGAGGGATGTGGGGGAGAGGGAGAAGAGAGAGAAGATGATGCTGAATGTTGGTTTCATTCACCACCCTGACACTGTCGGTGCTTCTGTGGTGGAGTGTGAGGAACAGATACCAATGTGAGAGGGAAAATGTTCCTAGACCAGTGGTTCCCAACCTATAGTCCAGGGACCCTCAGGGGCCACAGACATATTGCAGGGGGTCCACAGAGCCTCTCCCTACCAGGGCTAGAATCCAGCTACAGCCCCCATGCTCCCCACCAGGCCTGTCTTTCCCCTCCCATGGCTGGATTCTGGAAAGGGCATGGGGCCAGAGCAGCTCCCTGGCAGGGGCAAGAACAGGGAGCCATAGCTGCTGCAGCTTGGCTCCCCAGCGGCATGGGCCATGGTGGTGGCAACACTGCTCACCAGCTGTCCCAGTGGTGCAGGTCAGAGTCTGCCCAGGTGGCCTAGGTTACAAGATCAGCCAGGAGGGCTGCAGAGATTTTTTTTTTTTTTTTTGGTTAAAAAGGGGTCCCCAGTCTGAAAAAGGTTAGGAACCACTGTTCTAGACATCACTCATCCTGGAGGTGATCACCACAGATCTGATTAGCACTTAGCTAAGAGAGCAATAGGAAGGATGAGTCATCAGCCCATCGAGGAAGGTCTGGGTCCAGGATACTTAATTATCAGCCACCTGCGATCATAGGTTGTGTACAGAACTGAGTGCGCTGTAGGCACTTCAAAAAATCCTGCAGCAGATACTGGGCCAGACCATGAAACATCTTAGGCCCAGATTCCTAGGTTTCCATAAAGAGGAGCTGGGCAGTGCCACAGTGGCAGGTTCCACTGCTTCCCTCTCTGAAGAGGTAGGCTTGAACATATTGCAAATCATATGGGAAACAAGACTAGTTCCTGGCAAAAGCCTGCCTGAGTCACAAAGCTGGAGAGCTCACCAAGCCTGGCCCAATTTGGATATGGCCTGTGCTCAGAAGGACAAGCCAGAGGGCAGCGTGGAGCTGTGATGCTGCTGCTGGAAAAGACCTGGGAATGAACTGTATGGAGGGGTGTGTTGCGTGGGTCTGGCTGCTAGAAGGAAGTTGGGATGGCTCCCGTCTGCATTTGGAGTTGTTCCAGGCAGTACCTCACCCCCGCAACCACCAGTGTTCCCAACAAAGGATACGTGATCCATGACACTCATGCAGAGCAGAGTTCTCCAAGTATGGAGGAGGGGGACACTTTGAATTTCCCACCACACAGACAGGTTTCTTTTCCCCACACATGATGGGACTAGTTTTCTGTTTCTGCTGATGTTGTCTCTAATGCGCCTGTCAGCTGCTGGCTGTGCCATCCGTGCTCTGCATAGATCTTACTAGCAATTACCCAAGTGGAGACAGCTTTCAAAAACTCTGCAGAGCAGCCCCTGGGGGGAGGAGGAGATGGGGGGAGGGGATAACCCATCACTTAAATGCCTCATCCTATATGTTCCATCGGAGGCGCCAGAAAGGGTCCCCTCCTCCCCAACACATCTTCACTGCTTTAAAAAGGGCATTATTCCCTGTACACCCTTTGCTCTGTTCCAACTGCTCTTTTGTATGGGCACAGGCACGTGCACACACACACCCCACTTAGCAACTCAAGAGATAGATCCTAAAAACAAGCCTCTAGCCATGTGCATTGCAAGAAGGACCAGTAACCCCTACCATGTATTTCACTCTCAGGGCTAATGAAAAATCCAGCTCAGTCTCTCACACCCACTCCTCTGTGCAATGTCTACCAAAAAAATTGCACCAGCACATGATTGCTTGCAGAGGATGTGGCTGCAACAGATACACAGCCATTCCTTAGCTCTGCTATTCAGACAAGCTATTCCACACAGCCTGTGCTTCTGAGAAAGGGAGTTACTCTGTGCCTAGCCAGGATCCTTGCCTGGGTGAAGCAGGCCCAACACTTCCGGCTTTGCTGGAACTACAGATTTCAACCCCTGCAAGGCAGCATGGATCTCCCAGGGTTCCCGCCTGTGCAACAGCGGAAACAATGGCGGATGGCAATGTTACATGCTTGGGAGTGGACAGAGAGATAACAGGATTAGTCAGCCCATTCTGTAGCTGAAGAGTTTTCTAGCATAGAGACTCATTTATAGAACACACAGCCCTAGATTATTGCTAATAAATGATACCTTTGTGCTTGCTTGTCAAACCCTCTTCTTCCAGTGGCTTCTGACAGCTGGGTGAACTGTCACAAAAGGGCACGCTAGGGACCCTCTGTGCACTCATTCTTACTTTTCATCTCAAGGGGAGTCCTGTGGCACGGAGACCACACTGATGTTCCTGTAAGTGTTTTGGACATTTCAGATGAAAGCCCAGTGTTATTCTCTAATCCCTTCTCACCAACACTGGGCCAGGGTGGCTGGCTGGGTGTGAATGTCAGCCAGCCAGGAAAGTTAAGTCAATTTCATTCTCCATCTGTTCCCTGAAGAGAGGAACCCACACTCTAACCCTTGGTTCAAAACTTGAAGCCGCTTTCCTCTGAGAATCCAGTATTTCTGCTCAGTCCACCTTGCTTCATGATTTTTAAACACTGATTGCAACCACAAAATCTTTAAGAAGAAACATTAACTTTGGTTATGCAAGAAGAAGGAAGAAAAGAGTCACATGTCCCACTGGACCAGACAGATGTAACGTGACAGAAATGTTCCACATGAGCATCTTCCTTAGAAGATGAGTGACAAAAATGGAATTTTCATGCAATACGGTAATTTCCCTCATCTAAAGAGATGCATGGATGTGTAACGGAGCTGGCAGATCATTAGGGAGGCGGCACTGGGAGGAGAGTTTAGGCTGCCAGGACTTTGGTTTGCTATATCTATAATACAGTCTGATATCTAGCTTGGTATCACTGTTTGGAAATCAAGATATTAAATATGAAAAATAAAAACCAACCCACCCATCCACTCCGATGAGCAATAGGGCATCTGGATAAAACTACAGACATACACATATCCCCAGCTGATGTAAAGGAGGGTAGTGCCACTGGACTCAACAAAGCTAGGCAGGTTTGCAAGAGTTGAGGATCTGGCACAGAATGTAAAGTGGCAATAACCATGCAGAGGGCCAGTTTGTGTGGAGCAAACTTGGAGAAAAAGCAATTGATATAGCAGGCCATTTTCTCTGCGCTCTGTCAATACGGAATATAATCTCAGCAGTCTGGCCAGACACCCCTCCCAGGACCGTCTGCCTGCTGATGGCGATCCTCACTACCCTATACTTCATCATACCACAGTCAAGGTCTGCCCAAGAACAAGAAGCTTGACATCACTAATTTGGTGTCACAACTTTGTCCTAGAGAGGTGAGCTGGGAAGAGGCCAAGCTCTAGAGCAATGGTTCCCAACCAGTGTGCCGGAGCACACTGGTGTGCCATGGCAACACCCGAAGTGTGCCGTGAGCATCCCTGAGAGCTGGAGTTGAAATTCCCTCCCTGCTCAGCCCAGCCACATGGGCTGTGCAGAGCTGGGAAAAGGCAGGGATTAAAGTAAGGGGGAAGGCACTGGAACACAGTTCTAGGGCCCCCTATTTTTAGGCAGGCAGCCTTCTCGCCCCACTAAAAATAGAAGGCGGCACTGGAACATGGAGTTCCAGGGGTCCCCCTAAAAATAGCAGGAGCAGCCCGAAGGCAGAGTTCTGGTGGCTCCACCTTAGGCCCAGCCAGCAGAGAGAGGCGGGAGGCTGGGAGTGTGTGAATCTCCCCCTGCAGGGTGGAGCAGCTTGTGTCATGCAGCCTGCAAACAGCCCAGGTAAAGGCTTTGGGGGGGAAGGCTGCTGGGGGTTGTGTGTGTGTGTAGCAGAAGTGGGTGGGAGTGGTTGTGTAGCAGAGGGTGTGTAGCTGGGGTTGTGGGGTGGCTGTTTGGTTGGGAGGGGTGTAGCTGGGGGGTGGGGAGGCTGTGTGTGTGTGGGGGGGTGCAGTTGTGGGCTGGAGGCCTAGTTCTGGCCCCTGCAGTGATGGGAGGTCCATCACAGGCAGCAGGGGGCTGGGGAAGGGGAGGATGGGATCCACTGGGGTGGGAGGCAGCAGCAGTGGTGTGAGGATTTGCCCTGGGTGGCAGGGTGCCACTGTGGAGAAGGGGGAAGTGCGTGCTGCGCCATGCTCCCCTGCCCTACCTTCCTGCTCCCCAGGTTCCCCCTGCCCCCCCCCCCCACAAAGCCACTCTTGTTCTCCCTTCCTCTCCCCTCTCTTGCCACCCTTGTGCTGTTCCCCACCTGGCTGCCCTTTTCCTATTTTGCCATCCCTGCCCTGCTGTGCTCTCCACACTCACTCCTGCCACTGCACATGACTCCTGACCTCCTGTGTTTTGCCACCCCTGCTCTGCTACCCATACTACCCCACATAGGTGCATTTCCAAAACACTGTGCCATGCTTAATGAATATTCATAAGTAATTTATGTTAATTTGAGTATTCATGTGCAGGGGCATTGCTGCCCTGGGGAGGGACCCAAGGCACCAGCCCAGACCCCTCCCCCGGTCTGCAGGCCCTACCCCCAGTCCACAGGTCATGTCCCCTGGCCAGGGCCAGGGCCAGAAGCCACCGTGTGCCGTGGCGGGCGGCTGGGCCCCACATCCCCAGCCAGGGCTGGGGCCGGGGCCGGAAGTGGCTGTGGGCAGCTGGTCCCCGCATCCCCGGCCAGGGACGGGGCCGGAGCAGCGTCGCTGCTGCTGCGGGCGGCCAAGCCCCGGATCCCCGGCTGTGGACGGGGCCGGGGCCAGGAGTGGCCTCCACAGCCGCGGGAGACTGAACCCCAGATCCCCACCTGGGGATGGGGCTGCCATGGCCACAGGCAGCTGGGCCCCAAATCTCCGGCCCAATTGAGCCAGAGACTGTGAGAGGCGGGCCCCGCCAGACCCGGGGCACTGGCACTGGGATTCGGGGCATGTGCCCCGGGTGCCCAGCGCCAGCAATGACCCTGTTCATGAGTTTTTTAATGGTGGTGTGCCTCGAAAAATTTGAAGGTCTCAAGGTGTGCCACAACAGAGAAAAGGTTGGGAACCACTGCTCTAGAGTAAAAGACAAACAGGAAGCCCACACACACATCCAGTGTCTTTCAATATCTAGCAAGTTAGGAAACAATGGGGTGTGGGAAGGATCAAGTGGGTTAAGTCTATCAATAGAAGAAGTCCCCTCCAATTAAAGGCTATAGGTAGGACAAATATAACTACATGTGCAGATGTCTGTCTCACTCCAGTCTGCTATGGGTTCCATCCCACAGTATGTGAGGGCCCTTGCCTGACCTTGCCCAACCAACCCTTTAAATGGTCTAGGAGAGCCTGGCACAGAACAAGCAACTCCACAAGTGAGATCCTTGGTCCCCCTTCTTGAAGCCCCTGCACGATCCCACGGAAGTCAGCAGACAATCTCTGGGCTTAAAAGTTAGCACGGGTACAGGTCTTTGCAGGATTGGGGTCTATTATATATACACGCAGATGAGGGGTGACTGATGCCATCAGGTTCTCTGTTGCAGTCATGTCATGACAGGGCAGGAGAGTCAGTCTTGCTATGAAATCTGCACCCCCTCTTTCCTTGCTGTACCCAAAAGCATCATGTGGGTAGGTGAGACATTTCATATTTTTATAAGATGCACTGAAATGTTTTAGGCTCTCTAGACACCCGCATGATACTTGTGCATTTCTACCTCCTGACGGGGGACTCTGTGGAATGTGTCAGCTGGATGGGTTTGGTTATTAATATTTCAGAGCCCCGAGATGGGAGATACACCTACGTTCCTTTTTATTTTTGAATTACATGTCTTTTTTGGTCCAATTATAGATTAATGACATTTTTGCTGGCATCTGTTTCTCCCCCATCTTCCTCCCTACCCCCACCCAAGAGAGAAAAACTAATCAGCTGTATTTTTAGATGAGGTTATCTGTGCATTCAATCTGTAAAACACAGATAGGGTGATTGAGCAGAGTGTATGGAGAAATTGAGGCTTTTTTTCCCATCTGGGAACATAGCACGAAGCTCCAGAAAGGGAATTCCACTGAAGCAGGGAAGAGAAGGACAATGTGACAACATGAAGCTGGGAGGGTTAAAATGAAAGGATAGTGGGGCGTCCAGAAGCAGCTTTCTGACTTCATGGAGGATGCAAATAACCCCAAGGAAGGGGAAAGGGTTAGGTTAGACGTTTCTAAGCATCCTACTGGCTTGCTGTCAAGACAGACATGACCATGGCAGTAAAAGGCACCTGATGCCCAACTGCAGACCAGTTTCCATTTTGCTTTTGATAGGAAGATATTCAAAGTGCTGTGCCAGCTCTAGTAAGGGCCTAACAGATTTCATGCAATGGTAGTATAGCACAGAACTCAAAGACTGGATGAGCCACAGTGACTCAACTTCCCCTGTCATCCCAAGACCTGCAGCCTTTTCCAAACTGGTCTGTACATCCTAGGATTCAACTTTACCTGCCGAGATAAAGAACAGCTCAAATGTTTACCCTAGGTTTGGCTGTTCTTATGGCTCCATTCAGCTCACACCACATCTTCTCTCTCTCTCTCTCTCTCCAAAAGCACCTCCCAGCTCTTATATCCAGAAGAGGCAATGAGCCGTCTGCATAGAATCATAGAATCATAGGGTTGGAAGGGACCCCATGAGGTCATCTAGTCCAACCCCCTGCCAAAAAAAGCAGGACCACTCCCATTAGATCATCCCAGTCAGTGTTTTGTCCAGCTGGGACTTGAACACCTCCAGAGATGGAGATTCCACCACCTCCCTAGGCAGCTTATTCCAATGCTTCACCACTCGCCTAGTAAGGAAGTATTTCCTAATATCCAGCCTGGACCGCCCCCAGCTGTAACTTGAAACCATTGCTTCTCGTTCTGCCCTCTGCAGAACCCACCTGACTCTTTCCCAGTTTCAGGAAAACATTTCCAGTCTGTTACTCATACCTACAGGAGTCCACTGGCAGGGCAGCCTGGAGAAGAGGTGAAAGGTTCTACAGCTGCTGCCCATGTACTGGTTGAGCAGAGGCCATCAGTTTCTGGGCCTTTTGCCAAAAAAGACTTGAGAGAAAAGTATTTTTAAAAAAGTTGTTAAACCAATTGCTCTGATTATTTGGCCTCTCGGGCAAGGTCCTGGGTTGCTCCTTTCCAAAGCTTTCAAAACTTGTGAGCTTAATTACAATGAGCCCTTCTGCACTAATGACACCAAAGGTGACAGCTACACACACTGACATGTCACTACCTTGAAAAAGGGCTTTCCTTTGCCATCCTGTTGGAACTCTCGGCACAACATGTTCAGGACGTCTCCTTCCCCACCACCTCTCACTTGTCTGCAAACCAGCCATTCATCACTTTGTCTGACAGTCCCCCACCCCATTACCAATGCCAAGGGCAAAAGGCACTGCTGATGCCCAGCACACCTTGGTCCCTTATAAGATCACTGAGATCGACCTCTGGCTAAATGGCTTAACTTGGGAGCTTGGCAAGGAGAGCTATTAAAGATTCAAAAGACCTGCCTGCTGCAGCAGTAGCCAAGTTTGAGCCACCCTTCCCAGGAATCAGTGTCAGAGAAAAGCTACATGGTGTTGTCTCTTTCCAGGAGTGAGAGTAAACAAAGCCATTCTGCTTCCTCCTAGGAAGGCACAGGAATGGCAAGGGGGGGGGGTGCAATCCAGCTGCTTCAGGCAAGAGGGAAGGGAGGAAGCATGCATGTGTGAACCAGTGATTTAGCTCAGGGGAGAAAGAGAAGTGAGTCAGGCTGAGAAATAGATCACTGGGTCAGGGAGGCACTTCACCACCAGGCAGCTGGAGGAAGCAGAAGAGGCTCAAGTGTTTCGCTTTTAAGTGCATCCCAAGTGCGGGGGGTGGGGGAGAGGCATTATGGAGTGATCCTGTACTTACCATCCTGCGGCGTTGGCAGCGGCTGGGGGAAATAGTTACCAGGCTTGTCTGCAAAGAAACAAACACAAGGGGAGATCAGAGACTCCTCCAGCAATAACACAGCCCTTTCCACTGCCCCCAGATAAGAGAGCACGCCAGCCATAATCAGGAACAGAACCCAGAAGTGCTGTTACAACAGCTAGGCCCTTCATCATGCCGTGATGAGCAGATCCCACATATTTTAATAAGGCTCATTTGAACCGGACCTTTATGGCTGCCAGTGCCAGTGGACACTTACTAACCATGAGCATGCTGCAGACGGGCTGGGCTAATTCTTGCAAAGCTTTTCCAAGCATCTCCTGCAGTTCAGGTAGGTTATTTCCAGCTGCCTTAGGCAATTATGTGCCATTTCATCAAGGCCATCTTTCCCAGCTGTGATGCAAATCAAACTATTTATTACCTATCACCCAAGAGCCTCCCAAGATGCCAATTCATCAAGGCATTCAAGTTGATCAGCAACACTACTTGGAGAGCAACAGCCTCACATGAAAGAAGGAGGCAGAGGAGGGGAATAGCAGAACAAATAGGTAGCCTGGGGCATAGATGAAAGATGCAGTCTAGGCGACTGAAAGGATCTAGGGCCTGAAGGCTCCTACAGAACCCAGCCTTGGGGACAGTAAGTTACAAACCTTCTTCTGAAAGTAAATCAGAACCTGATGGATGGAGAGAGTATCTCCAAATTGCATTCTGCTGGCTCGCCTAGTCCCTGCCTGTCACCTTTCCTGTCAGAAAACATCCTTGCTTCCAGCTCCCAAATTAAGGGGGAACAACCTAGTTCCCCACACCTTTATTAAGTAATTTGGCCAAGGTCAAAGACTGAGACTACAGAAGAGGCAGAAATTGAATGCGGGTCCTTTAGGGGGTCAATCCAGTGATGTAATCACCAGATCTTCCTTCCTGGCCATTAGAAACACTGTTTGGACCCTGCTCTGTGCAACACTAGTTTCCAGCTACTGTGCACACTACCCTGACTACACTCAGACAGGTGGACACACCATTTCCAGATGCTGGGGATTTGATTTCCCAGCCAGGAGTCCTCCCATCTCCTACACACTCTCTTGAAGCAAGATTGATACCCAAGGAAGTTTCCTGGCTGAGCGTATGGCCCAAAAACATTTTCTTTGAAGGCTTCAGCAGAAAGCCACAGTCTGACAGTTTTCTCCTCCCCATGCTTTGAAACCTAGCCTGGCGCAGGAGGAATGAGGGGGTGGGGTGTGAGACACCTGTGCAGGGAAATGCTGAGTAGACTCAGCAGACTGGACTAGTGACACAGCCAGGCCACTCTGTCAGACTCTCATGTCAGTCACCGCTTCAGCCTCTAGCATCCCAAGGCCAGTGGGACCAGCTCCCAAGGGAGGCTCAAGCTTCCTTGTGCTCACCCCAATGCCAGCTGGCTTCTAGGGGAGAGCCAGGGAAGAGACATGGGGGGAACAGAGGTTAGGGATGCCAGGGCTCCTGGCCATTACGCAGAGATGCCCCTACCCCCCATCCCAACAACATCCACAAAACAGGAGAGAAAGGGTAACGGCAAGCAGAGTGCAAAGTGTCTTGTGCAAGACAAGTCAGCGGCAGAGCCAGTCCTGTGGTATGGAGCTTGCAGGTGCTCCTAGTGCCCAGCCCTATGTTCAGACCACACCTCCCTTCATATGCAGACCTGGCAGAACCATGGTCACTGTCTATCTCCTGTGGCAAGACAGTACAGACACAGGCAGGAGGAAAAGCAGATCCCTCCCAGGAAGGAGAGCCTGCAGCGCCATGCTCTGGCTCTCTTCACAAAGGCCAGGCAGCAGCTTTTGGGAGACACAGTAAGTGAGGAGCTGGGACTGAAAAGGAGCGCGGATCTATTCTCGCAGTCACACTCACCTCTGCTCCTGTGCTGGGCAGAGAACAGGCCTTGGTGGGATCAAAGAGTGGCAGAGCAGACCCCAAACCACAGGCCTGAAAAGGAGGAGCCCAAAAGCACCAACTGGTACTAGGAAAAGACAGCAAAACCCAGGATAGGAGGGGGAATCCAGCCTGTGCCACACAGTGACTAGTGGGATCTAGGTTCAGACTGGGAGGGAGCAACTGAGTCAGAAACAGGCTGTCCTGATTTAAAGCCCCCTCCCCCACATTCCCAGCCGTCCTCCCTGTCCCACCATGGCAGCATCGATGTCCTGGGACACCTACAGTTATTGAGGAAGAGCAGCACGGCAAACCCCAGGGTGGAGGTGGCCAGGAGGATGAGGCAAATATTGCAGGGGATCATGAAATAGCGCACCACCAGGGAGACCTTGTGCTGGTAGATCCGGTCCCGCTCCAAGGAGCCAGGCGCCAAGGGGTACTGGCAAGCTGTCATGCCGCTGCAAGCATGGGCCCAGCTGTCCGCTGGCACATCCAAGGCAGAGGAGCCAGTAGGGGTGCAGGATACCCCCTCTTCCTTGTCTGGAGCTGCAAGGAGCTATGTTTTCCCAGGGATTCCCATCCTCCGACTGGCAGGTACATACAAAGTGGGCTCAGCTTGCTTTCACGAGGAAGAGCCTACAACCCTACACCCCATCTCTACAGCCTGTGCAGTGCCGCAGGGGTGATGACCCAATGCCCAGACTGGAGCATGACGGGTCAGTCAGAGAAACTCAGGAAAGACTCAGGTTCACGAATCCCCTTGGAGCCAGAGACTGCAGGTGAGGACTCAAGGTTCCAGATTAACAAGCAAACCAAACAAATGCCTGGGAAGCAGAAGATCAAACACACAGAAACCTCCAAAATTCTGAGCCCCAACCCACCGGGGGGGAGGTGCGAAGGGGAAGAAACGCCAATGGGCAGTGACGTCTCACTGAATTGTCTGCCCAGCAGCAGGAGCTCTTGTTCCAGAAACAGGGTAATGCCCCCACAAGGGGAAGAACTTGTCATAGATGCACAAGCAAGACATCCCCACTCCACATTCTCTGTAAAAAAGAAAGGTTCCTATTTTGGTAAAAGCTTGGTTGCTCCAGATGCACTGGATGCTCTTGCTGTTAGCTTCTCTGGTCCATGTGTCTGACTGTAAACCCTAGAAGGGGCCACAGGTGCCAGTCTCTGCCCCTCCCAGCTGGGATCCAATCACCAAGCAAAGGATGTTTAACTAGCAGTTTGCCCACGGTCCAGCAAAGGGCAGCTCTCTTGCCACACTTCCCTTTGCAAAGTGATGGCAAAGTCCATCTCCGCTCAGCTCCAGCATCCTAGAGAGCAGCTGGCTAGCAGCTCTCCTCTGTGACCAGATCCTTAACGCCCCTCCTCAGAGCCAGGACTTTGCGATGGGGCCCATGCTCTCTTCTCCTCCGAGTGCCCACCAGCTCTCAAAGGCCCCCTGCAGAAAGCCCGGCAACCTGACACAACTGCCACCGCCAGATCGGCTGGGATGGGCCAGCTCCCTTCCTCATGCCACTCGGACATTTCCATCCAACCAGGGGAGATCCCAATTCTTTGCTGAGCCAGGCATCAAGGGACGTACGCACACGTGAACAGGAACCAAGTCACTGGCTGTAGCAGCTGCCTGGGTGGGTGGGTAGGAAGGAGCAGGGCTTAGCGACCTAATTCCAGAGCCTGGGGCTTCATCTCACACAGCTGAAGGTTCAGGCAGCTCAAAACAAAAAGCAACAGCGTTACCTTGTGCTCCACACACCCAACTTCCTTTATCTGCTGTCAGCGCCTAGATGGGTTTGATGTGGGGATGGCTAGGTGACCTGGTGTGCAGGGCGTGAAAGAAGGCTGGGGGCATGTTATTTGCTTGGTGTCCGCCTCCATCCAAGGCTTTGCATTGACTCCATGCACGCCCATTCGGATTCCTCAGAGCGAGCTCACTGGGGCAGTGAGGTGTCCCTGGAAGAGCTCCGATGAACGCCCAGTGTCCCTTCACAACATCGTCAAGCTGCCGGCAAAGAGGAGACCGGTGCCGGGAAACAAGGCAGGCAGGGAAGGAAAGCAGCCCCCACGACTTGGCCCCGCAGCCAGCCAGCGAGGAGAGAGAGACGCAAACAAAGGCGAGGAGGCTTTGGGGAATTCTCTGCCCCGGCTCCTCGGGGGAGTTCTTCACAGGCGAGAGCACAATGGGAAACAGGGAGGGGGAACTTTGGACCTCCGTGCAGCTGCTCTCCCCAGACCCTAGCTTTGGAGCCAGACACCTGTGCACAGCTCCATGCTCCTTGGGCGGGGGGCTCAACTGGGAGCGGCTGGGATATGCGGCTCACTTCGCTCTCTCTCTCTCTTCCCAGAGCAAGAAAGCAGGGGAAAAAACCTCCCCCCTTTACTCCCCTCCCCAGCTCTCCATTCGTGCACTAAAGATGTAGAGAGGGGCGGAGACTCCACTGTCAAAACTCATTATGCCTCCCCCTGGGCAGTGCGCTCCTGTCCGCTTTGGCCCCCCTGCAGGAGGGGTGTGAGGAATGGAAGCCCACCCCCCCACCCCCTTCCCGCAGCCTGAGACTCCAGAGGAGGCAAGCATTGAGACACAAGCAGCACCAATAAAAGCACCAGCCCCTTTGAGCCCTGCTGGCTGCCGGAGATTTCTGCCAAGGAGAGCATTATGGACAATAGTGTACATCCTGACCCAAGCTCAAAGCCAGACTGAGGAATTCAGATGCCCAGTCTCGATCCCTGCAAAAGCAAATGAGGGACTCCCACTTATGCCAGGGGGCTTGGGGTCAGGCCCCTAAGTGCTGGAGTCTATAAACATGGAGGGTTAAGGTGATAAGATGCTCCCTGAGCAGTGGATGCCCAGGTTCCAAAGGGTCCTGGTTGGAGAGGAAAGCCAAAGAAAGGTCCTGGGATCCAGGAAGGGAATTTCTACCTGGCATGATGGATTGGGGGGGGGGGAGGCAGCTGGCCACTGGAGGAGAGGAGAGGGTGATGCTTCAGCAGATATTAAGCATGTCTAGTGGGTGTCGTGAACCAGTATCTGTGCCTCTGGGGACTCTCCACTACCCCTTGGCATGATGCTGATGGAGAGGTGACATGATGCAAGCCTAATCCTACCACAGGAGATGCAAGAAAGCTGCCCGAGAATGAGCTAGGCTTTGTGTTGGAAGGAGTCAGGACAAAGAACTCAACACCATCATCAAAGAAGAGGTAGGGAAGAAGCAGAAAGGAAAGAAGAGAGTTTCCCCTCCCCTGGAACAAGATGGTCCCAGATTTGATCAAATCCCACTAAAAAGCTATGTCTTGTAAAAACACATGGAGTAGGAGTGACTCAGTGCTTGCTGAAGTCACTGCACCTGCTCCCATTGACTTCACCCTTTCTCTGCAATGCTGCCAGTCAAACCCAAGACCAGCCCCTGGCACAGGGTGACAGTATATTGTGCACTCTCCAAGTAGGTGGTTGCTGCTCTGGAAACCACATGTAAAGATGACCTGCCATCATGTTCATTCCAGCCCACAAAGCTTCTCTGCGTAATGGAACAGATCCTCATGGCTTGCCACAGAGCGACCCCATGAGGAGAAGGCTCCCCTGGGCCTGCCCCTCTGCAACACAGCTGGGGAGGCAGGCATCAGCCTTGAACACACAGACACCCACGTTCTTGTGCCAATTCCTGGTCTCAGTGCAGGGGCTCTGCTGATGTTCTGCCGACGCAGGAGATGCTGTACACTCTAGGCTCCACATGGGTAGGGAGGAAGAGATCCAGAGATGCCCCCTGCCACTGCAGCAATTACTGTCTGTCAATCCTGGATCCCATGCTGATTGCACCCAGTGTGGCACGAGGGGGGGTAGTGCTCATTGAAGATAGAAAGCAGGGGGTTGGGGGACCCTGGAGGAAAAGCTGGCTAATGACGGACATGGCACAAAGAAGGCTTCAAAGATACATTTCGGCTTCTCCAGCTTGATTCACTTTACACCAGGCAGCTGTCACAAGCAGTGAAACCAGGCATAGCTTCTCCTCTGCAGCTGCCAGCGATGACAGCGCATGCAACGGTCAGCTCTGTGGCCCACGATGGAGCCGGGCTGCCCTGCTGGCTGAGCCTTCCACATCCAGGGTGAGAGGCCACATACCAGATTTCCACTGCAGGAGCCATCTTGAAGGCAGGGCTACTTTTAGGGAGCAGAGACACGCAAAGAGTGGGGTGCCAGCGACCCTGCACTTCCACCTGGCTGATCAGTCACCAGAACTTCATACTCCCACACACCTGAAAGCAAGAAAGGAAGGTGGAAATTGTAACTGGCAGACCCCTCCAGCCTGCTCCTCCAATGGAGATGCCCAGGTCCCCTTGAGGGTTTAGTGAAGGTGAGGGCCACACCTGTCATGGACAAGATGGAGGAGATTCTACTCCATCCCCCTTCACGCCAGGGTGCAGCAGGAGCACCATGTGTGCAGAGGACAGTCATGACGAAGAAATTAAACTTCTCCCTGAATCCCCCGAGGGGCAGCTAGGGCTATGGGCTCAAGGAAATAGACAAAACTGCCCCCTTCTGCCACCTGGCTCCCCCATGATTCCAAAAGGATGGGACAAATCCCCAGCCAAAAGAGGACAGGATTAGCAGCATCCCTCCATCCAGTCCTTTAACGCAGGGATCAATCCTGCTGCCTCATCTCATGCTGGATCCCAGTCCCAGCAGCAGGTGCTCATCTGTCAAAGTGGGCATGTTGTGGTTCCAAGGAGTTAGCCAAGCTCCCTTCATGCCCTTAGAACAAGGTATGAGAACAAGGATCCAGATGGGAAATAAGGGGCCAGAGAGCAGGCATCAGAACCAGTCTCCGCCCTGCATGGAAAGAAAGAGCTAACAACATGCTCCTGAAGGTGCCAGGTGTTATGGGGCACCAGCCTCCAGGCAAAGGGGCCATCCTACGCAGCCACCCTCACACAGTACAGAGCCTTTGTCCCCTGCTCTGCCTTGCCACGAACAACTCTCCGACTCTCCTCTGCTTTCATATACAGAAGCCTTGCCAGGACTGAGAGAAGAGCTAGATGGGGAAACACAAATCCAGCACCCTGCCTCTCCCACTCTGCCCCCCCCACAGCTGCCTCCCCACCCCCATCTGGTTTAGAAGACATTTCTAGAGCTTTAATCCTCTATCCAGCTCACCTTGACTCTAGACACCATGTCATGGGGGTTCTTGGGGACCCAAAGAAGAGAATAAGATGGCTGTTAAACACACAGGGCTCCTAGGTCCTACCCCTAGCACTGCGACCCCCCTCACCCAACTTTAACTTCCAGCAAGTGCAATCTGTGCAAAGTAGGGAGACGACAGCCTTTCCGCTCTTCCCAAGGCGGCTGCCTGGCTGAACACATTAATGCCTGAAATCCTTGGAAAGCTAGAAAGGGAGGCAGAAGGGAGTGTGGTGGGTTATTCTGTGTTGTAAGCTGCAAGCACTATCACATGCCAGCCTGGCCAGGCTGTCTCTCATACTACCAGCATACTCTGGATTTCAATCAGAACTACACTCTCCCAGTGACTCCAATACACTGGGCTACATCCAAAGGCCGCAAACAAATCAGCAAGGCTATTTGCATAGTCCTCTTTGCTTGTTTACATATGCACATCAGGCACAGAACATTCCTGCTTTCTTCCAGGATTTGCAAGGGCTCTGTCCTCCCACAGCCGCCATTCAGGGGCCACTTTTGGGGGCAGAACACCACAATGGTTAAGCCACCATAGCTCCCAGGATGCGCAGCTTCAAATCCCTGCCCTGAGAACTCAACCCTTCGTCCTGCAGTGAGGGATGAATTAACAGGTCTTGCAGAGGAGACCTTACAAACCAAGCACCAGCCTGCTCCAAAGAAGCAGGGGTCTCAAACTCATGTCCCCTAAAGTTATTCCTGCAGCCCACAATGACTCTTAGAATTTCTCAAATAGTTGATAATGCAAAATTTAAACTGTGTTTAATTACTTACTCTTTGTCTTCTTGATGATATGTCCATCCTGAACAGAAGTGACTCTTGCTTACTTACTCTTGGCATACGTCCGTTACTCTTTGTTTTTTCATTTTGACTATATTTTGTATTGTTTTAGGAAAAGGTTTCAGTGGTGCAGCCCTCAGGCTAACATCCTAGTCCACATGCAGCCCGCATGGCGATTTGAGTTTGAGAACCCTCATCTAAGGCAGTGGTTTTAGAACTCTTTTCCTCAGGACCCAGTTGAAAAAAAATCATTTATGCCTGTGACCCAGCAATTACATCTTTGAGCAATGCACTCCTGTCTTTTGGCAGTGGCAGAAAGGGCTGCCGTGACCCAGTGCTTGAGGCTCTGCGACTGAGGACTGGCTCTCGACCCTAAGTTTGACAACCACGCTCTTAGGAGTCATTACAACTCCCAATGCACTTTGTGAACATGACAGGGCTTCATGTCCATATGCGGGCCAAAGTCTCACCCTCAGATCCCAATTGCTCTGTGCTGATCACCCACTCCATCTGCTACTGGGCCTCCACCCAGAAGTGGCTGTATTTCAGGGCAGTTGCACAGAAATAGCTGTTCACAAATGATGGGATCCTTTTTTAAAAATGATGAGCATCCAAGGAAAAACCATCTCCCTGCCCTGCGCCCTCTGCTGGCCTTCCTTATCACATGCACTTGAAGTTTTTCATCATGCCCAGCACAGGGGTGGCTGACCAGAAAAGGGCAGCAGAAACTGAAGAGGGAAGAAAACTCACAAACAGGCAGTATAGCTCCATAACATTCTGAGATGTAAGTGTCAGGACTTGCTGCAGAAAAGCAGCCAAGGAGATCCTGACAGGTAGCCTAGATGCTGCACAGCCTTTCCAATCCTTGAACAACGGTTTGCAGCTAAGGGACAGCAATGGGAGCTCAGAACTCTACAACCCTCCATCAAGAGCTTCATCCACCCTGGGCAAGGGAGAATGCTGAACACTTCCTCGATATCCCATACAATTCCCAACTTCCCATGGGAAGGTCCATTTCAACCCCCTCTAGAAGGACAGTTTGCAATGGACCGGTGCATCCCCCCAGCAGAGCAGAGGAGGCTCACAAGGATTCACTGATCCCTCTAAGCTGTGCACATGTGTGCGTGCGCACAGGTTGTGAAACCCACACACACAACAAAATTAAGTGCGCACAAAAAATTCAATAGCACTAATATTAGCACATACAAAGAAATTATTTTGTGCATGCAAAATACAAAAAATTAGAGACAACATTGCTAGGATTATGGGGACTCTAAGCACCCCGAAACCTAGACTAGAATGAGGGGGTCAAGAACCCCCATCTTTGTGCTCTGACCTCCTGGCACACTCTGCTCAACTGGCATAGGCATCTGAGAGTGCCCCTAAACAGCTCCAACTCTGCTCCCAGCCAGGACCAGTACCTTGGAAGGAGGCTGCACTGCAGCCCTGAAGAGGTAGGCCAGCAGTACCACAGGTACTGAGTGACTGCCAGGGAAAAAGTCCACAAGAGGCTCCTGCGTGGCTAGGATGTTGATAGCACCACCTATGTAGACAAGCTGGGGCTGTTTGGATGCGATTAAGCAAGAAATCAAGAGGGCCAAGGAGGAGAGACCCACTAAGAAACAATGCAACAGCCATTAGCTCTATTTTTGGCTTCTTCCTCCCCCCTCCCCTGCCCCTTGCCTTCACTTCCTCCAGAAAGAGCCCTGACAAAGACCAATACCCCCATGTCAGTGGAGGGTCAGTCACCAAACAGGACCATGGTGCACTGTAAGAGGGGTGGGGGGATGGAGAATGGGAGTGATATTTCAGCCTGAGAACATGCTGAGAAGGGACCAGTTCAAAAGGGCAACCCAAGGGGGAGCAGCACAGCCACCCCCCCTTCCCCTTCCTCTCCTTTTCCAGGCTTATCTTACACAGAGCCCATCACCATATTCTTCTGCCATCTGCCTCACACACCCTTCCCTCCTCATCCTCAACCTACAACATACGATGCTTGTCACCATGATACCCAGCAGCCTGCCTCCTACACCCTCCCCCTCCTCACCCTCACAGCACCCATCACAACTACCCACCACAGATGGTCGTCCAGTTTCTCCTCACCCCAAAATGTTTGCATTTCACCTTTGCCCCATGCCAAGTGACCCCCAGGATCTAATACCCCCGCCACAGAGCAAGAACCCCAGGCCACACAGCTTCCACTGCCACTGGAGGAAACTCTGGCCCCATTGGAGGAGGGCAAGTGCAATTTAATGCCCTCAAAAGCAGCTACCACTGAGAGCAAAATACTAGCATGGGAGCACTCACTCTCCTCCCACAGCTTTCTAACCCTGAGTGTTTAATGCATTAAGACCTCTGTGTGGTCACCAGCCATTTTAAGGCCCAGCGCAGCTAATGGGTTTATTTTGAAGCATTTCCAGCAAGGATTTAACAGCTGCTGCCAATGGGCTAGAAAGGGATGGGGCTGGAACTGCCCACATTTCCCTTAGTTGGTTGGAGGCTCTTATTTGCCTGCTTCTGAAGTCAGAGCTGTGTAGGGGCTATGAATAGCTCCTTGCTCTGGACTGGCCCCACTTGCAAACCAGCATCTGCATAAAACAGGCCACAACCAGTCACTGGACTCTGTGGGGGGCCAGGTGCTGGCCAAGCAACAGCCTACTTGAGACAGATTCTGTACAGAACGTGCCCTCTGCAACCTACACCACCCCCTAGGCTAGGGAAATGGAGGGGGGGCAGGGGAGAGGTATTTGCCACCTATTTTCTGTCCCCAAGCTCTCTGGGCGAGCCCTCTGCTCTGTTGGCTGTCAGTCCCAAGGCAGGATAATTACAGGAAGGGGTGAGTAATAATATGCATGTACCCTTTCACTGGCCCGATAAAGAGGGTGTGAGGAGTGTCTGGAATGCCGAGGGCTGTGGGGCAGGGACAGCCCTCTTTTGCCAACAACAGCATGTTTGGTCAGCCCCCAACACCACAGAGGAACTGCTTTAATGCCACAGCTGATCAGAGCAAAGCACCCTCTCACAGCTGAGGAGGGTAGAACTGCCCCTTAGATGCTTCAGCACAGGCTCCTCTGTGCCAGCCAGGCCTGACTCCTGTGGATGAGGGGCACAAGATACAATGGCAATGGGTGTGGGAGAAGTCCCAAACAAAATAGAACAGGACCTTCCCCCATCATCATCTAGAGCAGTGGTTTTCAAACATTTTTCTTTGGGACCCAGTTGAAAAAAATCATTTATGCCCCGGACCCAGCAACTACATCTTTGAGCAACTCATTCCAGTCTTCTGGCAACAGCAGCAGGGGGCACTGCGATACAGTATCTCAAAGTCTATGACCCAGTGTTGGGTACTGACCCTAAGTTTGAAAACCATTGGTCGAGAGCAGTGGTTTTCAAACTTTTTTTTCTTGGGACCCAGTTGAAAAAAAAATTATCCCTGCAACTCAGCAATTACATCTTTAAGCCATGCATTCTAGTCTTTTAGTGATGGCAGCAGGGGATGCTGCAACCCAGTGCCTGAGGATCTGTGACCCAGTACTGGGTCCTAACCCTAAGTTTGAAAGCCACTTATTTAGAGCAGCATCCCATCAGCTAAGGCACAGCCACCAGACTCTGCCAGTCTCTGCAGGGCACCTGTTCTGTCAAGAGTCCCCTCAGCCAGTAGTTTATTTGGGAAAGGAAATAGTCAACATCCACTCACTCCCACTCCTTCCCCCCACGCGCCCACCCCCAGCCCTGTTCTCATGGCTAAAATGACATCAGAGAGCAACCTCATCCGTGGCACTTTGGGGTGTGACTGACAGCTGCCCTTCTCCCCTCCCCACCTTGACCCTCGGAGCCAACCCTGCCAAGAACAGCAGCCCAGGCTCCCAAAGCTGCACAGTACAAGCTCCCTGCCTGGCCACTTTCGTGCTAATCCAGCCCGGCAGGGGGTTATTGGTATTTATTTAACAGCACCCAGGGGCTGCAGCACCATTGAATCTCCACCCCAGCACCCCCATGTGTGGTTTTACGGGCTAATTACTGGCATTAGGAAGTAAAGAGGAGGAGGGCGAGGAGAGGGGGGATTTTAATTATTTCATTTAACACTCGGCAGGAGCCAGCTTGCTTCCTGCTGAGCAGCGCCTGGAAATAAAGAGCTTTAAAACCTAGCAATGGGGGAGAGATACTGCAAGGGGAGGGAGGACTGGGACAAAGCAAAGACAAGCTGGAGTGGGTGCAAGGAGCAGAACAAGCAAGCTAATGAAGGCCTAGGGCAGTCTGAGGAGGTTCCTGAGACCAGGGAGTTTCCTGCATGATGATTTGATACCCAAATGACCACACTGACACAGGATGGTGGGTGAGGGGGATGGTTTCAACCCCTAGGTGGGGTTGGGCAGGAACACAAGGAGAGGGGGGCTTGTCTGCAGCTTTTCAAGTAGATCCGGGGCAGCAAAGAGGTGGTGTGGCCTCTCCTCAGGCAGTCAGTGGCCCTGGTCAGAGAGGCAGGAGGTGGCTCATGGGGAATGGAGATACAGGTTTCACAGCTGCTGAAGGGAGGCAAGGGGCACTGCAAGTCTCAGAGTGATGCCACAGGACCTGGGCCAAAGCACTGACTCTCCTTCTACTTATTTCACTCAGCTCCAGAAGTGGCCCAAGACTGTAAGCACCTATGAAGGTGCTGTTCCATTGGTGCCTGCCCAACACCCAAGGGAGACACCTGCCAACTGGGGCAAGGTAGAAGGAGAGCCATGGATGGAACCTAGCCCTTCACTGGGGAAAGACCCATGGATTTGCACTGCTGCCCACTGGGGACAGAGGTGTCATGGGATAGTCGCTTCCAGCACCAGGGACTGTAAATTACAGAGCTGTCCCTTCAAACTCAGTCCCACCAGGTTGTCTCAGGAAAAGTGATGAAGTCAAAAGGGCCTGACCCTCTCTGCCCATGGTCCTACCGTGGGAAAGAACCTATGCCACAAGGCCATGCCAAGGCTTTGAATTAGGCCATCTACTGGATGCTCAGTCCTGAGCAGCAGCCCTCTTCCATGGAAAGCTTCAGACTCCAGCTGGGTTAGCACTCCAAGGAGGCACTCAGAGCTGTTATCTGCACTCAGCCCTGCAGCAGCAGAGCACCAGACGTGATTGGTGCAGAGCAGAAAGCTCTCCTGGGCTACTGGCCAAGCCAATAAGACTTTCCCTTCACTTAGAACCCCAGCCCTTTCTGGCCCCAGCTGTGATTATCAGGACACACCTGTCTCTCCCAGGCTAGGAGCTACCTGCAATTGCCAGCAGCCACATCACTCCAAGTACAGCGGTGAATACAGGGAGAGGAGCAGCATGGGACCCTGATCAGGAGCTGCTCTCTGCCCTCAGGTACAAATTACCTTTAGAGCAAACTTTAATGGGGAACTATGGGCATGGAGCTACACAGGGGCCTTCACAACAGTTGGACACAGATGCCCGCACACGCTAAGGAGGACAGACTGGCTCATATTTGTGCACCTTTGCTTCTCTCTACCCTGCCCAAAAGGCCAATTTGTACAATATTGACCGAACACTTTCTGTCCTGGCCAAATTCGGGGAGCTCCAAACTGAGGGTGCTGACCCTTTGCCAGGGCCAGCGCTAGGCGGTAAGCAGCCCCTGCGTAACAGGGGGGCGCCAGCATTTTGAGGGGCTTCAAAAGAGGACAGCGCCGTGGCGCTCCCCTGATGACGTCACTCATCTGCGCCAGTGTCGCTCTGCTGCGGGGGGACACCACGATCCCCAGCACCGGCCCTGCCCTTTACCACCTCCTACCCTTCATCACAGTGACCCCACTGGCCTAGGTCTGGCCCCTCCCACCAGGGAATGACCAGCTGCAGGAGTAGGGGGGGAAGGAGGATGGTGTAGTTGATTCACTCAACAGAGCTCTATCACCCTGCACCAAGGACAGCTCATCAGCACTTGGCAAGGACTCCCCATAACCTCCCCAGACTCCAACTCCAGGTAGCCGTGCTAGACAATCTCACACACACCCACGCCACTGCCTAGCCCAGTGGCTGTCAAACTTTCGGTCGGGACCTGGTACTGGGTCGATGACCCTCAAGCACTGAGTCGCAGCACCCCTTGCGGCCGCTACCAAAAGACTGGAACGCATTGCTCAAAGATGTAATTGCTGGGTCATGGGCATAAATGATTTTTTTCAACTGAGTCCCAAGGAAATAGGTTTGAAAACCACTGGCTTAGCCTGAGGGAGCACACAACCAAGCAAAGTTGGGGCTGGCAAAGGAGTGGGCAGGCACAAGCTGACACACAGCAAGCTTCAGGGGGGTGCAATAGAGCTGCTAGCCAAGAGACGCCCCTCCAGGCTGCAAAACATCTGGCCAGTTCCACTAAGCCTCTCCATACACTAGCCAAGGCCCCGGGGTTTAAAGAGACTGGGGGCAGGCCCATCTGTGGAGACATGGATGCCAAGTGCTAAACTGAAGTGTATAGCAGGAGCTGGACAGCTTTGGAGAGGATCATACCAAACCAGGGCAGGGAGCCAGGCTAATAAGTCTGGGAGCCTGAGGGCCTTTGAGCCTCCCTGGGGAGAGAAGCTTCAGTCCACAAAGTCCTTGACAGTGCCAACACCACTCAGATTCATGACTTGTGACAGAGACAGCCGCCCCCTAGAAACCAGAAAGGCTCACCAAGCACCTCTCACCTGAGACCGCAGCCATCAGTGATCAAACTTTCCCATGGCTCTGGTGGTGTCAGCCACAAGGTAGTGAAAGGTTCCAGGAACCCTGCACCCAGGACACAGGGCTGACATTAAAGATCTGGATGAAAAGCCATCACCCCAAATGCAGCTTCCCACCTGGCATGTCTAAGATTCCTGTTCTCAGCAGCTAACATGGGTAGGATACAGATGCACTCAGTTGTCTACCACTCCAACTGGAGCTGGGCTTGAACCAAAACAGGTCAAATAATGAAATAATTCTGATCTGGATCTAGCCACTGCAGCTTTAACCAGGCTCCAATCAGTCCTGGTCCCCATGGATTAAAAGGGAGAAGGGAAGTCAGACCCACATAGTCCAGGGTGACCAAGCCAAGACACAGAAGGAGGACTGGGCACATAAAATATCATGTTAGTAGAAACTGGTCCAAAATTTCCACCCCAAGGACAAAACAAGCAGCCCTGGGTGGGACGGACCAGAAAAACTTTTCAGTAGCAACAAGGCTGAGCTCCCCCGCGCGCAAGTTCTCCTCACGTAGCAGCCAGACTGGAAAGCCACCAGCCAGAACGTGCACGTGTTGCATATGCACAGGGAGAGAGTTCCCCTCTCTTGAACAGATGTTTCTGCACACAAACGGCACGGAGCTGACATCTGTTCTGCCGAGCCGCCAGAGAAGAAACAGAGAATTGCATTTTACGATTTTGTTTTATAATTTAATTGGCAATTACTTAAATGACGGGTTTACGCAGGGAAATTGACATCAAGAAATAAATGCGGTAGGTGGCAGCCTGAAAGCCACCACACCAGAGAGGGAATGCTAAGAAAGTGCCAGTGGATAACAGCACAGTGCAGTTCAGCTAATCCAGCCCTGGGAGTCCCTCTAGACTCCATCCTGCCCTCATCTGTACCTGACCACAAGAAGTCACTACAACAGCGCAAGTGATCCCTAGAGCTAGCTGGTCTCTCTCCTCTCATTGCCAAAGCTGGAATTCAGCCAGGCTGATAAGTAACTTCACACAGTGCTCATGCTGGTTTTGCAGACTTTACTTGCATAGTTTTTATTTTGCATGACCCTTATTTCCAGGATATTGTCCTAGGAGTTGTCCAACAGCCTCTGCACAGCAACTGACTCCTAATCATACAGGGGAGATCTGTACTTTTACTTAGATGGACTTTTCTATAGGCTTCTTTGAACCATCCTGCAACATTTCTGTCTTCTATAGGAAAACAGACTTGATACCACAAATACAAAACTGGCTAGAGAGAGAGAGAGAGGAGGCAAATAGACTTCCCCAAACAATGCAAGAACAAGGGAATAGTCAATTAACTTGGCAGGTGGCAAACGCAAAGCTGAAAACAGGAAAGCCAGCCCTCACACAAAGCATAGTTAGCCTGTGGAACTCATTACCACAAAGTATAATGAAGACCAATAGTGGACAGGATTCAGAAAGGTCTGGGCCTTTATGCTAAAAGACTAGCCTGAGTTATGCAACAGTTTGAATTAGCAGCTTTGGAAGGCTTCTAAACTCTCCCATGAAAAGGCATAAACCAGCTTCTAACAATGGGGGGTAAGAAATTTACTCTGCCCTCCAAAAATCCCATAACTTCCTCTAGCAGCAGTTTTTCTTCTGAAGCTTCTTTCCAGATGCAATTGGACTACATGAGCCCTTGGTCTGAGCCAGACTGAAAATTTCAGTGACCCTATGCATGGATTCAAATAAACCTATAAAAGAATCATATTCTTCATTACATTCTAGAGGGTCATGGTTATGAGGCAGGGGAATGAGTCCCAGAGAACTGCATTCCACTGCTAGGGCCTTCCACTGGATTTATTCCTGTTCAGTGCTTGGACTGCCAACCCCAAACATTAAAAAAAGTCAGGAGTCAGGCCACTCCAAATACCATGAGATCTGCTTGAGTGCCATGAGAGTTTAAAAGCTAATCACAGTTGGGCTCTTTTTATTTGTTGATCTTCTGAGGCCACGTTTTCAAGCTTTTCCTTGCAGTCACAAGAGTTATATGCCTGCACCTCTTTTCACATGATTGTGGAGACATTCATGGAACTCCAGGAGCCAGAGTTTGAAGACACTCAGTACCAAGACTGATGAGAAAACTACATGAGTTGGCACATTATAAGGCTCTCCTGTATTCTTTATCTCCCCTCGCTCTCCTCCATTAGATCTATGTCTGGATCTCGATGCATGCTCACTAAAGACTCTACAGCTGCCAGAGAAAACAGGTGATTTGACTTCACCTTCATCTATGTGCTGTTGCTCAGTGTTTGAATCTTAACTGCTTTGATTTGCTGTTACAGTATGACCTGACACCATGACTTACACTCCCCCACATTTATTTTCCTCCCATTCTCTAAGTTCCCCCATCTTCAAAGCATCTGTTGAAGTGGGATTTTTTTCCCACAAAAGCTCATGCAAGAAATAAATTTGTTAGTCTTTAAGTGCCACAGCACTCTTTGCTGCTTTTGCTGGACTCGACTAACACGGCTGCTCCTTTGGAACTTAACAAAGAAAAGAAAAATACCTATTTTTCCTCACCCCAGATTGCTTCCAAATGCAACACAGAATTCCCCATGTCACCAGGAGCCATTCGTTTTCAGCACCTTCCCTTCTCTAATGAGGTAATGGCGCCATCTGCTGATCCCTCTGAGATGCAAGTTTTGTAGCTGGCAGATAGTGTTACCTTTTAGAGTGGCACCTTTAAAGACTAATGAATTTATTTATCACAGGATAAAGCATCTGACAAAGTGGGATTTTTCTCATGCAATAAATAAATTCGTTAGTCTTTAAAAGTGCCACTAGACTCGTCTGTTTTACAGGACTCTGTTTTGCTGAACTAAACTAACACAGTTACCCCTTCACAATCTTTTTCAGTGGTTCTCAACCTTTTGTGGGTTGTGACACACTGGGCAGCATATTATGACTCTACGGCTGTGTTCACACACAGGCATTATTTCGATACAAGTTGTTTCGACACAATTTGTATCGAAATAATGCCTTATTTCAAAATAACAATTCGAATTAACAGTTTGTTAATTCGAATTAAGGAAAAAAGCTCAAAGCAAAATAGCAGTTTCAGGCAACAGTTATTTCAAAACAAGTCACTGTTGTTTCGAAACAACATGTTCGGACGGCATTGTTTCAAAACAACATTGTTTCGTCCCCACATGGGGTTTAAGTTGTTTCAAAACAACGCCATTGTTTTGAAACAACGGGTGCTGTTGTTTTGAAACAACCATGCGTCTTGTGAACAGGGTATTTCTTATTTCGAAACAACCTCTGTTGTTTCGAAATAAGAGTGCTGTGTGAACACAGCCAACAGGACACACTAGCCTACTCCCTCCTGGCCAAATCCAGCCATCTCCCTGGCTCTTACTGCTGTTTGGCAACACAGTAACATGTCCTGACACAGTGGTTGAGAACCACAGAGCCCAAAGGCTGTGGCTCTATGATTTGCAGCAGTGCTGCAGTAAAAGGAATTTGGGTTGTAATGGAGCTGGGATTAGCTAGGATTTCAGCAAGAACCTGATCTCCATGTTAGCTGACAGGATGCAACTCTAATCCACTAGCTCCTGGAGCACCTGTGCTCCTGCAGCTTGACTAACTTGGCTTCTCCACCAGCAAAGAGCACATTTCTGTTCACAAAGCCAGCTTCCCCATTATTGCTTTATCCCAATGAATTGTCACCCTGGTCCTGTGAACTAGCCTGTTCCCGTGGTGTGCGACTGACCACGTAAGTTCCAAGGATTCGCTGGTGTCCCACAGACAGTTTCCTGTTGTAGCACGCATCGCTCACCCCACCCTCTCGCAGTACCCCTTTCCAGAATGGTATAGAACAGCAGCTGCTTGGACTCAATTTCTCCCTGTTGGCTGCCTGCGCAGCTCCATTAATGCTTCATCTACACCTGAAATGCTGTGACAAAACAGTGACTGCATCACCATTGTGTTTCAGTGTAAACACTCCCTACCACAGTGGGAGCGGTTTGCCCATCGGTGTAAATAAGTCACGACCCCAAGAGGAAGTGGCTGGGTCAATGGAAGAAATCTTCCCAGAGGGAATTAAGTCAGCTTAATGTGTCAACCTAACTTTTTAAAATAGACCAAGCCCCAGTCTTCAACACCTACAGAATGGTGGAGTCTTTCCCCTCTGGCTAGGTTCTGTGGGGACCAAACTCTAACATACATCTTTCCCTTTCCTTTGGGAGACCAGGTTGGCAGACCTCCACTGGCTCCAGGGCCAGCCCAAGGTTTTCTGGCACCCTGGGTGCCTGTGATTTTGGCACACACCCTCCTACCCCAGTTGCCTCTATGATAGGACTGGCCCTGCCTGGCTCTAGCCAGCCTTCTTTCCCACTCAAAGAGCTCTTTGTCCAGCCAGCCAGCCACCTCTCCCCAGCCAAACAGAGCTCTTCCTTTCCATTTTTTCCTGGCAGCCTAGTTCCTGCCCCAAGAGATGCAGGGTGGGCTGACTGGACCTCCTCTAGCTAAAATGACCTAGACAAATCTGTGTAGGGGATGGTATGATGGGACAGCCTAATTTGGCAAATAATTGACCTTTGATTACTAGCAGTAAATAGGTCAATGGCCTGTGATGGGATGCAAAGTGGGTGAACTGGTGTAGAGAATTTTCTTTTGGGTGTTTGGCTGGTGAGTCATGTCACATGCTCAGAGATTAGCTGACCACCAAATTTGGGGTCAGGAGGAGATTTTCCCCCAAGGCAGATTGGCAGGAGCTTTGGGGGTTTTTCACCTTCCCTTGCAGTGTGTGGCATAGGTCACTTGCTGGTAGTTCTTCTGTACCTTGCAGCCTTTAACCATGATTTGGTGACTTCAGTGACTCAATCAGGTGGCAAGTATCTATTGCAGGACTAGGCAGGAGCTTCTGTGACCCACATTGTGCAGGTCAGATTGGTCCCTTCTGACCTTAATATCTATGAAACCATTAAACCCATTATCTCTTTCCACCTTTGTTTGTGGTTTGTATGTCCCCTTGCAACCAGGAACTTGTTGCAAAACCACATAAGCCACCCCAACCCCAGAGGGCAATTAGTGTGCAAGCCCCTTTTGGAGTGACAACCCAATTGTGCTGAATGAATTAGAGTCACTGGGATTCATTATCCTCTTTCAGCGGAGTTGGGTGGCTGGTCTAGCCAACCTCTTGAGATCCCTTCCTGCCCTGCCTTTCTAAAATTTATGCTATTTTCCCCAGAGACAAATCAGCTGCCACCTGACTGTCTGCAGATGCTAAGTGATCCCCAGGAACAACGGGTGAAACGGGCACGCCTACTTTAATCCCTATTTATATGGTCTGATCTCCCCTAGTTATCAGCTGTGTAGGATTTAGGATATAGGTGCTGATTCTGGACAGCAGGTGGCTGTTCAACACACGATATATCAGGCCTCGCCAAACTGGCTCGGGATCCACATGCGGCTCTTGAATGAAAAATTGTGACTCCCGGAACATCAGTAAATCAGTTTAGGAAAGCAGCCCCAACCTAGGAGTTCAGGAGGGGGTCAGGACAGTGGGGAGAGGCGCAGCATGGTCAGGGATGGCAGGGAGAAGTGTGGCATGGTCAGGATTTTAAATAACTCACCACTAGCCTGCAGTCTTCTACATCGAGCAGCAGCTAAGTTTTTACTGTATAGGCCTAATTTTCACGGTAACCTTAATTATTAGAATCTGACATTAGTAGTATCAATATTTATCCTCTTTTATGATAAAAATAAAGTGTGCAATGAATTTTAAACTTAGTAATTTTGGAGTAGGTAAAAGCATATGGCTATATGCCTCAGTGCGGCTCTCGATGGTTTAATAATCAACTTGCACAGCTCTTGAGTTCCATAAGTTTGGCCACCCCTGCTATATATTCATGCACAGTACTACAAGAAGAAGAAAGGTACCCATGCTTGAGAGCTGATCCTTCAGCCTCAGCCTCACCCAGGTGCTGCCTGCCAGAAGACCGAGAACAGCTGCAGTTGGGTACCACTTGCTACAAGGGACCAACTGGGAAATGAATATGAGGTCACTGAGCCTTCAGAGACAGGCGCAAAACAATCAGGCCACGTAATGAGCAGCATTGAGAGCAAGAGAGAAGCAGCCACATGGAGGTCATGGACCGCGCTGGGAACAACGTCTCTGTGTAAAATATTTTAATGCCAACACCACAGCAAGTCCTTGCCAAACAGCGCAGGGGCCTAAGCCCTCCCCAAATCAGGTATGGTGGGTGATGAGAAAGAGGAGGCCAGGAAAATACCTGCCTGAAAGGCTGGAGGGCGTCCCACTTTTAAGAGTCCCTGCTTGGACATGTGAGCTTTGCCAAGCGAGAATTTGGAGCTGCGCTAGGGAGCATAGCTGCTTGTCCCTACCCAGCAACATGACCAGAGTTAGAAACTAAGAGCCAGTCTGGCAGGCATTTAATGCTCCCAGACAACTGGATGGAGACCAAGTGCTCTGTGCCTGCCCCACCACCCACCCCCATCAGCCCTTCGGCCTCACTGTTGCTGCTCCCGCTGAGCCCCTACTCATCAGACAGAAGGTTGTGGCAGTCTAGCTGTGCTAAAGAGCCTGCCTCCCTCCTTTCACCCCAAAGCTGGGTCACACCACCACATACCCTCCCTCTCTACCTCCATCCCCTCTGGAAAGCACTTAGCTGGGGATAATCTAGCACCACATGAGCTGGCAGGTCTTTTCCTAGCAGGAGAGACACTGCTGAGCAGCTGAAACACAAGACTGGGAGTCAGGTCTCTATCCTCCCTCTCTGATCCTGTCTGCATGAAGACAATAGGTCACAGCACCTCTGGGCCTCAGTTTCCCCAGCTGTAGACTGGGGATTGTCATGTTCAAGGATGCCAGGAGGCTTCATCCATCAATCTCCACAGAATGCTTCTTGCACTGACAAAGCAGCTTCCACCAGAGGATACCAAGGACTTCCCAGAGGGATCCTTGCAGAAGCAGATATTCTAATATCCCATATACTGTAACATATTCTGGCAGTGTGCTCTAGGGAAGGCACAGGGAAGAGCCCAGCTCCATCAGGAACAGGCAAAGAGGTAGTCTGCAAAGCACTGCACACTAAGGAACGTACACAGAGCTGAGAAGGAGAGCAGCGCCCCTGTAAGCACCTGGCACCAACGGCTGGGTTTCTCACATGCACAGGATTACAACTGTACCAGCCAGCCGCTAGCTGCTGATACAGGAATGTCAGCCCTGGGCTCCTGGCCAAGGAGTCAGGCGCAGCCTCTCCGATGGAGCCACTTCTGGCTGCTGGTTTTCAAGCCTTGTTGTTAACGGCTTCCCATGAACTAGACAAACCACAAGGGCCACAGAGCTAGCCTAAGTAGGCCTGGTGGGAGCACGTACAGCCAGGAATTACCCTACAAGCACATAAGGAGGGAGGGAAAACAAGAGGAAGCAGAGAGATTCTGCTTTCCTGCTCCTAATGCCCCACAGCCTCTCCGCATGGCACAGGCACACCAACTGGTGGTCAGGTTTGCCTTGGTGCTCACAGCGCTCCCACTAAACCACATACACCACACTTCCCGTACCATCCCTAAGGCAGCTGTTCTCACGCATGCCCACAGCCCGGCCAATTTTCCCAGAAAGCCCCACAGCTACAGCTGTGCCACTCAGTTCAATGGAAGCCAGGGAGCATTGGGACGGCATTAGGAAGGAAGATGGAAATAAATGCACCACGGAGCTGAGGGCATGGCTGTTCAGCTACAGACACACCCATGGGGTATCTGCTGTTTGTTTGGTCTCCCTGGCTGCAGGGCTTTCCATTCCCAAGGGACCCTATCTGCCCTCTCTGCCTGCAGGGCTGGCTCCTCTGTCTCAGAGGCTGCATACATCCTGCTGGGGCACTGCTGTGCCTCCCTCTTTGGGGTTATGACAGGGCAGGGCAGGTGTGAAGCAGTCCCAGGGTGCAAAGGGGGATTTTTTTGTGTTTGCACTCTCTCTCACCCTCACTCAAAAGCAAATAACTTTGGGACTACAGGCCTCAGCTGCATCTAGAAGCCGACAGCACAGCTTAAAGGATGACTACCAGGAGTGAGATGGAAGCGGCTTACACAGACTGTCAGAGCTGGAGAAACTCAGCAGGGTTGGAGAAACTGTGGAATGGAGCACAGCTGAGCACTTGAAATTAAGACTCCTGCTGCTAGAAAAGAGACTGACCAAGGAATTAACCTACTGAAGGTTACCAGCAGGGGGTGCTAATTCAACCCCTCCTCCCCCGACCCCCCCCCACATTTTCTCTCTCTAGTTTTCCCTGCACAAACACTGCAGAGATGAGTGGTGCTTTCCTCCCTTTCCCCAGACCTTTATCCCCTGGAATACAATCATGGGCCCACAGATCTCAGCAATGCCCCCTCTGCACAGGGCCAAAACTCCTACCAGCGAATGGGAGGAGGGTCATGTTACAAACAGAATAAGCCACTCCAGAAAGTGGGGGAGGACAAGTGCTGAAGGAGCTGCCTTTTGTCTGGCAGAGGAAGGTTTTGTTTGGAGAGCTCACCTACCTGCACATCAGAGATAAGCCCAGGCATGATTCATGGAGATCCAGAAAGACTGGGTAAGCAACCACCAGAACCAAGACCTCTTTTCTCATCCTCTCACCTAAATCACTAGATCCGCACACTGACAAGTGGACATGCCCAGCTATTGTGCTGCCAACCAGGGGAGGCACTCTGCCACCACAGGCACATCTAAATAAAACATTACCCCGTCTTCTTTGGCACAGATCAGAACATGCCTCCCCCACCCCAGGTGTAATGGGATCGCAAGCCACAGAGAAGGGAGGGAACGAGCGAGTGGCAGATGGGAGCTTGGAGAGCAAGTGCTGCCCAGGAGCTATCAAAAGCAATTAGCATCATAGTTCTTAGCACCCCCAAGCTCACCTTGCAAAAGCAGAGATGTTGCAGTTTGAAAAATGAAAAATTCTTTGTGAGCCTTCATTAAAGGCCATTATGAGCTACAGCCAGAAGAGGGCACTCCCATGCTGGGTTCTGTTCCCTTCCCAGCTATATTGACAGGGAGCACGGTTGGTCTCTCACTTCCTACCCATTAGACCAGATTGCCCAGGCATTTCCCCAGCCTGACAGGCCAGCAGAGCAGTTCAGATTGGGCTTTTCCTACACCCTTGGGGTGCCCCAAGCCAGGGTTTCGGCTCTGTTTCCTTACTGCTTTACAGAGATTTTCTTTCATGGCTTTTCTCCCACAAAAGCTCATGCAATAAGTAAATTTGTTAGTCTTTAAGTGCCACAAGATTCCTTGTTTGTGTTACTGAACTAGACTAACAACACAGCTGCCACTTTATAACTAAAGAGATTTACTATCCTTTTATTCAGTGCAAGTGGCAGCGTCACCCTGGCCACCTGGTGCTTTTTTAGTAATGACCATGCAGGGCAGGAGAGGAGCGTGTGCTGGAGTTGCACCAGTGAGGGAGAGGTGAGCATGGGCAGATTCCACAGAAGCTGGTGCAAAGGTGAAGGATGTTGGAGAACATTAATAGAGCCTGTGCACAATACACTGCCCCTGCCCACCGCCTTGTGCATCCAATAATCACCGAGGTGCCAAATTTGAAAGGACACTTCTTGGGGCACAGAAACCAGAGGCCATGTTAAGGCTGCAGCTATGCTGTGTTCAATGGGGTACACGCCAGGACCTCACACTTGGCTTGTCCTCTACACAAGCATCTGAACATGGGGGGAAGGAAGCAAGGGAGTAAGAAATAAACTCAAACCAGCCATGTTCCAAATTCTTTCTTCACATACTTTCCATGTGGGCAACTGCCAAACAAAGTAGCCAGTAGCCAGTCCTTGTTCCCTCCCATTCTGGGATTCCCAGCACCAGGGATCAGAAGGGAGAGGGCACCCATCCAGCTGGGGGCCAGTCACTCTGCACACCCTTCCCTTGGCCTCTACAACTAAGCCCAGCACATATGGGGGGAGGGGGTGTTTCATGACTGGGATTCACCATTCGAAGCCGTCAGCCCTGGGACAGCTGAGTGAGAAGACATAAGCCACAATGGACACAGCAGGAGGAAGCTGGGCAATTTAAGATGCAGGCTGGCACGGAACAGACTGGGCCTTTGAGGCACAGAAAAGTGTCCAAGTCAAATCAGATTTCAAATCAAGGTGTAGCGAGGCAGGCTCTTTGCAAGCACAGTCCTTGGCTTCTCCTCTTCCTCTCTGTTTGTGCCGGTATTTCACCCATTCAGCTGTAGCAGGGATAGAGGGTGCCACTAAAACCCAAAGCCTTGTCTATATGGGAAAGACATACAATTTGAACTACAAGGATGATTTTAAACAGATCTCACTAAAACCAGTGCAAACGCCCATGATGGCTGGGACTGTGATTTAAGACAGCTTTACCGTGGGTTAACATAAATCAGTTCAGAAGCAGTTCAAACTGAACTGACATAAGCCCCTCTTAAACTGAAATCAAAACATCCAGACACCTGGTTTGCATTGGTCTAAATAAATTAGTTTTAAAAAAAAGTTAAATTAAAATCAGCACCACTTTCCCATGCAGACAAGGGCTAACTGGCCACACCCATGCACTGTATTTAAAGAGCTAGGTCTCGAACTGTGCCCAACCACTGGGCTCAGCCCTTAGCTCTCAAACTTCTCCAGTAGTTACCACCAGTTTTAAAGCTTACACCCATTTATACAAGTCCTTTGGCATCCCTTGCCCCTGCCCTCACCATGGATGGAAGAAGAGCATTTCCCAACCAGGCAGGCGGCAGAAGCCGGCAGAGTTGAAAAGCAGCTACCTTAAAGAAGCCAGCTTCTGCAGCCAAAGGCTAAATTTCCTCCCCCACAAGCCAGAGTGGAGATGCAGCTGGGAAGAGCTCTCTAACTACATCTAACTGGTAGGTCACTATCACACGGAGACACATGCAAGCAACCTCCCGTAAGAGGCCTCTAGGGGAATAAAAAAGGGGCTTGTCTCCTCCTCCCCTCCAAACCAGCTCAGCCACCTGGAAGCACAAGCTGTTTCCTTCTGAGGGCCAGCATAAGGACCACCCAATATCTTTCCCTGCACGACCAAGGCTGAGAATGGCACAAACCCTGACTCTGGAACAGCTGCACCCCTGGCATTTCGCACACAGAACCCACCTCCTTCCCTCAGACCGGTTTCTTAAACAGGGACTGGGGATCTGAGAGGCAAACCCGAACAGATGCAGTTTGTCCTCAGAACTCAAGAAAGTCCCCTGAGAAACAGCTCCCTGAGGCAATGGATGTGGCAAGAACCCAGCCCCTACAATTGTACTCTGGCTGTCAGAGTCCCAAATTACATCCCAACCCTGGCAGTAGGGCCCCTCCCACACAGGAGCCATGACCTCCATGATCCTACTGGGTTTCTAGGAATCCCTTCTGTGCATTTTGGCTAATTCCCTTTCAGACTCCCAATCCCAGGTTTGCTCAACCCCCACCAGGGCTTTCCAGTCATCTGGAGGCTGGATGGATGCTGAGAATGGGGATTCAATATCATCTTTGCCACTCCCACACTCCAACCAGCTGGGGAGAAGCCATCAGCTGATCTCTCACCTGGCAGAGGAGAGCTGTGTCCAGACAAAGGTGCCAAGCCCTGACTCTCCGGTGTCTCCCATGGGGGACAGGGAGAGCGCAAAGGGGAGTGGAAGAGGGATGAGAACCCAAGGAAAGGGGCTGCAGGAAGGCAAGAAGCTGCCCTGGTGCCACCATCCCTTGAAGAGGTGACCATACAGGCTGGGATTTCCAAAGAGGTAGCTGTGTTAGGCTAGTCCAGCAAAAAAAACAAGGAGTAGTCTTTAAGTGCCACATGACTCCTTGGTCTTTTTGGGATTTCCATATCAGTCTAAGGGTGCTAGACACCCACTGCCCTGGCAGTCCCAGCCCCTGCCACCCCTCAGCCTCTTGACTGTGCAGCACGCAGGCTCTTACAGACAGAGATTCAAACTGTGCAAATCTAACCCCTGTCTCTACCACAGGCTCGGAGAAAGTTACAAGAACCCAGCTGAGAAAATTCACTAAAAGTGGAAGCAAGCCAGAGACCTGAACTGCATGGAAGTCTGCAAAGAGCACTACAAGAGGAGTTAGGCCTGCCACAAACACTGTTCCACTGTACAAATACACATGGCCACAGAGGCCAAATCCCCAGCCAATGTGAGATGCCACCGAGAGCCATGTTAAACTCCTACCCCAGCTGGGATTCAAAATACAAGCACCGAGGCCTCCCTTCCTCTCTCAGCTTATCACAGTGTGATTAGGCCCCAGCCAGGGAGGTGATCTGAAAAGCTTAGATGCAGGGAGCCAGGTGTGCTAAGTCAAAGCTGGGTTCCTCTGCCCTTTTCAGGAGAGTGAATCGTTTGCACTGATTACCTCCCAGTCCATGTGAACTAATCAACAGCTGGTTGTAGGCCTGTGTGTTTGGTGGGGGCCTTTTAACCCTAAAATCCTGCAGAGGAATACATATGCACATGGCCCGGCTCTGCCTGCTCCCTTCATATCAACCTTCTGACTAAGGGTCTGGCCTAAAACAGATCCCAGGAGACATTAAGCAACACTACAACCGGTAAAAAAATGGTGCAGAGAGGTCTAGCAGGCCCCTCAGCCTGCTACTCCCATGGGAGGTCCAGGAAGAAGAGTATGGAGTCATAGCAGAATGACAGACATTATTAGATCACAGTTCAAGATCCACAGGATACCCATGGCTAAACACGGCATGGGCTGTCATTTGCCCACAGCCGGTTTCTGAAAAAACATCCAGTGGTCTAGTTAGTCGGCAAAGGCAAGAGACAGTCCATCATGGGAGCAAACCAGGAAACATCCAAGGGCAGGCATTCAAACTGTGATCTAATGGCAATAACAGCCTTAGAGGTGGACACATGCCCAAAGGCCAGCAGGGCACCCTGGAATGGACAAACTTGCACCCACCTCTAGAAGGCTCACTGTTGCCTGAGCATGTCCAAATTTGATGCAGATGCTTAAATGGAGTGGATGGGGGGAAGGGGAGGAGAAGTCTGTCTGAGGTGGGTTTGATGGTGGATGGAAGAATGGCAGCTTGATGATACACCATCACTTACCCGCCAGAAGCCTCCTATGTTCTTTAGAAAGCAGGGGAGAGGTTGGGGGGAAGAGGGGAGGAGAAAAAGGAGAGAACAAAAAGTTAGCACAGCAACACAGACAGAGGGATAAAAGCTTTTCCAGCCCCACAAAGCACCTTTCTCCTGCCACCCCACTTCCATCTGTCCCTCTGATGGATTCCAGGCCGCCTTGCACAACTTGCTTCAATAGGAACACAAGGGGCGATAGAGACTCCCTGCAAAAGTGTGGGGTGATGGGATAGGAGGGGGAAGAAAAAGAGGTACTCAGACTCCAGTGGGGGAGGGCTGGAGGGTCCTATTCCAGCCCCTCTCAGTCCCACTCCCTTCTTCCTGGCCCAAACCTGGACCCTGTGGCAAGCACTCCAGCCCCTCTAGGTCCCCCGTGACATGTGAGAATTTAAGTGGGGGTGGAGCCCCTACAATATTTCCATTACTGGCATGCTAGTAACTTATGAAGCCAGCCTCAGTCAAGCAAACAGGGACAAAGCCAGGAGAATGTCACATCCTCAACCTTTACAAATCAGGATCTCCTCTTTGAATTTTACATCATCATCTCTAGAAAGCGTTCAAGATATTAAGGAACTTTTTTTCTTCTACACTTAGCAAGAGTTTTCAGTCTTCAGGGATGTCTTTTTGAGCAAACTTCTCTGTGCAAATAATGATCTATTATACCTGAGAGAGAAGACACAAGGCTAGCACTTATATGGAAATACTGGGTTTTTAGGGTTAATTGCCATCAATGAACACATTAAAGAAGTTTTTTGTCCTTTCTTCTGCACTGTAAGTGTGCCCCATTGTCATTGATTGCAGTCAGACCACCAGTTCCAAAGCATGGCAAAGAGGAAAGCAGCTGTGGCCCTCTGGGTCTAGTTTAGCGAAATAAATGAGGAATCCCTGATGTAAAATAAACAAGGAGTCTTGTGGCACTTTTACAAGCTAACAAATAAATTTTTTAAATCTTTAAAATCTTTAAGAGTGCCACAAGACTTCTTGTTTGTTTTATATCAGGGTAGCTGAGAGGAGGCCAAGGGTCCCTTGTTTCTTCCTCTCATCCTCAAACAGTACCTGAGGTTCATTACTTAAATCACCTGCAAAGCAATGAGGAATGTACGAATACATATATTAAAATAAGACAGGAAAGGAGAGAGTCAGAAAGCATAAAGGAAATAACATGCATTAGACAATTGGGAGCCAGTGCTTTAAGGTGAGAAGGGAACTGGATTTATTTCTTGATATTATCCAAAAATAGCATCTCTCTCTCTCTGAATTTTCAAATTAACAAAAACTTGATCTAAGAAAAATTATTAAACTTGTAAAATTGTGTGCCCATCTTGAACAGAAAACCAGAACCACAAAGAAGAGTACCTCAAGATGCTCCTGTCCACTTGGCTGTGAGGTTGATGAAATATCACCATGACACATTCAGTATTGCCTACCCCAAACATCAAAAACAGTCACAAGTCTGGCTTAAATATATCATTAAAACTCACTTAAAAATAGAGATGTTTAAAGAAATAATAAATGAGGGGGAGCTATTTTGACTTCTGGGTTTTGAGCCTTTAGGATAAAGTCAGGTCATGTTTTTCTGCTTCTCTCTGCAACTTTTTAGCCTGAGGGCTAGACATTTATGATTTTATTAAAGAAAAATTATGATACTGCCCAGTGTTCCCTCTAAGCTGGTGATGCAGCTGAACAAGTTATGGGTGCACTTGGGGAGCCAGTGCGCAGCAGGGAAGAAGCTCGTTGGGGCCTGGGGAACGAGCAGGGAACTTGCTCAGCTGCATCATCAGCTTAGAGTAGTGGTTCCCAACCTTTTTCAGGCTGGGGACCCCTTTGTAACCAAAAAAAAAAAAAAAAAATCTTTGCAGACCCCCCCAGCTGATTATGTAATCTGGCCTGCATGGGCAGACTCTGGCCCGCACCAGTGGGACAGCTGGTGAGCAGCGCTGCCACCACCATTGCCCGCACCACCGGGGAGCTAAGCCGCAGCAGCTGTGGTCCCCTACCCTTGCCCCTGCTGGGGAGCTGCTGTGGCTCCATTCCCCTGCCAGGATACGGCCACAGGCCGGCAAAGGCAGCCCTGGCAGGGAGCATCAGGGCTGTAGCTGGATTCCGGCCCTGGGTAGGGAGAGGCTCTGCAGACCCCCTGCAATGTGTCCATGGACCTCTGGGGGTCCCCGGACCACAGGTTGGGAACCACTGGCTTAGAGGGAACATTGCCTGCAAAGTTTAAAATGGGGGGGGGGCCGCACAAACTGATTCGCCCTGGGCCCCGCTCCCCCCTAGGGGCGGCCCTGCCCCTAGGCAGCCCATTACAGCTAGGACAATGGCTCAAGTTTCTTTGGGATGGATCCTTCATTCCAAGTTAAAGTCCAGGTAATGCCAAGTAGCACATGGAGGAAGTGAAAAGTAAAGGGGGATAAGATCTGGCACCCCACTATATAGTAGCCTTCATGGCTGGAACCACAAGCTGCTAGTTGGAACTCACACTAGGAAGGAAAGGGTCAAAAGAGTGACCCTGACACCCCCCCCCAAGCACCTTGGGGACATCACTTCCATCTTCTGTGCCCCCTCCTACCCTTTGTCTTAGTTAGCTGTTTAGGCCACGAATGCCTCAGTGCAGGAAGCATTTCTTACTGGGTGTCTGTACAGCACCTACCAAGCTCGGCTATGATTGTGGCTGAGGCCCATATGCACTGCCTTAAAAAATGGAAAAGCTCAGGGGAAATACTCAGAAAATGAAGAACAAAACTAAAAGTTGCATCCAATATTTAAAAGGAGACAAAGCCCTTCCCCCCCAAATAAAAAGAAAGGTGTTGGGGGGAACAACCTAGGACTCCCCCAGGAGTACATGTGCAAGGAAACAATGGTTTAAAACACAAACTACTCAGACTTCCACAATTCCTCTGCATACTGGTCCAGCTCATCAGGCTTCTATGAATGGCCACCTTTACGATAATTCCCAGACACCAAGTGCTGCTTGCCAAATGCATACAAGGCTGATCTTTTGAAGCTCCATTAGCAAAGAAAGTTGCAAGTCCACAGCAGTTTGGATAAGCTGACTGAAATGGTTCCTAGCAAAGCCCTCACCCTTACATTACAAGGGGAGTTAAGACAACAGCTGGTAGCTACCAATATATGTTACCTGTGAAGGGGACTGTTAAGCATACACATTGTCAGGGGGTGGGGGTGGGGTGTTTTATCTGAGGGAATTCCTGATTCTCCATCCACAGAATCATCATGAGCCATTTATTGTAATTTCTCAATATTTACAAAGTGAGCTGTGCTTTGTTTTAACTGGATGACCGTCACACTGTTTCCTTTACCCAATTCACAGGCAGAGCTTCTAATTAGGTTTCCAATGCAAATTTCTGCAGTCTTTAGTTGAGAATTCACTTTCCACTAAGATCCTGCAGTTTGCTGTTACTGTGACTATTCTGGTCAATAAATTTGTTGGCTAGAAAGTTTTCAGAGAGTAAATCCACGAATAGCTATAGGGCATGAACATGAACTTTGCAAATTGAATTAAGAGGTCAGCGGAAATGGTCATGGAAATCTTCCCACTTGGCCACCCAGATTTTCACCCAGTCCTAGCTGAGAGGGGCTCTCTCTCACCCCACATAGGACTACAGTATCAGTATCTTAAATCCCCCATCAGGAAAGGAAAACCCATCAGAACCAAAACAGAACCAGATCAAACTGAGAACTCTCTGTGTCTTGACAGGATAGGCCTAGAAAAATAAGACCACTGCACCTCAGCCCATTCCTTTCCCTGGTAGCAGATGTAGTAAGTGACAAGAAAACCAGAGTTGAGTGCTGTGAAACTGGAGAGCAAAGGATTAAAGCACTTTATTATCAGAGGTGCAGAGCAACTACAGCTCTCATTTAAGACGTAAGAAATTGAGCATGTTCAGCACTGACAGGAATTAGGCCCTTAAAGAGAAAGTATAATTCTCTCCATCCAAGTTATGTGCAGAAACACCACACACATATGCACATGCTCACACACTCCATTACAGCTCTTGTGATTTTCACTCAAGTCTTGTAACATTTAGTGCTTTTTCTAAATCCCCAGCTCTTGGAATTAACTGTTTTTATGAGAATCAGGGTTGGTTGGTTTGTGTTTGTTTGTTTGAATGTTCTTGTCCTTGTGGTTGCAAAAGACAAGCTGGGAAAACATGACCCAAGTGCTCCCAAGAGCCTCAAAAAACAAAAGTCAAAAGAAATAATCCCAATGCGCACCATTCCTTTTAAATCTCTTGGATTTGAATCCAAATCTCTTGATTTTTTTGATGCCCAGCTCTTGACTTTTGAACTGTTGGAGCGGGCCATCTTGAGTACTCAGGTATGTAAGGCCTTGTCTACGCAGGAAAATTGATCAGCATAGCTATTCTGGAGTATCTCCAGCATGTGGACACTATTCTGCAATGAAAGTGGCTTTATTCAGACCAATGCCCACCTAGGGTAAATTATTCTAGAGCAATTACTCCAGTCAATTTTCCCAGCATAATCCTCTCTGAGGCATTATCTCCTTTCACCCTCCACTTAGCCTCTTTACTCTGCATGTCGTTCCTCCCCTCCGCTCCCCTGTTCAGCATGTGCATTTCACCAAGCAAGTCACTGCTCTCTGAACCTAGTCAGAAGTCAGCTAAGGGAGGAAGAAACTGAGCTCAGGTTCGTCATGAGATAAGAATAGAGCTAGGTGTATGTTGCATGCTACAGGGACATAACTCATCTAGGCAGGCCAGGGCAGCTGAGCCTCATACAGGCTCTGCACATCCCTCCTGGGAAGGAGCCAACAGGACACCTCAGACATCTAAAGACAAACACCTGCCGCAGCCTCCAGGGTCACTACTTTGTGAACAGCCAGAACGGTCAGCAGTGCAGCATCTCTGCAAGGGAGGAGATTCAGCTTCTTCTGATGGCACTCACCTGCCTGACCACATACCTGTTCAGGGAAGGCCACACACGACATGTGGTAGGAAATGCAAGTCACTGCATCTCCACTGAGCAGCTCTACCCAGTTAGCAGCTGCCTTGAACTCCAGCACTTGGCTTTCCCTCACTGCATGCATGCAGCATCCTTGCCAGTGGATGCACTTCCAATGCAGACTTTGTGCCCTTTACTGCATAAACTGTACTACAACAATTGTTACAATTTAGGTGAATTCACGGGTCTGACTTATCAGAGATGCGAAGCTTCAGCTGGAGTCCTCTATGTTCCACGTCTTTGGGAATCAGGCTCTCTCTCCCCCAGAAGTCAGAGGGATCAGATCTCCCCTCTTCATGGCTGGTTTAGGGAACTGATTTTCTCCCCATTGCTCCAGCCTCTCACTCTTACAAACCAAAGACACGCACACTCTCACTCTCTGCCTTGGATTTGGAAAATCCAACTGGGCTCCAAGCCTGAAGTGCAAGAAGGATGTTACAAGTGGTGCTGACTATTCTTTCTCTGTGAGGGGCAGAACAGAATCCTACGTACACTCCCATATAGATGCTGTGCCTGCTCTCCTGTATTTCTGCTGTGCCTGCTCTGAGTAATTTCATTTATCCCCATTCGGATGGTGCGTCAGCTGTGCAGGAGGCTGCACCCCAGCCACCAAAGGGTAAAGAGCAGAAAAGTGTTCAAAAGTGGGATGTCCTTGTGGACTATTCCCATGTCAGCCCTTGAAAGGCTGCTGGCCAGGTGGTCAGTTTCTGTCTGGGAGGAGAAATGGGGAGAGGGGAAATGGATTTCTGAATCCACTCAGGAATTAGGAGAGCCCAGCTGCCCTTGGGGATAGGCAGGGAGAGTGCTGTGAAGGTGCGCTGGACCCTGTGGGGGCCAGGAGGCGGAAATGAAGAACAAAGGGAAGAGTTAGACTAGAAAGAAGGGGAAGCGGGGGAGGAAATTAGCCAGGAAGCAGGTCTGCAGGCTCAGGCTGAGGACTGCAGCCTCCTGGCTGCTCTGGGAGCAAGGTCAACTGCTGCTCCCACAACGGGCTATGGAACAAAAGTAACACGACACTGAAGAATCTGTCCTATTCGCTAAGACTATTAGGGGAAAAACAAAGTGAGCATTGAGGGCTGGAGCCGGCCCCACGCCAAGGAAGTGACGTGTGAACACTCACCATTTGCAACCCTTTCTTTACATTTTCTGGCATTGTTGCTGGGCGGTGGAAGGCAAAGAAAGATTAAAATATCCCAAAGTAGCAAGTTTATTTGGGGATGACAAAAACAGAACAAAACAAGGCCCTTTGGCCCTGGCCAGTGTGTGTAAAATATCACCATCCCTCCCCTGCCATGCCATCTCCTGACTAAACCGTGCACCTTGTTAAGCCTCCTTTTCCATTAACCCAAAAGCAGATCACCCCCGCCCCCAGGTTCCCCAATCTTGGAGGTGGCATCGCTGGGCATAAACTTTTCCTTGGGTGATATTTGAAGGACCTTGTGTAGTCTGAATGTAAGGAAGTGGTTCTCAACCTGGAGTCCGCGGAGCTATTCCAGGGGGTCTGTGGACAGGCTGGAGCTGGGGCCGGAGAACACCAGGAGGAAGCTGCTCTGCCACAGGCTGGGAGTTTTTAAAACTCCCGCACTGCCCTGAGCATGCTCAGCTCATGCTCAGGGCAGAAGCAGCCTGGGGCACAGAAGTGGCTTTTGGGGTAAGCAAAGCAGGCAGTCACTTAGGGCCCTGAGCAGTAACGGGGGGCCCACAGCAGTTGCCTGCTTCACTTACCCTACCGCTCGCAGGTTGGTTGGGGAGCAGGGGACCACGGGCTGCCAGGGCCAGAAGCTGCAGACCCACCCACCCGCCTGACATCTCTGCATAGGGGGAGGAACAGCGCTCCCCACCTACCTGCAGCTGCCGATGCCTCCTTGAAGGAGGGAGGAGAGTGGCCAGCATAGTGCACTGCAGCTTGTTGTGAGCGGGGCCCCCTGGAGCAGTCCACTCCGAAGAGTTCAGACCGCTTCGCCCCCGGCCACCCCAGGCCTGAACGGGCCCGATCCAGGGCTTGCAGGCGAGGAGGCCTCTATACAGGCCTGAGGTGGCCAGGGCAAAGCGGCCCGAATTCTTCGGAGTGGGCCACTCCAGGAGGCCACACTCCTGGCAAGCCGCAGCTCTGCGGCCCCCCACCCCACGGGAGTTGGGACCGTGGAGGGGTGGTTAGGGTGGCAGTGGGGACCCAGGGCCCCACTGAGGGCAGCATTGGGGGCCTATAGGGGGCCCCACAAAGGGACCTCACCTAGGGCCCCCAGTTGCCTAAGGCCACCTCTGCTGGGGCATGTCCGCTCCCAGCAACAGCGGTCAGGTAAGAGAACCCGGGGATGGGGGTCAGACTTGGGGACAGGCAGCCACTAGGGAAAGGATGTGAGGGGGGTCTGCCCGGGGCAGCAGGAGAAGCCAGTGGCAGGGCGGGGAAGTTAGGAAGAGGGTTGGGGTGACTAAAGGCCGGACCCCAGCAAAGGTGCCACCGCTCTGCGGCTTGGGCCCAATTCCACCGGTGCCCACCCACTGCTGCTCCGCAGGGGCAGGATTCTGTGCCGTGCCCCTCCCCCAGTGTGGCACGCCCCCGGCACATGCCATCACACCACTGTGGTGGTGGGGGGGGGGGCAAAAAATTTTGGAGACTGAAGGGGGTCCCCACCCTTGAAAAGGCTGAGAACCCCCGCTCTAAGGGAAAGAGCTGGGCTCTGAACGAAGGTCCCAGCTCTCTGTCCTGCAAAGGAAGGGAAGATACATCGGCTATGTCTACACCTAAAACCTTAAATTGGACTTTCTTAGTCTGAGCTAAATAGTGCAAACTCAGTTTGAACTAAGGGCTGTTTTTTTAGTTCAAACTAACTTTTTAGTTCAAACTGAAAAAAGTTAGTTTGAACTAAAAAACTGCATTTAGTTCAAACTAACCGCTAGTTCAAACTTTTTTTGTTCAAACTAGCATGGCTACATTGTGCCAATTCGAACTAGCCACAGTGGCTAGTTTGAACTAACCAGTTAGTTCAGACTAACCACGGAGCTAACTAGTTTGAACTAAGCATTGGCCAGTTCAAATTAAAATTTATTAGCTCAAACTAGCCAAAGGCTAGTGTAGACAAGGTTCAAATTAATCCGGACTAAGCTTGCTTAGTCTGGACAAATCTGCCAGTGTAGGCATACCCATCTACCCTGACAGATGCAAAATCACCACCATCAAGTTGATTCTTCTGGATCGACTGAGCAGTCAGTTACGTCACACTTAGCTGAGCTGGAAATGGACTTAATAAAACTTCCCCCTCAAGTGGCGTAGCACTGCGCCAATGGGAACACACTTCCTATCACTGCAGTGCAGTGAAGATCACGGTTCCCTCTAAGCTGTGCGCGTGTGGGAGCCTGCGCACACAACAAAATAAAGTGTGCACAAAAAAATTCAATAGTGCTAATATTGGTGCTCACAAAGAAATGTTTTCGCGCACACAAAGAAATTGTTTGCGCACACAGTCTACGAGTAGTTAGAGGGAACATAGGTAAAGATGGTGTGCTAGAGGGGAGTTAATATGTTGATGGGAGTTACACAAGCTGGCCTGTGTAAATGGCAGTGTAGGCCAGGCCAGGGACAGCAATAGGAAGGGTGCAATGCCAAATCTCCAGGTGACCTCGACCATCAGAAAGCAAGCAGACAGCTGTCAGAAATGGTCTAGGGCAGTGGTATTCAAACTTAGGATCAGGACCCAGTACTGGGTTGCAGCTTGCCAGGCACTGGGTCATGGCACCCTGTGCTGCTGCCACCAAAAGACTAGCATTCATTGCTCAAAAATGTAACTGTTGGGTCATGGGCATAAATAATATTTTTCAACTGGGTCCCAATAAAAAAAGTTTGAAAACCACTGGTCTAGGGTGGTTTATTCGGTCCTTGTCTCAGCACAGGAGGCTGGACCTGACCTCTTAAGGTCCCTTCCAGCCCTGCATTTCTATGATCTTCTCCACTACCTCAAAGCAACTGGCTGCAGGAATGAGGAATGGAGAGTGCGGGGCATCTGTATGGGCAGGGGTACACCAGGCAACAGAGTGGGCCCTTTCACTCAGCACCAAAAACGTAGGGCGTTGGAGTGGGGAGATGGCCACTGGCAGAGGGCCTAGACATGCCAAGACCACTGTGATGGGCAATCTCACAGAAACCTAGAGATATACGCTTTGGTACAGGGGAGACGAAGTTCATTGACAGGTGCCTGAGAAAGGAAGCCCAGACCTATTGCCTTGCCAGGCAGAAGGTCAGAACAAAGCTTGGAGAAGCATCTATCAGCAGGATTTGAGATGGCCTTAAACACGGAACCACCTGCCCTGGGAACCCTACAACACCCAGACCACAGACTCCTTAGTAACTCATTTTAAAAGGCACCTATTTGCTGCACCTCCAGCAGGAGAAGAAAGAGAGATACTTCCTGCTCACAAGATGCCGCCTTCCATCCCTAATGCCAGCCTCCTGGCTTCAGGACCTGGAGGGCACTAACGTTGTTACTGCTTGGTCCCCATCCAACAGAAGTTGGTTTCAGTACAGTAGCCAATAAGGGAGAGAAAAAAAAACCACATCATATGTGGGCCCATCTCCTGCTGCTCCTACTGCCACACTCCCACTCAGTTCCCAGGCCTTTAACCCCTACCAGACCACTCCACCCTGGGACAAGAGGCTTATGCCCCAGGACAATTCAAGGCTAAAAAATTGTGTGGGAAGGGGGGAGCCAGTGTTCCTCCAGCACCTATCCTTGTGGGATCTTGCTCTATGACTGGGACTCCTAGACACTACACTAACACAAATAATAAATAAAATTATAGCTGGTGAAAGGTGTCAGACTGACAATCCTGGAGCTGGAAGAGCTGTGGCTAAACAGCATTGTCAGTTCTCACCATGCTTTGCATCTTTCTTCAAGCCCCCACCGCTCTGAGATTAAATGAGAGTCTGAGCTGATATTTTAATAAATAAATTAATATAAATAAATAAAGTTTCACGCTTGTAAAGAAGAGCTTGAGAACATGCTCTGCAAGAGGCTCAAAAAACAACCAAAACTAGGGCTACCAGATACCAAAGCATGAAAAGGAGGACAGGGAAGTACGGAAAGGAGGACATTGGAGGACACATGGAGAAAATATAGTATTAATGTAATATTCTTCTGTTTTTAGGGGGCCTTGGAACGCTTTCCCCTAAAAATTTTAGTATTCTGTGGAATTCCAGCATACTTTAATCCCTATAAGTAAAAAGCCAGACAAAATCATGTATTTTAAAATGCCTGCCAGACGGAGGATGTGAAGGTAAAAAGGAGGACATGTCCTCCTTTTGTCAATTTCCAAAGGGATAGCCGTGTTAGTCTAGCCCAACAAAAAAACCAAGGAGTTGTGTGGCACTTAAAGACTAACAGATTTATTTTTCGCATGAGCTTTCGTGGGAGAAAACTCCCACTTCTTCCGATGCTTCGAAGATGGGTGAACTTACAGAATGGAATGAAACTAAATGCAAGGGGGTGTAAAACATAGGATCAGGTCATACAGTTCACCTAACAACTGCCCTGATTTGCTGTTTCTGTATGATCTAATCCTATGTTTTACACCCCTTTGCATTTAGTTTCATTCCATTCTGTAAGTTCACCCATCTTCGAAGCATCTGACGAAGTGGGGATTTTTCTCCCACGAAAGCTCATGCGAAAAATAAATCTGTTAGTCTTTAAGTGCCACACAACTCCTTGGTTTTCTTTTTGGATGTCCTCCTTTTGCCTGACATCTGGTAACCCTAACCAAAACGGGATTCAACAGAAATCTTAATTTCCTTTGAAATAAATCAAAACCCCCCTCTGAAGTAAATTACATGATTCTGGGATGTTTAGGAGCCTGGGTTTTGATTACTGAACCTCTTGGGTTGGCATTGCTGGAGCTGGCACAGACTGAGCACTGCCCACAGCTAGGTTCAGAACCATTAAAACTGCTGTAAAGAGAGATTGCAGACTGACAAAATGAGCTCAGCCACAGAAATCTCTTCCTAAGAGCTCCTGCAGTGGTTTCATTTTCGTAACACCCTAGACGACCCCCAGAGAAAACATGCTGAAGTTCTATTCAACCAGAGATCCTAGAACAGACCCACAGAAACAAACCAACAAGCCACCCTGGCCAACATCCCATCTATGCTGCTGGCCAATGGCAGCTGCTTCATCTGGAAAACTCCCACTGAATACTCAGAGCTGTGTGATGCTGTACCCCAGTGGGAAGAAGTGACCGCACAACCCCAGACAAAGAAGTCGCGCATGCCTTAAAGCAGGAGAAAAAATAAGTTCCTGGGAAGGAAGTGTGGGAGTGAAGTAGGAGCTGGGTGTTTGCAAGGGGAGACAGGAGGGCTGTGAGGGCCATTCACTCATTTTTCAAGGGCTCTGAGGCACATGGTAAGTATTGCATGTGTAAAGTAGCTGAAGGGCATTTCAGGCCTCAACAGAGAAGCTCTCAAGAAGAAACACCAAAGGAATTCATCAATAGGTGCAATACAGTCAAAGTAAACAGATCTATTGTGAGGAAGAATGCTCAGGCCCCTCAAATCTTTGTCATGTGGCTGTAACCCCATGCACCTGACCCAGTCACGGCAAGGCAAGCAGGCTGCTAGGCAATAGCTAGGCTGCATTGGTTGGTTACATTTCAGTGCTACTTTGCACATACAGCATCTCTCGTAAGTGACACGACTCCTTGGTTTTTTTTTTCCCCACATACAGAGTCCCTCATCTGCTGAACCCAAAGAGCTCTGGGATTACGAGTTAATTCAACTCCATAACTCTCTGAGGAAAAGTACAACCATCCTCCTCCTCCTCCAACTCAGCTCTTTTGTCATGTTTTCAATGTGTAGATCAGAGTGATTTAGAGAGAAGATTAGCATCATTGCCCTATTTCACAGATAGCACCAGGTGGCCAAGGTCACCCAGTGGAAAACTTAGCCATGGAGATAATGAGTGACTTACTCTCAGCCACATAAAACCAATGGCAGACCCGAAACTATCCTGCGCACTAACCACCAACCTTCTGACCCTCCACAAAAACAACAGAGCCTTGTGTTTGGCTGGTAACTCAGCCACTAAACACAGTGTTAGTGGCTACAATGCCGTGGAGGGTTACTGTCATGTCCCAGTCATAGCTCTAGAAGGCCATTTTCTCAGTGCTTGTATCACTCACAGGAGAGCCGTTTCCCCTCTGGACTGGGGCTTCAGAAGTCACTCAAATCAGATGCCAACTGCCAAGCATTCTTCATGGGGCTTTCATGCCCCATCTCTTTGGCCAGTGCCATGCAGCCTCATTGATGCTCCTTCAGGGGCCAAAGGTTCAGGAGAGTTTAAACACAAGGAGCTTCCAGAAAGCTACCTTTTCCCTGGGGCACCGCTGCGGGCAGCCTTGGGTATCTGGCATCAGGAGTAATGGAGGGTCCGGCTGGGGCAACGTACTTGGCAATACACATTGCTGCTGGCCCAGCACCATGGCAACTGAGCTTTCATATGCAGATATCAAAACCTGATGCTCACTGAGCCTATAACAATAGCACCCTTCGAGAATCAGGGGGAGAGAGAAAGAGAAGCTGCAACAAAGACAGCAGATAAACTTCCAAAGCCTGGAGAGTAGAGAAAATTGGGGGGGGGGGGAATCGACCCATGACCTGTGTAAAATCCTGCTCTCTTGCCCCCATCCCAGTTAAGATCTCAGAGATCAGAAAATGTGCAGTGCTAGATTCTTCATCGGTACCAGTTCTCAAGAAAGGGATGCCATTTCTGATTTCTTGGAGGCATGTTGCATCGAAGAGATGGCTGCATTTTGATGGCAAATAATTAAATAGTGCACTGGAAAGATGAAGACTAGACACACTGCTTCATTCTCCCCCTCCGTGTAAGCTCACAGCTAAACTGCAACACAGCAGATCCCCTACTCAGTGGCTGGATCGACAGTAGCCGCCACAGCTCACAACTTGAGTGAGAAGCCCAGCACTTCAGCTGGATCAGACACAGTGACTGAAGCCTGGCAACAATGGAGACCCACCACTACTATCCCCAAGCAGACAGCATGCCTCAGTCCTGCACTGGAGCAAGGAGAGCACACAAGACGGACACGTTCCCATAGCAGGACAAAGCGTTTGTGCCTAACTACAGCAAGTGCTTTGAGACAGGGACTGCTGTGTGTCTATGAGGTACTGAGATCCTAATCTGGGTCTATCTTAGAGGTTTCCATTGACCCTTATCACCATAGCAACTCAAATACTCTAACAGGCCTATGCTCACAGAACCTCCGTAAGGTAAGGAAATTTTATCCCCATATTAGAGATAGGGAAATCAAGGTTACAAGCAGCTAAGTGACTTGCCCAAGGCCTTGTGTGTGGAGTGGGAAAATTAAACTCTGGCCCCCCAAATTCTAAGCTAGGGCCCTAAACCCTTGGCTGTACTTCCTCAGTCGGCCCACTGGCTACTACTGCAATATAACAGCATCACCAGCAGGCACACAGGGAAGAATGCGCTGATAGAAGTCCAAGCCTATGCAAATAAATCAGGGATGATGAACAAGATAGGCAGCTCATTGGTGCCCCCATATCTGTGAGCAGATCTTTCTGGGGCAGAGATGCCACTACAGGGCAAAAATGTTCTGACCTCTGTTTACCAGAAATCACTTCTGACTCCTTAAGGCTTCCGAGCTGAACACAGCTCCAGCCATTGTGCTCTTCAGTGGCAGCCACTCACACGTCACATTGTGAGAACTAGCTTAGAGTCTGCCCACACGCTCCCCTGGAGCCTGCAGGAACCACATTGCTGCTTTCCTCCCATGCCACAGCCCCACCAGTTTGCCTTGACATGTCTTCCGCTTCCTTCACAGCGTTCAGGGAAATCACACGGGTTTTTGTGGGATTTCTCTCACACACTTCATTTTGAGAACAAAAGTGCAAATGAGGCAAATAGCCCAACAGTGTGCATGAGCTTTCAACTCCAACAGATTAAGTGAGGCTTTGATTTTCCCTTTATCGCATCGTAGCTCAATACAGCAGCTGCCAACATGAAGGGGCGGGGGTGGGTTTTGTTTTAATATATATTTTAAACAGAGAGAAGTGCTTCTGTTTCAAGGTCAGACACATCCACTTAAGCAGCTTCTCCTGGACACAGATGCAGTATGGAAAGAGATGAAGCAAGTGGTGTTTGCGGGGTTACCTTGCAGGACAACAAGCAAAGGCATGCACAGTGCTTGAGGGGATGTGGTCAGATGGAAATGCAGGAACAGTCTCCCCCAAGAAAGGGGCTAGCCCCTGTATCAGACCAGCAGAGCTGGGATGCTACCGAACCTCGGTAGATCTCAATGCATTGCACAAACGTGGGCAGTTATTAGCCCCATGTAGCTGGGGAAATTGCGGCACAGGAGGCAAACTCCTGATTTTCAGATGCACTGAGCCACTGCTACCAGTGGAGGAGATGCTTCTGAAAATCAGGAAGGAAGTGACTTGACCAAGATCACCCACCCAATGGACCAGCAGCACAGCCAGGCTTAGAGCACCCAGTAGAGCTCTAGCCCCCAACACATTAAGCCCAACTAGCATAACGTGGACCTTCAGGCAAGCCACAACCTATGACAGCACCTCTCATCCTGTAACAACACAGCTGATGTTATCAAGACAGAAGCCACCTAGAATTTCACATGGATCACTACACTGAATGCCAAGGCACTTGGAACATTTCAGCAACAGCAAGATCAGGACCCAAATCCTCTTGCTGAACAAACAACCTTGGCCCTCATCCCTTGTATGAGAGGAGGATCACCACTTGCAACAGTGTCTATGACACAGAGCAATTCCGATTCAATATAGAAGAGGGCAGCAGTAAACACAGACTCAACAGCCAGTAATCATTAGAGCTGCTCAAATAAGTGAGTCAGCAAATCATTTAACTAGTGGATTTTCTCTCTCCTGCCTCAAAGAACAGGTTTCAAGCAGCAGGAATCTAAGGGTGCATCTACACAGCACCAAAACTCCACAACAATGAGTCTCCAAGCCTAGGCCAGCAGATTTGCTAGTGATGAAACCCAGCAAGGGGGTGAGTGGGTGGGCTCTGGCTCCAGCCCAAACCCAACATCTTGACTGTCACTTTCAGCACCACAGGACCAGCCTGAGGCAATTGACTAGGGCTCTAAGACTTCCTGCCAGTGAGTTTTTCTCTTTCTTTCTTTCTTTCTTTCTTCTGTAGACATATGTCAGGTGACCTAAAAATGGAAAACAGGGCCCAGTCTTTACTACATCATGCCAGCAGAAGGCAAGGCCTCCCCACTCCTTTCCACTTGTCAAGTGTGTGTACATTGTCTCTAGTTCCCATCACCAGAGAGGGCCTCCCAACTCTGAATGCATGCACTCTACCCAATCATCTGCCCCAGAAAGATGGGTAACTGCAGGCCGGAGCAGTTGTGAGTCCCACAAAAAGAGAAGCCATTAGGTTTGGCATGGGGGAAATAGGCAGGGGTTAAAGTAAGGTGGAACTCACTGAAACACAGTTCCGGGACCTCTCCTACTTTTAGGCAAGCAGTGTTCTGGGGTCCCCCTAAAAATAGAGGAACACACCAGAATGCACCATGTGGGGGAGGGGGGGGAGTGCTAAAAACAAATACAGCAGTCAGAACGCAGAATTCTGGTGGCTGTACCTTCAGCCCCGTTCCACCTTAAGCCCAGTCAGCACAGACCTATGGCAGGCTGGGAGTTTGTGAATCTCCCCCCGCAGGGCAGGAGCAGCTTGTGGCAGGAAGCAGCTCCCAGACGGTCAGGCAGCCTGCAAACAGCCAAGGTAAGGCCTCAGCTGGGCCTGGGGGAGCCCTGCGGTAGGGCTGGGGGAGGGGAGCAAGGAGCTGCTGGGGGACAGGGAGTGCTGCTGGAGGTTGTGGGGGGTAGGGTGTGTGTGTGTACCTCTGTGTTTGTATGTGGAGGGGTATAGGTGGGGGGGTGCAGCAGGGGGTGGGTGCGAGTAGATGTGTAGTGGGTGGATGTACCTGGGGGTGTGTATAGCAGGGGGGTGGGTGGGTGTGGATGTGTAGCTGAGGGTGGGTGTGTGGGTGGGAATGGGGCTGTGTAGCTGGCGGGGTGGTGGTGGCAGGGAGCAATAACTGATACATGTGGTACTCAGAAGTGGTTGCAAATGCCTACCTGGGCTGGGGGGCAGTAGCTGGGATGGGGGACGGGTATTTGTGGGACCGGCCCTGCGTGAGGGTGAGCCTTCACCTGTGGGATGGGGCCTGGACCCGCATAAGGGGGGCCTAGAAATTTAGGAGGGTTCTGGAGCCCCCCAAATTATACTTTAACCCCTGAGTAGCAGGGGTGGGTGAGGGGGGCCCACACCAGCATGAGGGGAGCCTGCCAATTTAGAAGGGTTCCAGGGCCCCCCAAATTATACTTTAAGCCCTGGAAATAGGAGCAGGATTTCCTCCTGTGAAGTGGCTTAGCTTAAAATTCAGAAGATAACAGTAACAATCTAGAATGTAAAGGTAGGATAGGTGAAAAAATCTGAGCCAGAAAGAGTCAAAAAAAAATCGAGAGATCAATCCACTTTAAAAAACACTACACACAATCTTTTGGGGGCAGGCACCATATTTTTGTTCTATGTTTATACAGCACCAAGCACAGTGGCTCTCAATCTTTCCAGGAGGCTGATTTATCTTGCATACTCCAAGTTTCACATCACTTTAAAAGGATTAGTTTACAACACCAGACAAAAACATTACAGAAGTGGCACAGCACGGCATTACTGAACAGTTAACTTCCTCCTTTTACCATCCAGTTCTAAAATAAACCAATTGGAATATAAATATTATACTTACATATCAACATTTGGTAGATGGAGCAATATAAACAAGTTATTGTCTGTATTAAATTTTACTTTGTACTGCCTTCACTAATGCTTTTTATGTAGCCTGGTGTAAAACTAGGCAATTATCAAGAGGAGTTGACTTGCCCCCTGAAGACCACTGTGTACGCTGTATATGTACCCCTGGCTGAGAACCACTGACTTAGCCCACTGGGGTTCTGATCCAGACTTTGGCAGCTAGGAGCTACCATAGCATAAATAAGAAATTATTTGTTATGCCTCCCATCTCTTTCCACACCAAAGAGGCTGGAAGGCAATGAAGACAGAGGGTACACATGAGTGTGAAGGGCCAGAAAGAAAACAGGTTCATTATTTAAAATAAAATAAACATTGATTAAAACATTGAAATTAAAATAAATGATCAGGTACCTTCTCACAGTATAGCAAGGTAGGCCACCATAGTTCATTGTCAACACGCCACAGCTTCTGTGACCCATCACTCTTGCTCCTCCAGTGCTAAGGAGACACACCTGATCCTATGACTTTTACTTCCCCGCATTTATTTTCCTCCCACTCTGTAAATTCCCCATCTTCAAGCATCTGACAAAGTGGGATTTTCTCCCGTGAAAACTCATGCAATAAATATATTTGTTAGTCTTTAGAAGTACCGTCAGACTCCTTCTTTGTTTTACTAATTAGAAAAGTGAAGTACAAGAGAGGAAGATCCCTGTATAATGCTGCCAGCCAGCTGGACTTCAGATGTTTTAAAAACAGGAAGAGGGAGGAACAGTCAGTGGAGGGAATGGATGGGCAAAGACCCAAGTTACAGTCTTTAAAAGATCATGTCTGTGGAAGCTCCAAAAATTGAATGTCTTCTGATTTCAACACACACTTGTCAAGACAACAAATGGAAAGAATCATATCCATGGAGATTCTAAGAACAGTCAGTTGGGGAGTGGGGACAGAAAGTGACATTAAGTCCAGGCCTTGCGCCATATAACATCCCACCTCCACCACCCTCCTTTGTGCAGAGCTCCTCATAGAGAAAGACGCTTCAAAAGCCCATTTCTGGTAGTGCAGAGGTCTGCAACCTGCAGCTCCAGAGCTGCATGTGGCTCTTTGGCTACCCCAGGGGTCAGCAACCAAAAAGATAAGAAGAGCCATTTTTTAAAATTCCTTCCATAACCAAGTTCCAAACTGGCACCTCTCCTTGCTCACAGACAGCCCCCCAACCTCAAACAGATACTTAACAGAAACTAAAGACCTAACAACAGGCCCATAAAAGCAGGTACAAAGCCCTGCAACAAACCTGGCTGACAGCTTTGCCCACATTACCTGCACAAAAGATGTTATTACAGGACCTAATAAAACTAGCTACTCCATCAAAGGGTCATTCACCTGCTCATCCACCAATGTGATTTATGCCATGATGTGCCAGAAATGCCCCTCTGCCTTATATATTGGACACACAGGGCAGTCTCTGCACAAAAGAATAAATGATCACAAATCTGATATCAGAAATCACAACGTTCTAAAACCAGTGGGTGAGCATTTCACTCTATTAATGATTTGCTAATTGCTGTGCTCAGACAGATGGATACTAGATCAAGGCTTCAAAAAGAAGCTGCTGAGATTGAATTCATTTGCAGATTCGGTTGCATTGCCTCAGGACTTCATTTTTCTCTCATTACAACAGGCAATTTGACCTCATTTTCCTCTGCATGCTGTTCCCCAGTGTTTGAATCTTTACAATTGTTTTGATGTGCTGTTATAGTGTGACCTGTTCCCATAACTTACATTCCCCTGCATTTATTTACTCCTATTCTGTAAGGTTCCCCATCTTCAAAGCATCTGATGAAGTGAGATTTTCTCTCACAGAAGCACATGCAATAAATAAATTTGTTAGTCTTTACGTGCCACAGGACTTCTTATTTGTTTTACTTCAATAACCAAGTGTATTGAGAAATGCGATGGGTGTAGCCTCCTGGTGGGGAGTAGGGGGAACGGGGAGCTGGGCTATGGCACCTACTGCAGCATCCCCTGTTGGGAGGGGTAGCCCAGAACCAGGAGCAGGCCCTCCCAAGGGCCCCCCTGTCGTGTGGGGCAGCCCACAGAGTCCCATGCGGTGGGGGGTCGGAGCCACCAGGGGGCAGCCAAAGAGCCAAATGCAGCTCCAGAGCTGCAGGTAGCAGGCGCCTGGCCTACCCCCTTGTGGCTTGGGGCTCTGGGTCTTCCCTGCACCCCACCACTGGGAAACCTTGCAGGTAGCCTGCTCCTGGCTCCCCCCACCTGCTACCAGGGGATCCTGCAGGGGGTCCCACTCCTGATTCTGGGATCCCTCCCCCCCCGGGGACCCTGCAGTAGGTGCCATAGCCCAGCTCCACACAGGCCCCACGAGGAGGCTACACCCATTGCAGCTCTCAAAACACTTGGTTACTGAAGGAATTTTTTAAAATGGCCATTACCTTTCAGGTTGCCAACCCCTGGCCTAGTGCTCTTGTCAACATGAAAAGGAAAGGCTAGGCAGATCTTTGTGGCATTCAACTCCAAGTCAATATTGACTAAGGAGGAATCCTCCCAAGGGTATAGCCTTATGTTTCACTTACTAGGAAGTTGTGAAAGGGTAGCCATGTTAGTCCTAGTTCAGCAAAACAAACAAGGAGTCCTGTGGCATTTAAAGACTAACAAATTTATTTATCACATGAGCTTATGCAGGAGAAAATCCCACTTTGTCAGATACTTGAAGTGTGGGATTTTCTCCCATGAAAGCTCATGCAATAAATAAATTTGTTGGTCTTTAAAGTACGACCAGACTGTTTACTTGCTAGGAACTAGCCCAGAGCACTCAGTTTATATCAGGAGTCTCAAACTCAAATCACCACGAGGGCCACATGAGGACTAGTACGGGTTGCAGGAGGACTAGTACATTAGTCCAAGGGCTGCACCACTGAAACCTCTTCATACAATGATATTGCAAATTATCAGTAAAAATAGTGTTGTTGTGGGCCACAGGAAATAGCTTTAGGAGCCACATGTGGCGCGCAGCCACGTGTTTGAGACCCCTGGCTTATATCAAACGCCTTCCAGCCACTGCACTGAGTTCCAAGGACATCAACACAACATGGGATCCCTGCAGTCCCACACCGTTGCACCTCACTACATCCTGCTCCAAGACTGCAGTCTACCCTAGGAAAACTCATTGCTGGTAGGAACAACTTGGGAGGCTGTAGTGTAGACAAGCTTGTGGCACATTATTACTTAAAAGATCAGTGCACTAGAAATAGAGCCTTCTCACTATCAGCCACTGGCACAAATTTAGGCCAATGCCAGGGTCTTCTAAGAAGAATCTATCACAAGGATGAACAAACTTCACTGAAATTCATTGAGCAGTTACCTCCCTTAGACATCTTTGAAAATCCAAAGTCTTCAGGTGGGTCATGGCAGGCAGTTAGGGTGTCGGGTTCCAGGGCAGAAAAGTCCAGATCACTGGCAGCCACTGAGAACAGTCTCCTTGCAGCAATCTCAGGAGAAAAGAATGTATGATCACAGTGGTGTTCTGCTAAAGTCAGGATTGTGACAAATGGTCTGGGAAAGCCAATCTGGTCATTGGCCACGCTGAACAGGAGAGTTTCCAGGGCTGCCAAACTAGCACTAAGAAATTCAAACCAAAAATTCTTGCTCAATTTTCTTTGAAGTAAACATTTAATGGCACGAACTCTTCTAAGCCTAAGGTACCCAGTTGCATTTGTTCTTGCAACTTATCTACCAGTTATGCACATTACACTCTTTAAAATACATATCCATCAATTGGCATGTGATCAACATTCAGTAATTGCCACTGCATTTAAAACATACACAACACACACCCCCAAGCAATTTAAAGTGTTAAATAATTGCTATGGATTGGCATGGAAGGTGCATGCTAATGAGAAAACTGACTTCCTTCTGGAAGAGGAGAAGAGCTGAGGTTTCTGATTCCCCCACTTAGTACTGTACAGCAGTCGTAGCGTGGCCAGAATTGAAACCAGACATGTAGGAAGTGTTTCGTTAGCAGTAATTGCTTTGTGAGGATTTGAGGTTTCCTCTCAGTGCCACCAGCACCAAGTCCTTTGAAGAAGTAGCTGGAGACTGGGGAAAGGGCAGCAGTGGCAGGGAGCAGGGGCAGAACCTCTGTTGCACTAATATTTTCACTGAAGCCTTGGAAAGTTTACTCGGACTGTGAAGGATTAGGCTAAAACAGCAATTCTGACCCACCAGAGAGGGCCTGGCTTCACAGCTAAATGACACGTGAAATTGCCTAACAACTGTCTCCCTTCCCATGCTCTCTTCCACGACTCAGAGGTTGGTTTTTACAAACAAAATGCCCATGGTGTCCCCCTGCTAACAGACCCTGTAGGAATGGGGAATAATTTTCATTAGATCTCCAATAGGGGAATGACAGAGCTCATTGTAACCTGAAATCAATGGCAAGAGCCCATTCATTTCAGTGAGGGCAGAAGCATTCAGAGATTTCAATTTGCAGGAGTTTGTGAGGATGCTCCTTCTGGTTCTGGGGCTCATGAGTTTCTTTAAAAAGTAGTGGTCACTTCAGAAGGGGAGTGGCAGAGTGCTGGACAGGACAACTGGTACCACCCTGCAGACTGAGCAATTTGCATTCTCTCTGGTTACTTGGAAAACATCAAGTAGGCTCAGACACAAGGTTCATTTGCCCAGTGTCTGGTCTCAGATAGCAGCCACTGCCAGATGCATCAGAAGATGATGCAAGAATTCTGAGGCAGCAAAGGCAAAGTAGCCAGCCCTCACTTTAGGTCTCATGCTGACCTCCAAGGATCTGTCTCCACAGAAATTAAAATACCAAAGCTGGCTTGGGTCAGCTGACCCAGATCCACGAGAGCGAGAAATTGTTGTGCAGATGTTCAGGCGTGGGCTGGAGCCTGAACTCTGGGACTCAGAGGTGGAAGGTCCCTCAAGTAAGTTTGCAGATGACACCAAGCTGGGGGGACCAGTAGACACGTTGGAGGGCAAAGACAGGATTCAGGGAGACCTAGATAAATTGGAACAGTGGGCCAATAGAAATCTTATGAGCTTCAATAAGGACAAGCGTAAAATCCTGCATGTGGGACGAAAAAACCCCATGCACCGCTACAGGCTGGGAAACATTCAGCTAAGTAGCAGCAATGTAGAAAAGGACCTGGGGGTCATGGCAGATGGGAAGCTAGATATGAGTCAGCAGTGTGCTCTTGCTGCCAGAAAGGCCAATGGCGTACTGGGCTGCATCAAAAGAAGTATTACCAGCAGATCAAGGGATGTGATCATTCCCCTCTATTCTGCACTGGTGAGGCCACATCTAGAATAGTGTGTTCAGTTTTGGGCTCCCCACTACAAAAAGGACAGGGACATGCTAGAGAGAGTTCAGAGGAAGGCAACCAAAATGATTAAAGGGCTGGAGCACAAGCCCTATGAGGGAAGACTGAAAGCATTAGGCTTATTTAGTCTGCAGAAGAGAAGATTGAGGGGGGATTTGATAGCAACCTTCAACTACTTGAAGGGATGCTCTAAGGAAGATGGAGCTCGACTGTTCTCGGTAATAACAGAGGACAGAACGAGGAGCAATGGTCTCAAGTTGTGGTTAGGGAGGTCGAGGCTGGATATTAGAAAAAACTTTTTTACTAGGAGAGTGGTGAAGCCTTGGAATGAGCTCCCAAGGGAGGTGGTGGAGTCTCCATCTTTGGAGGTGTTTAAGGCCCGGCTGGACAAAACCATGACTGGGATGGTTTAGTGGGAGTGGTCCTGCCTCTGGCAGAGGGTTGGACTAGATGACCTATGAGGTCCCTTCCAACCCTATGATTCTATGATTCTAAGTCCTAAAGTTGACACTGCAGTTTTTAGATCCATAGCCCAAGTTATCCAACCTGTGACAGCCGCAGCCGTACTATGAGTCTTGTATCTCCTCATAGCTGTACCCTCAGAGGTAGAGCTGGGTTTATTTCCTGAAAAATGGAGGGTTCAAAATTTGTTATAACTAATGCTGACATCTCTAGAGATTCAGGTTACATCTCTAAGCGTCTAATCTGTTTCTGAAGCATGCCAGGTTCTTGGCCCAACAACTTCCTGTGTCATTGAGTTCCACTCTACTTGCACATTGTGCCAGCAAGGAACTGCTTACATCTGTTTGAAATTTGTCACCCCTTAACTTCATTAAATGCCTCTCTGTTCTTGTCATGTCATTTAACTTCTTTCATTAAAAAGAAATTACTCAATCTAATACAGAGAGGCTCAACTTGTGTCTATGAATAAGTCATCAAGTTATTCCCTTCCCATATCCTACCCAGCTCTGGCTTTGAACAAATCATGAAAAGTCAGTGGGAATGAAGTGCTGTGTGCTGACAATGGGCCAGCATCCAGTGCATGGAGACTAGTGCCAACAACACCTCATTGTTTCTTTGAGCTCTTACATCTGTCTGCAACATGCTGTCTCATCTTAACCTTATGCTGTAAACTTTTTGGGACCAGGACTATCTTTTATTCCAGGTTTGTACAGCCCCTTGCACAGTGGAGTCTGAATCCATGATCGGGACTCCCAGGTCCTACCCTCATAACAATTGAACAACAATGAACTGGCTGGCTCTAAACCCAGACCTGAACTGAGAGTGGCACAAGGCTGAGGGTTGGGTGGACAAGCCTTGCAGTAAGCTGTTTCATTTCAGTGATGCAGAACTCAGGAAGCCACACTGAGACCACCATGCACTGTTTCCAATTGCATTGCTAGCTCCAACTCACCCACCTGCTCAAGACATCAGGCAGAGAGCACAAGCAGCAGGAAAGCAAAAGTAAACAAACCCCAAACCCCTCCATTGGAATCAAACCACATACTCAAAAAAAAAAAAAAATCACAGCAGAGAGGGACACCTTTCTGTTACACACAACAGCATCCACCTGTGAAGAGGCTCAGGTTTCATCTTCTAGACAGAGAGGGATGGCGAGACCTGCATGAAAAACATTGTCCCCCTCTTTCTAAAGCACTTGTCATCACAGCACTCAACTACTCCCGTGAATCTCATGTCTTATCTAGGGCTGTTTTCGGGATAACAGACTGTTGCAATATGAAAATTCTTTCCACAGTTCCTCCCCATCTTCCTTAACAAAGGCCCTGCTCTTCTGCACAGACAGGCGAAGTGCAACAGCCTCCTTATATAGCTGCCAGGGAGAAGAAAAGAGTGAATCAAGTGCAGAGGAAGGAGTGGCAGCATTAATTTTGGTGAAGCTAATATAGTTAAAAGACTGGGTCGTGCTTAACCCTCGAGCCACTTTCCCAACAGTTCCATTTGCACAGAGTATCCTTCTCCGCTCCCGACTCTGGCAGAGCTCAGATCACAAAGTCTCTGGGACTAAGACAATAGCTGCTTATGTTCTGAAAGAGCACGGCTTTCTGGGAAGACAGCCAAGCCTGGCAGCTCTCAGCAGCGGGGAATAAAAGGCACGTTTGTGCTGCAAAGCCGCTCTGCACCAGTGGGGTGCCCTTGAAGGGCTGCTAAGGGGCAGCTTGCCGGGGCTCGGAAACAGAACTGCAGACAGATGCTCAGTGCTTAGCAAGAGGTGAATCTGAAGAACTGCACTGTGCTCAAAGGAAGAAGATTCTTGTTCAGAGAGGTGAGCTGTTCTTGTGACAGTTAACCAGCACCCAGGCACAGACAGATGGATGACTGCTTTTCCAACGGCCTCTGCAAACCATGGGCTCCATCCAACAACTTACTGAGCCACTGAAGACAATCAAAATGGAGGGTGCTTGGGATACGGCAGGATCAAGGCCATTGAGCATCCCCCTGGAGTGAGACAATGGAGGTACCCTCCCAAGTCAGAAGGGCTAGGTGCCTTTTCACATGGGACATAGTGATAGGGTACAAACTAATGGGACCTGAACCGTAGAGATTCCTCCAGATCCGTGCAGAAAAACAAATGCATTGAGCAGACAAGCAGATAAGAGCCCCTGCACTCTCCCAGCTGGCGAACCTGTGCTTCATACCAGGCAAAACTGCCTCTCCACAAGCAAAACTAACACCTTATCTATGCCACAAAGCTCAGCCAGCATAGCCATGTCAGCTAGGAGTGTGGGAAAAGAAGAAAAAAATAATCACCCTGCTCGCTAGTTGTCAGAGTCAAGACACAGACAGCTGGGCCCAGTGGTTACGCAGCTCCATGACACTTGGGGTCTCATATCAGGAGGTCAGGAACTGAGGTTGGGGCTGAGATCCAGACTCCAGGAGGTAAGAAGCAGGAAACAAAAGCAGGTAGCACTGGGTCAGTAGTCTGTAGAAGGGTGGAGCCCAGTTGTAGAGATGACTACTTGTTCCTTTCCCTCCCGTATAAGTAGGGGAGTGAGCCAGCCAGCCAAGCATTCTGAAGCCTCTTATCTGAGCTAGGTTTCAAAGAGATCTGGTTCTAGCTTATGACAATAAGCCATTTGGTGAAACCTTGTAACTCCCAGGATCCAAGTTCAAGACCCCCAGGTCATGATACGAGCCAGCATAGCAATGCTGGCAAAACCCCTGGGGTGTAGGCCCCACTAAAATGAGAGAAAACTGCTTCTGTCAGAACAGCAAAGGTTTCTCAGGTAGCTGGATACAGCTATGCTGGAAATCCTTCTATATGCCTGTGCATTGCCACTATGGACCTCTGTTAGCACAGCTGTACCACGCATCCAAAGCTCTGAGTATAGACAAGTAAAGATGCAGTTTTGCTGGGATAGTGTAGATGCGGGTATGGGCTTCTGTCAGTCAAAGACCAGACCAGACTTCTTCACACCCAACACCAGCAGGAGGCTGCAACAGACCTGCCCTTTCTCACACAGACAGGTGCCCTTCAACGTAGGCAACGTCTTCACTAGATTCTTACCTTGGGTGAGCTAGATTGTTAATTAAACTGAGAGAATTAACTTTTGTCCAGGCTAATGTAGACTCTCCACATACCTTTGTTATAAGTTACAAACACTGACTCCTCCACATATGATGATCCCTTGGGTAAAAACAAGTGTGTGCAGCCTGGATCAACAAAGCTTGGTCCCACTGGCTGCATCCTCACTGGAAAATTAACTCATTGGGAATCATGATTTTCCTTGCTAACCCACCAGGGACTCAGACACCAACCCCCCTTCCTGTCAGGCCATTGCTGTGCCATGCCAAGAGGCAGACCCCATGTTCTAGGTTTACAGCGGAGTGGCAGTTAGCATAAAGAAGACAAGCTAACTTGAGGCATCTGCAGTAAAACACAGAGACACAAGCATACAGAACTGCCTCCCATTTCCCGCCTGAAGCAAAATCTGCAACAGACAGCACCGAAGTGCCTTCAGCTGTAGAGATCCAACTCCTATGCTCCTGAGTCCTAGATAAATTGGAACAGTGGGCCAATAGAAATCTTATGAGCTTCAATAAGGACAAGCGTAAAATCCTGCACTTGGGATGGAAAAACCCCATGCACTGCTACAGGCTGGGGAACATTCAGCTAAGTAGCAGCAATGTAGAAAAGGACCTGGGGGTCATGGCGGATGGGAAGCTGGATATGAGTCAGCAGTGTGCTCTTGCTGCCAAAAAGGCCAATGGCGTACTGGGCTGCATCAAAAGAAGTATTACCAGCAGATCAAGGGATGTGATCATTCCCCTCTATTCTGCACTGGTGAGGCCACATCTAGAATACTGTGTTCAGTTTCGGGCTCCCCACTACAAAAAGGACAGGGACATGCTAGAGAGAGTTCAGTGGAGGGCAACCAAAATGATTAAAGGGCTGGAGCACAAGCCCTATGAGGAAAGACTGAAAGCAGTAGGCTTATTTAGTCTGCAGAAGAGAAGATTGAGGGGGGATTTGATAGCAACCTTCAACTACTTGAAGGATGCTCCAAGGAAGATGGAGCTCGACCGTTCTCAGTAGTAACAGAGGACAGAATGAGGAGCAATGGTCTCAAGTTGCGGTTAGGGAGGTCGAGGCTGGATATTAGAAAAAACTTTTTTACTAGGCGAGTGGTGAAGCATTGGAATGAGCTGCCAAGGGAGGTGGTGGAGTCTCCATCTTTGGAGGTGTTTAAGGCCCAGCTGGACAAAACCATGACTGGGATGGTTTAGTGGGAGTGGTCCTGCCTCTGGCAGGGGGTTGGACTAGATGACCTATGAGGTCCCTTCCAACCCTATGATTCTATGAGTCCTGGCCTATGTAGCAGTTTTACCCCAATTGTGTTATTGTTACAGCTCTCCCCTGCGTCGCAGCCACTGGGCCCCTTTTTCCTTCCAACCACCCCCTTTATCACTGCCTCAGGCTGGAAAAATGGACTCCATAGTGTCTTAAAAATAGGCTCGTTCTACTGAAGCAGAACAAAATGTAAATCAATTCATCTAAAAACCAAGCTTGCCTCCTATTTTTCTTTCTTTTTAAGATGCTTTAAAGTTGCTTTTCAACTGTCCTGAATAATTGAAGTTAACATGAAAATTTAAAGTCTTTCAAGATTTCATTAAAATTCATTCTCTCCCCCTTTGGAGAATTGTCATTGCCGGAGTCCCATGTAGGGCAGACTACACAGGCAGCTGCCTTGGCAGTGTTTAACTCCATTCTCCCTGGCTAAAGACAACTCCCTCTTAGTCTTTTGATAGGGATCCTACAATAACATTAACCAGCTATTTCTCCCCCTACAGCACCAGCCCAGCCATTCCTTACCACTCCAACTTGATATCCATTCATACACTGCCAGCCTGATCTCACAGATAGCCCAATCCCCATTCAAATCCTATTGATTCCCTTTACATGCTTCCCTCCCCTCCCTCTCCCAACAACCACCCAGATCCAACCCACTGCAGCAGCATAGCAAAATAATCAGCTCCTGAGCCAAGTGCAAGAGGTAACCAGTTTGACGCCTGCCATGCAACATTGGGTTAAAGTTTCCTCTATCCCAAGTTAATTCTAGTCAATATTTATATAGCGCCACTGGCACACATTACACTTCACAGACTATAGATAATAAGGTCCTAAGAGAGGGTAGGCCAGCTACAAATCTTCATGCTGCAGGCAAAAGTCAACCACAAAATGATGGTGAGAAGGAAGAAGTTTTCCCTTGGGATAACAAACAAGGAGTCCTGTGGCACTTAAAGACTAACAAATTTATCACATGAGCTTTCATGGGGGAAAATCCTCCTCCTTCAGATGCTTTGAAGATGGCAGAACTTACAGAATAGGTGATAGCAGGAGCATCGCTGCCCCAGGGAAGGACCCGGGGCACCGGCCCAGGCCCTGCCCCTTGGCTGCAGTCCATGACCCCGGGCAGGGACAGGGCCGAGAGCGGCAGCCACGGCCGCGGGGCCGCTAGGCCTTGGGGAAGTGGCTGCCGCTGCTGCAAGCAGCTGGGTCCCGGATCCCCAGCCAGGGACAGGGCTGGGAGCGGCAGCTGCAGCCACGGGCGGCTGGGCCCTGGATCCCCAGCCGGGGACAGGGCCAGGAGCAGCAGCCACGGCTGCGGGGCTGTTCAGCCTTGGGGAAGCGGCCGCCACTGCCTCGGGCGGCTGGGCCTCGGATCTCCAGCCCGATCCGGCCAGAGACTGGGAGAGGCATGGCCCTGCAGGACCTGGGGCACTGGTGCTGGGATTCGGGGCGCAGGCCCCATGTGCCTGGTGCCAGCGACGCCCCTGGGTGATAGGTTACTTCATAGCTGTCTACTGGATTTCCATTAAAGCATCTGAATGGATGGGTCACTGTCAGACATGCACTGGGCTAACTGGACCATTGGCTGACCAAAGATGATAACTCTTACACTGCAGGAATTTTTGACCTAGGTGAGAACTGATGAAAGCAGACAAACTGATATTGGATGTACAGCGAGTGGAATGAGTCATAGAAACACTGGAAAGAGAATCCAACTCTTGGCAAGCCTGCCCTTTTCACAGAAAGCGGATAAGAGGTTTCATATCAGCTGGCTTTGTTTGCTTTAGCCATTAACCTCACACAGCCCAACTTTTCATGAAGGGGAGATGTCAAGTCAGGTTAAGTTTCCAAAAAATAAAAAGCTTGGAAAAAATCTGAGACAAATAGCATCATTTCTATTAAATATTTAAAGATATTTTTATACTTTATTGGATCCAGATTGATTTTTGGACACATTCACATCTGCTTCCTTGGCCTATTCACAACTCAAAACATTGTAGTGCTGTGTTAGAGCTTGAGAATCTAAAGTGAAACCCTCTAGAAACAATGAAAACAAGACCGTAGACCAGTCAAAGCTGAATCTCTCTCTCTCTCTCTCTCTCTCTCTCTCTCTCTCTCTCTCTCTCTCTCTTTCTCACACACACACACACACACACACAACCGTAAATCACTGCGCTTCAGTAAAGTGACTTCACTGGAACTATGGCAAACTACACCAGCTGAGAATCTGACCTTGTAGGATCTGAGTAGCTGCTATAGGAGCCTACTGGTTTCACCCCTCATGAATTCCATACAGCTGTTACAAAAAGGAACATATCAAAGAGTGAAACCATTGGTTTTAAGTTTGATGGTTAACCTCATTGTGATCTTTTGACTCAAGGGGGCACTATTTGTTGGCAAAGAAAGGGACAGGTTGATACGTATTTTTGGACAGGCAAAAGATCCTAAAAATTGGACTAGCACCAGCCATTCATTTTTCCATCCACACATCCGACTACCCCCTCCTCCATGGAAACAGAAGATCTTCACTCTGCAGGCTCATGCCCAGATCAACAGAACAGTCACTCCTCCTGAGGCAGGCAGAGGAAGTACTCTCCTCCATCCTTCAGGAAGACCTCAGGGACAAAGATGGGGCCAGGGAGGGGTAAATTAAGAGCTTGGGATTTGAGTCTCCAGCCAAATGGCTTCAAACCAGGGGGAGTTAATGGGATTTTCAAGCTCTTGTATCACACCTGAGGACCAGCTCCTTACTATTATTATTTAATTATGATGTTGCTCAAAGGCCCCAGTCAGGACTGGGGACACTATGTAGGTGCATGGTATCCTTGCTCTCCTCCCCTCATGCCCACAGAAACGAGGGCTCTGCATTAATCCTGACATGCTTCTGTTTTACCTGGGGGTTGAACTGCAACACAGCAACCCGACTCCCCAAAACATATCCTCTACCTTCCATAAAGACAAGCCAGGTCTCGGGACCTGGAAAAGGTACTGCTGGGAAAGCACATGCCCTGCTGTGGAAGAGCACTCAACTCACTTCCTCCCCACCAGCTTTCACTTGGCACTAAATCAGCCTGCCAGGTGTGGGACAGGAATGAGAAGCAACAAAGGATGGATGATACTCTATAGGTACAGATCGTATTTAAGGGCAGAACATAATTCAAGAGGCAGACGTCAAGATTCCACTCTACAACGTTAAGTCTCCAGCTGCAAAATACTGTAGGCAAGAATGGGACATTAATCCAAGAGGAAACAGGCTGTGAAACCAAGTGGTATTAAAGCCAAAGGATCTCTGAAAGGGTACTGGGAAGGAGCCATTAGCTTATTACCCAGGACATATAACAAACAGCTTGAACCTGGAAATATCATTTGTAGGGTTTTTGTTGAGAGCATGCTGCTCCAGTACTTTACTTGCTGTACATCAGCTTCCACAAATGATTGGTCCCTCCCTCCCTGCCATGTGTCTGCTCTTTGTCAAAGTCAGCCATATGGGGGGTGTGCAACAAGCCCTGAGTTGCAGTTCAGATGGCCCAAGATGCTGGTCTCAGCCACATGCAACACTCAGAGATTCCAGCTCACAGTGGGCCTCTGGACCTCAAGTTCACATTCCTGATGGGATCTGGGAAGCCAAAATATCAAAGCAACCCTCCTCCAAAAAAAGCCCATCACCTGGATTTGAGCTGTCACCCTCTCTCTAAGCACATTTTCTACCCAGAGTCTTAAATCAACTAGCAGGGCTCCCTCTGCAAGATTTGGAGCCTTCTGAAAAACTCTACATTCACGGTCTTACACTCCAGGAGTCCATAGAATTGAGCCTGGAAATCTCACAAGCCTAATTAATCTTGGGTTGCAACAAGGCCAGAATCTATCTGCGTCTCCAATGAAACCTCAGGGCTTCTGCACCTAGTCTTGGAAAGACTCCAGCAGGGCAATGACCCATTCATAGAAAAAATCACCAGGCTTTACATCAGACCAAGAAAGAGGTTCCAGCCAATCTGGAGGCCACAGACTAGCTCATCTGTTTTATCCTAAATCAGTCTGCCTGTAGCCAGCCTAGAACCAAGAATGGGTACCTAAGGCCTGCCATATAGGAGCTCCATAGCTGCAGTCCTAGGATGTGCAAGGAAAGACCTCTCTGCTCCTAATGGCAGTGTAATGCCCCGGCCTTGAATAGCTGGAGATTGGCACAAGATAGCCACTACTTGTCAGACCTCTGCCACCTCCACATGGAGATTTGGGTCACAATTTCTGAGGCACTTTTATAGGACAAGTAAATGGCAGATGTCTTGGCCCCTACAAGAGTGCTTGCCAGTGCCACATGATAATGAGGTGATTCTCCCCATACAGCAGCATGGGATATCACACCACATAACCAGAGTTGCAGTAGAGTATGCACCCTACTGCACGTGGGAGAGTATTTCTCCACTTGCAGGGGCAGGCACTCACTAGCAGATGCACCCAGCATGTTGCTGGAATTCTGGTCTCCAGTGCACAGCAGTCTAGATTTCCAGCCTAGCCAGGTGGGTGTGAAAGCAGGGCTCCCACCTCCAGACCAAATGGTGCCAGCTGATTTAACCTCCCTATTTCATACCTGCTCTGCACTCCTGAAATCCAGCCCCATGGTTACTCTGAGCAGGACAGTGGTTTAGAGTACAATCACCACCAACTTCTATAAAAGCCCAGTTTTCTATGTACAAACCCCCAGCAAACAAAAAAAGGACTGAGAGAGGGGCTTCACTACAGTGGGCCCATGGTGTGGACTTTCTCTTCCATGCCCTCCCTCAGCACCCACCCCTGCACTTGTGCTTCACCTCCAGTTTCAGACTCACACCCCACCAAACCACTTGAGAGGCCAGGGGCAGAACAGAAACAGTCTGGCCCCAGAGCATGTGCACAGACGCCATCCCCCAGCAAAGGCTGGATTAAGGGACCCTGGGCTGCCCACCACTGTGGAGCCTACCGGCTTGGGGCTATAGCCCCCCACCATGGAGGCCTGCAGACAGGCAGGCCACCACTGGAGGGGTCCTGAAGCTGCTCTCTGCTGGTACTTGTCTGGCTGGTCTCCCCCAGAGGGTGGGGATGGGTAGTGCAAGGTATGGCCTCCAGTGTGGCCCTCCAGGTCTACGAGCCCTGGAAGGCCATGTCAGAGGCTGCACCATGTACCAGCCGACCCTGCCCCTAGAGCGGAGTGAACATGTGTGGGCCCAGGCTTGCCGCTTGCTCCCCCCCCCCGGTGAACCAGCCATCCCAGGGGTGAGGCAAGAGCACCATGGAGCACCAATCCTCCCAGCACCAGCAGGGCCCCCCCCCGCACTCTCAGGGGTCATAGGGACTAGAATCCACACCCCTCCGCCCCACACCCACACTTTTAGACTGGAGCCCAGGACTTCAGCACCTATAGCCCCTGCGTTGATCCAGCCGTGTTCCCGGCCTGGCACAGCTCTCCCCTTGAGCTGCCTTCCCGGTGTCAGGGCAGCTGCGTGGCCTTCTGTGTCCTCTCTTCACCTGTCATTTAAATCCCCAAAGGATGAGAAATCCCATTCTTACCTATTGATGGAGAATGCAGCATCCGTGCAGAGGACAGCAGCACATGCAAGAGAAACAGAAGGAGTGGTTAGTTTTGAGCTTGGCCATGCCCTTCCTACACACTGACCCTGCAGACTTACTCTGCCCTGTCTCTTCCTGGGCAGGATTTAGCATGGCCTTGTTCCCTAGAGTAAAACAGTGGAGAGATCCAAGTGGGGAACTGCAGGGAGTGATCCAGGAGCCCATGCCAAAGAGGAGAATGTCAGTCAAGGAGACAAGACAGAACTAGCATGTTACTTGTTACCACACAGAGCAGCTTCCGCTATCCAGGGCTTCTAGTCTGCAGCAACCCTAGCCCTTGCTCCAGCACCACAGCCAGCATGTCCAATCTGGAAGGAGAGAGCCCTTATTCCATTGTAGCTGCCTGATGTCTCAGGAGCATTACAGAGGCCACAGAGTAGAGGGTAGGGCAGAGGCAAAATGGAGCTGGCAGAGCTATTCCACACAGAAACATGGAAACAAGAATGGGGGGAGCCAAACTGACATCAGCAGCAGTGCAGAGGGGAAAGTGATCAGAGATCAAAGGTGTGGGTAAAAAGAGTAGTTACAAGGCTGCAGAGCCAGCTTCCAGCTGGACAGAGCTGGGAACCAAGCACACCATGGCAGTCAGTCCTTTAACAGTCTTATTCCCTCTCCCCCCACCCTACCCCCCAAAAAAGAGAGAGAGACTGGGGGGAGGGAACTGGGCAACTTCCCCACACTAAGCACACACATCCTCTTGCCTACTGGAAACTCTGATTGAGCCCCAACAGTAAATCAGCCAAACTAATTGCTCAATTGACCCGCAAAAGATCCTTGCTCCCTCCCCCTGCCAAGTGTGCAGCAGGAAAATGACACTGATCAAAGCCCCCATTAAACAAAGCAAAGGGCCTGGATAAAAGGAGTGGAAGAATCACAACCTCCAGAGACTCCAGCAAGAGCGAGATAAGCTTTATCAGCAACACAGAGGACAGCACAGTCCCCTGTGCCCTGTGCTGCTGACAACCAACTCAGTGCCTCAAGGAAGCAGAGCCAAATGAGAACCAGCAGACACAAGCCATAGATGCACAGAGCAATCCCAGGGTGGGGTGTACACAATGCACTTCAGAAGTGGCCCAGTTTCCACTCACTTCCCTCTACCCAGCAACAGGAATTAACTCAGCACAGGGATGGGGGAAAGATGTTGGCAGAGCAGCGATTTAAATGCATCAAACTTTCATGTTTGCAGATCCCAGCCTCAGGACAGATGTGAACTCCAGTTAAATGCCACTAATCCACCCATGTAATGGAATAATAGCCTGGCTTTACTGATGACATTGCTATGTCTGGTTCTACCTGGCTCGTTGATCTCTCAGGTTCATGATTAAACCAGATCCACGCAAATGTTAAGAAAAAAGCAAGGAGTCTTGTGGCACTTAAAGACTAACAGATTTATTTATCGCATGAGCTTTCATGGGAGAAAATCCCACTTTGTCAAACGCTTTGAAGGGGGGGAACCTACAGAACCGGATGAGAATAAATACAGGGGAGTGTAAGACATAGGATCAGGTCATACTGCAACAGCAAATCAGAGCATTTGTAAGAATTCAAACTCTAGGAAACAGCACACAGAGGGAGGGTGAAGTTAAATTACCTGTTATAACGCGAGAAAAATCCATAGTCACTATTCAGTCCTGCTTTCACACAATCTAATCTGCACCTTATTTGAATTTTGGCTGTTTCTCTTTCAAGTCTTCATGTCCCATTGATTTTCTTGAGGACCATCGTTAACAAATCATCAGTAGAGTGATTAGGAAGAAGGAAGAGCTCAGCAACTGGTTTTTTTGTGTTGTGATTTCTGATGTTGGTTTTGTATGCATTTATTCTTCTGCCTAGGGATTGTCCTGTTTGTCCAATGTATAAAGCATGGGGGCATTTCCAGCACACGATGGCACAAATAACATCAGTGGATGAGCAGGTGAAGGTGCAGATTAGATTGTGTGAAAGCAGGGCTGAATCGTGACTATGGATTTTCTCATGTTATAACAGGTAATTTGACTTCACCCTCCCTCTGTGTGCTGTTTCCTAGAGTTTGAATTCTTACAAATGCTCTGATTTGCTGTTGCAGTATGACCTGATCCTATGTCTTACACTCCCCTGTATTTATTCTCATCCGGTTCTGTAGGTTCCCCCTTTTCAAAGCATCTGACGAAGTGGGATTTTCTCCCACAAAAGCTCATGCAATAAATAAATCTGTTGGTCTTTAAGTGCCACAAGACTCCTTGCTTTTTTTGCTTCACTGGACTAACACGGCTGCCCCTTTGGAACAAATATTAAGAGAGGAACTTAATTCAGCCTGTGACATCTCCTGCCCCACACACATACACTTACATCTCTCTGCACCAGTAAGGGGCACCAAGGAGTTTACTATGGCTCTCAAGTTGAGTGCTACCACACAGTAGCTACTAGCTCCACAATGCTGGGAGAAAGGATCAGATCCAACATACCCAGATACAAGAAAGACTTAAAGTGTCCATTCTGTGTCCTGAGAACTGGACCCAGCCAAAAGGATAAAAAATCACTTTCTATCCTACCTTAACACTGGGATATGACATGCCAGAAACAAGCCTTCCTGCACCATGGACTGGTTGCAAAAAAGAAGCAAACAGCACTTTCTGCTTACAGCCAAGATTTGCCCAAAAGTGCTGGATGAGTTTTGAGTGCTCAATGTGAGGCACCTGATTTTTGCTCAGGAAAGACACCTGCCATTGCTCCCAAAAGGTTCATGTCCCTTCTGCACTTCCACACACACAGCTAAGACAGACCTATCCTAGCACCTTGCATCACAAGCATTTTTCACGCCATATGTATTAAGAGCCAAGCCAGAGCTGAAAGGAGGTCAGCCAGAGGAACATCATGCTGCAGGCAATGGTGAAAGGATGTGTGCATGCAAGGTGAGGGAGAGAGCTAGGAGGAGCACAGTCACTCCTATCCTAACAAGATTTCTCAGGTTAGTTTCTCTTTAAGCCTTGGGCCCCTTTTAATCCTGCCTGAGCTCTAGGGCAGGGGTCTCAAACTCAAATCACTATGAGGGCCACATGAGGACTAGTAGAGGGCCGCATGAGGATTAGTATGTTAGCCTGAGGGTCGCACCACTGAAACCTTTCCATACAATGATATTGCAAATATCAGTAATGATCATGTCATTGCGGGCCACAGGAAATGGTTTTAGGGGGACGCATGCGGCCCGCGGGCCACGTTTGAGACCCCTGCTCTAAGGCATGTTTTCCAGAGAAGATAGGGTCAAACAAGATTCAAACAGGGAAATGAAAAAGAGAGAAGCTCCTAGTCAGCCAGTCCTGAGTCTGCAACAAGGGCCCAGGCATCCAGCTCACAGCACAGCTGCTGACATGCAAGGCTGAGGTGTGAGGTAAGCCACAGACCCTTTGATTGCTCCTGGCTGATGCCGAGTGAGGATGGCTGGCAGAAACCCACAGCACCCTCCCGCACCCAGATGCCTCCAGAGGGAAATCACTTTACACCCCTCACAGCCTCTTCCCTTTTCTCAAGGGACACTGCAAATTCCTCCCACAATTCCAGCACAGCCATGCTAAGCAGCTTATGCTGTGCTCACTTCTCTGGGACCCTTTCGCACCCTCCAGGAACTGGTGCCAGGCTGGAGAAACTCCAGAGACTGCAAAGTCAACAGAGCTCCATCAATTTACAACCCACCCTACCTGCAGTGGGGGCTAGAAGCCAGCACTGGCCTCTGCTGCAACAAGTTCATTTGCTAATGCCAGGTGTTGAATAAATAAACAACAAGGAGTTGTGTGGCACTTTAAGACTAACAGATTTATTTTTTGCATGAGCTTTCGTGGGAGAAGATCCCACTTTCTCAGATGCTTCGAAGATGGGTGAACTTACAGAAAGGAATGAAACTAAATGCAAGGGGGTGTAAAACATAGGATCAGGTCATACAGTAACAGCAAATCAGAGCAGTTTTCAGGTTCAAACCATGGGAGGCCTGAAGTCAAATTACCTCTTGTAATAGGAAAAGAACCCATAGTCTCGAAATCAGTGTTCCCTCTAAGCTGCACCAGTGAGCAGTAGCGCAGCTGCCGCCGCTCACTGGCACAGCAACCCCTGACCCCAGCGCAGGTCCAGCAGCCACAAGCCATGCCTGGCCCCGGAAACACTTCTCCTGGGCACCAGGAAGCCTGGGGAGGGGCTGGCAGAGAGCAGAAGCAGAAGCGGAGGAGCCGGAGAATTGGGGCTGGTGTGGAGTGGAGGAGCCGGGCGATTGGGACTGGCGGGGAGTGGAAGAGCCGGGCAATCGGGGCTGGCGGGGAGTGGAGGATCGGGGCTGGCGGGGAGCGGAGGAGATGGAGAATTGGGGCTGGCAGGGAACGGAGGATCGGGGCTGGTGGAGAGTGGAGGATCAGGGCCGGCAGGGAGTGGAGAAGCTGGAGGATCGGGGTGGTGTGGAGGAGCTGGGGTGGGGGCTCCCAGGCTGGGGGCAGATTAGAAGCGGGGGTAAGCTCATGCCACGCGGGGGGAGGGGTGTGTTGATGGGTAGGGAAATGTATTGTTTCCTTTTCAAGTCATTCCTGCCACATAGGTCAGTGATTCCCAATGTTTTCTCTGCCATTGCAGTGGCACTCCTTGCTACCTTTAATTCATTTGAGGCACACTGCCATATAGTTTCCAAATGAAGCCATATATTTTCATGAGCCAATCCACAGCTCTTTGAGTAGTTTTTCAAAAAAGTCTATGGCTCACCAGTGTGCTGTGGCACACTGGTTGGGAAACAGGGGTATAGGTAGACACAACACACAAATTCCACCCAAGATTCAGAATAAACACAGAAAACTGTATAGAACCTTATGTTACTTTATTAACACCCAGCATTTTTACAGCACTTTCCATCCCAGGATCTCTCAATGGCTTACTATACTAGGTAGTCACACACGCTTGGCTCTGTGATATCCAAGCGGCACACCCCACCTTGTGCTCACATTTAAGTGAATGGCCCTGACAATACATTATAGGCAAACTGCATGTCCTCCCATTTTGATATCTTTACCAAGTGCCATAAACAATGGCTTTAGGAGGAGGTGTCCCTTCCATGTATTTTTAGCACAGCTCTGTTTTCGGTTGGAAGCTGGTAAAGGAAAGTTCAAAGCTTGCAGACAAGAACACCACAAAACTGGTAAATGGGGATTGCAGCAGAAAGAGAAGGCAGCCTGATCTAACTTTTTAAGTAAAGTGGAAAAACTGTCATTGACCTTAATTAACATCAACTCAAGTAACATATAGGCCTAAATCAGGGTGATTTCATTTAGCTCAGTGAGTGAGGTCGAGTCAGAATTGGCATATTCATTAGGAATCTGTAAAAAAAAAAAAAAAATAGATTCTTGGCTATCAGTGATCATCAGCTCTTATCTGTGTAATTTCTCACACATTTGCTTTTATATTTTCCCATCTTCTAAAGGTGAGCTGAGATTACAGACAACCAAAAAATCAGAAGCCGTCCCACAAAGCAGCTTCACAAAGTCGTAACACAAAATGACAAAGTGTACAGCCAACAGTTTGGTGCAAGACAATTGCAGTGATGTCAAGAAATATAAAGGTATTGGAAGTTTTAAGATGGCATGGCTAAATGAATTAATTGCAACTGAGACTATGGAATCTGGAGAGGTGCAGCATGTTAAATTGGGTCAGCTATTTTCTTACTCTGAGGACAATGGCATATTATGCTTGTCATGTGCAGAAGCCAAGACAAGCTGTGATTTTGCTAAAGGAAAGACATGGAGTTCATGGAAGATTGAGTATTTGAAGAGGCATCTCAATCAGAAAATCTATACAATGTTCACCTCTCTAAACTGGTGACACAACTGAGCAAGTTATGGATGCACTTGGGGAGCCGATGGGCAGTGGCTCAGGGGCCCAGACTGGGCCCAGGAACTTGCTCAGCTCCATCCATAAGTTGCTCAGCTGCATCACCGACTTAGAGGAAACATTGGGATTAAGTCCTGCTTTCACAGAATTTAGCTTGCATATTAATTCGAGTTCAGCTGTTTCTCTTTGAAGTCTTGATGTCCCAGGTACATCTCTAATGACAGTCGTTAACAAATCAGTCATCGAGTGATTAGGAAGATGGAAGTGCTCAGCAACTGGTTTCTTTGGTCTTTGATTTCTGATATCAGCTCTGGGCTCATTCAGCCTCTTACCCAGCGATCGTCCTGTTTGTCCAATATATAAGTTGTTGGGGCATTTCTTGCACATGATGGCATAGACCACATTAGTAGATGAGCAGGTAAATGAGCCTTTGATGGAGTAGCAGGCTTGATTAGGACCTATGATGGTATCTGTTGTGCAAATATGTGGGCAGACTTGGCAGCGTGGTTTGTTGCAGGAGTGTGTGCCTGCTTTAATGTTTCTGTTGTTAGATCTGTAGTTGCTGGTGAGAATCCGTTTAAGATTAGGGGGCTGCCTATAAGCAAGGAGTGGTCTGTCTCCTAATGCTTGAGAGAGAGAGGGATCATCTTTTAGAATAGGCTGTAGGTCCTTAATGATCTGTTGCAGAGATCCAACTTGGGGGTTGTATGTGGTGACTAGTGGTGTTCTGTTGCATTCTTTCTTGGGTCTCTCCTGTAGTAGATGACTTCGGGGAACCCATCTAGCTCTGTCAATTTGTTTTCTTACTTCCCCAGGTGGGTACTGTAGTTTCAAGAATGCTTGATAGAGATCCTCAAGATGTCTGTCTCTGTCTGAGGGATCAGAGCAGATGCGGTTATATCTTAGGGCTTGGCTGTAGACAATGGATCATGTGGTGTGTTTAGGATGGAAGCTCGAAGGATGTAGGTGACTATACCGATCAGTAGATTTTCGGTATAGGGTGGTGGTGATGCATCTATCCCTGATTTGTACTGTAGTGTCAAGAAAGTGGATCTCCTGTGTGGAGTATTCCAGGCTCAATTTGATGGTGTCGTGGAAATTATTGAAATCTCTGTGAAAATCTTCAAGAGCATCCCTGCCATGTGCCTAGATGATAAAGATGTCATCAATGTAGCACAGGTAAAGAAGAGGTGTTTTGGGATGAGACTTGAGGAAACATTCTAAGTCGCCCATAAAGATGTTGGCATATTGTGGGGCCATGTGGGTGCCCATAGCCATGCCACTGAGGCGTGCCGTGCACTGGCGTGCAGACACCTACTAAGGAATGGACAGGAGCAGCACTCGAAGAAGAAATAAATGATCCTCAAATCTGAAGTGGTTGTGGGTGAGTACAAAGTCGCAAAGTTCAGTCACAAGCTGCAGGCACAAAGTCATCTACTACAGGAGAGACCCAAGAAAGAATGCAACAGAACACCACTAGTCACCACATACACCCCCAAGTTAGATCTCTGCAACAGATCATTAAGGACCTACAGCCTATTCTAAAAGATGATCCCTCTCTCCCTCAAGCATTAGGAGACAGACCACTCCTTGCTTATAGGCAGCCCCCTAATCTTAAACAGATTCTCACCAGCAACTACAGATCTAACAACAGAAACATTAAAGCAGGCACACACTCCTGCAACAAACCACGCTGCCAAGTCTGCCCACATATTTGCACAACAGATACCATCATAGGTCCTAATCAAGCCTGCTACTCCATCAAAGGCTCATTTACCTGCTCATCTACTAATGTGGTCTATGCCATCATGTGCAAGAAATGACCCAACGCCTTATATAGTCGACAAACAAGACGATTGCTGGGTAAGAGGCTGAATGAGCCCAGAGCTGATATCAGAAATCAAAGACCAAAGAAACCAGTTGCTGAGCACTTCCATCTTCCTAATCACTCGATGACTGATTTGTTAACAACTGTCATTAGAGATGTACCTGGGACATCAAGACTTCAAAGAGAAACAGCTGAACTCGAATTAATATGCAAGCTAAATTCTGTGAAAGCAGGACTGAATAGAGACTATGGGTTCTTTTCCTATTACAAAAGGTAATTTGACTTCAGGCTTCCCATGGTTGGAACCTGAAAACTGCTCTGATTTGTTGTTACTGTATGACCTGATCCTATGTTTTACACCCCCTTGCATTTAGTTTCATTCCTTTCTGTAAGTTCACCCATCTTCGAAGCATCTGAGGAAGTGGGATCTTCTCCCATGAAAGCTCATGCAAAAAACAAATCTGTTAGTCTTAAAGTGCCACACAACTCCTTGTTTTTTTTACTGGACTAGACTAACACGGCTATCCCTTTGGAAATTCACAAGGTGTTGAATATCCTCACAGCAGGCTGCAGGGATGCTCAAAGAACAGAGCCAAAGCCATGCCTCCTTTGCAACTAAAGTCACCCAAACAGCTCAGAGCAAGTTGGAGGAGAATACTGGGCTGAGCCAGGATTGAACCAGTCTAAGCATTTTACAGATGCTCAGTGAATCTCAGCCCCACCCCTCCCCCTGCCTAGGATGCATACCTAACCAGTTTACAGATAGGGAAACTGAGGCACGGACGTACAAAAGGACTCACCCTAGATTACCTAGTGAATGCTTGGCAGCACCAGGAACAGAACTCCCACTGATCTAATTCACAGTACCCCCCCTTTAACCAACAGGCAACACTCCCCTCCCAGAAGGAAGCCACATGAACGACTTCGGGGTGGTGGGAAATAGGCCGTTTCTCGTTCCAATTAAAGCAGCAGAGATAAAAATCTCTAACTTAGGTTCACCTAACTATCCTGTCCTGTTCCAGTGAGAGGAATTCTTAACCCCACTTCTCTGGCCACTCCTCCCCACCCACCTACCTCCCAACATCTCTCTGTTACTTCTGGCTTCCTTCCCTAACCCACTGGTGCAGCAGCATTTCTGTGCAGCTGCTAGGCAGCTGCAATGTTCCACCACAGAGGTAGCTACATTTACAGAAGGAGCAAAAGTAGGTCCTGAAGAAAGTATATACTATGATGTCCTATTCCTGAAACTGACTGCAGATCAAATACATTCTGTTCTCTTCCCCCCAGCTTTCCTTCCCTGAGACAGGATGTGTTTGTATGAACCACTCCCTGGGGAAAGGAAAGATCTGGGTCCCTACTCAGAAAGAACAAGAGCACCAACAGACATCCCTGTGTTTAATCAAGGGGCCAAGACAGGCAGCCAGCTGTTTCTCTTTACATCTTTGATTCTTTCCAGATGTGGCACACAGGAGGCAGAGACCTGCTCAGCCTCAATGCAAGGCCCTGTGCTCCAGACAGGTGCTCATCTGACCGCACGCCAAAGGGATGCCACCACAAGGAGCATGGAGCTAGGCTGGCCGTCCACACCCAAAGCAGCCTTCCCTGAAGTCACAGACCAGTGCACTTGAGCCTGACCTCCTGCGGAGAATTTACAGAGGCATAATTTACCATGGGAACAGCCAGCTGGTTATTTCTCTCCTACCGGCTGTTTCTCTTGGAGCTTTGCCAGCAAGGAAGTGGCTGTTCTGTTCTCACAGGACCAGGAATTACCACCCCTCAGTCCTTCCTGAGCATCTTTGGAAGAGGTCATTCTGAATTGAATGCTGGGGGAGAAGGCAGCAAAGTGGGGCAAAACTGGGGGCAGACTTTACTGAAAGGAATGACAGCACTAGGAGAGAAAAAGAGTGCAAGGGGCAGAAAGACAGCAGGGCGATATAAACATGTAATAGATGGGATGTGTGGCTAGGAGGTGCAAGTTAAGATCTGGGCATTTGGTGCAACCATCGCATTACACCTTTATCATTGCTTTGTGTTTGGGGAGGTGGAGGGGAGTGGAAAAACTGAAAGCTAGAGCAAGGAAGCACACAATAAAGAGGAAACGTGGATAAATGCACCTCCCAGTTGAACTTAACAGGAAATCAGTTATAGAAAAAACCGTGAGCAAGCTTGAGGGACTGGCTCAGTGGTCCCAAAAAATTGTTATTTTAGACCCTGAAGCACTTCCAGAATACAAATACATGTTCACCCGGCCAGCTGGATGCCCGCTAAAAGGTCAACACTAAAGTTTTCTGCTTCCAAAAACTGGGCCCATATTTTGGCATCCACAATAAAGTCATTAGACTGTTTGGTTGCACCTAGAAATCAGGCAATGAGATGTTGAGCTAAATTTGTTGGTGGTGCAGAGATACAGGCCCAATAATTTTGCACCCATAAAAACCAGAAACTGAAGCCATGGCGGAAAGGTCCTGCTACAGCAGTCTGTCTGGTCTGTGTGCCCATTAAATCCCACAAAGAACCCATGACACAAAGGCTACGTTCACACACAGGGGGTTATTTCGATACAAGTTGTTTCGAAACAACTTGTATCGAAATAACGCCTTATTTCGAAATAAGTTAATTCAAATTAAGAAAATGTTAATTCGAATTAAGGAAAAAAGCTCAAAGCAAAATAGCATGTTCGGACAACAGTTATTTCGAAACGAGTCACCGTTGTTTCGAAACAACATGTTCTGATGGGATTGTTTCGTCACCAAATAGGTTTAAGTCGTTTCGAAACAACAGTACGTCGTGTGAATGTGGCGTTTCTTATTTCGAAACAACCTCTGTTGTTTTGAAATAAGACTGCCGTGTAAATACACCCAAAGACTAGAGGTTTCTCCCTGCATATAATCCTTGGCTAAAAATTTCTCCCCTGGTGCTCCATTATTACACAGTGTGGCCAATTAGCTTTTCAATGGCACCAAATTTCCAAGCCTGCAGATCAACCCCTAAACTTGTATATATAGTGTCACTTCTGTAGCAGCTAGATGGTGCACCTGCATGACCTATGTGGCGCTACCTACTTCAGCCTGTCCTATTGGTGTAACCGAGGCTCCTAAATTGAGCAAGATGCCTATTCTCAGTGCTGCTCCCTGTCAGGATTAAAAGGTGCCAGTTCTATAGAAATGCCTTCAATGTGTCTACCATGCTGTGGAGAGACTAATCTGAAGCCATTTTCCTGCAAATTCCAGCTCCTCCCACTTCTGGAGGTACAGGCATCACCATCCAGCTGTGACATTTTCCATGTCATTTGAGGGGTTTGTGACACAACCAGTCAGACACAGGAACAGAGCTGTGATGGAGGGATGCTCCTGGCAAAATAGACAAGCCCTCATGTCAGAGTGTAGTCAGTGCCTCTCCTCTGTAGGAGTGGGCAAATTGGGCTTGCGTAGCTACCATTTCTGCCCCACCCCTTGCAGTAAAATAATGCATCAAGCAGGCCCTGTGGTTCACATCTAGTGAGGGGCTGGAGTTGAGCAGCTGCCAGAGCTAGCTCAGAGGAAGAGCAGATAAGATAGGAGAATGGTTGTTAAAGCAAACACTTCCTGTGCTGGACACTTTACAAAGACTAACTGGTGACCCAGGCATCAAGAGTACTCGTTATGTCATGTGGTAGGGTTTTGGAGTCTCCAGCATGGACCAAGACCATACTGCGCTAAGCATTGTACAAACCCAGAAGAAGGATAGGTCCTGTGCTGGAGAGTTTCAAAGCAAGTATAATTTAAAAATTGCTGTCACACTTGTATTTAAAAATTGTATTGTTTGATTGCACCATGCATCCCATATCCTTTATGTGCCACACATCATCTTGGATTATATGCATGGAAGGGCAGAAAGCATGCCTTCATGTGTGTTTGTCCTGCCCCTAATATGATGAAGCTCTTCTGCTTAGGGCCTCTGGGCACTACTGACACTTGACTATTAAATACTCATCCTCCCCCACTTCACAGATAGGGAAACTGAGGCACTGCAGGGTGAGCAGCTTGCTCATGAGGCAGAAATAGAAGCAGGAGTCCCAGCTCCATGGAAGTAACCAGCAGGTCATGCTGCCTCCCTGTAAAAGCTTTTGCTCTTTTGAAAAGACAGGAAAATGAAACGCACAGACAGGGCAAAAGTGATGGAGCCCAGCCTTCCCCAAGCCCAGCAAGCTGTTCCCTGAACACAGACATCCCTCTTTGTGAAAGAGGTTAAAACCCTGTGCCCAGACTTCACGATGCCACACAAAAGCGGCTGGCCTTTTCTCCAGGGAAGAAGAGGCTGCTCAGGAAAGTTTGACTGTGACCACATCTGCCAGGCCCTGTGGCTCCAACCCCTGCTCACCCCAGAGTGAACCACCCTAAAGCAGAGCTGTAACACTCTGTTTTGGCGCCCCTTGCAATTAGCAGCGCTTGAGGCCAGTGCTGCGAAATGTGCCCTCTAATAGAGCGGCTCTATTGAGCCACTCTGGGGCACCAAGGGCAAAGCCCCATTTGCCCCACCATAGTTACAGCCCTGCCGTAAAGTGATTTTCAGCTTGCCCTTCATCTGCATCAAGAATTCCTTCCCCCCTGTTATAACCAAGCTGAATGGTGGGGAAAAGAAAGAACATCAGCCCAGTGCCTGGATGTTTAGCCTACAGGATCCTTTGTACATGCTTATGGGCCTCTCTGCATGGCTGCCCTCCAGCAGGGAAAGTGACTGATCTCTCCCAAGCTCCCAGTGGAATGGTATGCAATGCATGCGACTCTGTGAACAACGAGCTCAGGGGCTGGCACCCTTCCACAGCTGGCTGGGGGGTGGCAGAAATTCTCCTCTCCGGTCCCCAGCACATTCCAAATGGATTTTCATACTAGCCCTCACCAGCATTGGCTTCTCTTTAGGACAAATGGTTGTTTATATGGCCCCAAAGGCGGGGAATGCAAATACTCCTCTCTCCTTTCCCTTCCCAACTCAAGCATAGAGAAAGAAATAGCTTTCTGCTGCACAAGCAACTTGCTAGGTTAATGGTCCGAGCCCAAATACAAGGGACAGTCCAGGTCACACTTAGATCCTGCAGTCTAAAGACTGAATCACATGCAGAAATACCATGCACTGTACAGAGGATCCCAAAGCACCAGGCAAGAAGCCCCATTTTACAGATGGGGAAACCAAAACACAAAGTAGCTAGAATAGCACCCAGTTATCTGACTGAAGTGTGGACTAACTGAGGTCAGTGAAAGGCTTTTCTATGTAGCCCCATGACTACATTCACCCCCCCTCCGCATGCAGCTGATTTGAGGCTCAGACATTCAGTAAACTTCTGCATACAAATGGCATGTTTTCCATGCTGATCAAGGAAGGGGGTGGTGGGCCCCTCTCAGTTGCAAGAAACCCCAGATTTCAGAGGTCAAAAAGGCTTTCAGGAAACACCCTCGGACTCAGTACATTAAAAAGCACAGGCGAGAGTTTGAGACAAAAAATGATGAGTCCTCTCCAGCAGCTTTCTTGATGCATTGAGAGGGGGAGAAGCCAGCTAAGCCAGACCTGCAGAAACCCAGGGCTGAGCTCTGTGCTAAACTGCAGTTTGTTTAATTGAATCCATTAAGCAGGTCACAAGAATCTGAGATCTGAGCAGTGCCTGTAAATCAAGAGGTGATGGGGACAAATGATGGGGCAGAGGGTTAAGTCTCCATTTCCTCTGCTATCATAAGCACTTGGCTTTCTCTTAAAAAGGAAGAGACCACAGCCTCTCCAACATGACAAAGAGCTCTTCTGTGAGCATTCCCTGGAGAATCCCAGCCACAGGGGCTTGTCCTCTGTAGAAGAGCAACATCTCCTAGTGACTAGATGTCATCACTCCCCCTGACAATAGAGAACCCCCCTGTTCACTATCATGAAGAAGTAAAGCAAATGAGTCCTGTGTGGCACTTATAAAGACTAACAAATTCATTAAGGCATAAGCTGTCTGGAACTTGTCACCATGAAGAGGTGACATGTTCCGGAGAGGAAGCCGTGTTAGTCTATTTCAGCTCATGGGACAAATAAATTTGCTAGTCTGTAGAAGTGCGACAGGACTTCTTGTTTGTTATGAAGACGTGAGTTTCTCAACTGCAATTCAGTTGAATTTTCCACAGAGATAGAGAAATTGCATCAGGAGCGGGTTCACAGACTATAGGGTTACCCCCAGCAGACATTCCTAATTGTCAGGGGTTTCTACTGGGCTTTGTCTTAGAGTTTATGTTTTTCAGGTCTGCAGGAGGGTGTTAATGCCATATGGAGTCAGAGAGAAGGGTGAAGAAACCAAGTATTAACCTCCTATGGCATTTCTGTCCCTGGATGGGGTAGAAAAAACCCCCAAACAACCAGATTTCCTGTTGTTCTGGCCCCATAAGAGTTCCCTTTGGGTTAGGCAAAAGGTTAAGTTGAAAGTGAGTTAACAGGGATGGCTCCATTCTTTGTTTTAAGGGGGTTCCTGTGTGGCCTGGCAAGACAGTGTGATCTTACATCACTCAAACGGAACAGTAAAAGCAAGACAGCAAGAGTCAAGACACCTGTTAAACTCTGTGGATCCAAACATTTCAAATTCAGTGAAGTTAAAGCAAATTAATGATACTCAGACACTGAGAATCACAGCAGCACCCCACTTGCTGGGGATAACACATATAAACAGACATCAGCTTGCTTGGCAGATGAAGATTTACCAGTAGAAAAAGGGTCTCCCCTCATGTTATCCTCCCACTGAGGCTCCTGAACTGGCCAATCTGCTGGATGACGATCCTCTACCAACCAGTGCACACAGGATTGTTTGGAGGTGGGAGCAACATACAAAATGATAGGATGATTTATTTATTTTTAAAAAGGAGCAAGAAGGTAGAATTGAGAGGTTATGTCTAATATCACAAGGTAAACTATGGGGCAAGTTTTTCTAAAGTGACTAGTGATTTTGGGTGCCCAAGTTGATACCTTGGAATAGGCCTTGGTTTTTCACAGGGCAGGTACTTACCACTTTCTCAAGAAAAGCAAACCCCCTGAGGGTGGCAAAAATCACCCTTGAAAGTCTTAGCTGTGGTCTCTGGCACCAGGCACCTGGCTAATCCAGATCAGACAAGCATTTTCTGCCAGCCTTCACTAGCACTATAGGAGGCTAAGTGGAGCAGTCAGTGAAATCCTTGCTCTGTGTCTATACTGCACAGGCTGTTTTTCTGGAATTCACCTGAAAAATCTGAGAAGCGTTTCTCTAAGCAGGCTGAATACAGTTGCCACACAGTGAATGAGTTAATAACACTCCAGCACACATAGCTGCATTAAGAGTCTCTTCTCTAAACCACCCTTTTCTTTCCCTGCTATATTTAGGCCTCTTTTATATCCCCATGAATTGAGTCCATTAGCAGATAGACAATATATGGATTTCCCTCCCTCAGGAATTCTAATCCTCTTTAGGACAGGAGCAGTTCACGACATGTGGTTTTGTTTGGGGTGGGGGTGGGTGGTTGTCACACTCACTCCCCTTGCTTCCAAGTCATTATTTCTGCTCAGCTTTGAGATGGGAAATCAGGCCAATGGATTCCTGCATGCCACTATGTTTTTTCTCCAAACTGTGACCAGTCTGAAGACGCACCCAGAAGAGTGAGGTATTGCCAGAAACAGGCATAATTTCCCTGTGACGTCCCTATCAACACAACTCAATTCTCACTGCAGCAATCCTAGTGAGGACTGGCTCTAAGCTTGCCCCAGCCTTGCTACCACACCATTCTGGCCTTTGGCAGTCTCAACCAAGCCTGGCATCTTTGGACTGGACACAGCCAAACGCATGACTTGGGCAAAAGTAAATGAAGCCATGTTAAAAATAACTTCAGTAACTCAGTTCTTGCTACTTTGGCAAGACATCTGGCATATTCAAGCTCCAGAAGCGGCAATGCCCTGGGGCCTACTGAGTCTAATTCATACCACAAGTTCTGCAGCTCCAGAAAAAGACAAAGCCAGGGTGCTGCAGGGAGAAAAAGGACCTGTTGCCTCTGGGCTGCTGGGTATTAGAGCCCAGGGACATAAAGTGGAGACAGAGCAATGTCTTAGCTGCCATGCCACACTCATTGTCAGATGACACAAGAGCCTCAGCACCAGTCTGTGTCAAGAGGACTTCAGAAAAACAGCCTCCCAGAGAAACACAAGCTAGGCCATCAGCTGGGATAATGCTCCCAGAATGTACTCACCAAAGCCAGGCTGAAGCAGCCTCCCATCCCATTGTCTGCAGCCACCTTGCACAGACACAGCACTACTGATTTCCATGGAGATGCACCAGGCTAGCCCAGCAGGGAATTTGAACTTCTCTTGACTCAGTCCGAGCCTCAGCACTGGGAAGCTGGCATTAGCAAAGCTTGCCCGTGAAAGGCTCAGCTAAACAGCCCAGCTACGTGTGCTGCCCTTTGTGCTGCCTGACCCAGATGAGAAGCATGGAGAGAATCCACTGCCCACAAACATCACTTGAGGCCAAAGCTGATGGCAAGCTGAGCCTCCTACTTCAGGAGCTAGCAGAGATCTGTGTCAGCCTGGCATAGGCAGTATTGCCCAGGGAGTGCTTTGCACAGAGATGCTACTTTAGGCAGGTGGGAAGCTTGAAAGCAGCTCAGAACCAAAACACGCCTGGTAACCGAGTCAACAGAGAAACCTCCCCCAAATTAATCTCTGCCCAGGGCCACATCCAGATGGTGGGTGAGAGGCCCCTGGGGTGGGGAGATGGATGGAAAAGCAACAGCATGGAAAACTGGAGAAAGGCCAGAACAAAAAACAAATAAAATTGACAGCGCAGCACCATGGACACTGCCAAGAATACTGAGCAAGGAAGCAGCGACCTCTCTTATCAGGACAGAAGCAGTAGCACCAAGGACTGAAGGGTCCCTGGAGACCTGCAGGCTCGCTCCTAGAGTTCACAGAGCTGGAATTCCAGCCCAGCCTGCTGCTTCACTTCATGCACCCAACCAACAGCAAAGCAGATCTGCTTCTTGGGACTTCCGGGGGCCAGCGCTATCTACCGAAATCTTCCCTTGGCATTAGATGTTCCCATACGAGGGGAGATGAGTCCAGCATCCTCACTTTGGGCAAAGGAGAAGGATGCCACAACAGAAGGGGCATGTCACCTGAGTGCAACAAGAAGCCAATGTGAGAGTTAAGAAATCTGTATATTTAGCCTCAAGTCAATGAATTTTCCTGTCCCCACCATGTCCAGTGGTTCTGCCTTAGGGTGCCTGTCTGTGGCAGGAAGCAGAAAGCCTAGCGTCCATTTGCAACATGATAGTAAAATGCCAGGCTCTGCAAGCAGCAGAACTTCAGTGACACCCGTTAGATCAGGTGTTCAGCCAGCATTAATGGTGCTGTACCGACTGATAGCAGCTGGGTGGGGATGGTCCAGTGACTTCAATGGGAGTCATGGATGTGCATCCTCATGATCATGTCCATCAGTTCTATAAAGTCAGGCTTCCTCACAGGACCTCAGGTAGGAGGGAAGCCAGCCCTTTACCCCACAGTCCTGCTTAGCATGAAGGGGCACTGTGAACAGCACTCTAAGCACACAGCCAGTTGAGGGGGTTGGGGGGAGAAAGTGGGAGAAAGAGATACAACCTCACTTTAAAAATCGCACTGGAGCCTCTCCAGCCCCCCTCCACCCCATCCTGCTTCAGATTTCAAGACCCATTAAGTAACACAAGCTGATTGGACTCCAGATTTCAGGCAGCTTCTTATCACAGGAGTCTTCCCAGCTTGGGTGCTGTTCAAATAGCAGCAAGTTATGGAGGGCTCTTGATAAAACAGGAACTGCTGGGGAGATGGGAGAGAGGGAGGAAGGGGGACTTTTCCCATCCTCGAAGCTTTGTAGAAACAGCTTGTTCAGTGTTTGCACTGACAGATACAAGACAGAAGCAGCTCAAGATGCCTGCTGGCACCCATTTGTGCTCTGCAGATGCCTCAAAATGTAAACAGCAGTGTGACATAACACAGGCAGCAGTCCAAGCAAGCCGTTGCATCTGGGTGCACGAATGCAGACCAGTCTTCCCAGCACCACTTCCAGAGCTCCCTGCCAAATGTGACGTTCTTGGAGAGCAGGACTTGACGTCTCAGGAAGCAGAAGCATTCCAGCACACTCATTCACGGCAGCCAGCCAAGCAGAAGATCGTGATGAGTAGAACAGAGCCTGCCACTGGCCCTCTGGGTGGGCCGAACGAAGGCAGGAGTCCAGAAGGTCAAAAGAGGGGTGACCTTTCACCTCCTTAAACTGCTCTGTGCTTCACTGCTATCAGCCATACGAATGAGACTTCACAGAGAGCCATGTGGCAGCCATCTTTAAAAATGGCCCTAAAGGCCACAGTGTTCCTTTAGTTTCTTTCACCATCCCTGGTCCAGGCACACTCAGATGGACGCTTTCCTCCAGTCAAGGCTGGAGCGAATCTGAGGAGGGGAGATGTATGCTTGTCCTGGAAGTCTGGGGGCAGGCTGACTCCTCAACCCACTAGGGTCTGCTTTGTAGACCTTGCATTAGTAGAGCAACTGGGCACAGGCAGGAGTGCCGCTAGCCCAGAAAAAGACTCGGGGCTCAGTGCACTGAAATTTGGGGCTCACACACTGCTGCTGCAGCTGCCGCCACAACTGGCCCAGTAGCAGACTTGAGGCTCAGGAGAGGCCTTTATAACTGGATTTATCAGGGGATGGGTGAAGCGACTGAAACCCTTTATCTGCCGCTCATCGGTGCACTAACTCCCCACAAATCCCATATCAGGGCTACCATATGCAAATGGGCTTGAGGGCTAGACAGGACTCTTTCCAGAGCAAGTTAAGAAAAAGACTCAGTCATCAAAATATCACTAAGGCATCACAGCTTCTTCACCACCCCCAACCTACCATGGCAAATGATGCCTTTACAGCATTAAAACCAACATGCACACACCCCTGCAGCCCCAGGGAACTTTAACAAGGACATCAGCTGGGGCCCGTCCAGCGATCTGCCCAGCATTCCACGGCCTCGGCTACCTGACCAGCCAGTGGGTCTTTAAATAAAGGCATATGCTCAGCACCCTCTCCTCTCTGCTGTCACCAGTCACTCAACCCTTTACCAAAATAACCATCCCACAACTGGCCGGATTCTCCTCTCACTCACACCAGTATAACACCAGTCATTCCAGATTAAAGCCAGCATCAGTGAAATGAGAATACAGCCCAACTCCTATCACACTCCTAAAAGTCCAGCAAGGAGAAGAGAAGCAGACAGAGAAACCATGATTCTAAGATGCCTGCATGGCAGATGAAGGTGGTTTCCTTTAGGCTAAGCGAGTGCAATTCCAGCTGGCTGGAAATCAGAGGTATTAGAACTAACCAACAGTGATAAGAAGTTATCAGCTTAGGAAAACATCCAGTCTGAGTTTCATGAGTCTCTCCTGCTCAGGCGCCTAGGAGCTGGTCCCCGCCAGTCTCAGTGAACATGACGTGACAGAGGAAGATGATAAATGGGCCATTTGGCATCTGCTAAGAAGGGTCTTGGGATGGAGAAAGAATATGAGGGCTGCCTGGAGGCATAGTCCAGCAAAGGTGTGACAGAACTAAAACAGACACATTGTTCAGAGTAGCCTGGGAGTACGACGCTTGATGTGTTATGACCAGTCTGAAGCTGGTTGCTGTACCTAACTCAACAGGACCTCTTTCAGCCTCCATACACACCTGACCTTGCTCCATGTGAACCAGACTGCAGTTCTGCTTACTGCCACCAGCTCTATGAACAGACCCCTTTAGCCAGTGTTGGGATGTGTTGATACAGACAGCCATGACTGACACATCACGCCAACTGCAGGTTCAGCAAAGGACTCATCCAGGTCCAGAAGGGGAAGGAAGGAATCACAACAAGGCCTTGAAGAGCCATGAAATACCACATCCAGATCTTGCAGCTGGGCATGGAGGGTATTTCAGCCCTGTTGAGAACCAAGATCCATATCTATGCACTTGAAAGGCTTAGGTAGGCTGCATGTTTGGTTATCAAAAGATTAAAGCAAAGCACCCAAAAGTTACATTATATAACCCCAAGTCAGAGCTACCCAAGTCCAGCTTCAAGAAACCTGAGTTTGTTTGTTTGTTTGTTTGTTTGTTTGTTTGTTTGTAGCAGGGAGTGGTCAGGATTAAGTTGAACTAGCAAAGTTGGAGGAAGAAGAAAGGATAAGGCGGTGGTTTTCAAACTTTGTTCCTCAGGACCCAGCTGAAAAAAATCACTTATACCCGTGACCCAAAAATCACATCTTTCAGCAATGCATTCCAGTCTTTTGGCAGTGGCAGCAGGGGGTGCTGCAACCCAGTGCCTGAGTGTTTGCGACCCAGTACTGGATTCTGATCCTAAGTTTGAAAACCACTGAGATAAGGAGGCACAGCACTTGCTTGTAGACAATACAATACTGACAGTCTTTCATCTATCACAAGCACAGAGCACTGTTTTCATGAACTAATGCAAGAAGCCTCTGGTTCCACCTAGAAAAACACCCCAAGTACACAAGCTTCTCTGGACACCAATTCTGAGCATCAAATGTTTCATGGACACATGCATCCTCAAGATATATCTGGCACTACTTCCTTTCTTTGTTCAGGCCAGACATAGCACTTTGCCTGCCTAGAACCCAAAGCAAAGATACTCATGAGAAAACAAAACAAAAATGCCAGATGCCAAGCTTTCTGCATTTTTCTTAACCTCACAGTAAGGTTCAGGTTCATTTATAAGTGGAAGGTTCTTGTTTTAGCCAAAGAGCTCGGCCACACCCCCCAAGAAGTTTAGTTTTAAATACCCTAACAACAGGACCGTTCAGGAAGCTGGAGAGGCTGTTCTCCAATATCAGCTGCCTAAAACCATGTGGAACTTCTGCGGTGGTTTAATGGAAGAGCGGAGCAGGAAAGCAGCTCTTCTGAACTGGAGTAATACTACCACGTGCTGAGAAGACTGACAGAGCAGCTCAAGAGGCGATCACATGGAGGGAGGAAAAAGAACAACAGAGGCAACAATACATGCTTAATGCTGGCATGAATTTCATCTCTTGGGAGCAGCAATTTAGCAGTGGAGCATGAGTGGTCTCTGAAGACAGAAGTTAAAATCCTTTGCCAGTTACAAACTCAAATTGCCTGACCAACCCCATCTCATGTTTCTTACTCATTGGAACTCCATCACCTACTGAATGGCATTCAGAACACCCCAGGCTAAGAAGAGACGGCATGAAATGTGCTCATCCGATGGTATGCAAAAATTCTCCATGGCTTCAGAGCTAGAAGTTGCACTCAGAATAACAAATGCTGCTCTATGGGCGTCCATAGACCCTCTCTATATAAAGTCTAATTGGCTGCAATCATCTTACTTGCTATGCACAGCTGTTGACAAACCCCAATGCCAAATAAACCCTTAATTGACCTTTAGGATGAAGGCACCATGAAATCTCCACAATAGAAGGGCCGGGAAAGAGTTAGAATGCTAGAAACCTTCCCATGGGGAAGGACTGGTGAAAAACACTTCAGAAGCAGGGATTCATATGGTTAGCCACCTGGGTAAACCATGAAACGATCACATCTTTGAACACTAAAACAGCATAACCTGAAATTAAACTAACGAAGGGGCAAAACTGGCCAAATATCAGAAACTTCCCAGCAAACTCCGCATTTCAGCTGCAAACTGCTCCTGCACAAAATTGGTGTCCTCTTTGCTCAGAATAGTGCCAGTGAGTGAATAAACAGCATCGTGCTGAGAGATCCATTAGGTTGTAGACTCATCTCCTCAAGGAAATAGACATTCCTTCCCTCAGGCCTTTTAAAGAAGTAGATAGCATGTTAGGGGAGTGCAGGTTTGCAAACAATCCTTTACTGGCAGAGAACCAGCTGTCTCCAGCTAACTTCTACCATTCAAACCCTTTGAGATTCAAAGAGTTTGGAGAATCGTTTGAGGGGAACAGGAGGACTCCTTCCTCTTCACCCCTTCTTCAGAAACCGAGCACTCAAATACTACAGGGACAGGGGATACAGGCATCTTGATTGACAGGTTCCACCATAGGAGCAGAAGTTCTGAATAACCCTCCTCTTTTGTCATCTCCCACTGCCAACAGCAAGTGACTCCACTAAATCCTCAAACCTATGCTGTGAGGACTGGGCTATTTTGGATACTTGCTCAAACAAGACCTAGGCAGCTTTTGGAGATTCACCCATCCCTGAATTATATGCAAGGTGTAAAGTACTCCATTATTCTGCTACACTGGAACAGTGGACTCAGTCTGTCCCAGGGCTTTATGGCTGCTCTCTGAGCATCAGAGAAGAGCTCCCTTCAAGTGGATGTTGGCCAGTCAAATCCTTCCAGTAAATACTCCTGCAGATTTACTTTTTACTCAAGATGGGAAAGAAGGGTCATTTGAGAATACTCCCCACAGACACTGGCACCAGACAGAGAAGCAGAGAAGCCACTTGTACAAAAAGCAGCCCCAAAACACAGTGTTTCCCATGATCCCACAGAGGTGGCTTAGAAATCCCCTTGAGTCCATCAGCAAATAAACCCTGGAACATGAGACATCCAGAGAGTCAACAGCAGCTGTGCCACCCTGCAGAGAGGGAAAAACATCCACTTTGATGGCTTCATGGTTTAGATTAAAGGCTCCATGTCAGGGAGAGAAGGACCAGGAAGCAAAGAGATACTTTCTCAAGAGATAGTAGGAAAAAACAACACAAAAAACCAAGTCTAATCTTGGGGGCAAAATAAATAAATAAATAAATAAACAAATAAATAAAGAGTCAGATCAAATATATCTGAAAGACACAGCTTAAAATCAAGGAAGCAGATGTTGCTTGCACTGCACCACATCAGACTACCAGTTTCGATAGGGAGTCCCTACAGAGGCAAAATTGCTTTAGTAGGATTTTTTGTGTTTGGTGTTCAAGAAAAGCTTAGAAACCTAGGTAGGCTATATGGGTAATAACGACTGCAACTACAAACAAACAAGGAGTCCTGTGATACTTAAAGACTAATAAATATATTTATTGCATGAGCTTTCATGGGAGGAAATCTCACTTCTACATTAGCAAGCCTGAAAGCTATGTGGCCTCTTTGGCTATGAATCCACTAGCCAAAGTTAGTTCAAACTTCTTAGTTTGAACTAATAAGTTCGAGCTTAGTTTAAACTAAATCTCAAACTTCTTTAGTTCAAACTAAAAACGTGGACTAGTTCAAACTAACTGTTAGTTCAAATTAGTCCACATTGTTAATGCAAAGTAACTGCCTTAGTTCAAACTTAGTAAGTTCAAACTAAGGGTAGTTCTCATCTTTGCCATACTTAGTTTGAACTAACCATTGGTAGTTACTAGTTCGGACTAAGCGTTCATTCCTTAGTTCGAACTAAGGAATGGCTAGTGTGGTTATGGGCTAATTTAGTTCAAATGAAGCCTCCTTAATTCAAACTAAATTGCTAGTGTAGACATACCCTTCGTGGCTAACCCCTACTTCAGACAGCATTGAGCTGCACTCAGTGCAAGCCCCCTGCTTCAAATCAGGGTATGCACTGCTGGGACAAGTCCTGGCTTTCCTGGTCTATATTGGGTGAAACCAGACTGCTGGAATCTGGGCTCATGCTCAGCCTACACAAGATGTTCTTATGCTTCAAGGCACTTCCTGGTCACCAGGTGATGTCAGGAAGAAGGGAAGGTCTACACTTAAAAAGCTCCAACGGCATTGGCGTAGCTAGCACTCAAGTGAAGATGCTAATGCACCAAGAAAAGAACTTCTCCCATAGAATCGAAGAAACTGGAAGGGACCATGACAGATCATCGAGTCCATTCCCCCGCACTCATGGCAGGACGAAGTACCCCTATTAAACCATCCTTGACAGGTGTTTGTCTAACCTGCTCTCAGAAACCTCCCATGCAGGAGATTCCACAACCTGCTATGGCAACCTATTCCAGTGTTTAATCACTCTGACAGTTAGGAATTTTTTCATAGTATCTAGGCTGAACCTCCCTTGCTACAATTTAAGCCCATTGCTTCTTGTCCTATCATTTGTGATTAAGGAGAATAATTTTTCTTCTTCTTCCCTCATAACATCCTTTTAGGTATTTGAAAACTGTGATCATAACCTCTCTCAGTCTCCTTTTTTCTAGACTAAACAAACCCAGCTCTTTCAGTCTTCCCTCATACGTCAAATGTCCCAGACCTCTATTCAGGGGTTAAAGTAAGGGGAAATGCACTGGAAGGCAGTTCCCTGGCATCCTGTTTTAAGGCAGGCAGTGTTCTGGGCCCCCCTAAAAATAGAGAAGCATACCAGAACACAGCATTCCAGTGCTCTCCTAAAAATAGCACAAGCAGCTGGAGTGCAGCGTTCCGGTAGCTACACCTTAAGCCCAGCCAGCAGAGAGTTGCAGCAGGCTGGGAGTTTGTGAATCTCCCCCCTGCAGAGTGGAGCAGCTTGTGGCTGGAAGCAGCTTCCAGCCAATCAGGCAGCCTGCAAACAGCCAAGGTAAGGGCTTTGGGGGGCTGCTGGGGTGTGTGTGTGTGTATGTACATGTCTCTGTGCATGCATGCACGCATGCGTGCGTGCGTGAGTGGGTGGGTGTGTGGATGTAGCGAAGGTGGGTGGGGGTGGATATGTAGCAGAGGGTGTGTAGCTGAGGTTGTGGGGTGGCTGTTTGGTTCTGGAGGTGTGTAGCTGAGGGGGTGGGGTGGCTGTGGGGGGGGTGTAGCTGGGGGGAGTAGGGTGGCTATAGCTTGGAGAATGTAGTGGAGTGATAACTGATGCATGTGGCACTCAGAAGTGGTCGCAAATGTCTAGCTGGGCTGGGGGACAGTAGCTTGGGTGGGGGACCTGCATGAGGGTGGGCCCGGACCACCATAAGGGTGGGCCTGGAAATTTAGGAGGGTTCCAGGGCCTCCCAAATTATACTTAAACCCCTGAGTAGCTGGGCGACAGTTCTGGGGCCCCCCAAATTATACTTTAACCCGTCTCTAATAATTTTTGTTGCCCTTCTCTGGACTTTCTCCAGCTTCTCCACATCCTTTTTCAAATGAGAAACCCAAAACTGGACACAATACTCAAGTTGAGGCCTAATCAGTGCAGAGTAGAGTGGAAGAATCACTTCTCTTGTCTTACCCACAATACTCCTATGGGTGTATGTAGCAGAGGGGAGCAGTTAGGCAGCCGCCGAGGGGCAGCTGAGTGCCCGCACTCCCCCTACTGCCCAGAGGAGACCCAGCAGAGCGGCTGGGGCCGGAACCCAAGGGGAGGGCACCGGGAGCAGGAGGACTGTAAAAGGGAGCGGACCAGGCAGCCATGGTGGGAGCCTAGAGAGAAGCGGCTGCCAACCCTGGCAGACCTCCCTCCACCGGGAGTAAAGGAGGCTAACTGGTACCCAGACTCTCTACCCGAGAAGAGCTGGGGGGAGGAACCTGGGGCAACTGCACCCCTGGAGAAAACTCCTCCAGGGGAGGACCTTGATGAGCTTCCCTCCGCAGAAAGCCTGATCCCTGGGGACCAGCCCGACGCCGGAGAGGACCTGGAGGAGCTCCCCTCTGCTGGGGAGGACAGCAAGGCCGCCTTTCCAGACTCGTGCGACCTGGAGGAGCTGCCGTTGGCCGAGGAGGCCAAGTTCCCAGCCTTGCCTCCCAAAGATAGTGAGGGCCTGATGGGGATGCCCTGGGGATCCTACCCGGAGGATCAGAAGGACAGCATGCCCCAGGCCTCAGCGGGCAAGGGAAGGAAGTAGCCCAGGGACAATTGTAAGTCAGTGCGTTTCGGCGGGAGCCCCACTGACACAGTGGCCTTCCGCGTGGCCAGTGCTAGGGCCCTGGGCTGGAACGCAGTGGAGCGGGCGGGCCTGCGTTCCCCTTCCCTCCCCTGCCACCAGCCGAGCCACGGTTGGTTTGCCTTACCCCAGCCAGGGTTGAAGGCCTGAACCTACTGACTGTTTGTTTGCCTTACCCCAGCCGGGGTTGAAGGCCGGAACTCACTACCTGTTTGTTTGCCTCGCCCTGACGAGGCGAGGACCCGACAAAAATTTGGTGGAGGGTGCAGGCACAGATAACCCCCCCCCCCCCGACGTAAGGGGAGCATAGAGAAGGATGGACCCCGACAAATTTATGACCTGGTGGGCTAAGACGCAGAGGGAGCTGCTGGTAGACTTAGGGGCACAACAGCAGCAGATGATTAAGGAGATGGTGCACAGCAGGTGGAGCAACAGCGAGAGCTGCTGAGAGAATTGCGGAGCCCGCAATCCGCCCAGGCGCCATCAGCTGGCCCAGGATCCTCCAGGCCCGGGTCTCCAACGGCCCCGCTTCGCTTGACCAAGATGGGTCTGGAGGACAACCCGGAAGCTTTCCTCGCCACCTTCGAAAGGGTGGCCGGGATGGCAAACTGGTCGCAGCACCAGTGGGCCATGATACTGGCCCCCTATTTGACAGGCGTGGCTCAGATGGCCTACCGGGGCTTGCCAGAAGAGGAAGCCCAGGACTATGACAAAGTAAAGGCGGCCATGTCTGAAGCCCTAGACGTGCGTCCTGAGACGTTCCGACACCGGTTGCGGAACGCAGTGTACAAACCTGACACCCAGCCACGGGCCTTCACCCAGCAGCTGAAGGAAGCGGCCACTCGGTGGCTAAGACCGGAGAGCCGGTCAGGCCCAGAGATAGTGGAGCAAGTGGCCCTTGAACAGTTCCTGCATGCCCTCCCCTCACAGGGGCGGGCTTGGGTGAGGCGACACCAGCCCGCTAACCTCGAGCAGGCCGTAAGGCTAATGGAGGGTTTTATGGCCGTGGACGGACCAGCCCCGCTGGCCTGTACCCACTCGAGCCAAGCCGGGCTGCGGGGGACAGAACCCCTGAGAGAGCGGGCACAGGGCTCAGGACGACAAGCTGCAAGGACCGAGCACGAACTCCTCAGGGGGAACCTCTCCACGCAGCTGAGATACTCCCGAGGTACAGCCTCAAACCCCCAACCCGTGGAGCCCAACCATGTGGGACCCTGTTTCAGTTGTGGCCAGTATGGACATCTCCGGCGGCAATGCCTGGGTGGCAAGTCCCTCTTTGGGAGTGTATATGTGGGCGACGGTTGGGCCCGGACCGAAGAGGGGCCCAAACTAACAGTGCGAGCAGCTCTTGCGGGCCAGGAGGTGGAGGCCCTGTTGGACTCAGGATACGGCCAAACCTTGGTTCGAAAAGGACTGGTGCCTGAAGCCGCTGGGAGCGGCGGACAAGTCAAGTTACGGTGCATCCATGGGGATTTGAGGTCCTACCCCACGGTGCCAGTCCGGCTGGCGATTGACAGAAAGGCGTGTTGACTGAGCGTGGGGCTAGCCGATTACCTACCATACCCGGTGATCCTTGGGAGAGACTGGCCGGAGTTTGGACTCCTCCTGCAGAAGACGGCATGCCCAGGGGAGCCTGGGGCCGCGCTGGGAGAATTGGAGAATTCAGACCCGTTATGCCCACCTAATGACCCTCCAACCGCGCAAGGAGAACCAGGGAGGGCGGCCCCGGCTTTGACAGACCCTCCTGACCCCCTGGGCAATCCTAATACGGACTTTTGTCATGACCAACGGGAAGACGAAACCCTACGTCGAGCTTATGAGCAGGTGACAGCCGTGGATGGGGTCCCAACTAAACCCCAAGGAGACTGGACATGGCCCCGGTTCGAGCTCCGGCAGGACCGCCTCTACCAAGTCGACCTAGACCCCCAGACCAAACGAAAGCGTGCCCAGTTGCTAGTCCCCAAAATACACCAGAGGGCTGTGCTGCGTCTGGCCCATGACATTCCCGCGGCAGGCCATTTAGGCAGAGACAAGACCCTTGCCCGGGTTATTGCCCGGTTCTACTGGCCAGGCATTCATGAGGACGTGCGCAGATACTGTACTTCCTGCCCAGACTGCCAGAAGACTAACCCCGCCGCGGTACCATGGGCCCCCCTTGTCCTGCTCCCGCTGGTACAAAAACCCTTCGAGCGGGTCACAGTAGATTTGGCAGGACTGCTGCCAGCGAGCACCTCCAGCTATCGCTACCTATTGGTGCTAGTGGATTATGCAACGCGCTTTCCCGAGGCGGTGCCCCTCCGCAATACCGCAGCCCGCATGATCGCAGGGGAGTTGATAAAGATTTTCGCCAGAGTAGGCCTACCACAAGAGCTTTTAACCGATCAAGGCACTAATTTTACCTCGAGGCTGCTGCGAGAAGTGTGCGATATCCTGGGGATCCGGAAGATTCGGACTTCGGTCTACCACCTGCACACGGATGGGTTGGTGGAATGCTTTAACCGAACGTTGAAGGGGATGCTGAGAAGGTTCTCCCCTGAAGAACTACGACGGTGGAACCAACTAATCCCACCTCTCTTAATGGCTATACGGGAGGTCCCCCAGTCTTCCACACAATTTTCTCCCTTCGAACTCCTCTATGGCAGGCGACCTCGGGGAGTTCTCGACCTGGTTCGCGAAACGTGGGAGCAAGCCCCCTCGCCCTCGCAAGGTCTTCTACAATACGTAACCAAACTAAGGGAAAGTCTGCAGCAGGTCGGGCGGTTAGCCCGCCAGAACCTTCAGAAGGCCCAGCAAGAGCAAGCCCAGGCGTATAATAGAAATACCCAGCTTCGGAGCCTCACCCCGGGGGACCAAGTCTTAGTATTATTGCCCTCTTTGGAGTCCAAGCTGCTGGCCCGGTGGCAGGGCCCCTATGAAGTAATCCGGCAGGTGGGGCCGGTCAACTACGAGATACGACAGCCGGACCGTCGTCGGAAGAGGCAGGTCTATCATATTAACCTGCTCAAACCCTGGAAAGAGCAGGAACACCTATTTATCGCCCCCTACCTTTCTGACCCGGAACTGGGGCCCCAGGTCCCACGCCCAGAGGACGAAGGAAGCCCCCACCTCGGTCCGGAACTCACACCCCAACAACGAGAGCAGGCACAACGGTTACTCAAAGCCTTCGCAACCACATTTACGGCCATGCCGGGACAAACGAACCGAACCCAGCATAATATTCAGATGCCACCAGGGACAATTGTTCATACAGGAACCCGGCCGATTCCCCGAAGCTTACGGCCTACGGTGGAGCGGGAGGTCAAAGACATGCTGCACCTGGGAGTGATCGAACCTTCGAACAGCGAGTGGCGCAGCCCCATTGTGCTCGTTCCAAAACCGGATGGCTCAATGCGCTTCTGCATCGACTTTCAGCGAGTGAACGCTATTTCAAAGTTCGATGCCTATCCAATGCCGCAGATCGATGAACTTCTGGAACACCTCGGCGAAACGCGATATTTCACCACCTTGGACCTGTCGAAAGGCTATTGGCAGATTCCCCTGGAGCCCACTGCCAGGGAGAAGACAGCCTTCGCCACACCCCATGACCTGTACCAATTCGTCCGGATGCCTTTCGGTCTCCATGGGGTGCCCGCCACCTTTCAGAGACTGATGGACCATCTCCTCCAATCCCATCAAGCGTACGCCGCCGCTTACCTGGACGATGTGGTGATCCATACTCGGAACTGGAAGGACCATCTGCCCCAAGTAGCAGCCGTCCTGCACACGCTTAAGGAGGCTGGACTGATGGCAAACCCAAAGAAATGCCGGGTGGGCTGGCAAGAGACAACGTACCTCGGCTACACAATCGGTCGAGGCCGAGTGCAGCCCCTAGTAGACAAGGTCCAAGCTGTACGAGAATGGTCCCAACCGGCAACCAAAAGACAGGTTCGGCAGTTCCTCGGGCTGGCCGGATACTACCGTCGGTTTGTCCCCGACTTTGCAACCCTGGCAGCCCCTTTAACAGACCTCCTGCAAAAATCTCGGCTGATGCGAGTACACTGGGACCCTGGTTGCGAAAGGGCTTTCCAGGCACTCAAGAGGGTCCTGTGCTCAGAGCCCATCCTGTACAACCCTGACTTCCAACGCCCGTTTATTTTGCAAACGGACGCCTCAACGGTGGGCCTTGGGGCCGTCCTGGCCCAGGAGATAGATGGGGAGGAACACCCCATCCTGTATATTAGCCAAAAGCTCTTTCCCCGGGAACAGAAATACGCCACCACCGAGAAGGAGGCGTTGGCGGTGAAATGGGCAGTAGAAGCCCTACGCTATTACCTCTTGGGGAACACCATCACCATCATTACAGATCACGCAGCCCTTCGGTGGCTCCAGCAAATGAAAGACACGAACTCCCGTCTATTCCGATGGTACCTAGCCCTCCAACCATACAACTATACAATCCAGCATCGCGCAGGTAAACACCATGCCAACGCAGATGCGTTATCCCGTATAGGTGAAAAGACTGCTATCAGCTCTGGACCCCAAGAGCCGGTCTTGGGGGGGGGAGGGGGGGGAATGTAGCAGAGGGGAGCAGTTAGGCAGCCGCCATGGGGCAGCTGAGCTCCCGCACTCCCCCTACTGCCCAGAGGAGACCCAGCAGAGCGGCTGGGGCCGGAACCCAAGGGGAGGGCACCGGGAGCAGGAGGACTGTAAAAGGGAGTGGACCAGGCAGCCATGGTGGGAGCCTAGAGAGAAGTGGCTTCCACCCCTGGCAGACCTCCCTCCACCGGGAGTAAAGGAGGCTAACTGGTACCCAGACTCTCTACCCGAGAAGAGCTGGGGGGAGGAACCTGGGGCAACTGCACCCCTGGAGAAAACTCCTCCAGGGGAGGACCTTGATGAGCTTCCCTCTGCAGAGAACCTGATCCCTGGGGACCACCCCGATGCCGGGGAGGACCTGGAGGAGCTCCCCTCTGCTGGGGAGAACAGCGAGGCTGCCCTTCCAGACTCGTGTGACCTGGAGGAGCTGCCGTTGGCCGAGGAGGCCGAGTTCCCAGCCTTGCCTCCCAAAGATAGTGAGGGCCTGACGGGGATGCCCTGGGGATCCTACCCGGAGGATCACAAGGACAGCGTGCCCCAGGCCTCAGCGGGCAAGGGAAGGAAGTAGCCCAGGGACAATTGTAAGTCAGTGCGTTTCGGCGGGAGCCCCACTGACACAGTGGCCTTCCGTGTGGCCACTGCTAGGCCCCTGGGCTGGAACGCAGTGGAGCGGGCGGGCCTGCGTTCCCCTTCCCTCCCCTGCCACCAGCCGAGCCATGGTTGGTTTGCCTTACCCCAGCCGGGGCTGAAGGCCTGAACCTACTGACTGTTTGTTTGCCTCACCCTGATGAGGCGAGGACCCGACAACAGTGTAGTTAATCACTAATTAGCTACTGACTCTTGCAGAGGATATGGGGTAAGATCAGACTATATATGCTGCTCTGGGGTCTCAATTTTTCACACTCCTAATGAAGTGATACTGATGTAAGCTTGTAGTATAGACTTGGCCCATGCTATAATACTGCACATAAAGCTGCATTTTAAGGGCTTATATCCTGCTATGAAACTTCCAGCATTGTCCTTGCCAGAGACAGGAAGAGACCTGAGGGTTATGTTCAGATCACACTGCAATGGGAGGGGAAGCAAAGCCCACCAAGAATGGAGCACTCAATAATTAAACCACAAAACTCAGCCTCTGCAGCAATGCAAGCTTCTGGGAATGAATGCATGCTCTTCAGACACAAAAATGTGAGTATTTGGAACCCTAGGTTTGTCCTCTTGTGACCCTATTTTCTTCAGAAATGAGGAGCTCACTCAGGAGTTGAGAGACAGTGGCAGAACTGCCATTAGTGTCAACTTATTTAAGTCAGTCTGATTACCCAGGCGCAACTTCTGACTGCAGCCTCGAATGTTATCTCTGGGCCCATAGTATAACCTGCCTTGAAGTACGTGATCATCTCATTTGCACAAGTCCTATGGATTCTCAACCTCAATAGAAAGACAGATGTGATGGAGCTTTTTTAGGGCCTACTTGACAAATGTTCTCTGCTATTGAAAATTATTTCTTCTACAGGCCACATTAAATAACTGAAGGAACTTGGTCCCCTCAGCAATCAGGTTTTCCATTCACCCCCTCACCTTCTGCAAAATTTAAAGCCATTGGAGAATAATTGGTGCTCAGCAGTTTGTTTCCTAGGCCATCAATAAGGAGCAAGATAAAGAGTCACCCAAAGATTCTCACTTCAAATCCCAGTGTGGCAAAACCAGCTCAACCCAATCCTCTGCAAGAGAGAGATCCACTGGCAAAGGCCCTCTGCTGAAAGCTTCAAACTCCTGGCTCAGACAAGTTAGAACCTGGGCACAGTAGGGTAAAGAGCAGGAAGGAAGAGGCCTTTGCAAGCACTGACTTCTCAGAGCTTCAAGGTAGGACTAGGATCTTGCCATTCTCCTCCCTAGCTTGTCAACATCAGCATCAGATGCTGAGCCCAGGAAGGTGTCTGTTGCCACAGACATATCTGCATGGCCACACACAGGTGGGGCTCCTATACTGCAAGCTGACTTGTGCATCATTACAGAATAGGAGAAGGAAGAGCAACATGGCTGATCAGAGAGAAGAGGCCCACAGTTAGACAGAAGTGCACAAGACCCAGCAAAGAGGCAGCTCCTTGAAGCCTATCCCTGCAGGCCTAAAATGCAACACTTTCCTGCCCCACCCTCTGCTACTCTCCAGTTGCATCCAGGCAGCATCAGCAAAGGGCTAACTGTTTGCAGTGATAATCACCCTACCTATCCACTGGTGCCTCATCCACTGAGATAGACACAGAAAGGAAAAATATCTTCCCTCTTAGTATTGTGCCCAGTTAATACAGCACCAACCCAGGGAGCACTTGTGGCCTCTGGGCTAGCAGAGCAGATGCAACACTGCAGTGGAATCAACACCACAGGGTGAAACTGCAGAGGCTGAGCAAAAATCAGGAGGGAGCTGGATCCCTTTATGTTGAGGAGTGGAGAAGCACCTGTGCCCTCTCTAGGAACAGCTTCCAAGCAGCCATAGCCAGCTAACTCTGCTCCTGTGTGAAGGAAAGAGGGGAGAATCCACTGGAATGAGGAATGAAAACATCAAACCAAGAGGAGTAGAACAAAGCAAAGGGGAGAGCAAGAGAGGAAAGAAATGAAAGATTCTGAGGCAAGAGGTGACTTGAGTGGGTGAGGAAGGGAAAGAGACTTGTTATGGGAATTTCCTTCTAAGAGCATTGGGGTGAGGTGGGGAGCAGAAATACGACTCTCCTCACACACTGGTCCTGCCATCCCATTATACAGAATAGAGTATTCATTTCCCCTTTTAAGTTATGTGTAAGGTAGTATAGCCTAGAGCAGCAGTTCCCAACCTTTCCATTTATGTGGACCATCACATAAGCAAGACATCATATGGCTGATGGAAGTCAAACTTATATATCATGGGGTATTAAAAACACAGCTATTTCTAATAATTAATTATGTTCAATGACAAAAATATTGAACTGACCACACTATATTTACTTGCTGTCGGCCTAGCAGTGGGAAAAAGATAACTCACCTAATAAGAAGGCTGATGTTGTTTCGCAGAGCAAGAGAATGCTATATGACACAAGGCTATCTATGAAGCAAGTTACATTATGAATAATAATGTAACATCAAATATGACACACAAGAAGTACATGGGATATTATCAAATTATTTCCTCCCCCAGGGACTACCTGTAGTACCCTCGTGGACCACCAGTTGGGAATCACTGGCCTAGAGGCCCTCACTGAGATCAGAGCTCTGTCATGCTAGGTGCTGTACAGACACATAGGTGAGAGTCCTTACTCCGAAGAGGCCCCTAGAGACAGAAGGTGGGAGGAAGAATGACTCTTGTGTTACAGGCGGACAATTGAGGCATGGGAGACTAAGCAACTTGCTCATGGTGTCATAGAGAAATGAGCCCAGGTCTTCCAAGTCTCAGCCCATCACCACAGGTTTTGACAGCCCCAAAACAGTCTGCATGCCTCTCCACTGGGAGCATCAGCTAGCAACCAATGCAGTTCACTGAGGCAAAAGCACATGGTGATTTGCCCAAGCACAGCATCTTCAGCACCCCCTGCTACAGCTGACCTTCATGTTTTCTGCATGGAGGGTGGGGCAAAGAGAGACTGGGGCAACTGACTTGGCCAGTTCCGGGCACAGGGAAGAAAAACCATACTCATCTCTGGCTTCTGGCCTGGCTAGGGTGTACAGCCTCAGGGTGAAGGAGAGGAGCAGGGTGGCATGGCCCCAGAAGAAGAGGTGCAAAGGGCAGAACCAGAGTTTCAGCCCTCGAGTTGGACCCTCGTATTGGCCGAGGCACCTGGGCATGTGTCCCACTGGCAACATTGCTGTAATCTGCAACTCCTTAGGCACTCTTAGGCATGTGCCTACTGTGCCTAATTGAAAATCTGGCCCTCACTGCACAGAGGGGGAAGTTGAATAATAAGGACAGCTACTATCTCTACAGCAACGTGCGCCAGGTTGATCCACAAGTGCATCTATTTCCTCACCCAGGAAAAGCGAAGGAGGCAGCCAGTGATCTGTAATAGCCTAGGGGTTGATGGAAAATGCATAAAGAATGTTTCCTGCAGGTAAGGTGGGGCAACCAGCCAACATCATAAACTTATTTGCATTGCCTGCCACAAGCCAGTGCCCCTGAATTTTCAGCTTCAATTAAGCTAGTCAAACAAGCATCCGGGGTTGAGCATTCTCCTCCCCAGGGCATGGAAATCTGCCTGCTCAGGAATAGGCATGCTGAGGACAGCCAAGGCTACAGCTCAGGACCATTAAAAGCCTCCTATGTTTCCATTTTCCCCTCCTACACCTCATACAACATGTCCCCAGGACTGGGGAAGCCCACCAAACTGCGAGTCAGGCTGTTGTGGTTGCCACGTAAGTACTGCAATCAGTAGACTCTCATCAAAACAAGATTTTCTAGATCGGGGTGGCCAAACTTATGGAACTCAAGAGCCACACAAGTTGGTTATTAAACCTTCAAAAGTCACACTGAGGCATATAGCCATATACTTTTACCTATTAAATTGATTTGCTGACATTCTTCTGCAAGCCACACTTTTTCACTCAAGAGTCACTTGCAGCTCCCGAGCCGCAGTTTGGCAATGCCTGTTCTAGATCAACAGATGATTTTGAGTATCCAATTCCCCATCTTCAAGTGTCTGACAAAGTGGGATTTTCTCTCACAAAAGCTTATGTGATAAATAAATTTGTTAGTCTTTAAAAGAGCCACAGGACTCCTTGTTTGTTTTGCTTAAAAAAAGAGCAAGAGGATCGGAAAGTGCCCCACACCTGCCCTCTCAATATCAGGCCCCTTTTATGGTGCCACTGTTCACTCTTTAAACTCTTGACCTCAGGAACCTGGTTTTAGGCATCCAGATTGGAAGATGGGATCAATACACTTAGTTACAGGCAAAGCAAAAAAAATTTAGAAAGTTTGCAGCTTTTTCAGGGTCATTGAGGCCAAGCCAAGCATGTCTTGAAGATAATTGATGCCCGTTAGCATAGAACCCTGTTCTATCACCCACAGTGACAGAATAACACAGCACTTCAATTCAGACGTCCAAACACATGCCTGGTTGAAGTGTGCAGGAAAGAGTCCAGTCTTTGCTGGGGTGGAGTAAAAAAAAAAAAAATACCATCACAGCAGGGTGACACTTTCAGATAAAATAGACAAGACTTTGAGTTCCATGGAAGAAAGACCGACCATGAACGCATGTACCCTAACTATCTGCAGATGTTTTCCATTCCCAAAACCCCCTACTGCAACAGACGTCATTATGGACCTTTGCTGGAGCCTGACTGTGTCACAAGCTGCTTGTACCACCCAGGCCAACACAACAAAGCTTCATTTTTCCATGCAGTTTCCATGCAAGCCCAGCTTCCTCTCAGGGTCTTATCTTGTGCTGCACTGTTCCACAGCACAACAGGAGGACGGCCTCCCATACACTCCTCTTGAAAGAAGGTTAAAGACTAATGCTTGCACAGATGGCAGAGCAAGCATTGGTCACACAGAAGCATCAGGCATACAAGCCAGTACCTGGAAATCTTACTGACATACTTGCTCTGAAACGCTTTTGTCACTGACACCAAAGTATACTTTGTGAAGTAAAAACATGCTGCCTCAGCCTTCCTAATCCCTCAGGAGGTATGCAAATAGAGATGCTTTCAGAAGTTTTACCAATAAGACTTTTAGCCTGTGTCTACACTAGCAAATTAGTTCAGGTTAAGGAGGCTTAATCTGGACTAATTTGATCCCTGTCTACACTAGGCTTTGACTAGTTCAAACTAAAAAATATTTTTAGTTCAAACTAAGCAAAGCTTAGTTCAAATTAGTTAGTTTGAATGGTTAGTTCAAACTAACCACTTAGTTCAAATTTAGTTCAAATTTTAGTTTGAACTAGCACAATGTAGCCATGCTAGTTCAAACTAGGTAAGTTCAAACTATGTTGTTAGTTCGAACTAACCACATTATTTTAGTTTGAACTAAAAAATCATGGTTAGTTCAAACTAAAAAGTTCCGGGTAGTTTGAACTAAATCCAAACTAAGCAGTTAAATGTAGACATAGCCTTAAGTCCTATTGAAAATCAGTGACTATAAATTCCTAAACTCACTAGGAGCTTTAGAAAACATTACCCTTCATGTCCACTTTTAGAGAGAGAAAGTGGAACCACATGGTCCAAGGCCACATGATTCGGTGGCAGACTCAGGACATCTCCACACCACAGCAGCACAGCTGAGGGCCCCATAGTTCCTAAGAACCTTCCAAAGGTGATGGAAGAGGTTTTTCCATGAACATAATTAATCCACCTCCCTGAATAGTAGTAGCTAAGCGAATGGAAGAATTAGTGTGTCAGTCTAGCTATGTCTACGCCAAGGATTAGGCTGACCTCACCATGGTGCAAAATTTTCAGAGCCCCAAGCTACGTAGCTATTCTGATCTAATTCTCAAGAACAGAACCTGGTTCCTGATTCATTCTCTTTGCTATAGACACTAGCCAGGGCCCCTTCCTCCAGCCCACTCCATACTTTCAAAAGGAAGACCACTCAAGATCTATGTCTGTGTCTGCTCATAGAAACCTTTCCCTCTATACTTGCCTGCCAAAGTGTTGTGAACACTGGGTGGGTCCTGAGTCACCTCTGTCTGAGGCAAAGTCCATTTCACACAGGTCACCTTTGAGCACTAGAGACTTGGGCTAGGATTGGAACAGATGACCAGTCAGTTAAGTTAATACCTTGCACTTCTCAAGTGCCTTCCATCCAAGTGCACCAGAGGTGTACTGGTAGAAGGGATCCCATGTTCCATTACTGATCCATTCCCCACCACCCCATTCAGAAAGGAATTTTAAAGGCCCTGGGTTATTTCTAAGGCAGCTCTATGCACTGATAAGTTTTAAGACTGCACCCATGGATTCAGCAGGTTTCCAATGGCAGGCTAAGGAGGATGGTAGTCACTGGCTTTGCTTTTAAAAAATGCATGAGGCTCTATACTAGGAGCAAGCCCCAAAAACCAGCTTCTCTACTTCAAAGCAGCTACCTTTCAGCTCTGTGCCAGGACACCACTTGTTCTTGGGAAACAACACATCCATGGATAGGGTTACCAGATACCAAAGCCTGGAAGGGAGGACAGGGAAGTACGAAAAGGAGGACATTGAAAGATACATGGAGAAAATGTAGTATTAATGTAATGTTCTTCTGTTTTTAGGGGGCCCGGGAACAGTTTCCCCTAAAAATAAGGTATTCCGTGGCATTCCAGCACACTTTAACCCCTATAAGTAAAAAGCCAGACAAAATCATGTATTTTAAAATGCCTGTCAGATGGAGGACATGAAGATAAAAAGGAGGACACATCTTCCTTTTGCCTGACATCTGGTAACCCTCTCCCTGGGCCATGGGGACTGACATTCCAGTCAGATCAGGAGCTCCAGAAACAGAGGGGCCCAACATCCCGCAGAGTGAACAAATAACCATTTGCCAGCATGTCTGTGGGGAGACGAGGAAGAGTGACCCAGAAAGGAGAGTTAGTCTCACTGACTATGTCTACATTGCAGATCATTTTTGAAAAAACATTTTTTGAAAAAATAGTTTCAAAACATATTCAGAATAATTATCTCAAAATAACTTTTCAAAAATGCTATTTCTGGAGAACAGTCCAGGGACAACTCCTTGTCCCAAAATACCACAGCTTTTTTTCCCCCCAAAAGTGAAAGTCTACACCAGACTTTCTTTTTCAAAAAAAAAGAAAGCCAATGGAAGAGACAAGCGGGCTTTTCCTAAACAAGCCTTTGCCGTGTCTGGCGATGGCTTTTTTCAAAAAAGCCATCTCGAAAAAAGCTTTTTTTCAAAAGGTAACCAGGTTTAGTGTTGGCGGAAAAGTGCTTCAGTATTTCAAGATACTGGCATGCTTTTTTGAAAAAGGTAAACCCGACAGCTTTTTTGAAAGAAAAGCTTTTTTTTGAGATAGCTTTTTCGAAAAACGCCATTGCCAGATGCAACAAAAGCTTTTTTCAAAAAACTTGCCTATCTATTCCATTGGTTTTCTTTTTTTCGAAAAAGTAAGTCTGGTGTAGACTTTCACTTTTGAAAAAATAGCCGCAGTATTTCGGGACAAGGAGCCATCCCCATACCGTTCTCCTGAAATAGCATTTTTTTAAAAAGTTATTTTGAGATAATTATTCCAAATATATTCCAAAATAATTTTTTTGAAAAAAGCTTTTTCAAAAATGCTTTGCAATGTAGACTTAGCCACTGAGCTGTAGCTGCTCACGAGGGAATAGGAAAGACCTCCTGTGGCAGCACCCTCTATACTGCCCAAAACTAGCCCAATCACATGAGTTATGCAGCAAGAAGGGGGAGGGCCCAAGGTAGACAACCCACTTCAAGGAACCCGCCTGACAATGCCAGCTTTTTTCCCAGCCTCGGTGTGAGCCCTTACCATCCCCTCTCCCCCTTTCCTTCAAGATGAACTCCCATCTCAATAGCATGCATGGGCAAGGCTTTTCCTACTACATGCTCAGGCTGGTGAAGAACCACAGGAGAGGGGGAGATAAGGGTGTGGGAGGGGGACTGAGGTCTCATCTGTAGTTTGCAAATACTACCTGTGCAGTCTGGGCTGCTACTGGAAAACGTCCCCATCCCCCTGCAGAAAAAGGGCAGACAACCGGCAGGAGATTTCATGGGGCTGGTGAGCACTTCAGGCTGCCTCTCAGAGTCAGAGCCAGCCCAGCAGCCATGGCCATAGCAATACTGTTCAACACAGAAGCAGGCCAAAATGACTGTATGGTGCAGCAGCTCCCTGACTCTTGGGATTTTCTAAAAAAGAGGCAGCAGGCCACACTGCAGGTTTCTATTCTCTCTCGCTATTGAGGAATATCTGGAATAGGTTCTGTAAAGCCTGATTGTTGCAAGCCACACTGCCACTACAGAGTAGGCCACTGCTTGCTGCCTCATCTCATGCCATAAACTGGAGAGGCATAAATCTCTAAGGGAATCCCACACATCTGCAAAGGCAATGTACACCACATTCTCCTACCCCAGCATTTTAAAATGGCAGAAGGCACTGCTGGTCCACAGCAGGAAGCTGACTTCAGGGAACTGCTTCTCCATGGACACAAGGCTCCAGTCGAATGCACACAAAGCTGGAGCCAGAGCACCCAAGACAAGCCTTCCTTGGCTAGGGCCCGTGGAGGTCAGCAGAGGACTGACTGGAGGCTGGTAATAAGTTGAAGGCCAGTTGTCCTTCATGTCTGTCTCAAGGTCCCCACAATCTGTTTGGGCAGGAAGCTGACACCTTAGAATTCTTTAGCCGTGGAATGGAAGGAAAGCAGCTTTCCTCTTCCCTACTCTATGGGCTGAAGATCACTAAGCCATGCTATACAGACCCTCCTCCTGGCTTCTAGGAAAAGCCAGACCAAAGTTATGATGAGGCAGTTGTGCAGCTTTGTCCAGAGCTGTCCGATGTGGGCAGCAGAGCCTACCTAGAAGAATGGGCAGCATTCACTGAAGGACACACAGGCTGATGGACAATTTGGCAACGCAACACAGAAGCCTGCTAGGCCCCTGGCTATCATAATTAACAGGGGCAGGCCAAAGTGTTCCACCTTCCAAAATGTTTTCCAAGGAACTAATCCCAGTGGTGCCTCCTCCTAACTCGCCAGGATTGCTCCTGGGGTCTGATGGGAAAGCATATATTATGGGCGCTAGGGGCATGGATCTTGGCAGCAGGGCAAATGGGTTTCAGCACAGGCTTGAATTGGAACTCCCACTTCCCCCAAAGTAGAGTTAGAAGTTACATTTTTTGCTTTCTGCAGAGACCAGTGAGCACTGTACCATGGGCAGCTCAGCCCTGGCATCAGTTGGAAAATGACCAGCAGCCCTTTCCATAAAGAGATTAAAACCATTTCAGGAGAACACAGAAGCAGGAGACTCATGAGGAGATGCAAGCATATGCACTCGCCAACCCTCCGCTCTTTGCCAGTGAGCAATTACAGAATATCCTCCCCCCTCCTGTTTCACCCTCCCACCAGCCCTGAAACAAATAGAACTGGGAGCCTGCTCTGCATTACAAACAAGGCTGGCACCACCGCCTCCAGATCCTAGACCTACCCAGTCACAAATGCAATGTGTGTGCTCTGTCAACATGTCATCTCCATGCCTCACCAATCTTTTGTGTATTTATTTCAGGCTTCGACAAATGTTCCACACACCCAGGCACCAGCCCCAGAATTGGGGCACCTAGTTGTGTAGCATGTTAGAGGGGCGCCCCACCAGCAAATTACCACCGCCACCTCTTTTGGCGGCTGTACAGGGCAAAGAGCCCCCCTCTCCCTCCAAAACCTATACCACCACACAGACTGGCAACGGCAGCCTGGAGCACTGAAGCTGGCTATGGCAGTCAGGGGTGAAGAAGCCCCAATGCCATAAGCCACTGGTGGCTTTTTTGTTTATTTATTTATTTATTTGACAGGGGCGTTCCACCTCCTGGAGTACTCTGATACGGCTAGACACCAGGGTCCAAATCCCAGGTGCCATGGCAACCTAAAGCCCAGGTTTTATTGATCCCTAATTTATTTCCCCAGCCCTGTGAGGCAGGGAATTGGAAACTGAGGCAGAGATGCACTGAGTTGCCCACGCTCATACAGGAGGTCTCTGACCAAGCAGGGAATCAAACCTGAATGTTCTGACTCCCAGCATAGCATCCAACCCACTTGGTGATCCTAGCTCAACTACTGCTTTCAGGATGCCACCAGGGCAGCAGTGCCACCTGCCAGAGGGTCCCTGGTTTGTGCACCAATAGTCGCCTCTTTCCAGAGCTACCTGTCTCACTGGAGAGACAAGGGGTCTTTGTAACTCTAAGAAGCAGCATAGCTGGCTTCTAGGCTGGCAAAGCTCTGCTTTGGATAATTCACCTGACATGCATGCCAGAACAGGTTATACAAACAGCAGTTTGTGTGCAAGAGGAGAGAACTTTCATGGGGGCATCCAGTGGCTTCCCCAGGACTTGAAATTGGGGACAGAGGTGGGGGGGGGTGTTGGGGTGCTCACTAAATTGGTATAACACTGTTACTAGCTGACAACTGGGGGAGGAGTTGAAAAATTCAGGGGGGAGGGAAATCCCTTGAGGCATCCTGTGTGGGGTGGGGTCTGGATTAATCACTGGCCTTAAAGGAGCTGAGCCTGGCCTCCTGATTGCAGCACAGAGCAAGGTTCCTTTCAGCATGGCCGAAAGGAAAACATCCCTCACTCTGGAAGGGGTGATGTCCTCTTAGAAGGAGCAATGGAAGAATCTACCATGGGGTAGGCAACCCCCAGCACATGTGCCAACAGTGGCACCCGAGCCCATTCAGAGCGGCACGCAGCACCCTCTGCAGTACCACAGAAATTGCCATCTCTGCCACCAAAAGCCACTCTGGGCAGCTTCCTTCAGGTGCAACTGGGACACAGGGCATCTCCCCGTGCCTATGCCTACATGTGACACAGAAAAAGCTGCTCGGAGTGGCTCCTCCGTGTAGTGTGATGCTCCCCAAAGGAGTCACTCCAGGCAGCTTCCTTCTGCAGCATTCCTGGGAACCCCTGAAAGGAGAAGTTTCTTTTCTTGGCATGCCTGTGGACCCCCATCCCCAGGCACACCACCAAGATGAACCACTCTGGGCAGCTTCTTTCCATGGCATACCTGGGAAGTGCTTCTACTCCAGCCGTGGCTGTTGCTGAATCTTTAGGCAGCCACCACATTTTTTCAGCAGAAGGGGCCACTGGCACCATGAGGGTCAGGGAGGAAGGACCAGCACAGGGGTCAGCAAAGGTTGCTGACCCCTGCTCTACCACTTCCAGCTTCTCCTCCCCACCCGGTTCCAAAGGGACAGTCGTGTTAATCAAGTCCAGCAAAAAAAGCAAGGAGCCCTGTGGCACTTAAAGACTAACAGATTTATTTATCGCATGAGCTTTCATGGGGAAAAAAATCCCACTTCGTCAGATGCTTTGAAGATGGGGGAATTTACAGAATGGGATGAAAATAAATGTAAGGGAGTGTGAGACATGGGAACAGGTCATACTGATTTGCTGTTACTGTATGATCTGATCCCATGTCTTACACTTCCTTACATTTATTTTCATCCCATTCTGTAAGTTCCCCCATCTTCAAAGTGTCCAACAAAGTGGGATTTTTTTTTCCACAAAAGCTTGTGCAATAAATAAATCTGTTAGTCTTTAAGCACCACAGGACTCCTTGCTTTTTTTCCCCCCCTCCCAGCCCGTATACCTTCCTGCCACATGCTGGCCCCTCCCTCACCGCTCCCTGGGTGGGCAGGGAGAACAAGCAGAGAGGTTACCTAGGCACTGCCGACCTTGTCTAGGCACCTCACTTGCATGCCAAGACAGACACTGGAATGAGACTCATCAGGATGCCGACTGCATTCCACCCATCCTGCCAGCCTGCAGCGTGCAGCAGGGGAGCTAGGGGGGAGGGACCAGGTTTTATTTCCCTCTTGAAGCCGGGATCATTAGGGCAAGATAAACAGCCCCTATAGAGTAGAGAAAATGAGCTTTCTGCAGGCGTAAGACATTTAAAAGAAATTTTACTTCTTGCAATTGGCTTTGCCTCCTCTTTCAAGACTCCTTCCTGTGTTCACAGGCCAAGTGTATTCTGGGATGGCCAGTGACACATTCATTCCCAGGATACCATACATGCCAGGGCTCCTGAGAACCCACCAACCTGATGACACCACCCCTTGGAGGTGATTCCAGTGGGAGAGATTCCAGGGGATCAGAGCGAAGCACTCTTCAAGTGCTGTCCTGCCTCTCATACCAGGCAAAACCACATCCAGTTTTGTCCCAGTACTGGATAGGGAACAAACGACAGAACTGTTCAGCTCAAACCTGGATCAATAATGTGTTTAATCTGCTCTTTGCCATGGTATTTCCGCCTCCCCAAGCAGATGCCTTTGGGGAAAGCATGGGCACAACCCATCAAAGCAAGTGAAATTAGGACTGCTTCTAGAGGAACCCGGTTAGTGTTATGTGCACAGTGCACACACCAAGATGTCAGATACAAAAAAAAACAAAAAAACCTCTGCATGCAGGTTACAAGGTAAAATTACTTGAGTGCTTAGAACTCAGAAGAACCCACAAGAACCCCAAACCAGAGCAATACAAACCAGGCTGCTCCCTAAAAGCTAGTGCTGCATAACTCACCCCACCTTCCTTTATGCTAGCTGGGTGGCTCTTGCTAGGCCCAGATTCCACGCTTCCCCCAACAACCCCACAACCTGCAAGCTAGACCAGGGAAACCACTGAAATTCAGAGTGATGGCCTGTAATTTTAAATACACCACAGTTGGGAATCAGCTGCTCTCTACTCTCCTGGCCTTAAGCTGTGCCCCTAGAGCTGTTTGATGGCTCATCTATTCCTTAGACCAGGGGTCACAAACATGTGGCCCGTGGGCCGCATGCAGGCCCTAAAGCTATTTCCTGCGGCCCACAATGACACAATTGTTACCAATATTTGCAATATCATTGTACGGAAAGGTTTCACTGGTGCGGCCCTTGGGCTACCATACTAAGCCTCATGCAGCCCTCTGATAGTCCTCATGCGACCCTCATGGTGATTTGAGTTTGAGACCCCTGCCTTAGACCATCCTCCCCCAAACCAGCACCTGCTTGGATGACAGGTCAGAGCTAGGCAGGCCTGACTGAGGCAAAGGCAAGCTAGGGAAAGATTTCTATCTAACTGAAAAAGGAAACACATTTTTTAGATAAGCTGCTGCAGCTCCCAGGACTGTCCAGCCCAGTGTCAGGAGACAGCCCTCCCTTCCTGCTTGAACAGAGACTTCCACACTCTGAGAAAATCCATCTGCCCTGGAAGAAAGAGCCCAGAGGCAGAGGACTCCATGTTTCCTGTCTAGCTATTGGAGAGTTAAGTCAATGCAAAGAACAAAGGACAAACATGATGAGGAAGACATGATGCAATGCACGGCAAGGTGACAACCTCACTACAGAGCAGCCACATCACTCCAGAGCAGCCATTGTAAGCCTGATTTGGGGTCCTTCCCTGAACATCCAGAGTCTGAGCCCCAATTTGGTCCATAATGACCTGTACGCTGGCCAGTCTCCATCAAAGTCAGATCAAGGGAAGGAGCCAGAAAGCAGGGTGAAAAGCAGAGATCTGCCAACGGTTTGAACGGTCTCATACTTCGCGAGGCCTTTCCAAATTCACTGCAGCTAATGGCTAGAAAGGCCAGCTGGAGTCTCCTTGAGTCCTATGGTGTGTCCCCCCCCCCCCGATGTTCTCTTTCTCATTGTAAGACATAGACGCCCCATCTTGTTCGACATCACAGGGTCTCCTCTCAGGATGTATGCCCAGCATGAATGCCCTGAGCACTGCACATGGGGTTGCCAATTAGCTTTTATTGGCATGCAGATCTGACATTGATTTTTTTACTGGTATGGTTTTTGTACTGATTATATTACAGTGTTTTTAGTGATGTCATTTCCCCATCATATGAGCTTTCATGGGTGTAATCCCACTTCAGATATTTGAAGTACAATACAATATAATGTCACAAAAGTGTGTACTCACTCAATATTCTGTACACAGGAATTTGGAATTACATAATTGTTTAGCTACAGTTAATTGACAAATTTGGTTCTTTGGGTATGTGCAATAAAGTCATGATCAGTGTAGTTTTATGATACCAGAAGTGATTCTGAATGACAATAATGCTAAAATATATTTTATTTCTACCAAATTTTACTGACATTTTAATTTATTTACTTATTTACTGGCATTGTCAAAATTGTACCTTTCTACTTATTGTCAGTAAATTTACTGAGCGTTAGCAAAGCCTGCCATACATGCACGAAGGTCAGCTGCTGTGGGTTAGCCACTGGAAGGGCCAGTTTAGAAACTAAGCCTCTGGAACTAGTTCTCTGATTTAACCAGCAGAGTGAGAGACTTCTAATATACACTAAGAGAGCTGCACTCCCACCTCACCCATCCCCTGCACCTCCAAATCCCTTATACTCCTATGGCAAAAAGCCAACAACGTGGGGACCTATTCGCAGAGGGATCCTTGAGCAATCATGCTTCTGGATTTCTCCACCCAGCTTCTGTAGACAATAGGAGAGCAGGCATGCTGCAGGCTGGCAGAGCTGAGCACACCCCCATAGGCCATAAATTCAGCTTGTGTGCTTGGAGCTGCAGGTCTCTGCCCTGGATCTCGATGAGAGGACAGGCGTGGCAAAAGGCACCTGGAGGGCAGACAGGGTCTTGCAAAGATTAGGAGGTTATTTGGAGCACAAGGACAGCACTGGCAGTTCCCAACTGCTTTGAATTAGTGCCCAACAGGAAGCACTGATGGATTTAGAGCTGGTGGCGGCTTGGAGAAGGAAGAAGTGCCTGGCAATGGGACACAGAACCCAGCTCACCGTGTTATTTATGCGTATGCTTCCTATAAAAGTGCCCCTTCGAATCCTGCCACCATGGAGGGCCAGAGGACACAAGTTTGGGAGAGAAGAGGACTCTCTGAGCTTTGTTCTTCTCTCCCCCAAAACTGCAATTCCCCCACTGCTGTCCCATACAAGCCTCACCCCTACCCTGGTGCACCTCTTGCTACTTCAGCCCTAGGCTCCTCTCACCCCCCAATACTCCCCACCATCACTGCAATCCTCCACACACACAAGTACCCACTGCAGTTTGACCCCACTCTTGGTGCTCTCTCCCCAAGAGGGGCAACGCTATTGTATGGCCGGCCAACAAGAACTAAGAGATGGGTGAGTAGGTGCAGCTATGAATGCTCCTGTAACCAGGTCTGCTGTGGTGAAAAGTCAAAAAGTGGCAACTCAGAGAGCCACGGAGACAGAGGAGTTAAGAGCCGCCTGTGATTTGGCACCAAGAAAGTGACTTAATCCAGCCCCTGTGAAACTGAGACTACCGGGGGCGTGCAGAGATAAACTGCAACCGCTGTGGAGAAAGGAGAGAGCATTACATCACCCCACAGGGACACACATCCCTGTGCCATTGTTTGCAGCCAACCTCATTGCCAAAGAATGTGATAGGGGGCTGGAAAATACCTTTAAGTACACAAGAGTTCCCTCCTCTGCAGATTTGTCAAGTGAAGCCCGTAGCTGACCCGGCTACTTGTCTGGAGCACTTCCAGCCACCCTTGTGAATAACAGCAGTCAAACAGGGCTGTGCCAGCCCCATTCGGAGCAGTCCACTGGAGTGGGCCAATGCTTTGTCCATTGGGCTGAACTGAGAGGTGAGAGAGTTCCTCTTATTCAAAGCATAAATATGGTACACTCCCCCATCCCCAAACCCACTGACCAGCCTCGAGGTGTGAGGACTGAGTGAAGCAACCAGGGACTGCCCAGCACCAATTCCCTCTGGGCAAGTCACAGCTTCCCTGCCTCGGTTTGCCCAGTGATAAGGAGGGGGAGGAAAATATAGGACAGCCTTGACTAACCAAGTGAAATGCACCTAAGGCTGCCTGTTCTGGTACCGTGGTCATATTGGTCCCCACCAAAGCCATCCTGCCTGCCCCCATATCTGTTACATTGGAAGGTCCATCCCTTACCTAACATGCCTCGCAGAGTTGATTTCAGTTTAGTGGCTTGCAGAACAATGAGTGAGGAGAAACATCAGGGTTTTGTAAGGCAGTTTTCAAAGCCCTGCATTCAAGGGCAGGGTGTTCCATCCTGTGGGTCTGAGACAGCACCCACCAATGAGAGCGGGAGGGAGGAGGCTAGAAAGGTACCAGGTTATGGGCAGATGCTGACTGGGGATGGTTGCTGTAAGCAGCTTTAAGGGACAAGCACCATGCTAGTTACCTTCCAAACTTCCAGGAAGTGGAGTACTTGCCACATACTTGCCCCTCCCACATAAGGCCCCCCTACAGCACAGGCTGATATCACATGCTGCCTGCACCAGATGTGCTACCCTTTGACATCGCACTCTACTGTAGAAGGTTACGGTTTTGGGATACTCCAACACGGGGACTTCCAACCTGTGATCAGCAGACTACATCTTGGATCTCCAAAAGGGGCTGCACCTCCTTTTAAAATTTTTCAGGGGTTCATAAATGAGAAAAGGTCAGAAGTGCCTACTCTAATGTAGAGAGAGATGGGAAACTGAGGCACAGAGGTTAAGTAATTCAAAAGCCATCAGCATCCCAGCAGCCATGCCAAAAATGGAACCCTGGACTGACTCCCAGTTCTTTGTTCTAATGACAAAAGCCCCCCTCTTCCCAGTGACCATGGCTGACGCAGTCAAGGAGACACTGTCAGAAGAGACACAGGTGCTCACTGAGTTAACAACGCATAGAAGGAGAGTCTGTCCTCCCACCAGGAAGGAAGGATATTGCCTTCAAAGCGAGCTTCCCACATGGAAAGCCAGCACAGGTTTGCACCCCTCCTAGATTGTTGAATAGATAAAACAACATCAGTTTTAAACAGCTGCTAGACTCTGGCACCATGCGGTTCTCCAACTCCAATTCTGGGGCATTCATAAAAGCTCACATGAGCCTCAAAAAGAGAATCACAGTAAAAAATGGTACCACTTCTCCAGCTGGAAGTGGGAGAAGAGAAAAATAAATCCAATTAGGCCAGCTAGGAACTTAAGAGGAAACAAAAAGGAGGCCCCAGACGCTAAGCTGCTGCTGGTAGAATGTGCTTCTAAAAGCATCAGACTGAAGCGCACGTGCATTCATGCACACAGCTCATGTGCTCAAAAGACCATGGATTTCGTCATCTCAGAGCTCTCTTCCCACCATTGGACAGGTCAACACACTCATGCGCCAGAGGGAATTGAGTCATGGTTACCTGACTAGAGGCTACATCAGTAGGACAAAAAACGCAAGGAGTCTTGTGGCACTTAAAGACTAACAGATTTATTTATCGCATGAGCTTTCATGGGACAAAATCCCACTTTGTCAGACGCTTTGAAGAAGGGTCTGATGAAGTGGGATTTTTTCCCACAAAACCTCAGCCGATAAATAAATCTGTTACTCTTTAAGTGCCACAAGACTCCTTGCTTCTTTTGCTTTACTAGACTAACACGGCTGCCCCTTCGAAATCAGTATGACAGCTCCTTTAAAGATCCAGTTTCCTCACAACCTCTGTGTCTGTATCTTCATCTCTCAAGTTACATAAGAAAGAACAAGGTTAGGTGCTTCCCCCATACACACATCCCAAGCAAACCCTGTAGTGAGATCAGGGCTTGCAAAAGCCCCTTCAGCATTTTCTTGGTTCCTTGAAATCCTTGCCAAGATCAGTTTGATGTAGGCAAGAGAGGTGAACTCTTCACAGTTCATCTCAGCATTTACACAGCCCTCCAAAGCTCAGTTCTTGCCCTTTCCACGCTTCTGTGGCATCAGCTAGCTCTCTACCTAGCAATTTCAAACCCTAACTCTGGCCACTTGTGAAGCTTTCAAATATGAATGGAAGGAACATGACATGAATGAACAAAATGAAGAAATACCACAGCAAGACACCACAACCAGAGGACTTGAGCTACATTCCCCAAGAGCGACACAAACACACGACCATGAAGCCTGTAACCCATTAAAAAAAAAAAAGGAACAAAAAAGCCTTAGATGGTGGGGTCTTTGGGGGCAGGAACAGTTGCTCACTGGATACCTGTACAACATCTGTCATGGCACCCTAATCTCTGTGGTGCTTGCAGATTTTATAGTAAATAACTGGAGGACAGCTAAACCCTCATTCTCCACAGCTGATCAGAATCCAGCTGCTCACCTTGTAGTGGATTTGATGAAGTATGAAAGATGGGTAACATTCACCCCTGCCCAGAAGTCTGTTGGTCTCTCTCACACACACACGCGCGCGCGAGCTTTTGTGGGAGAAAATCTGATTTTGTCAGATGCTTTGAAGATTTTCTCCCACGAAAGCTCATGTGATAAACAAATTTGTCACTTTTTAAGTGCCACCAGACTCCTTGCTTGTTTAGCTGAACTAGACTAACCCAGCTGCCCCTTTGGAACTGAAATACAAAGCACACATGCACCAGCGCCAATGATATTCCTTTATCATGACACCCATGTTGCTCATTGTCTCCAAGTCTTGAAGTCCATTATAATCCAAAGTACACCACTTTGAAACCTCACCATCACCTTGCCTGGGGAACTGCAACAAAGGCATCCCCAAATCCAAAGGTGGGCATCCCAGGAACTCTATGGCTGCCTCCTTCCATTTGATTCAAAGAAAGTAAAGCACAATGGAAGCCAGAGAGATACAAGGCAGAATGCCAAAACGGGTAGGGTGAAAGATCTCTAGCAGGTGGTAGTACAAGAAACGTCCCCAGCTTTGGAGCACATCCAAATCCCTTGCTGTACCCATGGGCCACTCCCTTGCGAGATATTAAGACCGAAAGCCACAGCACTCCATGAGGGGATGAATTCTCTTAGGAGCAAGCCAACACTGCAGGCTGCCCAGGAAGTAGTTGGTTCACACAGGAGAAGGAAACAGAAACACGGAATTTGCAGATCAACATCAGAAGAGAAATCAGAGTTTAAGAGATAAGCTCCCTAGGTATTTCCGACGCCTTCATTCAGACAAATTAGCAGGAAGACATGAACACGTAGGATTGGTGAGTGATTTCTCATGGTGTTTTCGGGCAGTGGGGTGTGGGTGGAAGAAGGGACAGAGAAAGGACGCTGCAGCTGAAGGCAGGTATGACAAGATACACAAAACCTGAGCTGCAGGATAAAGTTCAAATTCATTCCAGGCTCGTGATCAGCTGGGAGCTCCAGGACAACTGATCAGAACATTCTAGGACAGGAAACTCAGGGCAGGAGGCTACAGATCCCTTGGCTCGAAGGCCAAAGAATTCCAGCTGCCTGCCAGATGATGCTATACTGGTAGCTAAGATCTTCCTGGACTGCCTAGAGAGTATGCAGTGCTGCTGGAAGAACCCTCTGAGCTGCCTGGGGGCACTCTACCATTTTACCACCTTTAGTTGTAGAAACACACGTGCCTACTACTCCTCCAGCACTTTGGCAAGCCCTGTTTAAAACAGTAGGATGAGCCACTCCTCCCCCTCCAGCTTTAAATGTAAAGCGGGAAATCCCCAAACAAGACAAGACTTTAGGGCTATAATTAGAGTTTAAACATAGAGACCCCAACCCCAACTACCTTAAGCAGCACTAAACCATGAGGTCCTTTCTTTGGGCAGGGGATGAGGTTTTTGGAGTGGAAACCCACAGAATTACATAGTCTGACTCCGATTCTGAGATCATTAGGAAAATTCAGTCTGACCTCCTTCAGAACACAAGGCAGTCAGTTTCACCCAGACACTCCACACAGATATCTCATCATATCCAGACACTCCACACTGAAAGTTAACATTCTCCACCTACACCAGATAAAACACACAGGAAGTCCTGTGGCACTTAAAGACTAACAAATTTATTTATTGCATGGGCTTTCATGAAAGAAAATCCCACTTCATCAGATGCTTTGAATAGGGGGGGAAACTTACAGAATAGGAGGAAATAAATGCAGGGAAGTGTAAGTCATGGGAACAGGTCACACTGTAACAGTAAATCATAGTAGTTGTTAAGATTCAAATGCTGGGGAACAGCGTATAGACTACAGAGGAAGATGGGGTCAACCCAACATTACCTGTTGTAATGACAGAAAAATCCAAAGTCCCTATTAAGCCCTGAAACAATGTAGTCAAATTTGCAAATAAATTCAATCTCTGCAGCTTGTCTTTGACACCTTGATCTGGTAATTCATTTGTCTGAGCTCCACAGTTAGTAAATTGTCAATGGAGGGATCAGGAAGATTGAAATGTTCACCCACCGGTTTTAGAGTGTTGGTATTCCTGATGTCAGATTTGTGCCCCTTTACTCTTTTGTGCAGAGACTGTCCTGTTTGTCCAATATATAAGGCAGAGGGGCATTTCTGACATCTGATGGCATAAATCACAGTGGCGGATGAGCAGGTGAATGAGCCTTTGATGGAGTAGCTGGTTTTATTAGGTCCTGTAATAGTGTCTTCTGTGTAGATATGTGGGTAAAGTTGGCAGCGTGGTTTGTTGCAGGGATATGTGCTTGCTTTGATGGTTCTGTTGCTCATGTTTGTAGTTGCTCATGAGTATCTGCTTAAGGTTAGGGGGCTGTCTGTAAGTGAGGAGAAGTCTGTCTCCCAAGGCTTGAGAGAGTGAGGGATTGTCCTGTAGAATAGACTGTAGATCCCGGATGATGTGCTATAGAGGTCTGAACTTCAAAGTTGTAGGTGATGACTAGCAGCATTCTGTTGTTTTCTTTCTTGGGCTTCTCCTGTAGTAGTTGACTTCATAGTACCCACCTGCCTCTGTCAATCTGTTTCTTCACGTCTGTAGGTGGGTACTGTAGTTTTAAGAATGCTTGATAGAGATCCTGAAGGCATCTGTCTCTGGCTGAGGGATCAGAGCAGGACCTAATAAAACCAGCTACTCCATCGAAAGCTCATTCACCTGCTCATCCACCAATGTGATTTATGCTCTGACCCCTCAGATAGAGACAGACACATTCAGAAACAAGGAATGACAACACAGTGCTGCCACCCTACCAGGCCTGCAGACCACAAGGTACCCATTCAAGGCTCCCCTGCAATAACATATGAACCGTACTTGGAGATCCAGGCTCCAAAGCTCCATTCTCCTACCACCAGCTGGTGTGAAATCCCTGAAGGTGTAGGGGGAAAATAAGGCCTATAAACTTGCATCAGGATCACTGCTGCTCCAGGAGTATGACAAACCCACATCCCTGAGTGTCATGGTTCTATGGTCTTAACCCCTGATGTACACACGGATGTGTCTATGGGAGAGCTTCACCCATTGACACAGCTACCTCCCCTTGTGGAGGTGGATTAACTACGCCGATGGAGATGCTTCCTTGTTGGTGTAGTACCATCTTTATGGAAGCACAGCAGCAGTACAGCTGTAGCGTTTGAAGTGTAGGCCCAGTTGAAGAAGGTGGCCCTTAGTCCTCTGTGAAATCCTTACATATGCTGCCTGAGCTGTGCCTGTCACTGCACAGTGGCACAACCTGTGATCTCTCAGCAGTAACTGGCTGTTATCCAAAGACCCCTACCCCTCCCACTTTATTATGCTTGCTGACTGTCTTCGTATCAAAAGAGCTAAAAAATACGCATCCCTCCCACCCCCCTGGAAACTAAAGCATGGTGGGTGGGTGTTATCAAGGTGCATGTATCCTATCTCAAGGATAAGTGGGATGGCACAATAGGATGTGTATATTAGACAGTCCTTCCAAAACAGACCCTCTCATGAGGTCTTCATTCCTTTTCTCTTGGTGTCTGCCGAATCCCTGCAGAAAAACAACTCTCTCCAGGCTCCTGGATTGGTATAGACTGAAGCTTATGTTCATTGCCCCCATCCGCCTCCCCATGCACCTTTCTGGATGATAAATCTTAACCTCCCGGGCCTGTAGCCAGTGCTGCATTCCACTCATAGCTGAGGCAGGTATGTTTCGGTGATAAACCATGCTTGCAGCTTTGGGGCATGATCTCTACGTTGCAGCAGAGTCTGAGAGGAGGCTGCACTTAGAGAGTGGGGAGCACATGAGGCCACTGCTGCTCTGGGTGATGCCTTGAACAGCACAAAGGCAGCATTGATGGGAACAATGTAGGGGGTTGGCACTGCAAAGTGGGTGGATTAAAGCTGTACTGGAAGTCCCGGTTGGGCAAAAGGGGATGTGGCAGCTTCCGCCTCCAATGGAGAATTGATGTGGCAATCCACATGTCCCTCACTGCCTAACCCTGCAACAGGAGGGGACCCCATGTGTGTGGAGAAGGGTTTTGCTGCAGCTTTCGTTCTCATCGGAGGGGCTGTCTACAACCCTGTGTATGGGGAGAGAAGGAGCAAGGCAGACACTGAGCCACCCCCTCTCCCCCCACACCCTTGGAGCCTAGAGAGAGCTGTTTTGCTGCAGGAATTGGGCAGGCAGCAAGAGAAAAAGAAGGAAGACCTCACGAGAGGGTCTGTTTTGGAGGGACTGTCTAACATACACATCCTACTGTGCCATCCCACTCATTCTTGAGAAAGAACACGTGCACCTTGAAAACACCCACCCACCATGCTTTAGTTTCCAGGGGGTGGGAGAGACGTGAATATTTTAGCTCTTTTGATACCAAGACAGTCAGCAAGCATAATAAAGTGAGAGGGGTAGGAATCTTTGGATAACAGCCAGTTACTGCTGAGAGATCACAGGTTGTGCCACTGTGCAGTGATAGGCAGCATATGTAAGGATTTCACAGAGGACTAAGGGCCACCTTCTTCAACTGGGCCTACACTTCAAACGCTACAGCTGCACTGCTGCTGTGCTTCCATGAAGATGATACTACACCAACAAGGAAGCATCTCTATCGGCGTAGTTAATCCACCTCCACAAGGGGAGGTAGCTGTGTCAATGGGTGAAGCTTTCCCACATGCACAGCACTGTGTCAGGGGTTAGGACCGTAGAACCATGACACTCAGGGCAACAGGCTTTTCACACTCCTGGAGCAGCAGTGATCCTGACACAAATTTATAGGCCTTACTTCCCTCTGCACCTTCAGGGATGGAATACAGTTAAGATTTTTTATTAGACAGCAAGATACCCATGTGTCCTTCTTCAGCAAGTCAGTGTTTTTGGAGTTTCCATCCTCTCGCTCACACACATGCCCCTCTGCCTCTGCCACCACCACAACCTGATGGAAACATCTAATAAGTCAGGAATCAGAAGATACCTGAGGCTCATCCCCTTGCTACCACTAATTCACTTTGTGACCCTGGGCCAAATGTGATCAGATGCCTAACATGAGACACTTCAGGGTGCTCTACACAAACTAACTGTCAGTATAAGAACCAAGATGAAAGAATGCAGCTCCCCACAGAAGTCAAAAAAGAAAAAAGGAAAAAAAACAAAAACACACACAGGTCCAAGGTGTCTGTAACTAAGCAGCCAGAAATGGAGGCACCAAAGTTCCACACCATTTGGCTTCTTGACCACTTTCCTTTCTTCTGACCTGGAGATAATGCTCACCTTATACAGAGAATGGTAGTCTGTTTTCTCTCTGACTCTGTGGCTGAAAACCAAACATTATGACTGCAGTTAAATTATTTCATTTTCTATATTCTTAGCCACTGCTGCCGGCTGTTTCTTTAGCCACGTAAATCAAACAAGTTTATTATTCTGGGAAGGCACAGTCTGTATAGATTAATTTCCAAGGGGATAGCCATGTTAGTCTAGTCTAGCAAAAAAAACCAAGGAGTTGTGTGGCACTTAAAGACTAACAGATTTATTTTTGCATGAGCTTTCATGGGAGAAAAGTGGGATTTTCTCCCACGGAAGCTCATGCAAAAGATAAATCTGTTAGTCTTTAAGTGCCACACAACTCCTTGGTTTTTTTCATATAGATTAAAAATCACTTTAGGTATTCCTTGGTCATTTAATGCAACTTCTGCTTTGAAGATGTAGGACAGCGGGAAATCTTCACTGCTTTCATTAAATAATATGCTAATCTGTTGCCCATAATGAGATTTGGTTATGCAGGAGTTTTATTGTAACCCACAAAAATGCAATAAATATAGATGAGATACGAGGAATGTCAACATGGCAGAAAACCTATACGAGATTAGAACCAGGTTCCAGGCTGCTGAAATATTCAGAAAATTGTTTTAAATATTGTTTAAAATGTGATCACAAGTCCCTTTTCTGACTGACATCACATTAGCAATACAAAAATCCTGGTTTTCTGAGGCTCTGTGGAATATCAAAGTTAATGATCATAACACTTGGAGAGCTAAATTGAGATCCAGGGCCCTTTGTGCTCGATGCTGTATGAAAAACATGCTAAGACAGTCAATACCCTGAAAAGCTCACAGTCTTAACATAAGACAAGACTATTGTAGCGTGGGGATGGGATGCAACATTTAGCAACTAGCAGGATGATCAGGGCAATTGTTGGCCAATGTCATGTTAGACTTAGAGCAACCCTGGCACTAACATTAAGAAGAGATTATTGGTTGTTGTATCAGGTAGCTTGAGTCCTGAATGGTTTCAGAGCTCTGCAGAAGTTAAGTATAAACCTGTAGCCCAAAGCAAGCAAGGAATCCTGTGGCACTTAAAGACTAACAGATGTATTTATCGCATGAGCTTTCGTGGGAGAAAAGCCCAATGGATAATAACCAACTTTTGGTTAACCCAGAAGGTCGGATAAGTGGCATTCTGGAGCAAAAAAACAACAAGGAGTTGTGTGAGACTTTAAGACTAACAGATTTATTTTTTGCATGAGCTTTCGTGGAAGAAGATCCCACTTCCTCGGATGCTTCGAAGATGGGTGAACTTACAGAAAGGAATGAAACTAAATGCAAGGGAGCAAGCCAGTGTTTATCTGCATAGGCAAAGCTAATGAAAATGCATATGGTTCTGCAATCCCTTGCGTCGCCCGCACCTTCCTTACAGCCATTAGCACTTTGCAGCAAGGAAACTCAGAGAGGTCAGGGGGTTTTAGATATGAAATTGCAATGTTCCTTTTGTTTACAAGGAATAAGCCACGTAAATCTACTGCTTAGAGCAAAACACGCAGGGAAACAGTATCAGTGCCCTCACTCGAGTCATAAATTGTAACAAGCCAGACCTATCTAATAGGCTGTGTAAGCCAGACAGCCCCCCCCCCCCCATTTTGGACAACACTGCATTCTTCATGTGGGGGCCATTTCAGGTAGTTCCTACAGAGAAAGGTGCAGCCCAAGAAATTATTTATTTATCTGAGATGAGAAAAATCACATGCAGTTCCATTCCTCTGTAGATCAGTTCCCAATTCAGTTTTAAGTGCAGAGCCTGAAGCCTGCTGTTTGTTTCTGTTTTATGGCCACAATTATCCACTTGGCCTTACCTTATTGCTTTTCTATTGGTTATTTAGATCACTTACACCTTCCTACTGCTCTAAGTGCTTTGGAAAGAACTACTTTTGTTTCTCTTAGGGTAATTAGCTCCCAAGGAGCAGCAGTGAGATGTTGGGGAAAGCACTGAACAGCAGACAGCCTTCCAGGTTTTAGGGCAGGGTCTCCAACTCAAATCACCATGAGGATCACATGAGGATCGCATAAGGGCTGCATGAGGACTAGTACCTTAGCCCAAGGCCCACGCCACTGAAACCTTTTCATATAATGATATTGCAAATATTGGTAATGGTAGTATCATTGCAGGTTTGAGAGCCCTGTTTTAGGGGGCAAGTCTTGCATACAAACCACTAAAAGCTCTCTCCATCTGTCATGGTGAGAATGTGCAATGGCTCTCAAAGCTGCCACATTTGAGCCAGAGGCGTCAGAGAGGTGGATTCCATTTCTTCCCCATTTCCTCCTTCACCTTGCACATGCCAGGATTTTCCATGGACAATGGAAAGGTTGATTCAAAGTTTAAAGACAAGGAATACATTTAGCTAGCAAAACTCTTGCACCATGGGCGTGGGATCAAATGCTCATTCACCTCATCAGCACTCTGCTTCCCACTGCTTCAGAAATGAGGGAGACAGACAAAGAAGCCAACAAAGCAACCTGAGCAGGTCACAAGGGTGTGGGGGAAAGAGAAGAGTCCCTAGTGCAGGGGTCAGCAACCCCTGGCACCCATGCCAAAAATGGCATGGGAGCCAAGCCTGAGCAGCATGTGGTGCTGCTCAGGCTTCTCCACCCGCCCCACTCCCCCAGCACTCTACAGCTGGGCAGTATGAGCCACATGCCATGGCTCCAGGCTGGCAGAAGCCGTGACGTACGGCTCCCATCCTCCTGCTGGCCCCACCCTCTGCTTGGCAGGGCTGGACGGGGAGTGGGACAGGTCTGCCTCCCCCCCACACCCTCCGCTTCTGCCTCCAACTGTGGAGCCAGAAGCTGCCAGCCAGCGGGGCGAGAGGCACCTCTCGCTGGACCCAGAGGCCATGGGGGATAGGCGGCCCCAGCTGAAGGCCACCCACCAGCAAGGGTGGGAGCTGGCTCCACCCGCAAACCAGAGGCCTAGCACCACCCCTTTTGGCCCCACCCCCAGGACCCACTGAGAGTGCGGTGGGCAGGACTGGCACGGGAGTCAGCAAAGGTTGCCAGGCTCTGCCCTAGTGAAAGATGCTCCCATTGTCCAGGCATCCTGCTCAGCCTGCCTAAGGCTATGTCTATACTGATGGCAGCAATTTCACTGCCTTCAGTTTGCCCTTCCAGGAGCCTATCACAGTGAGTATGAACTTGCTGCACCACTCCTGGAAGTCGACCCCGGAAGTCCTGGGGGTCAGGGGCTGTAGGGGAAAGCTGACCACAAGCTATTTGCAGCTGGCTTTCTCTGATGTGTACCAGCAGCTTAAATGTCGCCGCCAGTCACGCAAGGAATTTCACGTTCCTTGTGTAACCGGCAGTTGAGTGCCACCAAAAAGCAACCAAATGTAGACAAGAGCTAAGAAGCAAGCACTCGAGAGCTGGCTAAGCCAGGAGTGAGACACACTGCTGTGCAGAGGGTTTGGAGACAGAATCTCTCGCTACAGGGCATGATGATTGAAGACAAGGCAAAGGGCTGGACAGCAAGATAAGGCACCTCCCACTACTGTACACAAAAGGGCAGACAGTCCTATACCAGCAAACCCACACCCTGTATTTTCCCATCCCTACCTGCCATGAACTAGTCAATGCATTTCCCCCTAGAGGGCTGGCCACTAAGCCAGGTCTCCACATTCTGAATCAACAACCAAAGACTCCCTCACACTTCCTCAGCTCCAAGATGCTGGTGGGTTAACAACAGTCCCCAACATTTTCTAGTGCTACTTCAGAAGCAAGAGCAGGGGGCTGTGAATAAGGATTAGTGGGTTCCAGTCCCTGCTCTGCCATAGTCCTGTATAACCTAGGGACATCACTTTGTCTCTGCTCCTTTTGCATACCCTCCGCTATCTATATTACAGGGGTTGCCAAACTTATGAAACTCAAGAGCCACACAAGTTGATTATTAAACCTTCAAGAGCTGCACTGAGGCATATAGCCATATATTTTTACCTACTAAATTGATTTGCTGACATTCTTTCACAAGCCACACTTTTTCATTCAAGTGCCACATGTGGCTCCCAAGCCACAGTTTGGCCACGTCTGGTCTATAATGATGGGGCAAACACTCACCTCCCAGAGAGAAGAGCTTAACTAACATTTGTTAAAATTCTGAAATCTTTAGATGAAAGATGTGATTTCATTCCTTTCTCTCAATATTTTCTAGTCTTCATGCGTCCCCTCTCCTTTCTCAACCAACCATCCCTGTTCCCTTTAGGGGGTTGTGTAGCAGCTTATTCCAAATCAGGACCCTTTCTGTTTGCATGGACAGTCTTAAGTGGCCGTCCTGCATGCTCAACAAGCACAAGAACATCCAAACCAGTCGAGACAAATGACCAAAGCCCCAACAACATCATTTGCTGATTGACTGAAGAAGAATAATGCACTCAGAATTGCAGAGCTCAGCAAAAGCCACCTCAGACTTTTTTGTTTTAATTGAATATCAGTCACAAATCAGAGACGCAAAGGCACAGCCAGTCCTCTGGTTCACTTAAGCTAATTAGCATCCCTGCAAGACCAAGAGAGACGGACTAATATTAGATGGCAAATGCACTTACGCAGTGTCCATCAATGTGACACAGCGTCCTATGGGAATGCGGTGTTTTCTTCCAACCTTCATTGCTGGAGTAGACAAGGAAAAGTGTGAGTGTGGGAGGGTGGAACTGAAGATGTCAAGATTTATTGAGCATCACTAGTCACTGAAAGGTTTTAAATCTGTAGGGTCAAGCTGTATTCTCTAGTCCAGTGTATCTCAATGTGCTCCAGGGCCATGGTAAAGGTGTTCCACAACTGACCCCAACCCCTCCCTATTGGGGGAGGAGGGGACACAAGTTGGGTGGGGGTGAGGAGCCATGCGTGCCTTGGAGATTTAAAGTGTCTCAGCCACTGCCAAGCTTCTAGGCACATGTTGGCGTCTGCTTCTACTTTGCTCTTTTGCTGAGGCTGGGGAATTTTAAATTTCCTACCACTGTTACCGTTGGCATAAAAAAATCAGTTGGACATAACTTCCATAGTAACAGGAGCACCGCTAGCCCGGAAAATGAGCTGGGGCTCAGCACGCTGACATTTGAGGCTCGTGCGCTGCTACTGCAGCTGTACCATGCAGCAGACTCAGGGCTCGGGTGCTGGGATGCGGGGCTCGAGCCCCGTAAGCCTGGTGCCAGTGACGCCCCTGCATAGGAAGACTTTCTTTGATGAACCTTACTCCAAGAATAGATGAATTTTTGTTCGAACATGCAGGCCCAAAATTCCCATTTTTACTTGAGTAATATATTCAGTTTTAAGTTGGGTGCATAAGCATGTATCTATGTTTTAAGAACTAAATGCACATTATATTTTTAAAATTGTATTTAATTCAATTTTGACACTTGTTTCCTCAGGAATACATAGTATGCATATACTACAAACATTAGAACCACTATATAACTAGGCTTTTTCAGGAAAGATTTCATTAGGTGCCCAACCTGCGATGGCTGCAGAATTACTGCAAGGGGTCCGCAGACATGCTGGGACCTGGGGCCGGCCTGCAGGCAGCTGTACCAGCTGGGAGTTTTTAAAACTCCCACCCTGAGCATGCTCAGATGCATGCTCGGGGCAAGCAGCCTGCAGCAGCTTATGTGGCTAGGCAAGGGAGGAGAAAAAGGGCTAGCTGGATCCCGCCAGGGGGCCACGAAGTTTTTTTTCTGGGTAAAAAGGGGTCCCTGGACTTAAAAAGGTTGGGGATCACTAGCATAAAGTGATTAATACTTTTAGGTGTTCCAGAGTCCATCGAAGGCTGAGACACACTGCTCTAGGCTCTAGCCATGGTGCCAGAAATCTTCAAGACAGGAGGAAGACCTCTTGTATATTTCTGGCTTGGAACTGGATGAGAAGATGGCTGTAATCATTTACAGGGGAGGCCCGATTGAAAATAGCTTTAGTCTCTCTCTATCTGGTTTATCATCATCATCATCATCAAGGCAGCTCCAGAAAGGTGGGATGATGGAAACAAAATGGACACAGTAGTAAGTTACTGATATGGGACCACAGACATGCAAGGTTACTTAGATTGTTCTGTTTGCTCATTCAGCACTATACTGATCCAAGATGGTGCTTCTCCGTGCTACAAATCACAGATAACAAACATAGCTGGAAGACCAAGCTAAGAACACCAGTCATTGTCTCCTCTACCAATAAACACTGCGGCTTGCACTCTGGCATGTATCAGGTAGTAAGACCTAGGGGTGAAAAATGTAAGCTTTCCTCCTTAAGAATCCCAAAGGCACTTTGCCAACAAACTTCTAATTTATGCACAGATAGCACCTGCCACCACCGGGAAGGAATAAAGAAGCTGTTGATCAGTGCATAGCAACCACACACAGCAAGACATTCAGGGACCAAAGAAAACTGCCTTCAGCTGAATCTACAGTGGGAACTCTGGGAGGCAGAATACAGTTACAGGAGCTGGAACGTGGCTAAGACACAAAACTTTTTCCCCTTACCCCACACATGAGAAAAATCCTGCGGACAGCAGATCCTCAGCTTGCCATATTACCAAGAGTGCCATGCCCCTTAACACCACAAGTTATAAGAGCTGCAGTAGTTCCTGGAGGTGCCAACGGACATCAGAGCCCCACTGTGCACAACTTCCAAAAGGGGTAGCTGTGTTAGTCTAGGTCAGCAAAACAAACAAGGAGTCTGGTGGCACTTATAAAGACTAAAATTTATTTATCTCGTGAGCTTTCACGGGTGAAAAATCCCACTAGGAAAGATGCTTGTAAGTTCCCCATCTTCAAGCATCTGACAAAGTGGGATTTTTTTCCCACAAAAGCTCATGTAATCAATTTGTTAGTCTTTATAAGTACCACCAAATTCCTTGTTTGTTCCATAGTGCACAGTACCTGCTCCAAAGAGTTCACAGCCTAAATAGACTACACAGGGTGTGAGAAAGGAACAATTATCCCCATTTTACAGCTGGGGAAACTGAGGCGCAAAGGCATAATGGGACATGGTCTAGGCCAGATCACCTGTGCTCATGACAGAGCTGGAGGTTGAATCCAGATCTATCAAATCCCAGGCAGGATGGGGTAAAAAGGAAGACCAGCTAAGTTTTAAGAAGAGATGTGGAAAGTGGATGACTAGAAAGAGAGTCTAAGCGTGGTAGGAACTGGAGAAAAAGAGGGAGAAAAATCCTCAAGTGGTTTGCACATCACAATTTTTATATTCAGTGTGTAGTTTGTGCTGGCTGAAATTAACCAAATTGGGTATTTAATTATTGAAGTGGCTAGAATCCTATTTCCTTGCTAATCCAAAAAAAAAAAAAAAGTGATTCAATGTATCTGAAATGGAAAAGAGACACAGTTTTGATGAAAACAGGTCACTTGCCAGATTAGCTTTTAATGAAGCAATGCCTGATACAACCACACCCTTCCAGTCCCCTACAAAAGACACCCCCGACACACACACCCCCCCCCCGGCTATTAGCATCCTATCTTCTAGTGTCCTGACTGGAGAGGCCACCAAGCTATAGCAGGATAAAACCACAGCCTTCCCACGCCCCCTCCCACATCAAAGGGCATGGAAGTCATCTTGAAAGAATGTGGGATCTTTGCAGCAAGATTAATAAGATAAGCAGAAAGCAGCTGCACTTCAGGACAAGGAGTAGCAGGAGGCAAGCCTGGGCTGGCTCAGGGAGTTCAGGTAGGTACCTCACAGCCCCGCTAGTCCCCTGGCAAGGAGAAACTCTCCAGTGAAACCTGGCATTTAATTGGGTAGGCCCATAGCTGTGGTACAAGACTAGACAGAGCCATGAGCATCAATATGGGGGATTTTAGAGCCCTCGAAATTAGGAGTCTGCTTCACCTGAACCACCACAACCGGGTCATTTTCCTCCCCCACTGCACCTTCAGGAGAGCTACCCACCACCTTATTTCAAGCAGCTAAGAGAGAGAATTTCCAGCACTTCACTTCTGCTGCCATTGCCCCCACCTCTCCATATACCCATGCACTAATTAGTGCGGCTAAAGAAGCAACTGCCATTTCCTGAATGCAATGATGTGTCATGAGCCCTGCACAGTTGGTGAAGATTCTCTTAACTCAAGTGGCAGGACCTTGGGTTTCAGAATATAAGGATCAGAGCCATACCCCAGATTGTGCTCAAGGGCAACAAGCAGCGCCTACAGTTGCAGCCAACAATTCTTAGGTAGCTGCAAATGTTGCGACTTTTAAAGGAATGTAGATTAAATGTGCAGAAGTGTCTGGTTTTTGCTTAAGTTGTCTAGCCAATAAGTTTATTTCACAGTTCTGGCACATGAACTGCAAATTGGACAATGATGCTCTTGTGCTATGAGAGCAGACAGAAAGGAGACAGGGCTTTGGAGGCAAGGCTTAGATGGAACCAACTGCAAGATTGCAATGTCCTTGGTGAAAAATATGCAGAAGCAACTGCATCACCAGTAGAGGGTCAAAGAGCAGATGCTGTTTTCAGGAGCAGCGCAGGAAGCAATCCCTGCAGGGATTCAGCTTTGGACCTCCCCAGAAGCTAAGACCTCTACCACTTGAGCTAACAATAACTATGAGCAATAGGAGGCTCTTACCTCCTGTGAACCAGTCATTAGAGGGGGTGGCAACATACTTAACTGCTGTTACAAGAGCGATCACAGACTCAGAGCATCTAGTCAGTTTCCAAAGGGATAGCCGTGTTAGTCTAGTCCAGTAAAAAAACGAGCAGTTGTGTGGCACTTTAAGACTAACAGATTTATTTTTTGCATGAGCTTTCGTGGGAGAAGATCCCACTTCCTCAGATGCTTCAAAGATGGGTGAACTTACAGAAAGGAATGAAACTAAATGCAAGGGGGTGTAAAACATAGGATCAGGTCATAAAGTAACGGGAAGCCTGAAGTCAAATTACCCTTTGTAATGTGAAAAGAACCCATAATCTCCACTGAGTCCTGCTTTCACAGAATTTAGTTTGCATATTAATTCAAGTTCAGCTGTTTCTCTTTGGAGTCTTGATGTCCCAGGTACATCTCTAACGACAGTCGTTAACAAATCAATCTAGCAACCTACAGTGGGAAGCAACTGGAAGAAGGAGATCACATTATCTGATCACATCTGACAAAGTGGGATTTTCTCCCACAAAAGCTCATGCAATAAATAAATTTGTTAGTCTTTAGAAGTGCCACCAGACTCCTTGTTTGTTTCAGTCAGTTTCAGCAATTTCTGATGCAAGGTCCAAGTACCTCCAAGTCAACTATTCCTAGGACTGTGGGGGGAGGGAAGGGAAGAGGGGCCAGACTCCTGAGCCTGTTGGCATTTGTATTGTCAGCAATCCACTGACGTTAACTTCACCAGGAAAGGATTTCTGAGCTGATCTTGAAAACACAAACAGGGGTGACTATGCGCCAGCAGGAAACAGAAAAGAATTGCTCTATTTCCATCCACCCCCGATTTCCCCCAGAGAGCAGCTTTGCTTTGACGGCCCACTCATACATTGGATTTTTGTGGTGTGTGCAACTGTTCAAAGACTTAGGGCTGAAACATTTAACAAGCCTGGGAAAAAGCATCACAGGCAACAGGTTGTTATGAGAGAGATAAGAGTCATAAAAATCAGCCATAACTGAATTCCCTTTGTGACCTTTGACAAGTGAGAGCTTCAAGAGGACCCTTTGAAGACAGATTTTAATGTAGGATGGGGATTTTGGTGGGCATAGACTTTTTGAAATCAGAAACTCTGAAACGTGTCCAATGTCTCCCCCACTTTGTGTCTAGCTGGGGTCTAATATTGTTGTTGAAGACAGCTGAAAGGCAGAACGCTCTGGTTCCACTCCATGCCTTTAGTCTGAATGGCTCACAAGGCCAGCACCCAGACCTGCTCTGTCCTGCATAGAGGTTGCCTGGAGGAGTCCAGCAACCAGCAGGATTGGCATGAGGCATCCCAGAAAAACAAGAGTCAAAGAGTCAGATTCAGAGCCCCAGCTGTGGCTAGCTCCACACCAATCAGCAGTCACCAACCAACATCCTGCCCAGCTTGGAAGTCTATTATGTGAACAAGCAAAAACAGAAGCAGCCCAGGAGTCTGCAGCCAAGGAGTCAGCTCATCATAACTTTGCAGCCTGTGTGGCCAAGACAGTTTTAAAAAACAGTGGCTGGGTCACACAATGCTTGCCTACAGAGAGAGGGAAGGTGGAGGAAGCCTTCCCAGATTAGCAGCCTCCCAGGCAAGATTAAGTTTCCTGGGCAGCTTCTCACACAACTCTTAGTTCCAAGCTGCTACAGCAACCCCAAAAGGCTTGGGGGTAGGGGCCAAAGCCCAGGCTCTCAGTGCTGAATACCCCCTGACTCTGCTGCTTGGGCTTAAGCAGCCACTACTCTGGCTGTCAGCTGTGGTACATTCAGCCACATCCACAGACCACCCAAGAGTAGAAGACAGAGACCCAGTTCTGCTTATTCAGGTTCCAGCAGCAGAGGATCCAAAGGCATTTTACAAGTGTAAGCAAAGAAGGGGTAAACCTAGAGATGAGGTGGGCAGAATCCATACTCCTGACCCATGACCTTGCAGTAAATGGCAGCAGAAACTAGAACCCAAATTCCCAGACTCCCAGTCCTGTGCTCTTGCCACTAGATCATGTTACCCAAGTCAATATATGTGCAGGTGGCTTTGATAGCAAAGAACAGGATACTTCAACAGAAGGTTCCATTACAAGACACAGCTTGGCTTTAAACACCCAAAGAATGACTGATCCACCATCATTCATATGCAGATTTGACACCTGTCAATTTAGGGCTGAACATAGACTGTTGGAGATTTTCCCCCCATTACAATGGGTAATTTTGTTTTCTCCCCCCCCCCCCCCCAATCTCCCTGCTCAATGCTCCACTTCACTGTTTGAATCCAAGCAACTGCTTTGATTTGCTGTGACAGTCTGACCTGATCCTATGACTTACACTCCCATACATTTATGCTGCTCCCATTCTGTAAGTCCCTCATCTTCAAGTGTCTGATGAAGTGGGATTTTCTCCCACAAAAGCTCGTTTGATACATAAATCTGTTACTCTTTAAAAGTATCACAAGACTCCTTGTTTGTTTTGCTGAACTAGACTAACAGGGCTGCCCCTTTGAAACTTATTAGTGTTAGAGACACAGACTATGGACCTCAGCTAGACCCCACTTCCCTTCTCTCCCACACCCAGCCCTCTCACCCCATCACACAGAAAGCCCGAGTGTGGAACACTTCTGCTGCCTGAACTTTCAACGTCTGGCCCCCAGAAGGGAAGCACAAGAAGGTGCCACCAGATTTCACAGTAGAAGATTCTCTCACAGTTTACTGCCCTTTCACAGCTGCTGGCTAACTTTCTCACCCTCCCGAGGCGGAGGTGGGGATGCTGTTCTCATTATCTTTAACCCAAAACAGAGCCAAGACTCAGGGAAGAGGGGGAGGAACGACAGCTTGAAGAAAAACACATATACAAGCCCTTTCAGTCCCCTCCCCTCCTGTCCGGATACACAATAATAGGCCAGGGAGGATTAGAAAAGAGAAATGGATCCAGAGCCGGGGGAGTTTTGCAAAAAGAGCAGATCATGGGAAATGCCCACAATCCAAATGCACTTAAAACTAGCCTCATGCCAGCAATTTTCTTGCTAGGAACAGCCCACTCTGCACTGCTTACAAACTCTTTAAGGAGACTGAAAAGCAGATTTTGCACGGACTGGTTTACAAGGACAAAACTTCTCAGTGTTAAGGAGAGGGAGAGGAAGGAATCAAAGTGAACAGGAAGACACAAAGAGATACCCAATGAGGCTTTAAGCGACTCTTTCAATGCAAGCCAGCTACAGCACAGCAGCTCCCAAGTGAACCCAAAACCTTTCCAGCCAATACAGACCAAGGAGGGTTTACAGGGCTCTGTGGGAGCGGAGTTTGCTCTAAAAAGGAATAAGACAGATAAGCAGTTCATTCCTCAGAGTTAGTTGCAGACACCTGTAACTCACTGTAGCTGAAGGCAAGGCAAGTCTCTGTCTCAGCAGGTGGAGGCTGCTGCAAGGCTCTGGAGTGGCCAAGAATAGAAGACAAGGCACCAGCACTTGGATTTTGTTCCCAGCTCTGCTCCTCATTGCATTGCTTTGACTGAATCGAGAATGATCTGTAGCGATCTCTCCAAATCCCTCCCTCCCACAGCTGAAAGATGGCGAAAAACCCTGTTTAAAGTAGTGCTCGGAGGTACAAGGAGTTTGCAAAGGCCCTGGAGACGCTCATATGAAAGACACTAAGTGAAAAGCACGTGCAGGGGAGGAGAGCTTATCAGGAAAGAGGTGGGAGAAGAAGTCACCAGAAGTGGGAATAGTTAACTTTCCAGGAGAACGAGGCATTAGATGGTGCAGGTCTACTGTACCCACTCCAGCAGGTTTTATTACACATACTGCACCTGCAAAGCCAACATCTGTGGCTTCTTCGCTGGTTCCAGATCCCTCCCACCAGTGCAGCAAATCTCCACCCAGGCAATCACATGATATGCATTAATTTTGGTTCCACCTGCCAAACAGTTAATAGTGGTGCTGGATTCACATTGGCCAGGGCACCAGAAGGCTTTCCGCTGAACTTTCTTCCTCACAGACAGCTCAAGGGGGGACAGTATGCAGATGAGAGACAAGCTCTTAGTTGTGATCAAAGCGAAATAGGAGACACACCCCAGGGAAAGATCTCAGAGCTCAGTCAGTTGCCCAAGAGAACCTATGCTGGATCTGCCCTTACAAAAAACTAGCACACCTGAAAGCCTCAGCAACCATTCCTACTTTTTCCTGCTCCATCCCTGTTTAAACAGAGATCAAAGAAATTGATACGGTGAGGCCACTGGCTTCTCATACAAGCCATTCCCCCAGAAGAGCTCACTCAGATGACTTGAGAAGTAAAATAAAAACAACCAGGCATTAAAGTATAATTTGGCAGGCCCCAGAACCCTCCTGAATGTCCAGGCACCTTTACACAGGTCTGGGCCCCCTTCACGCACCTCAGCCATTGCCCCCAAAATGCCTACCTCCCCTTCAGACTCCTTCCCCATGTCCTCCTCAGCCCTCATCCCAACCCCTTCTTCCCACCCCACCCCCCTGCATGCTTTCCCTGCCAGCTGCCTGACTGCCCCAACCCCCCCACCCAGGGCCCCCTTTCCTGGTGAAGCAGGGAAGGGCTGCGTGGGGACTCACGGCCCCCACCGTGCTGCTAAGGTGGCTGAGGAGCTGGCCTGCGCAGGGCCAAGGGGAGGGAGGGCCAATGTTCCCTTTAAAGTAATGATGCAGCTGAGCAAGTTCCCTGCTGGTTCCCTAACCCATGCTGGGCCCTTCCCCGCTGCCCACCAGCTCCCCAAGCACATCCATAACTTGCTCAGCTGCATCATCAGTTTAGAGGGAACATTGGACCTGATCCTGTGACTTACATACACATCCCTGCATTTATTTTCCTTCCATCCTGTAGGTTCCCCCATCCCCAAAACATATGCCAAAGTGGGGGTATTTTCCCCACAAAAAGCTCGTGATAAATTTGTTAGTCTCTAAAAGTGCCACAGGACTCCTTGTTTGTTTTGCTGAACTAAACTAACATGGCTACCCCTTCGGAACTTCACAAATAGTCCATGTACTCATGATCCATGGTCATCATCCAGGGGAAAAAAAAAACAAAAACAAAACACAATTTGAACTTGTACAAAAAAATATACATTTCATGATAAGCCAAAGAAATGACTCTAATAATTTTCCAAGCAAATGGAACAGTTTTATAGAGGAAGCTCTACCAACCTACTTAAAAAAAATTTCTTAAAGCAACATTTTCTTGTCACTAAAAAGAAAGTAACTAAAATCAGAGGCAGAAATAAAATCTGCAGTATGTTTACAATGCTTGGGTTCCCAGCATTATTAAGGAAATACTTTAATTCTTTGGCAGATTTTTTTAAAAAGCTGTTTGGTAGAGCTGCATCTATAAAACTGTTCTGTTTGCTTGGAAGGTATTAGAGTCATTTCTTTGGCTTATCATGAAATGTATATTTTTTTGTAAAAATTCAAATCCTGTGATTTTCCCTAGAAGATGATTTCTCCTAGATGATGATGATGGATCATGAGTACATGGAATATTGTGAAATTCCAAAGGGGTAACCATGTTAGTCTAGTTTAGCAAGGCAAAAAAAAGAGTCCTGTGGCACTTACCTGGCTGCCATGCAGAGTGACCCTGGCACAGCTTGAGGCTCCCACCTGGAGCCTGCTCTGACTAAGCATGCTCAGTGGCTCTGTGCATGCTCAGTCAGAGCAGGCTGAGGGTGGGAGTTTTAAAGACTCCCTGGCCCAGCCTGGGGCAGTTCCCTGCCAACTGGAAGACTCTGTCTTCCAGCTGGATAGTGGCCACGGCTGCCAGCTATCCTATTTTCAGGGAGCCTCGGAATGCAGAATTCTGGTGCATTCCCCTATTTTAGGGGGCCCCAAAACACTGCCCCCTAAAACTAGGAGGGCCCCAGAACACCATTCCAAGATGTTCTGGCTAACTTTAACCCCTGAAAACAGCATACTTCCGGCCAGAAGTTGGTGCAGTAATAGTCATTCAGCCCTGAATTCCAGGGAGTGACACCACCATCAAATGTCCTCATACTGGAAAAGACATCCAATTGGTTGAAGCCTCTCACCCCAAAGAGAGACAAATCACAACTTTGAGCTCCTAGGGTCAAACCCTGAAGCCAATACACAGAAAGAGCCTCTTTTTAAGATTCCCAAGGGTACCCGAGTTTCCAACAGCTTTCCTGAAACAGTCATCTGGGGAGCTCAGTGATTTAACAGGAACCGGGCAGAACATTTTTGACAAGAGGAAGTTTCAAGGGAATTCTCATAGGTTTGGAGGAAATCTTTGTCAGGCAAGGTTTTGATTGAGGCCCTTGGATTCTCTGCACAGAAGTGGCAAGAGAAATGGATCAAAAAGCTATTTTTTTTAAATCTGAAAACTGAATTTTTGCATAGTTCTGTTCCACAACTATGGTTGGAACCTTTTCAAAACCTTGAAAGTAGCCATGAAACAAAGTTGTCACCTCTGGCAGCTCTAGATTTAACCCTGTTACAATAGCATTATGGGAGGAAAGTCCATCACTTATATCTGTAGAAGACAGGACTAAAATGCAGAAGATAATTCTCAAGATCAGTTTTGGATGGACTCAGAAGTCCCTGCCACAGCATTCTGAACCCAAACAACTATGAGGTTCGAGTCAAAGAGAACATTTTGCAAGCTCCAACAGAGACTTCTGATTCAGGCAGAGTTTTGGGCAAAGGCTATGATTTTGTCCAGGCCAGTTTGTCCCAGCCACAATAAACTAGTTACTGTACAACACAGAGTGGTACAGTCTGACTTTCAGACAGTGACAAATGAAAAGCAAGTCAGCTGGAAAAAGAAGATTGCTGTATTTCCTTTTCCCAAGACAAAGGACATGGAGTGGTGTACCTCAACTACTGTTTGAGTCTGCTGACTACAAAGGAAACTGACTGCATTATCTTGAAAATCTGTGCTTGGCCTACCCAAATGTCTGACCTCCCTGGCTGAAACAGAAGCACTACAGATCCCCCAATTTTTGTTCTTTTCCAGCACCACACTCTTGAACCAGGCCATTTTTCCACTCAGACCATATAAAAACGCTCTATCTTGCCTGCATTCCAGTCCCATCTTCATGCCTGTTCTCCCCAGTCCACCCCACCATCCCAGGTCCCCAAAGCAGTTAACCAGGACCACATCTCCACACTCAACTGCTCTCCCATCACCTGTCATAAAGAAACTCTTAATTAAACAAACTGTTTTTCTAGTAAGTTTTATAGGAAACTGGAATCCAAGATGGAGTCAGCTGCTACTTGGCCTAAAGAAAGGTTATTTTGCAGAACTACACTACATGCAAAAAGAATAAAGAGATTAGGTTTGGAAGGAACCTTTGGTCATCCAGTCCAGTGGTTCTCAACCACTCTGTTGGGACACATTACTGTGTCATGGAGAGTCAGGGAAATAGCTCGATTCAGCCTGGGGGTGGGTGGGTTGGTGTGTCCTGTAGAGTTGCAATAAGCTACCAAGTATGTCATGACCCGCAAGAGGTTGAGAGCTACTGAACTAGTTCAACCCTCTGCTCACAGCAGAGCCAGCTCTAGTCAGTGAGCTTAGATAGGGTCAGTGTGCAGCAAGAGCGCTTCCTATGTTCATGTTGAGTATATTTAGGGCTGCTTTGTTAACTTCAGTTTTCAGGGTTATGTTTTTAGGAATTTCAGGTATTATGGAGGTGGCCTTAGAAAACCCTGACTTTTGGCTCTCTCTTTGTACATACTCTATTGAGCAATGTATATTGTTTGCATTATTCAGGACATGTTCTTTTTAACGGTCCCTCATGTACTCCACAGTAGCACTATATTTTGCCATGCACCAGCAGGGTCTCCCCAGACCAGTTAGTGCACTAACATGTTAGTGCACTTTAAACATCACACCCGTGTGGTCTGCATTAGTACTCTGTGTAGCCAATTCCAATGTTTTTCCATTGTTTTACTAAATAAACCATTGCTTCTTCCTCTCTCCTCCCCCACCCATATCAGGGGGTGTTTTTTTGGTGTCTGTCAGATAAAAGCAGACATCAGATGCCCTAAATGGCACACCACATCTAGATAAGTTATTTACATGCACTGCCTGGCATTCATCAAGTATACAAACATCCACCACGTACCATTCTGGTCGTAGACATCTATACTCCCAGGCAATCTGCAAAGCAGAGCTGGAAACAGATTTATCACCACCACCACCACCACCACCAAGACTACCCTGGTACAGCATGCAGTACTGGGCTAAACCATACTCTCCCCCACCCCCTTATTGCACAAGAGTCCCTCTCCCATCCTCCACCTCTCCAAAGCCAGCTCTGTGACTGGCAATTGTAAGGACAGGAAACATAAGGCCCAAGGTCTACCATCCACAAAAGACCACTGTGCAAGTCAGCAAGGACCAGACTTTCTGGCAGAGTCACAGCCTTACGCTAAGGATGCTGAGGAGCTAGGGGAAGATACAAGCTGGCAGAGGAAGATAGTTCCAAAGGGATAGCCGTGTTAATTTAGTTCAGCAAAAACAAACAAGGAGTCCTGTGGCACTATTAAAGACTAAAATGTATTTATCGCATGAGCTTTTGTGGGAGAAAAATCCCACTTCAGATGCTTTGAAGATGGAGAACTTACAGAATGTAACTGTTTGCCACCAAGAAGTTAGGTTTGCACTAGAGAAAAACCAGTGTGTGGGGCACGGCTGGCGTGCTGACAAAAGAGCTCATGTGCAGTTCTGGCAACACACTCCAGAAGTCAAGATGTTGTAGATGGAGACCAAGACAGACACACAACACTAAGAGTTCAGGAGAATTTTTAAGCCAAAGGGTTATTTCTAAGGGGTCAGATTTTGCACTAGCAGGAATAAAAGTTTAAAGGATGTGCTGAAGCACAGTTTAGATTTGGTTGTGGTCAAACCACTTAATACATCTTGGCCAGCCTGCATAAACAACATCCCAACTATATTAAATTACTGTTTGGTCACAGGTTAGTTAATTTCCATCTTGTTTACCCCACAAGTTTAGGCAGCATCTTGGAGGAGCTCCAGATGTTGCTTCTAGGTACAAAATTAGAGAAAGTTGGACAGGCATACAAGGGCTGATAGGAAAGAGGAACTCAGATGGGCCCCATGACATTGATCTCAAGGAGAACCGCACATCCATCTCAATGAGAGTCACCCATCGGGCAGTTCTTAACCTCACAAAGGGAAGCCCAAGACACCAAAACTTAACAAGATCGTTCCTGGAAGTTCATCTATGTATTTTGGTGTGCAGGTTCAACACAAGCACTTTCTAGCAAGGATTCTGCAAAAAAGCCACAACAGAAAGAGACTGGAAAGTTTTACTCTCCCAGAGCAAGAGACAACAGCTGGGAAAGGTTTTCTACTGGTATTGGGTCAGGTAGTGCACAGCTGCATGAGTTGGCATTCTTTTCTCAAGAGGCAAAAGCACAAATGAATCACACCAATGCACAGTGAGTCCTCTCTAAACCCTGCTCTAGACCTCTGGTACCAAGGGGCAAATCACATCCTTTACTGCCGATCTATTTATTCCCTAATGCTCCTCTACAAGGTAGAAATTGCCAGACTGGATCAGACTCCAGTGTCCTATTTCAAGAAGTGTCCCGCAGCAGGTACTCTTTGAGAAATGTTAAAGAGTACCTCCTGCTGTGGGACACTTCTTGAAATAGGACACTGGAGTCTGATCCAGTCTGGCAATTTTGAGAAAGGTTAAAGAACCCCATGCAGCAGATGGGAGATAACCAGCACCCAATCCACACTGCACCCTGCTCACCAATTGTTCAAGATGGTCTTAAGGCACTGATGCATATGAAGGGTTGAATTCCCCTTTCAAAGTTTCTTAGTTATAACTTCCAAAAGCAGGGCCGGCACTAGGCAGTAAGCAGCCCCTGCACTGCAGCGGGGCGCCGGTAATTGAGGGGCACCAAAAGGGGACAGCGCCATTGCGCTCCCGTGATGACGTCACTCGGATGCACCAGCGTCGCTCTGCTGCGGGGGGGGGGGGCCACAATCCCCAGCACCGTTCCTGTCCAAAAGGTCACAAATGTCAGCCACATACAAGTTACACAGGAACAGAGGAAATGCCATACTCGGTCAAATCAATGGTTTATCTAGCCCACTGGCCTGTCTTTCACCAGATTCTTCACAGGGAATGACCAGAACAAGCAATCACTAAGAGAACCATCGAGACATCCACTCCCAGCTTCTGATAGTCAGAGGCTATGGTTACCCACCACATAGCGTGGCATCCCTGATAATTTTGGCTAGTATTCTCCATTGACAATTCAGGACTGAGAATTGTACCAACAGTAAGTCAGTACATTAGTTGGTGGGTAAAGGACAAAGTAGATGGTTCTCAATGGCCAAATACTCTTCGTCCAATGCCATCTTGAGCAGCAGACAGAAGAGATTGAGATTCAGATCTTTAAGCCTATACAGCTTTCATAATACCTCACTGACTTGAGATCTCATTTTCAAAAGTAACAATTGCCTCAGGCACTTTTGGAAATGATACTTAAGTTCCCAAATCAACTACATGTTCCAAAGCTTAGCCAAGCAACGTCTTCTAATACCTTTAAAATCTGGACTTACAGGACTAAACACAGCAGGACTGGAAAGGAGGAAGAGAAAGACTGTCCTAGGTAGCTGATTGATCGAAAAAGGCAGTCTCCATCCTAAAAGCATTGAGGAGCAGAGCAATGTCCTAGCTTTCATCAACTGTAAGGTCAGAATGGACCATTATGTTCATCTACTCTGACCTCCTACACAACACAGGCCAGAGAACCTCACCCACCCACTCCTGTAATAGACCCCTTACCTAGGACTAAGTTACTGAAGTCCCCAAATCATGGTTTAAAGACTTCAAGGTACAGAAAATCCACTACCAAGTGACCCATTCTGCAGACAAAGGCAAAAAAACCCAGGGCCTCTGTCAATCTGCCCTGGGAGAAAATTTGTTCCTAACCTCAGATGTGGCCATCAGCTAAACCAGGAGTCTCAAACTCAAATCACCATGAGGGCCAGTAGAGGGCCGCATGAGGAGTACTACGTTAGCCCAAGGGCCACACCACTGAAACCTCTTCATACAACAATATTGCAAATATCAGTAACGACTGTGTCATTGCAGGCCACAGGAAATAGCTTTGGGGCCGCATGTTTGAGACCCCTGAGCTAAACCCTGAGAATGTGGGCAAGACTCACCAGCCAGACACACTAGAAAGAATTGTTAGCAGGGAGTGTGTATGTATTAATTAATTATTGTGTAGGGAATGTAGTAAACAGTACATATTCACAATTGGAAATGCCCAAACACCCTGTTCCTTTCCTCCTAAAAAGGACTTGCACACAACCTTCTCTTCAGGAGCCACTGTTTGACTACCTTCTCTGCCACTCCCATGTACCCAGTCACATTCTCCTCCACAAGCATTCGCAGCTGCAGGACAGGGTTATGTCCTTTCCCCTGAACAGCTAGAGAGGAGGAAGGAGCTGATCTGCGTGTTTATCTATTGGTTCTTGCAAAATTCCTCTGTTCTTTTTCTTGTTTATTCATCTGTTTTTAGGGCAGCAAGTGCAATAGTTAGAACCCAACCGAGAGGCTTTGGGTCAATGCACTTTTCAGGAACTAAGAACTGTTGCCTTGAACATTAGCCCATTTGTTAAGAGAGGGAATTTAGATACTAGCAAATGGGATTTTAGAGGCGTGTACTTTCAAAATGTTTGGGTAATGGGAACAACAGGGAGAAGTGGGGGCAGGAAGGAGGAGAAAGTTCTGGTCTCAGAGACTTCATTCCACATTTGAGTGATCAAGTCCACATTAAAAAAACCACACTTGCACTAAATACAGGAAACCGTCTCTGCAGTGATATTACAGGTCACAGCACTATCCATAATAACAGGCATCTAGATTGACTACATGAGCTACTTTTGCTCTCATGTGGAGTGAAACACTTGTTGCCTAACAGCTGTTTGGTCAGGCCTCTCCCCCGCATGTGTGCTGATTTCTGAGACTCACACCACAGCAAAGCATGATTGTGCTGACAGGTAAAGTTAAATGAGTCACCGAAGAGATCAGGTGTACAGTGGGTCTAAGAGTTATCCAGGACCATGCAGGAGCTGTAGTATCTTGCCCCAAGTGACAATACACTTGGTCTCTGCGACTGAGTGTCCTCACTTAGCAGAAGGGGCTGGTATAGGAATAGCATTGACCACTAGGCACGCCTCTTCTGAAGGTGGGGCAGGGTAGTTGAGTGTGCATATACTGGTGGGGAACTGGAAAAAGACTCTCTCCACCTGTATCCTGAGAGATTTCTGCTACCCTTAAAGCCTGGTTCTGCTCCAAGTGATGCTGAATGACTTACATCTTCCCTTGAGAAATCCAACACCGGACCCATCCCCGCCCCCACACACAGACATTTAGAGTCCAAGACCTTTCAGGCTAGAAGGGACCTGGGTAGGTCATTCCCCTGCGCTGAAACAGAACCAAGGATCATCGACATCATCCCTCATAGGTGTTTTCTAAGCTGTTCTTACAAGCCTCCAATGACAGCGATTCCACAGCTCCCTCAGCAACCTTCCTCAGTGCTGAAATACCCTGTCAAGTTAAGACACTTTCCTTTCATGCACTCTACTAGTCTTGTGCTTCTCTCAGATCAACATTTCCACTTGCTAACCCTGGTCAGCCACAACCGTGGTGCTGGACTATGCCTGATTCAAATCACAGCTCATTCATCCAACTTGTTCACCAACTTGTTCTGCCCTTTGTACCTATGCATGGAAGTTTGGTTCTTGCTGGGGGTACAGAAGGAAGTCAGCTCCCTTCTTAAACCCCTGCCTGAGTCTGCAGGGGTGACTGAAGTGAATAAATTACAATGAAAAACCCTGAGGAAGTCTGAACTGGCATCATCGTGTACACTGATGTAACTTGTGTTGGCCCAAGTTTGCAGCATAGAGTTAAAATGACACTGCTTGGGCCCCATACTGATTGTAACTGCTACTTCCCAGAAGTGGGCTGCACTTCTAGTCATTAGCCACCCACACACAGCTGGCTGCTGAGCCCACATCAGTTCACACACAACGGCACCATTGCACAGGGCTACAGAGGACAATGTGTGCCAATCCAGCTCATTTGCCCAGTGGTTCAGCACTAGTGACACCATTTCAGACTCACCAGAGCCATGAGTCAGAACAAGAAGTGACCACAGAGCCAGGACCTGACTGACTGTGGCAGAACACAGCAGCAAGACCCAGTTTGGAGGGGTTTAAAACAAAAAAACAAAAAAGGGGTGGGGGGTGGGGACCTACACACAACCAAGGAACAACGCCATAATAGCTCCATCAGGCTCAGGTTCATTCAGACAACCCCTCTACCTCCGCAACTCAGTCCCAGCTGGAAGGCAGGGACTTTTATAGAGGACCTCCCTGCCCAGAAGACTTTGCAAGGAAACAAAGTCCCTCCCCTTGGTCTCTGGGTGTTTGACACTTCGCCCAGCCAATCAGCTCTCTTTCCCTCACCCCTAGCTCTACAAAGGCTTCACCACAATGCTGCGATTCTTATTGTGTACATACACAAAGAAAGCCAGCTCTGAAGGGGTTTGTGGAGGTGGGGGTGGGGAAGAGAAGGCAATACACAAGGGACCAGCCTCACCTTCTACGCAGTGCTCCACCTCCTCCAGGTTACGCAGGGTAATCCGCATCAGACTGGAGTTCAGCATCAACTCATTCTTGTGCTCAGGCCACAGGTAGTGGGGGGCAGGGTTGACGAAGAAAATGCGGGTGTCCCCCGTCGAGACCTGGTTGTCACAAATTAAGGGGTCCCCAAAGCCGCTGATAACCACTTTGTTCCCACCATCCAAGAGGATTTCGTGCATCACGATGTCTTTGCCTTTTAGATACCGCCAGACTCTCACCTTGAGCAAAGGGAAAGAAAGCACATGGGGCCCCAATGTGAGAATGCTATGCAGTCCTGGTCAGAGGCCATCACCCCTTCTACTTTGCAGCAAAGGGCTAGTTAATCTCCGTCAGCCCACCAAGAAAGCACTAATTCACATAAATAAGCAAGGCTTATTAAAACCTCAGGGGGAGTTAATTTCATGAACTATCCCAGCAGTCTCAGTAATGTGAGAGTGAGGATTGATCACTATGGGCATTGTCTTCTCTGCCCAGACTGAATTCACCTCTCTCTCTCTCTCTCTCTCTCTCTCTCTCACACACACACACACACACACACACACACACACACACACACACACAC